>CM023489.1:89104529-89704529 GCA_013339685.2 Hyalomma asiaticum | reverse complement strand
CACATGTGAAGTTCTCGGTCACAGTGCAGACGGAGCTTTCTGTCAGCTTGTTTAGTGAAGCTTCCATCCGGAAACGCAGTGCCAGACAAAGTGCGCGACATTTCTTCTCTATTTATGCTACTGGAAAGCATAGAGAAGCATTCGTCTGTGCTGCCAGGACCTACGACCGAACCAAGGGCAGTCTTGAAGTCAATAAGCTGCCTGCTGGATGAACTTTTAGAAGATTCGGGTGTCGAAATGGAAGAGGCTGCTCTCTATGAGTTTCTAAACGAGCAGATTCGTCTAGTATTAACCAAGAATAGACGATATACAGCAGAACTGTTGGTTTTTTTCAAGTATTTTGCATTCTATATCCCCACACGCATACCACTTCGTCAGGAGCGCTTCCAAGCTCATACTGCCTCGCCCATGCACTCTCCGTCGACTGTAGGTACGGCGGAGACCCCTCAGAAGAGCAAAATAATGAGCGTTTTCTTTCGTACGTCAGAGAGAGATCTAAACTACTGAAACATCATGAAAAAACTGTAACTCTCATGATCGACGAAATTCATGTGAATCCTTATTTTGATTACAAAGGAGGCTTTATAGTAGGATATTCGGTGCATTCCCCAGAGCCAGCGACTACCGCCCATGTATTTATGCTTCAATCACTGCTGTCACCTAATAAGGATGTAATTCACATTTTACCGGTCAGCAAAATGGCAGCGGAAAAACTGCATGGGTACACCAAGGATATCATTTCGGAGCTTGAAGAAATGGGCCTCCAGGTGATTGCCGTGATCACAGACAACAACGCACTCAACAGAAAAATGATGTCACCCTTCGCTAAGGATCCCCATCTGAATATTGTGTATCCGCACCCGGCTGATATATGTCGTCCTCTCTTCGACGTCGTGGACCCGGTACATCTATTAAAATGTATAAGAAACAACTGGATCAACCAGAAGAACCCAGGAACTTGTTTCTATTACCCTGAGATGTCACCTTCTGGTGTAATGCCAGATGGCCCACCGCGAATGAAAGCAGCCTCATTTGGAGCAGTGAGAAAACTGTACATATCAGAAAAATCATCTCTTGTGAAAGTTGGTTATAAACTAAACGCTAAGGCTGTAAATCCAACCTCAATGGAGCGACAGAAAGTGTCACTGGTTTTGGATGTTTTCGATTCATTTGTGTCTAGTGCGCTCGAGACACGAGGTACGGCACTGAGTATCAGCCAGTCTACATCAACAGCTAGTTTTATAGATATAGTCGTGACCTGGTGGAAGGTTGTCAACGTCAAAACACCCTTTAAGGGCCGCCGACTGAATGACACTTTGCAGAACCCGATCCGTTCTATTGAAGATGAACAGTTGGCTTTCCTCAACGGCGTTGTTGATTGGCTTGATGCATGGAAAAGCATCAACATGACAAGTGGGTGCCTAACGAAGGAAACACACTCTGCACTTCGTCACACATGCTATGCACTCGCAGAACTAGCAAGGTACTGCCTGGATGAGCTGCACTTTAAGTACGTTCTTCTCGGGAAATTTCAGACGGATGCACTCGAAGATCGCTTCGGCAGCTACCGGCAGCTTGCGGGTGCCCAGTACCATGTTTCTGTTAGGCAGCTATTTGAAGGTGAAAAAAAGCTCAGGCTGCAGAAACTGCTAACACTTCCACGTTCGGAAGATTCCAGTGATGCTGGCAGACTTGTACAAGACAGTCAAGAGAACACAGCTTTCAGCGCATCTGTGATGATCACCGATGACGATATGACCGCTGCAAAACATGACATCGATGCTGTTGCCTACGTCGCTGGCTACTGCTCGCCTATCGCCCTCAAAAAGCTGCCATGCGAATCATGCCGCGCCGCTCTTGTTTTGGAAGATAGAGATTTGGAAGCCGAAGATATGCAAATGATTAGAAGCACTTCCCGAGGTGCGTTGAAGTTCCCTCAGCCTTCTACTGTGCACATGGTACTAATTACAAAACTTTCTGTTGAAAAGCTTACTAGTGGAAGCTTCGCGAAAGAATTCCTTTCTCATTCTGATCAACGAAGTGTTGTTCGATCAACGACAATGTCTGTGTTGACAGATTCTTTGGCAATACAGACATGTTCCAATGGACACACATCAGAAACTGTGATGCGGTTAATTGTGAACGCAGCGACGAACTGTCTGTTGAACAATTTTTGCAAACTGAAAAATGAAGCAGTGCAATATGACGCCAAAAAAAAGCTGCCGCGCGCAAGGCAAGTACTTTAAAAAAGAAGTGAAATGTGCGTGGTGTAGCGACATTTTCATTCAAGAGAAGTTTGGTGCTTGTATTTCTTCACCCCCCTTGCTTCTTCTTTTTTTTTGCGGTACATTATACAAAAATAGCCTGTTAGACATGCTTTTATTATGTGTTAAGGCGACAAAAAATAAGTTGATTGAATGTATAAAAATGTGTATGTGATTGCATGTATGAAACGTCCGATTTTCAATTCAATCGTACAAGTAAAAGTATGACCAAACAGCACTCCATTTTTCTCAAAGCGGGCCAATTTCTTTTGCAATTCCTGCTGTAAAATTACGAAATTACTCGGTTTTAGTAAGCACATACACGAAATTCTAGCTTTCCTTAAATTATTTTCACTCCGCACTCACCCCCAACACTATAAATAGAAGGGACCGTTGGGAGCACGCAACACCGTGGACCAACCGAGGGGTGCGGGCAAGTACCGTGACGTCACGATGGGCATGGAGAGGCCTTGAGCTATTCTAGGTGGTGTTGTGTAGCGACGGATGGGTTGGTGCGGTGTTGTTCGAGGGCACCGGCTTGGTAGCCGGGCTGTTCGATCATGCCTCAGACCGCCCCAACCGCAATGTACAGGCAAAGAAACTCAAACTAGTAGGTTGTGCGTCGAAAGAGCTCTCTGGACCCGAAAGAATAAACCATGCTTAACACGTACGTACGGTTACACAGGTGTTCTCTATACTCACGTTGAACATCGCGGACACGGCGATAATCGACAAGATCGCATTGACAACGCCGGGTGCACCGCTTCCACTGACAACGACGCGTGTAGCCGCTCGGTTTCTTGCTGACACTGAGCTTCCCAGCTCCACGGACGGCCACCGTTCCGCATTCTAAGGTAGTAGTGGTTTTGAAAGAAAGGAAGAGGACGCTAATTTCTGTCGCCCTTGAAGGGGACACGGCTAAGCGCCTTGGGGGGAAGGGGGAGATGGACATAAAGGGAAGTGTGAGAGAGTGGGAGGGGGAGGGAGTTCAATAGCTGCACAAGAGTTGCCGTTCATCCACACACAAGGGCTGGACGGCCCCTACAGCCTGCGGAGGTCCGCCGCGTCAGCGAACGCCAGGAAGGCCCGCAAGGCAGGGAGAGTCTGTCGTGCCGGGAAGAGGAAATGGTCCGCCGATGAAGCTGGCAGACCGAGAAGCCGGTACCGCCTCACGAGGAGACGGCGTTCAGCGTCGAAGGCAGGGCAGGAGCAGATGATGTGCTCCAGTGTTTCATCGGCCCCACATCTGCTGCAGGCCGGTGAAGCACGTCGGCCTCGAAGGTGCATCCTGGCCGCAGGCCAGGCACTGCCCGTCCGGAGACGCAGCAAGAAGCAACGGTCGCTCCAGTCCAGGTCGGTGTCCGGGAGTGGTGAAGGTGGTTTCCCACCGGCCACCCGCTTGTCGGGGTGGATAGACAGCAGCAGCTGCCGGATGCGCTGTCTGGTGAAATCGGCAGCTGCAACAGCGGTGGTCACCGGGGCACCGCGATGCGCTGCTTTGGCGGCGGCGTCTGCCTCCTCGTTTCCGGCTATCCCCACATGTGAGGGCAGCCAGTGGAGGGACAGGCGAGTGCCACCGGCATCGATGGCAGCAAACTTGGCCTGGAGGAGCGTCACAGTCAACCCGGCGCGATCTGGGTGCAGGAGGGCCTGCAGGGCCGGCCGGGAGTCGCTGATGACTGCTACAGGCTGCTGGGGCATCGTGGCGGCCAGGTGGTCGGCAGCCAGGTGGAGACCAGCCAGCTCGGCCGCTGTCGAGCTGGCGTAGAAGGGCAGGCGGCAGGCCAGTGAGGTGCCCGTGGCCGGCACTACGCAGGCAGCCGCAGCCGAACGGGGACTGTTCAGGACTGACCCGTCCGTGAACAGGAGGAGGTGTCCCCGCAGCCGCTCATGGATTTTCTCCATGGCTGCCTGCTGGAGATGACATGCCGGAGTTCGCTTTTTGGTGAGCCGCTCCAGCTCCAGGTGGATGTCCAGGGGCCGCAGGTGGGGGGGTGGAGGTGGAACAGGACGAGGGCGCTGGGGCACCATCTCCTCGTACAGTGTGCAGATTTGCCCCATCCGCGAGGAGGGGCGACTGCGCAGTCGCTCGAGGAGGGCACTTCCTCCGGGGGCCCTGTGGAGGCGGTCGATGTGGTGGAGGGCCTGGCGCAGCATCAGTAGGGACAGGGGCCAGGCCTGGGCCCCTGCCAGTGTGGCGGCCACTGGTGACTGGCGGGAGAGTCCCATGTAGCGCCGTAGCGCTAGCCGGTGTTGGCGCTCGAGGATCTCCCGCCGGTGAGCTGTGAAGAGCACCAGTGGCAGAGCGTAGAGCAGGACTGTCGTGGCTGCCCCCTGGTGAAGCTGCAGAGCCAGCCGTGGTGTACAGCCCCTGCCCCGGCTCTGCGGTTTGGAGATGGCCGTTAACGTCCTCGTTGCCCTGGAGGAGGCGGACTTTGTTGCGGGCACCCACGTGAGGCGGTGGTCGATCTTGAGGCCCAGGTAGGTGACCACCCGGCTCCATGGGATCTGCCGACCGTTGATCACCAGCCGACGGAAGGTCGTCCTGGCGGCTGCCCTGGGATGGATCATGAGCGCCACTGTCTTGGTCGGCGATACTGCCAGTCCTATCCCCCGGAAGAAGGCCGCGACTGCGTCTAGGGATCGTTGGAGAGACCGCCTGATGGTGACGATGTTCTGCCTGGGCCCGCTAACCCACAGTGCCACGTCGTCGGCATACAAAGAGCACTGAGTGGGGTAGCGCTTGTCAACTGGCAGCATTGATGGTAGAGCCGCCAGCACCAAGTTGAACAAGAAGGGGCTCAGGACAGAACCCTGCGGGACCCCCGATGTCACCGTCCTTGGGGAGCTGGTGTTGTGCCCCACGCGTACCTGCAACGTCCGCCCAGCCAGGAAAGCAGTGATGAAAGCTCGGAGGCGGTCCGTGATGCCAAGGCTGTCCAGAGCTCCCTCTATGGCCACGTGAGGTAGGCCGTCGAAGGCGCTCTGAACATCCAGTAGGACGAGGAGGGCCACCTCCCCGCAGTTCTTGGCCTCCTCCAGGGTCGACACCACGTCCGCGATGGAGTCGGCGGTGCAGCGGTGTTGGCGGAAGCCCGTCTGCTGCTCAGGCAAAAAGCCCACGGCCCCTGCGATCCAGCTCAGGCGTGCCAGGACAGCGGCTTCCATGAGCTTGCAGGCGGCAGAGGTGAGTGAGACGGGCCTGTAGGATCCAATGGACGCTGCTGGTCGCCCAGGTTTCCGGATGGGCACCACCACCGCTGCCAGCCATGCCTCAGGTAGGGTGCCGCTCCGCCAGACCTCGTTGAAGGCCCCCAGGAGGCGCCGTCGCGCCGCGGTGTCCAGGTTTCGCAGCATCTGGTAAGTGATGCCGTCAGCTCCTGGGGCACTGCGGCGCTTGACCCCGGCCAGGGCAGCATTCAACTCGTGTTCAGCTAAAGGCGCCTCACACAGAGTTGCTATCTGCCTGGCGGTCCACTCCGGGTGGGGCCCCTGTGGTGTCCTGGGATGTAGGGGGACCAGGGCAGCCGCTGGAGGCGTTGGTGGAGGTGTGGCAAAGCGGTCTGCAAACCGCTCAGCCAATGCCTTTTCGCTGATGCCCAGGAGGATGGCCACCGCGAGGACAGGTTGTTTTGCCGTAGGTCCGTTGATGAGGGACCGGAGGATTCGCCACCCGCGTGCGCTACCTCTGGCCTGGCTGATGGAGCGGCAGATGCCCTGCCAGCTCTGCCTTCTGCGACGGTTGGCGTGTCGCCGGCAGGCTGCATTGACCCTGTTAAACACGGTACGATGCTCAGGGCTTCGGCTTCGCAGGTATCGCCGCTCTGCCTGGCGCCGGGCAGCTCTCAGGTTGAGGTGGCGAAGATCTGGCATTGGCTGCTGTGCTGGCACCCTGGTCCGGATGGCTGCTGCATCTGCTGCGGCTGCTACTAGGCCCAGGAAGTCCTCGTCGTCGGAGGCCTCCTGCAGCTGCTCCCGGAAGGTTCGCCAGTTGATTGTTGTGCACTGCCTAGTCCTGGGGGCCCTACCGTGTACTGGAGTGACGAGGATCGGCAGGTGGTCTGAGCCCCAGGAGTCAGCCTCTGTGGCCCAGTCGTAACGGACTCCGCGACTGGCGAGGCTGAGGTCGATGGCAGTGCACGCAGTCCGGCCTGCTCTGCGAACAAACGTGAAGGACCCGGTGTTGAGGACCTGCAGGCCAAGCTGGTGGATGACGTCCACCAGGTCCTTTCCCCGTGCCGAGCAGTGGCGACTCCCCCACATGGTGTGGTGGGCGTTCCAGTCGCCGCAGAGGAGGAAGTCGCCATCGAGCCGGGCTGCCAGCTGCATGAGGTCGCTGGCGTCCCACCGTTGTTCCGGGCGCACGTACACTGAGGCCACCGTCGTGTCAACTGCGCCGAGCCTCACCCGCACCGCACAGGGCACCCCGAGGGCACCCCGAGTGACGTCGGAGACGTCTATGAAGGCGTGTGCCAGGTCGCGCCGCACGTAGATAGCACAGCGCGGCCGCCCCTGGGGGTGCGCAGCGTCCAAGCAGGGAGAGGTGCCGCAGGTCTCCAGGGTGCAGGCTGTCACACTGGGGTAGCCCACGTAGCCCGGCAGACGCACGTCAGTTGCTGCTACGTACACCTCCTGCAGGGCCAGGACGTCGTAGCTGCTCTGCAGGAGATGAAGGGACAGATCCGCCTGCCGCCGCCGCAGGGAGTTGGTGTTCCACTGGAGGACACTCGGGCGGCGGCAGTGACTGGTCCTTGGTGTAGGGCTAGCCATTGTGAGCGGGTGGCATCAGTGTTGCCCCTGCCTGCTGGAGGAAGCCTCGTGCGGGGTGATCTGCTGGCAGCATGGAGGTGGCGGCCTGGCAGAACATCAGGAGCATTGCCATCGGGTTCTGGGCCCCAGGGGCAGCAGCAGCAGGCTGGATGCCAGGGGCTGGGGCGGCAGGTTGCGGCACAGGAGCAATGGTGGTGGTGGCAGGCTGTGGACCAGAGGGGGCAGGTGCCGAGAACATGGGCGCGGCCCGATGCATGGCAGCACCTGTGGGCAGTGGCTGCCGGCGGGTGTGTGGGGGTGGAGTAGGACGGGTGTCATGCCTCACTGCGCTCGCGTACGAGCGGGCCTCCTCTCTCACTGCCGCGGTGACCACTCGCCTGGATAGAGCGGTCGTCGAGGAGGCCATTATGGTGGCGACCCGTCTCTGCTCCTGCCACCGAGGGCAGTCGGGTGTGTCGGCCCGGTGGGGGCCACCACAGTTGGCACACCGTGGCTGCTGGCACGCAGCCCCCTCTGTGTGGGTCCGGCCACAGCGGATGCAGCCTCCCGGCCAGTTGCATGTCTCCTTGACATGGCCGTATCGACCGCACTGTCGGCACTGGAGGGGGCGAGGTCTGGCTGGACGCACAGGAAACCGCACCTTGAACAGTGTCACCTGCTCTGGTGGGACTGGCCCATCAAAACGCAGGGTGACTGTGCGGCCCTCCCTCCTTGCGGACAGCACCTGGACTGGCGACTGCAGGCCGGGCAGCAGGCTGGCATCAGTAGGGTCACCGTCCACCCCGTGAAGGAAGCCGATGCTGGTCCGATGGTCAGCCGGCTGCCTGGCCGCTACCGGGATGCCCTGCAGTTCCGTGAGTGCGAGTAGCTCAGCCAGGCACTCCTTCGAGGTCACATCCACCGCCACAATGTTACGGTGGTGGTTGACCCGGATGGCCGTCACACCCGGGAGTGACGATAGCGCCTGGGCCAGGCAAAGTCTCGGGGAACTGCGGAAAGAGCCCCCGGCAGCAGAGGGCCGGAACAGGACCGTCCCCATCACAGCAGGGTCCACTGGCAGGGCGGCCAAGGCGACGTCCCTGGCTCGTCGGCGTGCTGTCCTGGTCATGACCATCTGGAAACCCTCCTGGTCGACTGGAGGCGAGGCCGGAGGGACTGCCACCGATGGGAGCACTGTTCTGGCGGTGACCGGAATGTCCGTCTGTGTGTGGGAGCCCCCAGGGAAGGAGGAGGCAGCCGTTACACCTCGTGATACGGGTGCAGGTTGGCGCTTCTTCTTCTTCTTTTTCTTCCGGGGGTTCACCGTGATGGGAGGGCGTGATGGGTCCTTGCGGAAGGCCGCCGCGGGGTGAGGAGGTGTGGTCATCTCGGCCGAGGCTTCCCCTGAGACCTCCATGGCCGCTTCGTCCGCCTCGGTAGCAGCTGGAGCTGCAGGGGCAGCACCTTCGCTGCCGGGCCGTGAGATAGGTGGTGTCGCTGCGGAGACAGCTACCGCTGTGGACACCGTACAGCCGTCGTCGGAAGAGGGATGGTCCCCCGGACTCACGGTGTCGTCGCTGTGCTCCCCTGTGTGCGGGGCTGCACCGGAGAGGCTCGCAGCACCTGGTGAGGGAGGTCCCGAACAGTCCGAGATGATTCCCCCGTCTTCAGGCTGCTCGGGGTCAGAGGAATTGGCCAGCTGTTTGCGCGGGCCCTCCTCGTCATCGCTGCTGTCTTGGTCGCGTAGGCGCTTCCGGCAGGTGGAACTGTCCATGTGCTCCTCCTCTTCGTCGGAGGAGGGAGGTAGGGGGACACTGCTAGGCTCTGAGGTGGGCGCAGCTGTTTCGCTCGCAGATTCCTGTAGCAATGCGGCCTGGACGTCCTCACGCCACTGGAAAATGGCGTCGCGCATCTCTTGTTGCGTGGCGTGCCGCTCGTCAAAGCTGGCCTTATTCAGGGAGGCGCGTGGCGGACTGGCACTCGCCATTGAGTTGTCCAGCTTTACTTGAGCGCGGCGGAAACTTTTGGTACGGCGGTGGCGCGAACGGATGGGAGCCCGTCCACGTGGGGCCGCCATACCATGTGGCGCCGCCTGGGCCGCGAGCTCCTTCGCCTCTTGCGAGCAGACGTAGTGATTGTTCATGATGAGGGGGGTCGCCATCTCACACACCCGCAAACACGCACTACACACGCGCGATAGATTTCGTAGAACGTCCGAAAAAGAAATAAACAGCGGACGGTCCAGAGAGTGTCAAAAACTGTATAACAATGTCCGGCGGACTCGAAACACAGTAGTCCACGTGCACGGCGTAGTTCACAGAAGCCCGGCGGGGTTAACGCGCTCCGGAACACGTGTCATGCTCCGAGGGGGCGTACGCACGTGGCGTAGCTCGCGGCACAAAATACCGGCGCAAGGGAAGTGCGTAAAAAGCGCGGAGCGCAGGGACTCACTATGCACCGGTGGCGTGTCGGGACGGGTAGGTACTGGCGAAGACGTGGTGCCGACCACGTGGCAGGGCTGCCACGCACTCGTAGGCGTAGCGGCGACTCCGGTCAGTCCGTTGACGGGGCCGTGGACGTCACCATTGAATAGAGAGTTCTTCCTCGTTGCGTGGCAAACTCGGGGAGCCAGCGCTCAAGGGTACGGGTGAGCTGAGCGCCCGTGCTCGTGGGCACGAGTACGGCACGGCCCGGCGCGGCAGGAACGTAGCCGCGAGGCTCACCTGGCGCGAGGGAGAGAGCCGAGGTCGATGGAGCTCCGAAAAAAACGACCACTCGCTTCGGCGGTGCGAAGAGCACTCCGCATTCTAAGGTTCCATTGCCGGGGATAACGAAACGTGCTCTTTGAAGGCCTTGATTTACCAGCTCTGACCGTAAACAGGACAGCTGCTGCCATCTATCGACGCTGTTTTTTTTTTCCGCAGGCTTTCGAGATTGGCGCGGCTATGCGCCATTTCAGAGGCTCTGTATTTTTATACTTTGTTGCCAGATTAATACCGGCTTCTATCCCTAAGGATAGCGTGAGCGTTGCAAGATGGCGTCGACCACCCCCTGCCGTACACGGGCCCTATGGGGAGCTTTGCCTCAAGAGTCAGTATATTAACTCTATGCCTCCAAGGTTGCGGCTTCAATTTCCATGAGCGTCAGGATCGTATGTTCCAAATGGCGCTCTCCTAGATCGTTTTGAAGCGGAGCTATAATAATTTGTCACCGACTCAGAGGTTCACCACCCCATTTTCCCTACGCACGCGCACCACTGTATTTTAGTAAGGTCACGTGTACGCGTCCCACCGTTAATGAAATTGAATGCCTCAATCCAAGATCCACTTAAGTCCCACACGACATCCTTCTACCTTTATTTACAGCGGATCCACGGCCGCTCAACCCCTCCCCCCCCCCCCCCCCCATCATTTGGCAAGGTCGTGGGTTCCATTCCAAGCGGTTATCAAATTAATCATCAAAACGTAAAATATAATTCATTCTGAAAACATCTTTGTCTTCATATTTACAGCAGAGCAACGACCAAACGGACTTCCCGATATTTGGGAGAGGTCGTGGGCTCGAGTCCAATCACTTATGAAGTTATACGTAGGATGTACTTGAACGCGCCTCAGCATCTTTCTAGTGTTATTCACAGCGGAGCTGCGGCCAGTTTATGTCTCAGAGTGTGATGAGCATTTTAATTAATTAGTTATCATTAATGGGGTAACTAAACGGTTTTAAGCTTGAGTTCATACCCTCAATCACAGACAACTGTCAGCTACAACGATTTCATACTTTTCACTCTTTTATAAGGGCCCACCTTTTCTCCCTGGCCAACGAGTGCATTGTACGCACTACACACCTTAATAAGACTTCTTCTGGCCAGGTGGCACAAATCACACATGATCACAGGGCGCTGAAGCACAGACGGAAGGTAGAAACGCACAGACACACAGCGTCCCAGTCTGTTTCCGTGCATTCGTCCCTTGCGTCTGTTACTTCAGTGCCCTGTAATCACCACCACACGAATCCATTAATCCGTCATGTTAGTGATGCCATGTCCTATCAGTCATGTTATTCACACATTCATATCTTTCAATGCCAGTTTTTGCATGTACTACTCAAATGTGCGATACGAGTACACTGGCTTATGGCTACCGACAGAAAAATATTTTTTTTAATTATACATTTGCGGTAAGCAGTAAAAGTTAGAGTTCTCTACTTATTAGGCACAGTACCTAATGGGTTTCACATAACCGAGGAGGCGGCACTTCTGTATGCTATGGTATTCAACATAATATTCAATCCATAAAATGTGCCTAACAGCGTCTTACATGCGTTAGGCATGTAAGATGCGATACACTGCTGTTATGGGAGACTTCAATGCCAAGGTAGGCATGAAGCAGGCTGGAGACAATGGAGCACGGGTTGTAGGAATGACAAAGAGTACTTATTTGTAGAGTTCGCAGAGCGAAATCATCTGCGCATCATGAATACATTCTCCCGTAAACGGGAGAATCGGAAGTGGACGTGGAAAAGCCCGAATGGCGAGCATAAAAATGAAACAGGCTTCATACTATGCGATGCCCCGGGCGTCGTGCAGGATGTGGAAATGCGGGGCAGGGTTAGGTGCAGTGGCCACAGGATTGTCAGATCTCGAATTGGGCTAGACTTGAGGAGGGACCGCAATAAGCTAGTACGAAAGACGCCGATCAATGAGCTAACTGTAAGACGGAAAGTCGAAGAATTCAGGATAGCGCTGCAGAACAGATATTCAGCTCTTACCGAGGAAGCAGACATTTGCATTCAGGAAGCTAGCGATAATCTCACACGCATTATCACGGAGTGAGTGTGCGATAGAAGTAGGAGGTACGATAGGTAGACAGATTACTAGTAAACTTTCCCAGAAGAAGAAAGACTTGATTAGAAAACGGCAAGGCGTGATAGTGTCTAATGCAACTGACAGAATATAACTAGCGGAGCTTTCGAAGTTAATCAATAAGCGTAAAATAGCCGACGTACGACAGTATAATACGGAGCGGATTCAGCATTCTGTAAAGAACGCAAGGAGCCTGAAAGCGGCGAAGAGATGTCTAGGCATAAGCAAATGTCAAATGTGTGCTTTACGAGGCAGGCAAGTCAATGTGATCACGAACAGAGATGAAATAGTGATAATAGCCGAGGAGTTTTACAGAGATCTCTACAGTAGCCGCCATAACCAGAATTGTGAACGGGGAAGCACTTTATAACAGACTGACATTCCACCAGTACTGACAGAGGAAGTAAAAAATTGGGGGACCTTTAAGCTTCACCTTTAAGAGTTGAACGCGATAGCGAAATCCGGCCCCTAGTGCGCACTTCAACCACTCAGTGCATACTTATTCATGTGTGTTGTTACACACGCACGGACACACACACGCGCGTGCGCGACGTATCTATAGTAATGGTAGAGGTTTTCGATCTATTTAACACCACTTTTATATCAATTTCATGAAAATTTTATACAGTGATGTTGTCACACGGTCCTGTATTATGAACTGCGCGTAGGCGTGACACTTTTATTCGCAAATGGTCACATTCTGTCGTCCTTCGTGCGTTAACTGGCAGCTGTTCGATTTGTTCTTCTAGAGACCTCTTCCGGCCAACCACAACAAGCATCGCCTTATGGTCGGTGAAATGGCAATTGCAGTACTTCACTTCTTTAATGGTGTCGTGAGAATGAAATGCTAAAAAGGTGGATGCATCCGACGAGACCGCATATAGGCTCTGCAGTAGTCGCATGGCCTCTGAGGTAGCGGGCGCTCTCGCCGTCTCGGAGGCCATGGTAGTCGAGACATTGCTTGATATGTCTTCCGCTAGATGGACATAGTTGTCCATTTTTAGAGCTGTTATTTTTCGCTCACGGACGATTTTTCGCTCACAAGAGACGCGTGGAAACGCCGCCACCGACGGCGGTATTTCTTCGGAACGAGCTCTCTAACGCTATCGCGTTAATAAAATAAAAGCGTTGAAATAGATGCACGCGGGAAAGGCACCTGGTGAGGATCAGATAAGAGCAGAGCTCTTAAAGGATGGTGGGCAGATTATACTGGAAAAGCTGGCAAGCCTGTATATGCAATGCCTAGCGACTGCGAGCATACCGGAATCTTGGAAGAATGCGAACATCATCTTAACCGATAAGAAAGGCGACACAAAGGACTTCAAAAGTTACAGGCCGATTAGCTTACTGTCAGTCGTCTACAAGGTATTTACCAAGGTAATCGCTAACAGAATTTGTACCACCGTAGATTTCAGTCAACCTAAGAAACAAGCACGGTTTAGTAAAGGCTATTCAACAGTAGACCACATTCACGCTATCAATCAGGTAATAGAGAAATGCGCGGATTATAACCAACACCTATATATAGCCTTAATAGATTACGAAGAAAGCATTTGACTCGGTATAGGCGTCAGCAGTCACGCAGGCATTGTGGAATCAGTGTAGACGGGCATTAGGTAAGATTACTGGGAGATATCTACAACGGCTCCACAGCCACCGTAGTCCTCCATAAGGAGAGCAGAAAAATACCTATAAGAAAGGGCTCCCGCGACATTCCCTGTTCTAAATAGTACTTTGCGATCTGTTAATCGATTCAAGCATCCATCTTCCCATGAGCTTCTCTCCTATAAGGAAGGCCGTCAGACAAGGAGACACAATCTCTCCTATATTATTCACAGCATGTTTACAAGAAGTATTTAGAACATTAGATTGGGAACAGGTAGGTGTAAGGGTTAATCGGGAATGCCTCAGTAACCTCAGATTTGCTGACGATATAGCCTTCCCTAGCAAAAATTCTAATAGAGAAACTAATAGCCTATGAGGTTATTGTCACCAATAGAATTTATTAGTATTAGACTAATAGCTTGTACAAGACTTATAGGAAAATATAATACGATTGTTCTAATAACCTAGACGCATGAAGCTTAATACACACTATAAAATTTTAACTCCCTTAAGGGTGTAAATGACCTATCCCATGGGCACGGAATAAGCTCATGGGCGACACTCTTTTTGTGTGTAGAGCAAAAATGGAGAATGCATGCTTTGCAATTGCACTGTGAGTGACACAGCATTTGATTTTAACTGCATTTATGATCACACATTACACACTAACAAGACACCGCGGGAACATCACACATGCAAACACACACTCGACCATTTCAAACCGATATATAGAACAGAGAACATTCGTGTTATTTCACATCTGTACACACAGTCCCGTATATATACTCCAGATTCCTGACCTGCTATGTAGTGCCAGTGGGGAAATTACTGTTATGCGCAATTACAAAATAAGGATACACAGGACATCTGCCAATCAAGGTATAGGTTAACTGGTAGCAGTGCATCACACATATCTGTTAATCTAAACCCACCAAATATTCACTGCCAAATTGCCAAGAAATCATACATCTCTAGGTTCCTCATTTACACCCTTAAGGGTGTAAATTTCTTACTGTGTAAACTAATACAAACTAATAAAGCTATTTAAAGGATTATTGAGTTGCAAATTTTGTGTTTTAATGGTTATATAAAGCCCTAGCTACCTTGCTTGGGAAAAGATCCATTAGACAAATTTCGAAAAGTCTTATAGAGCATATTGATATAAACTAGCAAGGCTAATAGAACGATGTATTAGACTAATACAAACACCTATAAGACAAGTAAAGATTCCTATAAGACTAATACAATACTAATAAGACTAATAGAAAAACCTATTAGACTAATACAAATCTCTATTAGAATTTTTGCTAGGGTTGTTAAGTAACTCGGGAGATGAATTACAAAGCATGACCACTGACCTAAACAGGCAAAGTATAACAGTGAGCCTAGCTGAAAATTAATATGCAGAAAACTAATGTTAAATAGCCTTGGGCGAGTAGAGCGATTTCAGATAGCTGGCGAGGCACTGGAAGTAGTAAGTGAATATGTCTACTTAGGCCAGGTAGTGACCCCTGATCCGAATCATGAGGCTGAGGTGATTAGGAGGATTAGAATGGGGTGGAGTGCATTCGGCAAGCATTCTCAGATAATGAATGGTAGCTTACCATTGTCTCTGAAGACGAAAGTATAATAGCTGCGTCTTACCGGTACTCACCTACGGGGCAGAAACTTGGAGGCTAACTAAGAGGGTTCAGCTTAAATTGAGGACGACGCAGCGAGCTATGGAACGGAAAATTGTGGGTGTACCCTTAAGGGACAAGAAGAGAGCGGAGTGGGTTAGGAAACAAACGCGTGTTAGGGATGTATTAATAGAAATTAAGGAGAAGAAATGGGCGTGGGCGGGCCATGTAATGCGAAGACAAGACAACCGTTGGTAATTAAGGGTAACAAAGTAGATTCCTAGCGAAAGCAAGCGCGGCAGGGGGTGGAAGGTGGGCAGGTGAGATCAGGAAGTGTGCAGGGATAAGTTCGGCCCAGTTAGCACAGGACAGGGATAATTGGAGATCCATGGGAGAGGCCTTAATTGCCCTGCAGTGGGCGTAGACATGATGATGATGATGATGATGATGATGATGATGATGCGCTACCTTTGAGAAGCTCCAATCTTCAACCAAGCACATTATTTCACTCCTTCCTCACCTTACTTTCAATGAATGTGATCAACTATATTTATTGTTTATTCACAAGATCCTGCCTTGACCTTTCACGCAAGAGTAGATTTTCACCTGTTAATGAGATCAGCAGCATCAAATTGCTCATAATGAGCCACTGTGGCAGCCAGATTCAAGTTGAACATATTACGCCAAGGTGAATGGTGCACTCATGCAGAGAGAGTCAAGGTGAAAAAGAAAGTGCACAGCCTGATTCGAACAAGTTTGCACAGTATCTTTGTCATTGTTGTGAAAAAAGCTTTAATGTTGATACGGATCCTACCACAACAGCAATGAGCAAGAAGGCAAGCACAACTTACACTGTGTGCTTGCAGGGAAAATAAAGGCATTATGTAAGCCGTACTATTTAATTTTTTACAGTACAACATAAGGGATAATGTAAGCATCACCAAAATAACTGGGCCTTGATGACCTTCCACTATCTGGCGGCCACACCTCGTTAAGGTGTGGGAAGGTGCAGTTCCCGCGCAATTTTATATAGTGCCAAAGCATGTCACTTCCATTTATCTCTCACTATATTCTGACCACTTAAATCCTATGTAAACCAGAGCCTCTTGTATGTCTATATTAAATGTCCATTAGGTATATGCTAACATCTTTGTTTTGCAAAGGCTGCTACCAACTATACACATACTGTGGGTCACTGTCTATCCACACAGTATAGGCAGAAAATCATGGGCAGCCCTCACTTGTAAAGTCCTGTCTGGTAGTTTGTTTGCAGTTAGTGTCCTCTAACAACATAAAACAAGCCTCTCATTGCTCAAATTCTAACCAAGCACTGTTTTAGAATGCTTGGAGAGCTATTCATGGCTAAGGGGTCATTTATAAGCAAAAGAATGCTTGTAATTGTGTGACACAACTACTATCACTCACACTAATTCTAACCAAACACAGCTTTAGAACGCCTTTGACAGCTACTTGTGAGTCACTTGTTGTTTATTAACACAAGTAATGTTTGTAATTTATCGTGCGACTACTGTCGCTCTTACAATTCTAAGTAAGCGCTCTATTAGCATGCATTTGAGGGCTAATTGTGGACGAAGGGTCTTTTATTAACACAAAATGCGCTCATAATTGTGTGATGTGAGTAATACTATTCCTCAAATTCTAACATAAGCACTGTTCTGTAGTGCTTTTGGGAGCAATTCATGGTTGAAAATTCGTTTATTAACAAAAGGTGTGCTTGTAACTGCGCGATACCTACCATTACTTGCAAAATCCTAACCAAGCACTGTTTTAGAATGCTTTTCAGAGTAATTCATGGAGAGTTTAGTGATTATAAAAGGATGTGCTTTTAACATTGCGATATGACTTCTCTTACAAGTAAAATCCTAACGAAGTACTGTTTTGTCATACTTGTGAGCATTTTTTTGTGGCTGAGAGGTCTTTTGTTCACACAAGACACGACTATAATTGTGCGATATGCCAGTGCAATTCTAACCAAATACTGTTGTAGAATGCATTTACGAGAAATTTGTGGCTGAGATGTGCTTATAACTATGTGATGCCATAGAATTAACATACTGACTCTAGAAGCAAAGCTCCCCGTAGGGCCCGTGTATGGGAGGGGGTGGTCGACGCCATCTTGCATCGCTCACGCTATCCTTAGGGATAGTACCGGTATTAATCTGGCAACAAATATGTAAACACATAGCCTCCGAAAGGGCGCATAGGCACGCCAATCTCGAAAGCTACGCGGAAAAAAATCAGCGTCGATAGATGGCAGCAGCTATCTTGTTTACGATCAGAGCTGGTAAATCAATGCCTTCAAAGAACACGTTTCGTTATCCCCGGCAATGGAACCTTAGAATGTGGAACGGTGGCCGTCCGTGGAGCTGGGAAGCTCAGTGTCAGCAAGAAACCGAGCGGCTACACGCGTCGTTGTCAGTGGAAGCGGTGCACCCGGCGTTGTCAATGCGATCTTGTCGATTATCGCCGTGTCCGAGCGGTCCGTGCGCGATGTTCAACGTGAGTACAGAGAACACCTAATGTGACCGTACGTACGTGTTAAGCATGGTTTATTCTTTCGGCTGCAGAAAGCTCTTTCGACGCACAACCTACTAGTTTGAGTTTCTTTGCCTGTACATTGCGGCTGAGGCGGGCTGAGGCATGATCGAACAGCCCGGCTGCCAAGCCGGTGCGCTCGAACAACACCGCATCAAACCGTCCGTCGCTACCCCGCTACGGTTACAAAGAGAGGGGCCGGTCGTAACAGTAACAACGTAACCGCACGAATGCGCTATCGCGTCAACCGATGTCACCGCGCGACCACATATGTCATATCAGACACCGAAAATGAGGGAGAATCCGAAAATAGAAATAAAGAAATCCGCAACCACGCTTTATTGAGCGAATGCGTGCATCATGAAATATAATTACATTTTTAGAAAGTGTTTTCAGTATGCTTAATATTCACACTTAATCTTCGCAAGGTTAATTGTTTTTTAAGGAATCGGCATAACACGACCTACACTTGTTTTTAGCACTTTCAGTAATACTTAGGCTGGCCACATTGACACAATTGCAACCCCCCCCCCTTCCGCGGCCCAGGGGGGCTATCGGAGATGGCATTTTAGCGAGAGCGTTCGGAATCGCCGCACGCGATTGGCCAACGCCGCTCCGCTGTCGTCATCCGCGGGGCGTGCCCACGGGACACCTACCTATAACCACATTAGAGAAGAGAAACTGTACCGTTGACAGTGCAACGAAAAATAAAAGTAGCGGTGGCGTCGTAAACTAAGATACACGATCAAGAGATGGCACTGCATGTACTATCATCATTATTGTTTAGATGCAACATGTTTGTTTTGTTTTTGACGCCTACGCCTTCTGGCCTTATTGAGAGCCCCTAGCAGGAAAATTTCAAACTAAAATATGGGGCTAGGTTAGTAGTTCCACTATACGCGCAACTTGATGGAACGCGCCGCGGCTGGTTTTTTTCGCCACCTGTAGCGACTTGTGGAACGTCGAATCTTCCGGGGCCCCGAGATTTCGGTGTCGTCAAATTGACGTCAATTCCCTGTCAATCATTTTCAAACCGAGCGTGTCGTCTGCTACGCGGAGAACGACTCCCGAGGCCGCTCGCTCAGCGAACGGTTTGCGAACGATTTACGAACACTTTGCGAACACCGGCCGCGGCAGCGGCTCCGCTTGGATTGAAACGGCGGCTGCGGCGGCGCAATGTTGCGTCACAGAGGGAAATGGCGGTCCACTTGGGCGCTGAGTCCTCGTATTGTCGTCGCTGAAATAGGACGCGGAGCAGCTGGAGGTTCGCGATGTATTTGAGGATTTGACAGGAAGTGAATTCCGGCCTCAATTTCGTCTGTCGAAGCGAACAATACGTTGGCTGTGCGCCGAACTTGATCCAGAGAGAGAGAACAACTTTATTTTAGGAAAAAAAAATCCTCGCCGCCACCTCCTCTGCTCATCTGATAGCCTGGAGTTGTTTCTCCAGGCTTGAGTCGCGGTGAACGGTGTCCCACGCTCCAGGCGAGGGAATGGTCAAGAGATCGGAAATCGGGTGCCAAGGTGCCCGTGGAATTTCGACGGAGAGAGAAGAGCTGCGCATGTTGATGTTCTTTAATTGCTCCTGGAAGTTTCCAGCGCGCTGTCGGTAGTGAAGAGTTTGTCGGGCTTTCACAGTTGGGGTGCACCTCCAAAAATGCGAGAAGGAGCTCCCTCTGCCTCTGAGCACCCGCGGGCCGAGATGCACGTTTTTTTTTGTTTTTTTTTCGAGGACATGGCAGCAGCAGACGACGACACGAAATTTAGATATGACGCCACTTACGCGCACGCTTCTTGTTTTTCGCGCCCGCGACACCGCTTAGCAAACCTGCAGAGAACGATATTGATGCTTAAGAGCGTGTTTACGTCTGAGAAGAAGAAAGCACCGTTTTTAAAAGGAGCAGATTTCTTAATTTCCTAGGAGAAACATTTTGGCTTTCAGAAGCAGACGACAAACGGAGTACGTCATCATCCTAGGAGCGCGCCGCTTCCCCATTGGCCGCGCCGGCCGCGCTCCTCCCATTCTCAAAGCATTGCTCAAAGCTATCGCGGACCACCCACTTTTTGACGTCAGTGTTCGGAAAGCGTTCTCGAGCGAACACCCGATCTCCGATAGCCCCCCAGCTTTGCCTCTAGAGTCAGTATACTATCTGTATGTGTGATGCGACTTGTGCCACTTGAAACCATCCAATACAGCACCTACCGAGAACGTTCTGCAAGTTGTTAAACATCGAGAAGCTGTGATTCTTGGCATTTCGGCCGCATTAAAGTGCATGAGTACAAGTATATGTAGGGAAATGCACAAACTTTTTAAATTGAACAGTCCTTGTTTTGTTATTCCTGATTTGCTGCTACAGACTGATTTTGTTATTTAAAATCGTCAAAAAAAACGATTCTGTGTCAAATCACGGTGTTTAGAAAAAAAAAGAAACAATGAATGGGCAGACAGATTTTGGTGGTTATCGATATAAAACTTCGGTGATTGCGGCAAACCAGCCGTCATTTACATAGCCCTTATCGGAATTTTGTTCCTAATTTACGCGGACTAATGTTTACATCAGCTACCATAGCTGCGCAGTACAGTACAATTCTCTTCAACAATGTCCTGTACTATAATATTGCACATTGCTTATTCAGTGAACAGTGCGAGTACATTTGGTGCCATGCTGTCCTATAGTCTTTGTAAATCGTTGTGCATGTGATATTTAAAAAGCCGCGTCTGATTCAGAAGCGCTGATGAGATGTCAAGCGTAGAAAAAACAAAGAATTTGTTATGTATACAATCCTCGAGAAGCACCTTTCTTTACGCACTCGTTGCCTTCTGGATGCTGCCTGCTCATGTATTGCACCTCTGGGCGTGTGTGTGTCGGAGCGGGCAGCATGCAAAGCAAGGTGTGTGCAAGTAAGCATGTGTCAATGTGCAGTGCACTGTAGAAGAGCAAGAGCAAAAGCAGGATTTCTTCATGCACGCAATTTTCTCGTTCAATCACCAGTTTCGCGTAGGTTCGAGCTCGAATTCTACACGCAGCAAATACACCGGTAACAGCTTATCGCAGTCGTAAACCACGGCCAGTTGTTTCTGGCTTGACACGTTTGACTTGAAACGATTTCTCTCGAATCAACAAATTTTTTGAGCGTCGCAGAGTGCGCCATACACTCATGTTTGTGGCCAGATATGTCACCGGAAAGTGCTGGCGAGCGCGCGGTCCACATTTGGCAGCGATCGCGGTAGGTGCCGATCTTGAAAACGAACACATTGTGGTTCAATGCTCTTGCGTAAGCACCACACATTGTCACGATCACGGGCGTTGTTATAACGTTTTACGTTGTGACGTAAACAACCCACCATCAATACCTGCCATCCGAGTTTCTCAACTGTGCTCCTTCGGGCAAAGTCGACGGGTCGCGCCAGGCCTACGCTGATATCTGACATCACTCACAGTTGGTTTAGCAGCAGGCGAGGTTCCAGGCATCGAAATTAGAAAGCATGTCTCCACTCGTTTCAGGTACAAGCGAACATAGACACAAGTACAGGCTCAGCGGCAGTCTTCAGTACGATGCTTTCACTCGGCAGCGATCGCAATCACGCCGGCGGAAGGTCAGCCGGCAGGATGGAATAGTTGGCGCCGCTGGAGCTGCAGGCAAAATCACGGTGGGCACAATATCACATCACCCTGCGACACTCTCGGTCCTTGATCGTATCGCTGTCGCCTACGGTTGACGACGCGTTAATTCAGCAACCCTTCCGTGCTTTCCCAGAACTCGGTCGTGTCTTCGTAGCGGCACCACGGCGGCCGTCATGCTAGTGCTAGTTGTGCGAGGTTCCGCGTGCTCTGATTGGTTGGCGCGAGCCCTGCGCGACGAGAAAATATCTGGCGTCGCTAGATCCCCTCGCGTCGGTGCGTCAGCGCCTCCAAGAGCGACGCGTGGCGATGCATTTGACGCTCTTGACGCATAGGCGCGTGCGAACGCGTGCCTGTGCTTGGGCCTTTAGGTACGCAGTACTTCATGGGCTGTCGGCGTCTGTGTGCACAAGGGGGAAAGCCGCCTCGCTCCTGGCCGGCCTTCTCCCACTGCTACATTATAGCGATTATGCGAAAAGGAAGGTAGGAAGCCTCGTCTCTTTTCTCGGGCGAAGGGAAAAGCGGACCCGCTGTAGCATTTGGCATTGCCCCTCAGCCCACTTCTACATCGTGTAACAAATAATCACAACGACCACACAGGTCCCGATGACAACATTTACAAGACACCAAATCATTAACATAACATTACCAATCCGCAGCTTACCATCAAAGTGCAATAACATTATTATTATTATTATTATTATTATTATTATTATTATTATTATTATTATTATTATTATTATTGTTGTTGTTGTTGTTGTTGTTGTTGTTGTTGTTGTTGTTGTTGTCGTTGTTGTCGTTGTTTAACAATGCTACTCATCTTACAGCCCATACGATCCCAATTATTATACAACCGTTCCCGACATTCCACATAATTAAAAACTGGGTTATCTTCAACGCACCCTTCGAGTATCCCCTCAAGAAACCAAGCTGCTCCCGTCCAAAACACTAATTCGCCCAGTACTTGAATATGCGTCCATAGTTTGGAACCAATTTCATAAAAACTGTAATAAAAGGATTCAGTCCGTTCAAAAAAAGTTCACGCATCTCCACGAAGTGAACCATGACGAGTGGGCGAAGCACTTGGGTATGTTCGGTATTACCGTACGTGATCGTAAATCACCCGTGACATTGCCCACTCATGCATGTAAATAAGTGACAACGCGTGTGTATGTTTACACACGCGTTGTCACTTATGGTCCTGGTGTTTATGAGGTTCCTGCGCTCCCACATCGTAGACCTTGCCGTGTCCCACACTACCTTTAGTCAACGCGCATGCTGCGCATGCTTATGGTTCAACTACGCACAAGAGAAATCTCCCACCGGCGCTACATTGCAGGTCAAGATCTAGTGCCTATATATATATATATGGGGTGGCCGGTGAACGGTTATGCAGCGCGAGCAGTCGGTTTTTTTCAATCAAGAAACTTGCTAGTAGGCGCTGCCTTCGTGAGCGTTGTCTCTCTCGAGTGAGAGCGCGTTCTCGTTCCTTGCGAGCTGGTAAAGAGTTCCTCCAGAAAGAGCGTTTCCATAGTCAACGCGCGCCGTTAGCTCTCTCTGACGACAGCAGACGACACTGTCTGGGTGCACGGCCTCAGGGATCGGCCCACACCCATACACGGTCACGCCGCCGCAAGCTCGGCCCTAAAATGCTTCGCCCCTAAAAGCTATTCGCTTTATTTACTGTCGTTACGTCAGGAACATTTCACCTTCTTCTAATCTCCCGAATCTTAAATTAACCACTATGACTGGCTACACGTTGCCGCAACGAAAAATTGGCAGATCCCGCGTTCAGTGGGAATCAGCGAAATGCGAAGCACGCATCAGGAACGCAAAATGGACCTGCATTGTCGTCTCGCTATGCCAGTTTTGGTACATATGAAGTTGACGAAACGGCCGTAAGGGCACCAAGACCGTGGCATGTAAACCATGCCGCTCATGACACGCATGTCATCATTGTTATGACCTGTCATTTCGTTCGTCATGCAGTCATGTTGTGGCATAGCAATCTCGGTGTCCATACCATTAACGAAAAGGCCTGGAGAGCACCAAGGCCGTGGCATGTAATCATACCGCTCATGATATGCATGTCATGATTTTCATGTTATAACCTGTCGTTTATGTTCGCCATCCAGTCATGTGGCATACAAATTCTCCTATATATCCCATTAACGAAACGGCCAGGAGAGCGCCAAGGCCGTGGCATGTCAGTCATGCCGCTCCGTCATGACATGCGTGTCATGATTTTCATGTTATAACCCGTCACTTATGTTCGTCATGCAGTCATGTTGTGGCATACCAAATTTCGTATACATCCCATTAACGAAACGGCCAGGAGAGCACCATGACCCTGGCACGTAAGTCATGCTACTATGACAAGCATGACATGATTTTCATGTTATGACCTGTCATTTATGTTCGTCATGCAGTCATATTGTGGCATACCAATTTTCATATATATCCCATAAATGAAACGGCCAGGAGAGCACCATAACCCTGGCATGTAAATCATGCTGCTTATGACATGCATGTCATGACTTTCATGTTATGACCTGTCATTTATGTTCGTCATGCAGTCATGTTATGGCATGCCAATTTTAGTATACATGACATTAACAAAACGGCCAGGATTGCGAAAAGTCGTAGGCGGCTAGATAGATAGATAGATAGATAGATAGATAGATAGATAGATAGATAGATAGATAGATAGATAGATAGATAGATAGATAGATAGATAGATAGATAGATAGATACGCTCAAAGTCGCCGAAGTTCGCTAAGAAATGCTTCGCATTTCAAAACTTGAAATTCCTTTAATAAACTCCCCACGCTCTACCCGCTTAAGTCAATACTTTCAGTTTGCTCATAACATTAATCTTTTGCCACTTAAATCTAAAACTGACTTCTACAAATATAAATATTTCCCTTAACATTAGGACGTTGGAATGCACTGCCCGGATGTGTTCGCGCTTTACCAATAGTTGATTTTTTGCCTGCACTCCTGCCATAGCCCAAGAATGGCTGCAGTATGTAGAAGTAAATAATAAATCAATGAGCACCATCATATCATTCATACAATGCGGAATCATAAATAAAACTACTGCGTTAGAACTACTACTGTACAAGACTCTTACATGCATCTGCAATTTGGGACCATAGTCATGCTAACCTTGTCACCTCGCTTGAAATTTCCCAATATAAACCTGTTCGATTCATCCTCTCCACACATAACGGTATTGGGAGTACAATCTAAATGAAAGATAGTCTAGCACTTATTGTACTGGCCGACCTACGCATAATCGTCCGTATTTCCCTGTTTCATAAAATGTTGCAGCATTCAACACTTCATGATATCCTTATATTGCGGCCTCAGTACATTTCAAACCCTGTAGATTATTGTAATAAGGCAGGATTCGCATTTGAATGGTACTAAGGTAAGTGCATTTGAAGTTATGTGGTTAATATTGGTTTTCAATGGAAGGTCATGCTTTAAACTGTCGCCTAAATATTTATGCTCAAATACACGAGTACCGCACAACAGAAGGGAAGAAAGACGGGAGAACCACTGCTCCGCAGTTTTTTGGTCTTCCTCTTCAATACAAAATTGCTTTCGCTTGATGGCCGATCCCCGTAGGTGGGTTGCGCCAGGTTTTCAAGTGCCGACCAAGCAAATTCCTACAGCTTTCGCGGTGAGTGCAACTGCTTTACCGCTCACGAGTCTCCAGAACAAAATTGCTCTGGCACCTGTCTGAAAGCTTCCCGGCTAGAAGACTCCAAGATCTCACGGTGAGCGCTTGCTCGCCGCGATCTTTGCAGGAACAGCGTGTGTTTGCAGGAACAGCTCGCCCTCGGACTTGTGTTCTCCGCGGTGTTCATGGGCTGCTGATCCGAAAAACGCTGCTTAGCAGCCGAGCAACAAAAAGGTGGACAGATAACCAGCGTCGAGCAAAACCAAAGCTTGTGCAACCCCGAATGAAGCGAAACCAGCCTTAGATGGTCACGTGTTTAGTTAAAACAGACGCTGGCGGCAGCTTTTGGACACAGCTCGCGCAGCGGGCTGACAGTGATCGCGGTCTGGCCGGGACCACCGAAATTTCGGTGTTGCCACTGTCTTCATTCCCCGAAGAGCCTTGGTGTATCTCAAGCAACAGCTTGAAAAATCGTCCCGCACATTTTATTGGTAAGGTTACGCGATGTTCCCAATAAACTAGACCGTGAACTATCAGCTTACGCTCGAAAGATGACCTTACAGTCCCTTCGAGCCGTTTAGCGCCTTAAGGCCAGCCGTGCAGTATGTAACGCCTCAGCGCAGTTATTGTGGGAACTATGGACCTTTCCACTGCAGCCCTCCTGGGCGCCTCCATGAAGGGCCCCAAGCAACGTCTAGCGGCGGCACCATCTTCACCTGTTGGCTCGCCGGTCTCTCCGTCCGACAGCGTGCATTCGTTGCGTGCGTTTCAGAAACGCCTTGCTTTCGCCCTCTGTAAACATTGTGGAATCGTTAGGTAAGTTCATTTGTGAGTGTGTGGGATCTGGTTGATTAGCAGGACAGTTGCCATCGCCACTGTGTTACGTGTTCTTGCGCGGACAGATGGGGATCGGCAGGGCTGGTTGGTAGCAGTAAAACTGGGAAACCGGGAACCGTGTCGCCACTTATTTTTAGTTACTGTCATAAGATGACTCACTCATAGGAATACTGTTGTTTTTGCTAACAATGGTGCCATAATGTCTCGATTAAAGCCATAATGTCTCAATGAGAGTGGCCTTGAAAGAGGGTGGTTCTATAATTATGGAGACTTATCAGGGGAAAAAACGATACCACGAGAAATCAATGACCAATCACTTAGTATGATGTGTCAAACCACCCAATGTTTAACGCGGACATGACAATAATGTATGATTTTCCGCAGAACTCATTTGCCATATATTCACGCCTGTGTGCTTCGAGTTGTCGATGGATTTGCCCTCGCGCTGTCAATCGCTAGACTCCTCTTTAGCTCAATTGGCACGGCGAGCACCTCCGACAGAAGTTGGTCGGGGGTTCGAACCCCGGACCGGGACGAATTTTTCGGCAACTGGCAAGCTTTCATTTCTGAGAAAGCCGTTTGGATTTCCCTGTGACCTTGCTCTACAAACTGGTGGATGCTAATTTTCCCTTTCATGCCCAGTCGTTTGCGTGCGGTATTTATTTTCTTTGCGTTGTAGGCGCAACTATAAACAACGCAGTGATGGCCTCTAAGTAGACTGTTCTTGATGGGCATTTTAAAGCGCACTAGTGAGCGAAAAGCAGCGCGAGCATCGTGGAAACACACCAACACGTGCGGGCGTCTCCGCGGCCGCCAAACAGCCAGACAAGGGGGCCGTGGCACGGAGACCTCTCTACCGAGCGCTAGAGAACGACAAACCGGCTCCTGGCCCACCGGCACGAGAGTGCGGCTGGGAATCTCTATATCCGGCCGCTACTGCCGTTCTGTGGTTATCGCTACACCTTCGTCAAGGTTTTCGAGAGAAAAACATATTCCAGTGGCTCATCCTCATCTTCGACGGTAGCGGCAGTCCGAGTTGAGTAGTTGTTTTCTGCGGTTGTAGCGGTAGCCACTTGAGTACAGCGCCCAGCGTTAGATACGTGCTGCAGCCAGGGCTACCGTCTGTATGTCATCATCATCATCATCCTGTTTTAAGTCCACTGCACGACGAGGGTCAAATTGTCGTATCCTGCGCGAGTTGGTTCCCCTTCATGCCCGCGAACTTTTTAATTTCATCGTTCCAGCTAACCTTTTGTCTGCCTCTGTTACGTTTTCCTTGCCTTGGTCTCCATTCCGTTGCTCTTACTGTCCATCCGTTATCTTTCCTCCTCATGACCTCTTTTCTCTTTTAATCGACATAAGAATATAAGCTAGCCCTGTCTGTGCTCTGATCCACACCGCTCGATTTTTTATCTATTAGCGTTACACCACTTTTCCTTCCATTTCACGCTGCGTCTTCATTAATTTTATCTCTAGATTTTTAGTTATCATCCATGTTTCTGTATACCGTACGTTAGTACCGGGAGAATACAGGGATTAAATACTTTTCGCTTTAGTGACAGTGGCAAGTTTCCAGTCATGATTTGGGAATGTCTCCCGAATGCGCTCCGTCCAATTGTTATTCTACGGAGAATTTCTTTTTCATGGATAGGCCTCCCTGTCAATAACTGTCCCAGATATATGCGTATTCGTTCACACATTGTATGGGGTTATTGTTAATTTTAAATCCCTGTTCTTTAGGTGTACTTATGAGCATAATTTAGGTCATTTGCTGATTCATTTTACTCCTATTATCTTAACACTTTCTCGGTTTAGGCCTTTAATCATGTATTGTAGTTCGCCACCGTCATTGTTAAAGAGCACAACGTCGCTTGCAAACCTTAAAGTGTTGAGATATTCTCTGTCTATTCTAATTCCCTTTTCTTCCCCGTCTATACCTTTCAACAATTTTTCTAGGCATGCATTGGAAAAATAACATCGGAGAGATCGTGTCTTGAAGGATCCTATCTCCTTGTCTGACCCCTCTCTTGAAGGGAATTTTTGTGCTCCTCTCATGCAGGAGTAGGCAGTGCATTCTTTGTAGATGTTACTTATGGCTTTCAAGCGTACATCAGGTACCCCCTGTCGACACAAAGCTTCTAGAACTGCTTGAATTTCTATAGAATGAAATGCTTTCTCGTAGTCTTAATTATTAAGGCCATATAAAGAGGCTTGTTAAACTCAGCGAACTTCTCCATTACTAGGTTGATAGCATGGCTGTGGTCCATTTTAGAGCAACCTCTCCCAATACCAGCTTGTTCTCTTTGTTGAAGTCGAGTGTTTGTCTTATACTAGCAGAAATTACTTTTGTAAACAGTTTGTATATCATTCGACGTAGGCTGATTGGACTGCAATTCTTTAACTCCATTGTGTCAGCTTTTTTTGTGTACTAAGATAATAGGAGTGTTTTTTAAATGCGAAGCATTTCTTAGCGCACTTCGGCGACATTGAGCGTATCTATCTATCTATCTATCTATCTATCTATCTATCTATCTATCTATCTATCTCTCTAAATATATATATATATATATATATATATATATATATATATATATATATATATATATATATATATATATATATATATATATATATATATATAGCCGCCTATGACTTTGTGCTCTCTTGGTCGTTTATATGGATGTATACGGATATGGATATGGATGTATATATGGATATGAATGTATACGAAAGTTCGTGTGCCGCCACATGACTGCATGACGAGCATAAATGACAGGTCATAACATGACAATCTTGACATGCATGTCATGAGCGGCATGATTTACGTGCCACGGTCTTGGTGCTCTCCTGGTCGTTTCGTTAATGTAATGTATACGAAAATTGGTGTGCCACAACATGACTGCATGACGAACATAAATGACAGGTCATAACATGAACATCATGACATGCATGTCATGAGCGGCATGATTTACCTGCCACGGTCTTGGTGCTCTCCTGGCCATTTTGTTAATGGGATGTAT
Source organism: Hyalomma asiaticum (assembly GCA_013339685.2). Classification (NCBI taxonomy): domain Eukaryota; kingdom Metazoa; phylum Arthropoda; class Arachnida; order Ixodida; family Ixodidae; genus Hyalomma; species Hyalomma asiaticum. Next base: position 89,675,707 of record CM023489.1, on the reverse strand, counting down.
ACGAAAATCGGTATGCCTCAACATGACTGCATGACAAACATAAATGACATGTCATAACATGAAAATCATGGCATGCATGTAATGAGTGGCATGATTTACATGCCATGAGTTTCGTTAATGGTATGTATATCAAAATTGCTATGGCACAATACAAGTGCATGACGAACGTAAATGACAGGTCCTCACATTACAATCATGCCATGCGTGTCATGAACGGTATGGTTTACATACCACAATCTTGCTGTTCTTGCGGCTGCTTCGTTAATTTAGTACGTACCAAAATCGGTATAGCGAGACAACAATACAGATCCATTTTACGTTCCTGATGCGTGTTTCGCATTTCCTTGATTCCCACTGCACGTGGGATCTGCCATTTTTCCAGCTGAAATATAATGTCTAATGTCTCATGCGTCTTTTATGAAGTCGGATTGTTATGCCATCTTCACCTGCTGCTTTACCGCGCGACATGCCTTTGACGTCCTTTCTGGCTTCGTCAGTGGTTATACACGGAACTTCAGTGTTCTCCTCTAATTTGATTTCTTCTAAGGTTGCATGGTCTGTCTCAGAGCTGTACAGTTCAGAATAGAAATCATCTGCTACATCGTTGTTGTTGGTAACGCTACCTTGCTTATTTTTAGTGCATTCACTTCGTTTTGTTCTAATTGCAGTTTGTTTTTGACCGATTTAATGTTTGTACCTTTTTCTATTGGTTTCTCTACTTCTCTCAAGTTAAAGTTGCTTACAGCCCTTTGCCTGGCTTTACTGATCAAATTTGATAATTCGCAGGCCAACGACCAGAGCAATGCCCTCACTCTCTAGCCGGGATCAATTTTTTTTAAGACGAAAGTGTTTTATGCTGCGGTCCACTAAGAAAACACTGACGTACCTCGGTCAGGGAAGTGGACATCTGAAAAAATGAACACACAAACACGCCATTGCATTGAAAAACTTGGACCATCTCCCCGAAGGGAACCCTGATGGGATGCGAAGCAGCAGCGTTGCGCGCGGGTGGCGTCACGGGTTGAACGGCGCTAACGCGGGTGCTGGAAGAACAGTTTGAAGCGAAACTCTGTGTAGCGTTTACTGGTGTAAACGTTTGTTTGAAACGCAGACACGGGAGGCGAGCGGGCGTTGGAGCCGGCAGCTCCGGGCGCTCTGGCGGGTGAGGGAGGGAGTGACGTACGCGCGCACCTGCGAGGGGAGCGTGACACCTGCGCCGAGGGAAGCGCGTTTCCTCGCGTTTGTGCGGACGGACGGACAGCGTTACACAGGATAGTCAAAGAGCTGCTTCGCATCTAAAAGTAGTAACCGCTTGAACTATACCGGGATGCGACGATAGGAGCTGGAAACACTAACGACCGCACCACCGCCACAACAGAAACGTAGGGAACAGACGGGCCTCATATATCTTCAGTTTGCGGCGACGTTGCGGCGTCCCGCTGGCGCGTTTCTTGAGCAACGTAGTACAACCACGGCCGCTACAAAGTTTCTCTTAAATGGCAATTTGTGTTTCGACGCGCTCTGCTCCGAGAATGCAAAGGCAGTCGTCTACAAGGAAATGATGCTCCGTTCACTGAGGCGAACTGAGTGTTCACAAAACTATCCCCCGCAAACCCGTTCGGTTTCGCTTGCAAAGTTTTACCATTTGCGAACGCTCCTAGTTTCATGTCAGGTTTGCGCAGGGCTCTAGCGCGTTCAATGCACGTGCCTCCGGAGAAATGTGAGCCGTTCGACAACTTTCGCTTGTGTAAAACTGCTGAGGATCCCTGTGCAGCGTTGAGGTGCCGCTGATGTCTACTTGCAACGGGTTTACATATCCAGAGTACCCAGCCGATTTCCCGCCCCTCATTACGCCAGATTGTCGCTTATGCATTCCACAGCTGCACGAACACAGTTTTCACGTAGGGGTCAACCACTTTTTTTTTCGGTGACCGATCTCAAATGAGACCGGAAACCTATATATTTGGGCTTGCCACCGATCGCCACAGCAGAAGTTTGTTGAGCGGATACAGTAGGGTAGACATATTTGCCGAAAACACAGCGTAAGACATCAGTATGCCTGAAAAGGCGCGCAGCTCACCGACGTTCTTTGGGAAAGATCATAGAGTTTCTTACTATTACACACTAGAGGGAAATCTGGCGCTAGTCTCTATGGCAACTCCTTCGGCGGCGTTTGAACCACCATGGGAATTATGGGAAGTACAGGCTTCGGAATAGCTTTGGGTGGATTTCGTGCTTGAGGCTCGCGACAATTGTTTCCTGAGCTTTAAACAAAATAAAAAAGGAATTATTGCTATTAATATTTGCTTTTGTCTCCAGCATGTAACAACTAACACGCGAAGCTTCCATAACTGTGAAGCTGAAGGTAAGCAAAGACGAATTTTGCCACCGGGGTATGCACTGTTCGATGATTGTGCTCTAAATGTGGCGCCACGAAGTAATTATGTTTTTTGCATCGGTGGAAACAAACATACGCGTTTACTTCTGGAAAATTCGCAGCATTAATTTATTGAAATAAAAAAGCAGATCCCTCTTGCAGTGGGAATCAAGGAAATGCGCAGCACGCATCAGGAACGTCAAATCGATTTGCATTGTTGTCTCGCTATACCGAATTTGCTACATATGAAGTTAACGAAACGGCCGCAAGAGCACTATGACTGTGGCATGTAAACCATGCCGCTCATACACGCATGTCATGATTCTAACGTTATGACCTGTCCCTTACGTTCCTCGCGCAGTCGTGTTGTGCCATAGCGATTTTGGTATACATCTCATTAACGAAATGAGTTGCATGTAGATCATGCCGCTCATGACATGCATGTCATGATTTTCATGTTATGACCTGCCATTTATGCTCTTGAGGCAGTCATGTTGTGCCATACCAATTTTCGCATACATCCCATTAGCCAAACGGCCAGGAGAGCACTAAGACCGTGGCATGTAAAGCATGCCGCTCATGACACGCATATCACGATTTTCATGTTACGACCTGCCATTTATGCTCTTCAGGCAGTCATGTTGTGCCGTACCAATTTTCGCATACATCCCATTAGCCAAACGGCCAGGAGAGCACCAAAACCGTGGCATGTAAATCATGCCGCTCATGACATGCATATCATAATTTTCATGTTATGACCTTCCCTTTATGTTCTTCAGGCAGTCATGTTGTGCCGTACCAGTTTTCGCATACATCGCAAGAGCCAAACGGCCAGGAGAGCACCAAGACCGTGGGATGTAAATCATGCCGCTCATGACATGCATGTCATGATTTTCATGTTACGACCTGCCATTTATGTTCGTCATGTAGTCATGTTGTGCCATACCAATTTTCGCATACATCCCATTAGCAAAACGGCCAGGAGAGCACAAAGTCGTAGGCGGCTAGATAGATAGATAGATAGATAGATAGATAGATAGATAGATAGATAGATAGATAGATAGATAGATAGATAGATAGATAGATAGATAGATAGATAGATAGATAGATAGATAGATACGCTCAAAGTCGCCGAAGTTCCGCTAAGAAATGCTTCGCACTTCAAAACTTGAAATTCCTTAAAACTCCCCACGCTCTACCCGCTCTACCCGCTAAAAGAATGTTATATGGCGCGAGAAGTGTTGAGCTTTCAAAAGAAACACTAAACGTATCGTCTCCTTCGGCGTTTACTACGTCCGACCTCAGGAACCGCTAGCGTCTCTCGCAGACGCTATCGAGGACTGCGCGGGTTTGGTCTTTTATAACGGTTTCTGCAGATTGCCGATACATGTGACTGTTTCAGCGCCGCAGGCGGCAGCTTGATGCCTGTGGCCTCCTGATAGGTGTTTCTTCTTTTCGCTACCGATTGCTTACAGAACTAAGCGCGCGCGCCGCTTGTGGTTTGCGCGTATCCGCTATGCAACATCTGGCTACAGCTTGGATGCAGCAGCCCTTCATATCACAGGTAAGTGTGCTTGCAATTAAAACGAATTCTTTTCCCCAGCGGGTGGATCGAATTTGCCGACTCAAGCGCCTCTTTGCTCTGACCACCCTTTTCAATACACCACCGAACAACGGCAATTACATGAACGCGACTTGAGCGCCCACGTTAGAAAGCTCGCTTTTCGCGCAGGCTTTCTATCGAGAGTGCACCAGAGCACTAACGAGAAAATACTGAGTGGCGAGCATAGCAAAACAAGCTGGTGAAATCACATGATGTGGCAATGCGACGCTGGTTTTTCGCTATTGAGCGTTGCAGTAACTTTGGCTGTAGTCGGGGCTGGAAATCCTTCTAGCTTTTGTTTCTCCCGAGTGCGTTGCACGCCTCGAACAACCTCGCGGCCGGGTACGCGGGAAACAAAACCAAAACTGCAGAAGTAAATATCTTGTGCACAGTTCGCAAGCCAACGCAAACCAATCCGAAGCCTGTACTTCCCATAATTCCCATGGTGGTTGAACGATCGCAGCGCCAGATGGCCCTCTAGTTTATAGTACGAAACTCTACGGGCAAGGTGTTTGAACAGTAGCCTCTAAATTTCTTTCCGTCAGGTGAAAACTTCTCTGTCTATCCAATGAATGTGGTACGGCCGCGGAGGCTGCATTCCGATGTAGGCGAAATGTTCAGGCCCGTGTACCGTGCGATGTGAGTGGAGGGTAAACCCCAGGTGGTCGAAATTTCTGAAACCCTCCACCACATGAACCTGCCTTACAACCAAGGCCGCCGAAAAGTCCGAGCAAAAGCTCTACTGAAAGCGTACTGCAATTATGATAATGCGCGGTTCACTGACGCCGCTCGCTACCACGCCGGCGGACGCTTAGCTATCGTTGTGATTGACTCGGCAAAAACTACAACGCATGCAGCTAGTGTCAAGACCCGACACCAGGAGGTTGCTGAAGAAATCGCCATAACCGACACTAAGGTTATACTCAGCGACTCGCGCACTACTGTGCGGAATTTTGCTAAAGGTCGAATTTCGATCGAACCTCTTTTACTTATTTATTTATTTAAATACTCTCAATGCCATTTGCGGCGTTACAGAGAGGTGTGGTGTTACAAGTTAGAGATGGCAGTCTTGAATGATGCATGATCAGGGTTGCTGGCGATGGAGGCAGGAAGGTGGTTCCATTCGGATGAAGTCTTCGGCACGTAGGAATGGAAGTACATGTTGGTATGGCAGAATGGCACATGAACTTTGAAGTTATGGTCGATGCGAGATGAAACATCAGCAGGTGGCGAGAACAATGTGCGCTTTATTTCAGGATTCGTGAAAAAAATTTGTGGAAGAGGCATAGGCGGGCCTGCTTCCTCCTGTTAGAAAGAGTAGGAAGATCTAAAGAAGATTTTATTGATGAGATAATAGCGGTACGGGAGTAATTAGCGACAATGAAACGAGCTGCGCGATTTTGGATGGCTTCTAGTGAATTAACAAGTAAACAAGAATTAGGGTCCCAGATTGATGAGGCGTACTCGAGTTTCGATCTGACTAGTGTTTTGTAAAGAAGAAGTTTTAATGAAACAGGCGCTAATGAAAAGTTACGGCGCAAGAAGCCGAGAGTGCGGTTAGCATTGTTATAGTACTCGCGAATGCCGCCCAGGTTTCCCAGGCTAGCTTGATCTGGTTCCCCGCCCATTTGGGCGAATTTTGCCCGCACCTTCCCAACCTCAACGAGTACGCGCACTCCGCCGCACGCGACGCTATAACCCGTGCAGGAGAAGATGCATCTGCCAAAGAGTACGCGAACCAAGACAGACTTTACTGGATATAACCAAAGCGTCCTGCCCGGTGGTGCTACCCTCCACTTAACGGCAATATATACAGAGCTCAAGCGGCTACTTGTTGGAAGCTGCAAACGAACACTTACCCCATTCCACTGCTGTACCACGGAATCTATACCAGATATCTATCACACGAGTCAGGTCTGTCAGAAAGACACAGCTACGCTTAAGCACATGTTCTGGGAATGAGAGGCTAAAGGTGAAGGTATCAACCCCGATGTTATCTCGGGGAGGTGGGAAGCCGCTCTGCGCAGCTCCAAGCTCTCCATCTGACGGCGGGCAGTCCAACAGACCCGTGAAGCGGCGTCAAGGCAAGGCCTCGACGTCCCGGCATGGGGGACCTGAGCCCGGGTCTTAATCTGCAGTATATACACTGAATAAAGTTTTTTCCATCTACCCATCCACTACGGCGTCTCTCATAGTCATACCGTAATTTTGGGACGTATAACGCCCCAAAATAAATAATTCCATGGCCAAGGTAAGTGACGGATAGCTGCTGAAAACGTCACAACTCAGCATAGCTTTCTGTCCCCTGAGCCGCTCAAAGAAAGGCGTTCACATTCATCCCCGCGTGCCTCCGCTGCTAGAACATCATTAGGGCACGTTTGGACGCCTGGTAAGCATGACAATATCGCATCCATTTTTCTGTGGGAAATAGCTGTAGCAGAGGATATTCAGCAGAGAAGCCTCTTAGACAAAACAAGCTTCTTTGCATGCGAATGACACAAACCTTCCTAGAGGCGCCATCCAAGGCCACTGTAGGCACCTCGCAAATCAAAAACGCTAAAATACTCCCCTCCACTTAAAAACGCAAACATATCCTCAATGACTGCACAGGTCGAGTTCATTGTGGCTTTGAAGGCTCCCCAACTTTTGATCGTTCCGCTTTTTTTTTAAGTAACCGCACTACGAAAGTGGACCAGTCTGAATGTTTGGCGGGCGAAAGTGCAGCCGTAGCTATCAGGTGGTCGATTTCTTAGAGCATAAGAATGCATCTGACACAATGAAATTTCGGCACGGCTTAAGTGCAACGTGGCTGCAGGTTCCTTGGTTAGCGCCGAGGTCTGGGAAACACGACGCTGTCCTCTTCGACAGTGCTGTTCACTGCTCTTATGCATTCTTGTGTTGCGGCGGGCTTGTCTTGGGCCAACGAATGCAGAGCCCGAACTCCCACTGTGCCAAGCAAGGAAATTGAGTGCCGGCAGCAACGGCTTCACTTCTTAATCGTGGAAACAACATAAAGTGCGCGAGAAGTCAGCCTGCAACGGTTGAGGACCGAAATAACCGCCTTTAAATTAAGCGTGCGATCAACTGGACGCAGGGGCACTGGCGCGATGCTTGTAATTTGAAGAATGCTTGTAACACTTCCCGTGGCACTAGCCATGAGTGCACCGTGCAACGGTTCGCAGCCCAGAACCGTCATATGAACACAATTCCAGTAGAGAATTCAATACAGGCCTTATACATGGTGAAGTTTGAGATGAATTACGGTCACTGACCAAGTCGGATGAGTTGATCTGACGTTTCGGAACCGCATACGGGTTCCTTGTTCACTGAGCAGAACTGAAAGTCGTCAATTATATAGGCATAACATGACGTAACGAGCATGCGTAAACGGCAGGCATAGTTCCTGGTGTCCTGTTCATTGTAGCTGGCGTCGACTGAATGATTAGCGATTCCAGAAGCCGGCGCGATGACACGTTCTTTTCCCTGGCGACGATGGCGGCATTATCCCAGTCAATGGTATGATCATGTGTATGCGCATGCTCAGTTTGTCGTGTGATTATTCTTAGTCACGTCACGTTGGTGCTCTTTGAGGCGTCGAGAAAACTTTCCTGTTTCGCCAATATACACTTCACGGCAATCAGCGCAAGGTATCTTATACACAACAGCCGGAAACGATTCACTTGGTAGCCTGTCTTTCACATTGATGAGTTGGTTCCGGAGCTTCCTGGTCGGAACGTGAGCGATGCGTAAATCGTATTTTGAAAATACGCGCGAAAGTGCCTCGCAGATACCTTGACATAAGGTATGGCCGCATGTACACAGGTTGTCACGTTACTCTGTGAGCTGGATTGTAGTATCCGCTTCGCAGTTTTAGAGCTGAAACGATGAGGATTACCATTGCGGTTTAGCTCCTGATGGATCGTCCGTAGCTCTTTATTCAACGCATTCTCGTCTGAGCAGACCCGTACGGCGCGTGTCACTAAGGATGACACTACGGACGTCTTGTGGCCGATGGGGTGATGCGAACTAAAACTGAGATAGCGACCTGTGTGTGTGGGCTTCCTGTATGCTGAGAAGGCGAGGACGCTCCCATCCCGGCGCACCTGAACGTCCAAAAAAGGCAGCATGTTGCCCTCCTCGTGTTCAACGGGGAACTGTATGTTCACGTTCTGGGCGTTCAGGCAGTCCAAGAAGCGTTGGATGGCTTGCTTCTTCAAAATGCAGCAGCAGTCATCGACGTATCGGTAAAATCCCTGGGGGGCTGGAGTGAACGTTGCCAGTACCTTTCCTTCCAAGGCTTCCATTACTAGATTGGCGGTGGTGACAGATATTAACGCTCCCATCGCCGTACCATGTGTCTGCCGATAAATCTTGCCATCGTATGAAAAATACGTGTTGCTGAGACAAAAGTGCAGCAGCTCGCTGAGTTCGGGGATGTCGAAGGGGATGTCGAAGACCACTGTCTGCTTTTAAGGCTTCTTCACACGTGGCTACTGCCATGTCTACCGGGACACTTGTAAAAAGTGACGTGACGTCGAACGAGACCATGGCGTCGTCTTCACTCAGTGTGACATCCTTTAACTTAGCAACAAAGACAGACGAATTTTCGATGTGTGTCGAGGTCTTACCGGCTGGAGGACTCAACACTTGGTGAAGGTAGCCCGATAGTCGGTAGAGCGGTGACCTGGTGGAGTCGACAATAGGCTTCCAGTTCTGCTCAGTGAACAAGGAACCCGTATGCGGTTCCGAAACGTCAGATCAACTCATCCGACTTGGTCAGTGACCGTAATTCATCTCATCCAATGCCTTACCAGACGAACTTTCGTCGAACTCTTGACTATGGTGAAGTTTGCTTCTACCTCATGGCTGTGTATCATTGGGGTGATCGAAGAGAGCCTAAACAGCTACTGATGGCGACAATACATAAAAATTAGTTAAAAATCGATTGAACGCTGAACTACCACAAAGATGGCTACAAAAGTGGGCGTATCTCTGTTGTAAATAGAGATAAAGGTTGCCGATATATCAGCGACATTCAAGCGTAGGTTTCACAAACGCTTCGATTCTAACTTTCCCATAATGCGGGGGGGGGGGGGGGGGAGGGTCCTTTTAGGTCAGTCTAAAATTGATATTGCACATCTTTGAAGCAACCTAGAACGACAACTGGGACGTAGGATCTTGCACAACATGGCGGGAGTCGAACGCCTCGCGTTCTAATGACTTCTAAACCCTTTTCGAAAGTCCACATAGGCAGAGGCCTAAATTCACAGCACAAAAACGTCACTTGAGAGAGGATGCCTGGCAAAAATGGCAAATTTCGAATTGGCAGCCTTTAAATTTCTGTTAGTTTTCATTGCACGTTTATTCAGTCACCTTTTCACCAAGTTATTTTATTTATTTATTTATTTTCAATACTGCCAGTCTCACGTGGAGACCAAGGCAGGTGGGCATACCGATTTCAACGTGAGCATGAAGATAATACACATTGCAGAGTACATTTGCGTTACATACATAGAAATTTTATCTCTAATACAGCATTAGTATTTACAACTCATCAGTGAAACTTAATACAATCTAATGCAAAAATAAATAGTCATGCAAACAGCAAAGAACATGAACATAATACACACATTGCATAGTACATTTGCGTTACATACGTAGAAATTTTATCTCTAATACAACATTAGTATTTACAACTCAACAGTGAAACTTAATACAATCTAATGTAATATAAAAAAGTCATACAAACAAGAAAAGAACCAATTACATAAATACGAAACCCTTTTTTTTCATGGTTTGGGCTTATTTTCTATCGCATGACAAAAGTTTGATGGTGATTCTATGTTTGCTACTGTTGGGTCAAGGCGGTTCCACTCCCTAACTGCGGTAGGAAAAAAAGAGAATTTAAATGTGTTGGAGTTGCAAAAGTATTCATCTAACGTTTTATCGTGTTTATTGCGTGATATCCGGGAATTAGAGAAGTTGCTGTAATTTGAAGAATTTATGTTGAAGCGGTTGTGCAGAAGGTTATGCATAAATTTTAAACGAGCTTGTTTTGCTCGGACTGCCAGTGTGTCCAGACCGGATGATGCCAGAAGATCAGTGGGCGAGTCAGTACGTTTGTATTTGTTGTGAATGAACCGTATCGCTTTTCTTTGAACTTTTTCTAGTTGATTTATGTTAGTAATATTGTGAGGGAACCAAACAGTGTTGGCGTATTCTAGTACTGGCCGCACAAAGGTTGTATAACTGAGGAGTTTGATATCGGTGGGAGCAGACTTCAGGGACCTTTTAAGAAAGAACAACTTACGGGTGGCTTTTGAGGAGATGTTGGCAATGTGTATGTTCCACCTGAGGTCGGATGTAAGTGTTAGTCCTAGATATTTGTTTTGAAGAACTTTAGTTAGCGTAGTGTCACTAAGTGAGTAAGTAAATTCTGATGGGTTCTTCTTTCTTGTCACCGTCATTGACACAGATTTGCTAGTGTTAATACACATTTGTCATTGTTCACACCAGGTGTTTATCACGTTAAGTTGTCTGTTTAGGGTGAGGTGGTCTTCGTAACACATTATTTCCTTATAGATAATGCAGTCGTCTGCGAAAAGTTTCATGTTGCATTCAGTGTTAGTGACGATGTCATTAATATAAATTCAAAACAGTAAGGGCCCTAAGACCGAGCCCTGTGGTACACCAGACGAGATGGGAACAATATCGGATGACGCTTCATAGAGATAAACAAATTGCGAACGCTGGGATAAAAAGTCGCCAATCCAAGCTGAAATGTTTCCAGCGCCAATTATTGCCTCTAGTTTTGTAATTAACTTGTTGTGACACACGCGATCAAACGCTTTGCTGAAATCTAGGAATATAATATCTGTTTGGCCGCGATTGTCAATCGTCCGTGCTAGGTCATGGACAACTTCCGTTAATTGCGTCACTGTTGACATCCCGCGTCTAAAACCGTGCTGGCTAGGTGATAGTATGCGATTTTCTTCAAGATATACTGTCAGGTGTTTTAAAATTATATGTTCTAGGATCTTGCATGATGTACTGGTAAGAGATATGGGTCGGTAGTTTGAAGGAGAGTTTGTGTCGCCTGATTTGTGAATTGGTATCACCTTTGCTTGCCTCCAGTCATTTGGCACACGTGCAGTTGAAAGTGAGATTCGGTAGATGATGCCAAGATATCTGCTGCACCATTCTGCGTATCGCTTTAGGAATTCATTTGGAATATTGTCAGGGCCGCTAGATATTTTCGAGTCTAATCCAAGAAGAAGGTTAAAAATTCCCGAGTCAGATATCGTAAGTGGATCAATGCTGGAACCTGTAGAAACAATTGAGGGAACAAACCCGTTATCTGTAGTAAATACAGATTGAAAACACTTGTTGAATGCATCAGCTTGGACAACATTTTCATCATGAGACCGTTCTGGCGTCAAAGTATTACGTGCACGAAAGTGATTCCAAAATCTCTGTGGATTACTTTTGAGGAAATCTGGTAGGATAGTATTGAAGTATTGTTTGCGTGACTGGTTCAGCTTTAGTTTCAGCTCTTGCTTGGCGCTGATCAGCTTAGAATTCTGGACTGATTGACTTTCTGTCTTTTTCAATGAGCGACGTAACCTTTTAACCTTCCGTTTGGCATGAATTACCTCGCGCGTTACCCATGGACTGTATTTTCTTGGTTTCCTAGTTTTTAACGGTATAAATTTGGCAATGCAGTCATGTATTATTCTCTTAAACTTTATCCAGAGGGCATTTACGTCTGCTGATGGACCAGAAGCAATATCTGAAAATGATGTGAATTCATGTGCCAGGTGTGTCAAAACGCCAGCGTCGTTCGATTTCTCAAAGTCAATGATTTTGCTTTCAAAAGACTTTTTTGGAACATGACAAGGGTAGATGGCACACTGGTATATCGTGGTCGGATATTCCTTCGACAATACTAGTTTGCATAGTGTTTATTGGGAAGTGATCACTGAAGAGAATTAGGTCAACTATGTTGTTTGCAGTGCCTTGCGAGCGCGTTGTCTGACTAACTACTTGTTCTAGATTAAAATTCAGCATCAGATCAAACAGTGCTTCGGAAGTATGTGATGAATATTCCTTTGTGTTCCAATTAATGTCTGGCAGGTTAAAGTCTCCCATGATGATAATTCTCAGGCGGGGGGCGTGGTTCTGCAGAAACTCTTGTATGTTCCTGACACAATCTTCATTCGAGTCGGGACTTCGGTAAACGCAGCCTGCAATTATGGCAGCGTTGTTGCAGATGATTCTGCAGAAAACCGCTTCAGTGTCCCTCACATCTGGTAATGCTACGAATGGAAGGGATTTCTTTATCAACAGTGCCACACCACCACCACGTGATGGTCTGTCTTTTCTAATGATGCAATAGTTTGGAGGCACTACTTCATGATCTGAGATAGCCGGGGAAAGCCACGTCTCAGTTATCGCTACTATGTCAGGATTATGTGCAAGAAGCAAGTTTTCTAGCGCTTCAATCTTATTTAAAATGCTTCTGGCGTTTACCTTTAGCAGCGTTAGTTCCTCAGTTGTGTTTTGCTTCGCGTGTTTGGGCGTTTTGCTTCTGCGTTTTTTCTCAGCGGGACCCTCTCCCCCTAGCTCTCGTCCCAGGTGAATACTTGGTCATTTATGTAAAGTTTGTCCAATGACAAGAAAACTTTGTCGTGTTGCTCTCTGTTGGCCTTTGCGCTATTCCACAGCAATCTTATATCTCGTGTTCTCTTACAGAAATCTTCCCCAATAGACAGACCCGTGTTTTTCAGCTTGCGTCCCTCCCCTTGTATTATTGGTTTCTGTCTAGAGTCGAGAAGCCTTAAAATTACTGGTCTCGTTTTGTTCTGGGCCGGTTTGCCGAGACGATGAATTCGCTCTATGGCCACGGGCTGCAAACCAAGGATGTCTTGGATAATGGCTTTATTGACCGCTTGTTCTAACTTTTCACTGTTCTCACGTTCTGTTTCCGCTAAGCCGTATACTATAAGATTTGACCTTCTACTCTGGTTTTCCAAGTCGTCCATTCTTTTTTCCAGATTTTTGGTAATCAGATGCATGTCTTCTATTTGGCTTGCGCATGACGTTATCTTCGGTTCAAGGCACGACAGAGCATCTAGCTTTCTACTTTCAATCTATATCAGCGAGACGCCCCTCTTTAATTTCTTTGATATCGGCGGCAACTTCCTTCAACTGTTTTGCAATTTGTGCTAGATCAGGTCCTGGATTGCTTTCAATATCTCCTGCTAGTGAAAGGAAATTTCTTAAAAACAGCGTCACATTCGTAAATGCACAACGAAGCCGCGGGCACGGCAGCACCAGCAAGAATGGGTCGCTAGAACGGATACAGTAGTCGTATTGTCTTCTTACCTGCACGATGAAGACAAACGGGTTAGTGACCGTCATTTCGCCGGTGTCGCCGTGCCCAATGAACCCGGTGCGAGGAGGCAGCTACTTATAGGCGCGCTGTGAAGCGGCGCTCGGTGCTGGTGACGTAGATCAGAATACGTGGTCCTGTTCGCGGTTTTGGGCTGGCAGTTCCAAGGCGCTGGACAGGTTATCTCCGTCACGTGGAAGTTGACGAAGCTTGTGTCCCGTGCGTACCTGGGTAATCCTGCCGGCACTGCGCGTACACCTCCCACGGATACGAGAAGACCGATGTAAAGCTGCACGATGAAGACAAACGGGTTAGTGACCGTCATTTCGCCGGTGTCCGCCGTGCCCAATGAACCCGGGTAATCCTGCCGGCACTGCGCGTACACCTCCCACGGATACGAGAAGACCGATGTAAAGCTGCACGATGAAGACAAACGGGTTAGTGACCGTCATTTCGCCGGTGTCGCCGTGCCCAATGAACCCGATGCGAGGAGGCAGGCTACTTATAGGCGCGCTGTAAAGCGGCGCTCGGTGCTGGTGACGTAGATCAGAACACGTGGTCCTGGTCGCAGTTTTGGGCTGGCAGTTCCAAGGCGCTGGACATGTTATCTCCGTCACGTGGAAGTTGACGAAGCTTGTGTCCCGTGCGTACCTGGGTAATCCTGCCGGCACTGCGCGTACACCTCCCACGGATACGAGAAGACCGATGGAAAGCTGCACGATGAAGACAAACGGGTTAGTGACCGTCATTTCGCCGGTGTCGCCGTGCCCAATGAACCCGGTGCGAGGAGGCAGGCTACTTATAGGCGCGCTGTAAAGCGGCGCTCGGTGCTGGTGACGTAGATCAGAACACGTGGTCCTGGTCGCGGTTTTGGGCTGGCATTTCCAACGCGCTGGACAGGTTATCTCCGTCACGTGGAAGTTGACGAAGCTTGTGTCCCGTGCGTACCTGGGTAATCCTGCCGGCACTGCGCGTACACCTCCCACGGATACGAGAAGACCGATGGAAAGCTGCACGATGAAGACAAACGGGTTAGTGACCGTCATTTCGCCGGTGTCGCCGTGCCCAATGAACCCGGTGCGAGGAGGCAGGCTACTTATCGGCGCGCTGTAAAGCGGCGCTCGGTGCTGGTGACGTAGATCAGAACACGTGGTCCTGGTCGCGGTTTTGGGCTGGCATTTCCAAAGCGCTGGACAGGTTATCTCCGTCACGTGGAAGTTGACGAAGCTTGTGTCCCGTGCGTACCTGGGTAATCCTGCCGGCACTGCGCGTACACCTCCCACGGATACGAGAAGACCGATGGAAAGCTGCGCGATGACGACAAACGGGTTAGTGACTGTCATTTCGCCGGTGTCGCCGTGCCCAATGAACCCGGTGCGAGGAGGCAGGCTACTTATAGGCGCGCTGTAAAGCGGCGCTCGGTGCTGGTGACGTAGATCAGAACACATGGTCCTGGTCGCGGTTTTGGGCTGGCAGTTCGAAGGCGCTGGACAGGTTATCTCCGTCACGTGGAAGTTGACGAAGCTTGTGTCCCGTGCGTACCTGGGTAATCCTGCCGGCATTGCGCGTACACCTCCCACGGATACGAGAAGACCGATGGAAAGCTACACGATGAAGACAAACGGGTTAGTGACCGTCATTTCGCCGGTGTCGCCGTGCCCAATCAGATATCGCAGGTTTATTCAGTCACCTTTTCACCAAGTTATCTGAGTAGAAGAAAAAATTAAAGCAAACACTGGTCTTTCTATATGCCGCCTCGTCGCGGCGAGGAAACAAAACGCAATGTAATCGCCCCACGTTCTGCCGGGGACCTTTTCTCGAGAGCAGAACAGACCATGCACGAGAAAGTCAAGGACGAAGGCGTGTGTTCCACACTGCGCATCAATGTCCCCCTTTCTGTTTCAGTCGATGGCTCAAGCGATTCCAATTGCCAACGGACTACAGGGGGCGCACTGGGCGATCCAAGCAGCATCGACCCGTCTGCTTCTGCTGTTATAGAGAGGACGCGCGTACTTACGCCCCGTGTCACTTTCATAGGATGAAGTCATGCGCTGCACGGAAATGTATATCACACAAATGTACTTTCCCCGATCACCTGATTGCTTAAGGCGGAGTGAAAACTTATATTCCAGCTCCTCTACCGTGAAACAAAGATGTTTTGCGAATGAATGAATCAATGAAAACTTTATTTGTTCCCCTTAAAGGGAACGGGCAATGTTAGAGGATCGGGAGGAGGATCTACTTGAAGTAGGCCTTCTCCACCCTCTCAGCCCACTACAGTGTTGCCTCTTGAATGCCAGCCCTAGGGCGCAAGGCAGCCTCCCACTGCCCCTCACAAGAAATGGGTTTTTTAAGGGAAGCTGGAAGCGGATGCATAGGGCACCCCCACATGATGCGGTTTAACTATGCCCTAGGAGAGACGCAGAACTTGCAAGAGGGAGAGGGGTAACTGGACGGATGGAGGCGGTGGAGGATGTAAGGGGAGGGAAAGGTGCGAGTCTGCAGCTGTAGCCACAGAACTTTACGCCTGCGCGGGGATTTGTGCGTTAGCGCTAGTAGTGATAAACGGCCTAATCGAAAGGGCATGAAAATGTCGTGAAACGTAAGAATGAAGCCTGTCTCGCGCATGTTTCGCGAAGTTCTGTGCGCGCTGGGGAAAAGAACTATACGGTGCCCCCAGGTAAGTTCCCAGGCAGCACTCCGACACAGGGCTGATGTAGGCGTGACGTCGGCCAAGGTCGGCAGCGATATCGGGCCTGAGTCGGCAAATCGCGCTGCTTTCACCCCACATCTGCCCGATGATGGCCAGCCAGAATGGCTCTACTGTGGCGAAGCCACCATGTGTCGAACTTGGCCAGCCAGGGTGGGCAGGATTTGGCCAGCCAGGGTGGGCAGGATTTCGCCAGCCAGCATGGGTCGCATTTGGCCAGGCAGAATGGGTAGGATTTGGCTAGGCAGCGTTGGCCGATGTTGCGGGCGTTCAGGCTTTCTTGGCGTGTTTTCGGCCCCGCCGACATCTGGAAACCCCTTGCGCGAACAGCCATTGTGGTGTTTCTAGTGGTTTACCCCAAGTGTATCGCGCCGTTTGGATTGCGAAATGTTTATTTTTGTGTTTTCACATTTTCGAAGGGCTTAACAACCACTCGATTGCACTAACAAAAGGATCGAGAGTAGTTCGTGTAGATGTGCTTGTCACGCATACGTGAAAGCTCTATTAACACAACAATAAGTGGGGCTAAATGGATACCATGTATTTTTTATTAATGTGTTCTAAACAAAACAAATAAGACAAGGAGAGAGGTTTATAAAGAAAAGCACTATTTCATTTATTTTCTGGACCCTGCATTGATAATATGCTACTCTCGTGTTCCGCCGTCATATTGGAAAAGCTTCGCCAAGGGTGTAACCTTCGAGAAAAGGTGTGAAAAATTAGCACAACTTTAGAGCACCTCAGCACAATACTACCATTCTATGCAACTTGTGGACAGTCAGTGTGACTTATGAACAACTAGCAGAAATTCAAGAATTGTCAGAAAGATCTCATAATCGGACACTACTTTAGAAAATTGCCGAAAATGTTGTCCTTTTATCTAAATAACGAATCTGTGTTCTATATTCAACCACCAGAACTTGGCTTCGTGTCGCTTTAGATACCCAAGAGGAAAAAAACGAGTAAAGGTGCTGTTTCAAAGCACTTTTAAAAGCGGCACATTAGTTGAAATAGGTGTATTTTGTGTAATAAATTTCATATTCTCGGTATACATCGGAAAGGAAACATGTAGACGTGAGATAACACGACACACACCAAGGATGGGGTCTTTAGGCAAAATATGTCCTTAAATGATGAGTGCAAGGTGCATTATGAACAGATATTAGAGGAGGAACATCTTTTCAAGGCTATGTTAAAAATGCAATTCCGTGCCGAACTGCCGCACGTGTCCTACACCAAGATGCACGTGTTCGTTATCACGATACCTTTAAAAATATGGGCAAGAAAAAAATGTTACAAAACGTGTACGTCACCACACAACAGGTGTTTGATACAAGCACAGGATTAACTACGTAATATAAAATTGCTTTGAGACAGCGCTGCTTCGCTATTAAAAGAATTCTAAAATAAAGAGCCTACGCACCTCACGACAGAAATAATATATAAGGGTGGAACCGGTGCTTGCACATCGCAACAAAAGAGCCAGGCCTGCGCGGAATCGCAGGACAGTGACCGCGTAAGCTGAAGGAGCGACCTTCCTAGAGGCCATTGTAAACGCTTGGGGAAACTAGTGCAAGTACAGGTGGTGGGTATCCCCTGCGCCATAACCCTGCAGTTTGGGCTTTTCTCTGCACAGCGGTCTGCTGTGCCCGACGTTGCCCTGCTGCAGCCGCGCGCGCAACTCTGCGATTCACTTCTTCAGCAGCGGTCCGCACCTTGCGAGGACGCGCCATCAGGTATATCGAAGAGCCAAGTCAGGTTGCTGTCGGAGCTGCGCACGTCGCCTGTCGCGTGACGCATGGAACGATACGACAAAACTGCTTCACGAGGCAGTGCTTCGTAAAAACACATTTCGAAGGCTATGCGGAGGAAATCAGCGCCAATAGACGGCAGCAGTTTTCCTGTTCTTCACGAGGAGCGATATTGGTTACGGACACGGGCGGACACGGGCGGCGGCGGCGGATAACTACGGCGCCGTTGTTGTGATCTCTTAACAGCTTACGCTGTAAAAAGTGCCACCTCCCATTTTGAAAAACCCCAGTAACTTACCGAATTTCGGCGTCCGCTGTGCACTCTTCAGCTTTCAGTCAGCAATACAAATTCGGCGACGACACTGTAGTCTCACCAAAAGCCGCAGGCTTGTGTTCATTTGCAACAGCTGTCACAGTTGAAATGGGCATTGTCTTAGGAGGTACACTCTCCAAGGAATCGCGCAATCAACTTGAATGATCGATAAACGAGGTACATGCGCCGACACGCGTAGACAGACTGCGTGCATCCGTTGAAACTCGTTCGTGCATCTTGCATGTTGGTAGGAATGATTGTATCTGCAGCCGGGACGACAGAGCACCGAAAACAAGTTCTCAGAAAACAGCGAGGTCGTCCCTCCAAAGGGAGCTAATGCCACCAAAAGGAAGTTCTTTGCAAACTGTAGACGCGCACAATGGAGGTGCATAGAGGGGGTCGTGACAATGGTGGTCAGTTCGGAAGGGGATGCGCTTCCCCCCCCTCACACACTTTTTTATGTTTAGTTGCTTCTGGTTTAGCAAGTGCAAGGTTACTTCTAGGAAGAATACCTGCGTTTTCCTTTCTTTCTTTCTTTTATTTTTTTTGTATTGTGGCAAAACCTGGCAGACTGTATTTCTGTGGGGCAAACATTTATATACAATGGCGGGGCACCCGCCGGGACTGCATTTGTTAAGTGCAGCCTGGTGCAGCCTATGGAGAATGCTGGCAGGCATATGTTCTCTTGCGACGTACAGTCGTGAGCAAATGTTTGGAGACCAATGGGTGCCACAAACAGCTATTTTTTTTTTTTTTGCTGTCCGAGTAAGTTGGCTTAAATCGGGTGGTTCGGCCTAGGTGCACTTGTTCGACCGATGTAATGCAGTGGTGCGATTCCATGTTGTAGAGCTGTGCTACTCGGAATTTAATGTTTTTTCTGGTGCCATGGTATCCAAACTTTTGCTCATGACTGTACCTGCAGTAGAGGATTTCGCAGAACCTGAACCACCCACTCCAGCTGGAAACGCGAGCGAAATGCGCCACTGCCTGTAACAAAAGTAGCGAGAACGCGCGGCGCCGCCATTGTGCATGAATTTCTGCCAGTTTCTGCAGCGCAAGAAAGACATGCTGCCTTCCCGCCCGACAAAAGATACTGCGCTGAATTTGTCTCTACTCGCGCCCTTCTGTTACTCCTTTTGGTTATAAATAAATTAGTTGTTAAATAGCAGAAAAACGCAGATGTGGGCTTTTATCAACGCCATAGTCTCATATGAACGTCAGTGACAAATCCTACACTAACTGCACAGAGCATGCAGTTCATCTAATGTGAGCTCATCTAATTAGTACAACGTAACCGATGGCCGATGTGTAAACAAATTCGAAAGGTATGGAAAGAACGCACGGACGGTCTTTACACAAAAGAAAAAGCAAAAAAGAAGAAATTTTACGCAATGCCGTGGACATATTAATGAATTATTAGCCTATTGTATCTGCGTGGTAGTAGAGAGCATGGAGGTGGGAAAGGGAGGTATAAGCTTACCCGACCAATAGAGAATTATTGCTTTCTGTTGCTGAGCTTATGCGAGCTGCATACATGCGTTGGGCTGTACTGGTGCTGGAGCTGCTTTTGAAAGGAATGCACTAGTTTCGTGAACGCACTGATGAAATGTAGTGGAGGGGCACGTCGTCAACAACAGCTTGACTTAGGACGGTTGGTTTATACTGTAACCCTGCACAAACATATGAAGAAACTAGGGAACAGAAGAGAGCTTTGATTTTCAACTGATTTTTTTCAGTGCATGCTTGCTGTTTTTATATAACATAAAATACGCAGATCGCCTGCACAAGAACACTGTGTGATCACATACACTCTAGTAGAAATCACCAGAAAAGCTCAATCAATTGTAGGTGTGTGCATTTGTTTGCCACCTTTGAGACAAAAAATGTTTGCCATATGACTGCTTTCTTTTTTTCGTTCTTGTCGTTTTCGCAAATGTCGTGGTCTTGACAAGAGCACTTCATTTGAATTTGCAATGCATTTCATGGTGTATAAAAACTGCTAACATCCTCTGAATATAAAGTTAGCACTAGATCTGTTTTGTCCCTTCGCTGTCACGCTGTTAGCTCCGTGTACCCTTCCTTTGCATAGGTTGCTAAATGTTAGTAGTATAACTCCAGTTGCGAGAGCTTATTTCCGCTTCAGCGCGCCATAAAGTCTGCGCTAGACCTTTTTTGTCTCCTCGCTGTTGCGCTGTTACCTATGTATGCCCTTTCCTTCCATAGGTTGCTAAATGTCAGTAGTATAGCGCCGCTTCCGACTGTTTATCTTTGCTTGAACATATCAGTCGTGGTTATGCCCATCGATGAAAGCACGAACTAGTTCAATTTCTATGAATTTTAATTTTCTGACATGCGCTGTCAGATAATTTTCCACCATGCTTGTCGATCCTTCTGGCTAATATCAACTGTTGCGCCAGCCTATCTCGCGAAATTCCCGCAAAACAGCCTATAGATGTATATATCAATAGTTTTTCTATATCATGTTTTTGTACGCCGTGTTTATGAAAAACAAAGCACGCGAGCAGAATATTATATGCTGCTCAAAACACGTGCGCTATGTTTCGGCGCTGGAACGCGTATACGTGAATAAATTTTTATCGCAGCGCTTCGTCGCAATATGAAGCCCAACATCTGATTCCTACATCGAATCTCTCAAGTGAATTTCGGTCATGCTTGTCTCGATCGTATCTCAATTATTATATACAGCAGGCTTCTGAAAGGCCCGAATGATATCAAACATGAAAGTGCGGCGTAGTCGACGTTGACTCCAGGATGGCAGAAATGGCTCAATGTTTCCTGTGAAATAATCTTTCTAGGTACATATCGTGCCGAATTCGCCATTCCTCAGGCGATGCTGCTGAGCGGCAAAATCGGCGCAACATTTGCCGGAGAAACTTATCGGCTCAGCGGACGTGGGCTCTAAGGTGGCAAACTTGGCACAATGTTGCCAATAAATGGTGATGGCTTAGCCTATATTGTCTAAAGGACGGCAAAATTGGTGCCACATTTGCTGGAGGAACTTATCGGCTCAGCTGATGTCAGCTCTAAGGTGGCATACTTGGCACAATGTTGCCAATAAAAGGTGTCGGCCAGCCCATATTGTCTGTAGAATGGCAAAATCGGCGCCATAGTTGCCGTTGAAAGTCATCGCCTCAGCCGATGTCAGCAGTAGCGCAGCTTATGCGGCCCTATGTTGCCAATTACAGTCGACGGCCTGCCGATATCAGAGGGGCAGCTGCTATAGTGGCCCGACGTTGCCAGTCATTGACGGCGGCTTAGCTAATACTCGCTGCCGGCAATATTAGGCCGTGGATGGACTGAGCTTTGCCGCCATAAAACCAATACCGGCCCTACTTGCGTACTGCCTGGGTGGTGGGCCTGGCCGACGTGTTTCCTGCAGTTCTGGCCAGTACCGAGTGATGCCGCAGCATGGGACTCCTTGTTTGATGTGATGATGATGATAGAGGCAAGAACGATGGCTTCCAAACATGTCGCGCCGTCATGATTGGCAGGACGTCATTGTGACGTTGAGCCTTCTGCTCAGCTGCATGCGCGTGCATGCTTTTCAGAAACTCGAAAAATCTCAACGCCTTTCGGACCGACGCTTGTTCGGACGATACAGGGCAACTCAGCGGCGCGGTTCGCGGTTACGACTGCATGTATCGTCTATAGAAGCAGCACCCGGGCAATTTACACCAAATTCTCTCAAAAGGGCTCCGAACGTGATAATGTTTAACAGGGGCATGGCCGACGTGTTTGCCGCAGTCCAGTCTGGCATTTCTCGCTGTTCGAAGCGGTTCACTGCATGTCGGTGCTTTCACAGTCCTCGCTGTCCTGTGAAAAATTCTTGCCCTCGAGATGGTCGATTTCAGCATCATTGCTGAAAATAATCTGCAGCGTGTCCTTCGAGAAACCGCGAATTCCTTTAGGTCACCATGCTTACAACAAGAGAACTGTGTCAGGACTCAGCAAGCTTTATTTTTTAACGAGTTCTCTTGAAAACTACAGATGTGTGTTCTCACCTGCAGAAAGAAAAGCGAATTAGTGAAATTCATGACTAGTGGCGCAAGGCTAGCCACCTGCACCTTGCTGGTCCGGGTTTGTCTCCGGCACACCCGCATTTCGTCATGGCCCAAGGCTTCGGGAAACGCCTCGCGAAGGCCCAACGAACGTTTCTCAAGGCATAATGCAAAACACGGACACAAGGGAAGTACAGGCTTAATAAAGTGCGAAGTAGATATGGGGTTGATGTGCTTACAGCTCCCGATAATTTAGATAAGATTTGTGCTACAGTGCATAAAAAATGAGCACTTGCAAGGCAAGAAGCAAACAGATACTTGTCATGTTAGGCACACTGCCAACAATAGTTTTACCAACTGTCGCATGTGTGTGGTTTACAAGATTCTTTTTAGCTGCGTAGTTCCTATGTAGGGCCAACAGCGCGATGTATTAGAGCAGGCACGTAGCCAGGATGTTTTTTCGGGGGGGGGGGGGGGAGGGGGCAAGGCCTAACTGTTCGCAAAAAGGCCTTTTCATGGCAAAACAAAAAGAAAGTTGCCCGGGAATATAGAACGCGCTTAATTATTAGACGAGGATTATAATTAACAGAGTGGAATGCAGCACAAGAGGCCAGTTAATCGGAGATGGAAAGTAAGTTTTTGACACTGCAGTGAAGCTAGCTTGTGTACACCAGAAAGACTGCTTTCCTGCCAACTAATCTCGACGAAGAAGGGCCACACAGAGTCAGTGACGGCAATAAGGATGACCAAAAGAAAAAAAACGGAATGCAAAAGAATCAGGCGCCCAGTTACGGATGTGCGGCAAATAAAAGAACAATTGTCTGTCCCCACATGGGAGCGGCCCGCAGTGCTGTTCTAAGGGCGGCGCTTCTCAGGACCTAAATAAAGTTTTTTGTCTGTCTGTCTGTCTGTCTGTCTGTCTGTCGGACGCTTTCTCTACACAACTTCTCTCACTGTCTCAACAACGGGCATGCGAGACGAACGCGGGCCACTTTATGACAGCAATTCTTCAACGAAAAACTGACATTCAGGAAAACAATATGATTGAACCACAAAGAACCAAAGCACAGCTGCTTTCATGACACAAGAGATGCAGAACGCTAACATTCGTTTTGCAAGCAATATTAAAGCAATTTGAAAGCGTCCGTCGCAAAGGGGGGAAGTTCTTCGTCTTTCGTGGCTTGCCGTTTAATGTTCCAGATTTCCCATTCATACTTTAGTGAAAAGGATATGCGCTGTTGTCATATCTCTAATGTAAAAATCGAAGGCCGGCTGCACAGGTTTAAATTCGCCCTTGGAGGCGTGCTTTGGCAACAGAAATTGTAAACAATGTTTTCCTGTGGTTTGCAAAGCGCCGTTTGAGGGAAGCTTTCAGGTCATCTATCTATGGAATGAACGTGGCTCGCCTGTAGTACTTTTCCGCAGAACTACAAGCGTAGTTTACCCTGTTCGTTTACCCTGTTTACTCCTTCCGCCCCGAGGGCAGGCGCTCGACGACGCAGGCAGCGAACAAAGGGTGGTGCGGTTCGCAGAGGCGCCAGCGGGGTCGAGCGGGTTAATTGACGTCGAAGCCGTCGCTTTACCTGAAAAAGTCCCCTTTTCCAAGCTTTCGGTTAGCTTGCGCCGTCATGTCGTGGAAAAAGTCTGCGTCTGCCACAAAGTAACCCGCACGCGTGCGCGTTCCCACGCCGCGCAGCTACCAGTCAAACAAGGCACCTGAACGCTCCTTAAGTTGCCGCCACTACGCGACTGTATAAATGATGATGATGATGATTGTGGTTTGGTAAGGAAAGGACGCTAATTTCTGCAGCCCATGCAGGGAGCACGGCTAAGCGTCCGTGGGGCTGGGGGAAAGGGAGTGAAAGAGATAGAGAGGAGAGAAAGGCCGTAGTGGAGTGCTCCGGAAATTTAGACCACCTGGGGTTCTTTAACGTGCACTGACAACGCACAGTACACGGGCCTCTGGCATTTTCGCCTAAATCGAAAATGCGACCGCCGCGGTCGGGAATAAGTAACGCCCGCCTGCTAGCTCTGCAGCTAGCTCTGCAGCAACCGCTCCTCTCGTTAAGAAAAAAGACATTTCCGCAGGGAATCCACTGGTGGAGTCCATGCTACCTTTTTCTGTGTGTCCTGTCACTCTTTGAACTCTTCCTTGAAGGAATCCACATACCGAGCGCCCTCACCGCAGATGACAATCCTCCTCCTAAACATAACTGATGCGACGAAGTCGCACGAAGTACGGGCAGATAACGTCGTTCGTTTTCTTTGGTTTCGAAGCTGTATGGCAAAAGTTTGTTCCTTCTGCTAATTTCGCTTCCAGCAAGCTTGTCTTACATTATGAAAACGTCTTGCGTTGCAGTTTTCCGCCACTTTCTGCATTCACAAAGCAGTAACTGTTTCCGATAATTGGTTTCAGTTGGTATGACCGTTGTGTCTGGAAAATTGATACGGTGGTCGCCGTCTTGGGATGTTCGGCTATAGGGTTGTGATCTCTTGCAAAATTGCGGAGGTCATTCCTGTGCTGTCGAAGTCTTTCTTTGAGGCTTTTCGTTTCGCCGATGGAGCTCGTATAGCAGTAAGCGCAAAGGTATTATTTGCATACAGTGCCTTGAGCTCTCTCCCTCAGTGGACGGTCTTTTACAGTGTGTAGAGAACACATGTTCGTAGGCTTGTGATTCACTCAGATACCTTCTTTTCTGAGAATACGGGCGATGGTTTAGCTAACGCCTCGGATTATGGGAGAGTGCGGTGTTTCTGTTGTGGTGTTGATTCAGCAGGCGGACGCTGAATTTCTCGGCAAGCGTTGCCGTGCTTTTGGAACTGAAGTACCCGTGGAATTGAAGTGCTTTCGGAATGAAAGTTCCTGAGTAGCTGTTCTTGGCGAGTTTCTTGACTATCGTTTGTTTTAGGGGCGAAGCTCCTTAAGGTGTGGGTCTGTCCGTCCGTTGTTCCTAGTAGCGCGTTACCTTCAAAGAAATGGTTGATGCGGTGAAAGAAAGAAGACACACATCTTATCTCCGCATGCTCAGGAATGGTAGGACCACCTGTCAAACGGTTAAACGTGCCGGTCTGTACACGAGAGACAACTGTTAAGACAATCTGTCTCTTTTCTGTTTAAAGGTCCTATGACACCAAAATTTCAAACGCGAGATGCTTGCGTTAATTGGTTTTCCTGCATACGAAGGCAATCTTGACCAAGTATTAGCGGCGAACGTCGCCTCTAAGTAATTTTAATATGGTTTCAAAGTAAGCGGGAATGCTCATCCGAGCTTGCAGAACCTCGCGACATCGCCACTAGTGTGACGCAGTTAGTGGGCCATCTGTTACGTTTCACTTTTGTAAGTTGATATCGTGACGTCACAGAGAGACACGGGCGCGCCGCGCTATGGCCTCCGAGCGTGGCCTCCAATCGGCTCTAGCAGCCGATCGCGGAGGCCACTCCAAAAGCCGTATTTTTCTTCTTCCTCTCCGTGTTGGTCGCTCAAGCGTACATTGTACACACGCTATGATGCAAAGCGAGTGTGGCGAGCTGGTCTGGCGCTCGCGCTCTCCGCAACGTCACCGAATCTTGAGCTCAAGTGATAAGTGCATGCGCTCACTTCCGACAGCCGCCGCGCTAGCCCCGCGGCGCTAGTTTCTTGCGGTTTTTGGCGCGCGTTTCGAAGCTTCATTAAATCTGAACAAAATTAACGATGCCGTGACTAATTAGACTTCACGCTGGAGAATTTGCCACTCCATGCCGTGATTACAAGACACTGTTCTACTCATTAGAACATAAAAGTCCCCAACAAAAAAATGACTGTCATGGGCCCTTTAAGCAGAGGAGGCGCTGGTTTAAGCTAATCGACGGCTGACTCACGCACGCGCTGTATGCCAGGTCTCGGCCATTAAACGCGTTTCTTCATTTTTGTGCCTGTACAGAATCTCGCATTCGTCCAACATTCGCGTGCAGTTATATCCCCGGCAGTGCGACGATAGATTGGCGCAGGCAGCGTCTTCTAGCGAATTTCTTGATTGAAAAATACCGACTGCTCGCGCTGGAGAACCGTTCACCGGCCACCCATATATATATATATATATATATATATATATTGTTACGAACCACGTAGGTTTCAGGGGCTTTTAATGCGTAAGCAAAGCCGAGGCACCGAGGCAGTCGCGATCGCATCAACAACGCCACGTCGTCTTCTTCTCTGCGCGCTTCTCTCGAGCCACTGGCGCTTCTCTCGAACCACTGACGCGCTGTAACAATATATATAGGCACTGTATCTTGACTTGCAATGAAGTGCCGGTGGTAGATTTCACTTGTGCGTAGTTGAACCATAAGGATTCGTAGCGTGCGCGTTAACTAAATTAATCCGGAACTCGGCACGATCTACGATGAACCTCCCGAGCTTCGCCCACTCATCATCATTCACTCCGTGGATATGCTGTGAATTTTTTTCATTTGTCTAAATGCGCACGGCTCTACTTGTACCTGTGCCTCTATACCCCTGCGTTAATGGCGGACTGGACAAAATTCGGGGGGGGGGGGGGGGGGCAGGCCTACGTGCCTGAATCAGAGATTTATTGAACATAGAAGGTCGCTATCAGGTGGAACGCCGTCCAGTCGTTCTTTGCGCTGCCTGCCTTTAACTCCGCGCCGATGTTAGACGAATGCGCGATTCTGTACACGCATAAGAATGAACAAACGCGTTTAGTGGTTGAGGATTAGCTTATCAATAATAGTGGAAGCGCGTGCGTGAGTCAGCCGTCGATTACCATAATCAGAGACAGATTGCCTTGACAGCTGTCTCTCGCGTAAACCGGCACGTGTAACCGTTTGACAGGTGGTGCTACCATTCCTGAGCATGCGCAGAAAATTTGTGGGTCTGCTTTCTTTTTCGCTTGTGTGCTCTGCTTCAGTTGATAGTCGGCGTTCGTGTTGCCCACTTCTCTTTACTTGTGCCCGTGTTTTGCACGCTTGTTCTTTCCATTACGAATCCTTATCAATTCTCTCAGCTGTGTGTCCTTTTAAGCTTCTCAAAGCTTCGCACCGAGAGAGAGAAAGGTACAACAAAATGTTTATTTTCATATATGCAGTAAGGTACCCCTCGTAGGGGTGGGGGAGCCCGATCCTAGGCTACGGACCAGGGCTCTGGCGGCACCTTGGGCCTGCTCTGTAAGATGGGACTGTGTTTTCTGGTCGGAGCCGAGAAGCGCAACCTCTCAGCCTCTCCCGCCCGGGAATTTCTCCTTCAAGGGGGCATTTGGCTTGCCAGAGTATGCGGCTGAAATCCGCCCTGTCATCGCAATCTTTACATGCGCCCGAATGGACATTTCGTCCGCACTTGCTTAAAACTGCCGGATTCGGCGATTTTATACAAGTACGCACGAAAGCAAGTGTCCGTTTGGAGGAGGTGCCACGTCATCACCTGCCTTCTGTGAGCCGGAAAATGTATATCCTTCTTTCTAGCCTGTACTGTTGCGTTATGTCACAATATATCACCAGTCTCAAGTTTCGGGCATTTTCTGATGGTCAATTAATTCGCTTCATAGGCTCGGTCTGTAAGCCCTCCAGCCGCGTTATGCGCGGCTTCGTTTCCAGGGAGAGAGGTGTGAGCTCGCGCCCAGGTCAGTAGCACGCTACCTCGATCCTTCCGTTTTTTTCAGCAAATTGGTGGCGATTTTTCATATGCAGACCTGTGAAAAGTTTCTGATGGCATTTTGGGAGCTGCTAATTATTAATGCTGCTCTGGTAGGCCCCATGGCAAGTGCTGTGGCTGGTTCTTCAGCATCTTCAATGGAGTTCTTTTTTACCGATCCTCCGACCATATAGTGTCCTTGATACTCCACTGCCACTGCGGTCCGTCCTTTGTGCATGTATGTAGCTTCATCTGCATATACCATGTCCTTGATTTGATTGATTTGTGGGGTTTAATGCCCCAAAACCAGCTCTGATTATGAGAGACGCCGTAGTGGACACCTAGCTTCTCTAGAATATCTGTCGGTTTTCCTTTGTACTATATAACCTTTGATATTGCGCTGTCTATTGTGTCTCAATTAGTTCTTCTAGCGTGTTGTGCTTTCTAAGTTCCATGAGCTTCTAATTCGGAGTGGTGATTGGAATTCCTATAGCTTGTTTTGTAACCCTTCGAATGATTCTGTCGATCTTTTCTTTCTCGGCAACCTGGAGCTTAAGGTAAGTAATGCAATACGTGATCCGACTAATGATGAAGGCTACGCACTAGTCGTATCATATTTTCCCTCTCCCATGCCATGCTGTCTGTTTGATTAGGAAGGTAGATAATAAACTTTATTGGGGTCCTGAAGAACTCACTCCGCCCCTTTTACTGAGTGATGACAGCGGGCTGTCCTCACGTCGGGACGGGAAGGCCAAGCCTCACCATCGCATCGTAGGCCATTCTGGACTGGCCGGAGTTGATGGAACCAGTCGTGACTCTTTATCAGTGATCGAACGGTGTCTTGCGAGGTCGCTAGTGTCGGTTTGAGATTTATTAGATGCGGAGCATCTGTTGCTCGCGGTATGTCACGCGTCAACCGGCGCCCGCACTCACACTACTCATGCGCGACTCTCCTCTTCCTTCCCCCTCTCCAACAGCTGCTGCAATAAATAAAGCGGGTAGAGAGCGCGCGCGCGCTTCGCTTCACTAGTATCTCCTCCTTATCCGATGAAAGAAGTTGGTGGTGTTGTGTGATGGAAGCAACAACACTGCAAACCTGTAAACACCGCCGTTAAATGCACCGTTGAAACTCCCAGCGATGCTCCGCATCACACCATGGTCCCCTTCGGGGAGATGGTGTAATTTTTTAATAGGCACATGATTTGCTGCGTGCTGTTCTCCAGATTTTTTTTTCTTGCTTCTCCATTGTGCCGTTTGAAGAGATTCTTAATCCGAGAATAGGCCGATCTCACGGCGAGTTTCACTATGCCACCGCTGCCGCAGTGCACGCCGGTACTTGGAGTACGCGACTCGTTCAACTGCGTAGCTACTGCATCGGCGCGCTGTGCTTATGAGCTTTCGTGGCTTTATTTGCGCGAAGCGAGGTGGTTGGGCTCACGTGCTGCGTGTTGGAATACTACCACAGCAGCGTGCAACAAAACGGCCCCACATTTATCGTTTTCCAGAAGTACGACAAGAGTCGCCAGGAATAGGTGTGAGAAGCCGGCAGAACTGGACAGAGCGGCATGTACGGCACACTTCTCGTTAATGTTGTTAGTTAACTTTGTGTGTTTAATGTATGACATTATGGGCAGTTGGCTGCTTCGTCAAACAAATTGCCGCACGACTGATTAGCTGATAAGCAACTGTAACAGCGTCTGCTCGATACGATCGCCGCGTTGGCTACAAGTTTATTTTTCTTTTTTTTTATGGAGATATTGGTCGACAGAATGTAGTGACGCTTGAACTGATCTACGAAAATCAATGACGACTGCCAGCCGTCTAGCACGAACCTCTGGTACAAATTACGCATAACTGCATGCACACCTCGTTCCAGTGCGCGGCGAAAGATAAAACGTATATTTACGTCACAGCCAGCGGTGCTCGCAGTTCCCTTCAACCTTTGATTATGAGTAGAAAGTACAGCGGGCAACAACAACAAAACCTAGCATCCTATGCGCGTTGGCGGCTCTTAGTGAAGTACCGCGCGCTGCTTTCGAAGCGGTAAAGACTTCGAAGCGACGATATCGGCGCGGAGCCATCAGCCGCGGGCGGCCAAAAGCAAGCTGCCATTTATCTGTCGCTCGTATGCTCAATGTATGCGCCCTATACGCCATGCGAAGCGCCTATAGGGGCGCCACTGAAAGCCGCGTAGCGGCGGCCGTTGGAACCGCTGGTGGGTCGCGTAGCAGACTCCTCATTTCGCTGCAGGCATGACGGAGGTGCGCGCGTGCGATTTGCCGCTTGTGCGCGTCCCAGATAATTACTTTTGCGGCGATAGTGTGCGGAAAGGAGCCGCACTTTATAATAGTGGACATGTGTCCGATGTCACAGCTGTGTGGGACGACAATGTCACCATACGCGCCAAGTGTTTGCCACTAGACAAGCGTCAACAAGGGATAGATTTGAGCGCAAAAAAGGACTGAGCTTTATATTCTCATGTTTTTTCTCAATAAAAACAGTTGGTAGTGAGCGCTCGTGTAGTCGCCTTCTTTTCCTTGTTTTTCGTCTTTTTTTGCGCTCAAATGTATCCCTTACTGAACCAACGCGCCCAACAAAGCGTCAACATTAAGCGTCAACAAGCTTCCATACGAAGTGGATCTCATCGCACCGCTTTCTTTATAATGTCCCGATCACTATTGCCTGCATGCGTTGACGCGTTAACCAACGTTTTTTCTCGACACAGTAGCTTCGTTTACGTGCCATGTGTTTATATAATAGATTTTGAGGGATCGCTGTCGCACCGGCGCATGGTTTTCACGGGTGCGGCCACGCGAAGGGTCAGCGTTGGTAAAACTTTGAAACCAGCACGATAAGCTTGTGAAATATATCTCGACAGCTTGCGCTAGTGACGCGAGACAGTCACTACGGAGCTGGTGGTCACCTTGCTTGTCATAGCAGATTGGCTACGTATTTGCTAGGTTTTTTGCAAGCTATTACCTCAAAATGGCGTTAGATTCTACTTGATCGTCAAAGCCTTCAATGCGCACAGGTGCCATATGTTTTACAGGCAATATGCATGTAGTTGAGGCGAGCGCACAGCGAATATTCGGCACCGGTGATCGCATTCCAGTGCCATTAATAGGTAGAATGCAGCCGATTTCGTGCAGCACACGTGTGATTCCACGGCGCTTTTGTAAAGGAGCCGTCACCTGCCCCACATTCTCTGGCATTGCGCTTCGCGCCATTCGTTTTTCAAGAGAGCCTAGGCACCGCGTCTTATCAGTTATAAGCTCATGTGCATTGTAGCGTCTACAATGCCAAGTGTAAACGTAGTAGCGTTCGCTTAAGACGTAGCGGCATAAATGGAGAAATAAAAACACGGTAATCGTTCTAACACTGCCGTAAACAAAGCGCGATTGCTGACCTGCGTCGTACAGCCGCAATCCACCGCCGCCGTCGCTCTCGCTCATGAAATAGCACCGGAAACCTGTAGAAGTGCGTTCCTGGCGATTTTTTGTGTGTGTTTGAGCAGCCGACAACGCAGCAGTTATTTTTCGACATCTCTGAAACCCGACAGAGTCGTTAAATCACGATGAAAACACATCCATCCGTGCACTCGCGTACACGCTCGCGGGAATACCGCTCGCCCGGACCCACCAACGCTTCCGAGCCGTGGCGGCAGATGGCGTCGTCGGCGCTTTGCGCATCGCCTATACTAAATAGCACAAGTGCAACAAATGTTTTCGTATGTATGTGATTTCCTATACGTGTTTCATTTATTCATTGTAGCCGGCACTGTAAAAGCTG
Organism: Hyalomma asiaticum; assembly: GCA_013339685.2. Taxonomy (NCBI): domain Eukaryota; kingdom Metazoa; phylum Arthropoda; class Arachnida; order Ixodida; family Ixodidae; genus Hyalomma; species Hyalomma asiaticum. The sequence goes on along the minus strand of CM023489.1, from coordinate 89,644,130 downwards.
TGGCATCTCCCCAGCAAGATAAAAAAGAAAGGTTTTCTTAAACCAGTTCCCTCAGCCTCCTCTCATAGATATTCGAAGCGAACGCGAAGTTTCAAAAACAGAGTTGTGAAGTACTGCGTGACGTTCCGACTGCAGGCCGTAAGCGTCAGTTACGTATCATTTCAACGCCTCCCTCGTTTTGTTGCTCCGTGAATGCGTGTGAACATTTGTTGTAACGTAGAAAAAACGAGCCTGCTCGGTTCTCTCCCCGTCCATGGCGAGACTTTGAAAGTTGCGGATAGCCCTGAGCAGTTTGCCGAGTTGCTTTCCGCGTGCTACAGCTTCTGTCACATGCGTGCCGACATTCACTGAAGCACATTTTTGTCTCAGGACGACCGGAACGCGCCTTCGCGTTTTTCGGCACTATTCACTCAGCGAATGTGGCAACAGCAACGAGAAACCACCCACGCGCACCAGCTGACGACGAGACGATCCGCGTCCACATGTCAGCAGCTGTCAACAGTCCGTTTCTTAAGCAACTCCAGGGCCGGTATCTTATAAGGGTTCCAAAAGTGGACTGGTCCACTTGCCCGCGCGTGATTGGGTAAAACCGCGCTTGCGTCAGCAAAAGAGCCATTGTGACCAATCAGGCGAGGCCAAGTGGACCGGTCCACTTCGGGAACCGTTATAAGATATCGCCCCAGGATGCTGGGCCAGCTGAAACAAACACATACGTTCACGTTCGCACGCAGTTTCCCACGCCGTTTTATTGAAGTTCATGACGAAGATTTGTGCAATACGCTGGATCATTCTGACCGCGTGCGCGCAGGGAGCGGCCGCACCAGCTGCGCTTAGAGTACTCCAACGCAGATGGCGGCAGCGCTGCTTCCGTGGACTCGCGCATGCGCAGTTCGTGTGGTGAGATTGGTCCATACAGCAGTCGTTCGAGTTTCCAACGGCAGCACAACTGCTGTACTCGACGTGTGAACTGCCCGTACACAATCGACGGTCGAGTCACACCTGTTATCTTCTTGGTCATCGGAATTGACTTTCTCGCACTACACTCGACGCTTATGGACAGTTCGACAGGGTTCTTCGCTTAGAACTATTAACGATGCCGCAAACGAGCTCCGCCTTCATTGCGAGCAATTTGTTCGCCTGCCGCGCAATGGCGTGACATACGTCTGCATATAATGTCTTTTGCTAGAGGCGACTACCAGAGGTGACTGCGATGCACAGTCTGTTCTGGACGTTTTCTAGGCCCGCAACTTCACATAGCCCAAACATCATGCATTGTTACATTTGAAAATAATCAGGGGTACCCCTCGTACTCAAGCCTAGTCAATCGACGCGAGTCCTTCCATAGAAAATTTCGCTAGCAACGCTGCATTTTTCACATATCCGTACGGTCTGAGCACTGGCTACTGATCCTCAGCTCGACTCCATTGCTGCAGTGTCTACTTCAGCGCCTGCGTGTGAGTATCCGCTACGTCAAATGATTGCCGAAGACCTGAGGCCTGATTACTCTGATGCCCTCTGTGCACGAGCGGGACATCCTCGATTATGACTGCCGTAGATTGGATCAGACCACCTTACTGACGCATCGCATAAATATAGGCGATGCCCTCCCCATTCACCGGAGGCCTTATCGAGTGCCAGCGCATTAACGTGCAATAACACAGAATATGCTTGCAAAACATATCATGAAGCCTTCTCTCAGTCCTTGGACCTCACCACTTGTACTGGTCAAGAAAAAGGACAAAACCTAGAGGTTTTGCGTCGGTTATCGTCGCCTCAATAAGGTGATGAAGACGTGTACCCTCTTCTGCTAATCGACAACGCATTACTTTGCTTGCACAGCACCGGTTACTTCACCAGTGAACTCCGTTCTGGATACTGGCAAATTGCTGTTGACGAGCAGGATCCCGAGAAGACATCCTTTAATTACACATGATGTCCTATACCAATTTAAATTCATGCTGTTTGAGCTCTTCAACGCCCCTGCCACATTCGAACGCATGATGGACTTCCTCCTAAGTTTTAAGCGGATCATATGCCGCCGCTACGTAGATGACATTTGTAAAGGTCGTCAGAAAAAGACGGAAATTACGGTTGTCCGAGGTGGTCGAGTATGCGCCGGAGAAGGCGCACAGCCACGTGGCGAACATGCGGGGCAGGATCCGACCATTGTTGGAATTCGTTCTACAGCTGGGAACAGGCTAGCCGGTAAATGGCAACCGGTTTGGCACTATCGCACCCCATGGAGCGTCTTTGCTAAAAGCACATGTGAGTAAGGGGCAGGGTGGAGGCCAAGTTTATTGTTCACGGGTTGTCCTTTTGTTGTCAGCGTGGATGGTTGTTCTTGTGTGTTTCCATGTTCCTTTCGGTGTGCTAGTTGCTATGTGGGGTTCTGTTTGTTTGATGGCGGTATGTTGCTAGTGGTTTGGCACCATCTTAGACATGCGGGGTTCTGTTTGCGTGAGAGATCGTGATTTGCTGTGAGGGATTCAGGGGCGGAGCAACCAGTGTTTGTAAGGTGGCCCCTCGTCCCTCCCTGGCAGAGAGGTCGGAAGCCAGTTGTAAGGCTGAAGGCTGTTGAGGACGGAGCGGAATGGTGCTAGAGAGGATATCTAGCACGAGTCCGGGTGTTATTTATTTTATTTACAGATTACCTACATCGCCATATAGGCATTACGTAGGGTCGCAGGAGCGCAGGATTCTGATCGCAGGATTCTGGTCGCAGGAGCGGTGCTATGCACTGGTCGGCTCTGCCGAATTGAAGCGACGGTCACATCTAAGTCCTGCCAACCGAGCCGCTGCCTGTAAATTCTATATGCTGTCTCGTATATAAAGTCATGTTGTGTTTGTATGAGAAAAAGGCTGGTCTCCATCCTCTAAGCAGACACAACGCAACGGCGCGGACAGGCAGTAGGGAGGACTTCCACCCATACTTCTTCACAGCGACAACGTCAGCTGGGGGAGCTCGGCTCCAAAAGGAAGAAGGAGAAGGTGAGAACTGAGTACAAGTTCACCACATCAGATCACCTTCTGCCTTTCCTTCCTGAAATTTACTACATTGTTGTACATTCGCCCACCTTCGAAAGCCACCTCGAGCGTGTCTCCGCCGTTTTTGCCGCTTTTTCGAAATGCCGATCTACGGCGACATTTCGCTAAATGTCATTTCGGGCGCCGTCACATGAAGGCCTTTGGCCAGCTCGTTAACGCTGTTCTCGACAAGGTCCGCGCCGTAAAAGGGTTCCCAGTCCTATGTTCGTACATAGCTTCATAGGACTACGTTCTTATTTCCGACGCTTGATTGCAAACTTCGCGGACATCTTCCGCCCCTTTACTGGTCTGCTCAAGAAGGGCGTTCCGCTTTCATGGGGATTTGACCAGGCCACAGCGTTCGCAGAGCTTATCACAACATTAACGAGTCCTCCAATCGTGGCTTGCTTCGACTCGGCAGCTGCAACCGAAGTTCGCACAGATGAGAGTGGCCATGGCATCAGTGCTATTTTCGCTCAACAACAGGATGGCTCGTTCTGTGTTACTGCCTACGCCGGCAGACTCTTCCCTACGTCAGAGTGGCATTTTTCAATAACGGAACGCGAATGCCTCGCTCTCGTCTGGGCTATTGCGAAGTTCCGCCCCTACCTTTACGGAAGGCACGTATCTGTCGTCACTGATCACCGTGCCCTCTTTTGGCTATGGTAGCCGAAATACCCTGCGGAACGCCTTGGCCGCCGTGCATTGGGTTCGCAAAAATAGTCGTTCTCCGTTATGTTTGAATAAGGTCGATCACACCAGGACGCCGACTGCCTTTCTCGTCATCCAGCTTGCCCACCTGATCTGACCGACGACACTGGTACCTGCGTATTCTCAATTCCAGTCTTCCTCAACATCGCAATCGAACAGCGTCGTGACGCCTCCTTACGGTCCATCATCGAGTTTCACCGCAAAGCACTCAAATTCCACGTTCCAGCACTTCATTTTAAAAGACTCTGTCGTCGTTCCGGAACACCTTCGTTTTGACGTGCTTGCGCTGCTGCATGCCGGCTGCTCGGGCGTTGCTCTTACTTACGACAGTCCGCCCATGTTTTTTTCTGCCCTGCACTACACATCTCGCTTAAACAATGCGTTGCGACATGCGAGCCCTGTCAATGCCGCAAGGAGACTCCTTTGCATTCAGCTGGCTTGCTGCAGCCTATCGACGTTCCCGGCGAACCGTTTTTCCAAGTCCGCTTGCACCTACTTGAATCTTTCCCTACGTCAGCCCTTGGGAATCGATGGAGTGCCGTCGCCACGCATCACGCGACTCGATTCGCTATCACGCGAGCTCTCCCCACGAACTGGGCCACCGATGTGGCCGATTTCCTCCTCCGAGACGTGATTTTGCACCGCGGCGCTCCTCGTCACCTGCAAACAGATCGCAGTCGGCGTTTCCTCGCCATAGTCGTTGACGATCTCCTGCTTCACTCATCACCAGTTCACGACATCTTACCATCCCCAAACAAATGGATTGACTTAGCGCCTCAACCGCACTCTTACGGACATGTTCGCCGTCTCAGATCACCGCGATTGGGACTGCGCATTACGCTTTGTCACCTTCGCATACAACTCTTCGCGCCATGACACTGTCGGATATTTTATCTTTTATGTGGCCGCGACGCCCTCCTGCCATTTGATTCCTTCCTCCCAAGAGCTTCCTCGTCGACCTTCTCCTAGGCGATGTATGCCATTGCCCGCTAAATTGCCCGTGACCGTCTTGTATCATCCCAGGCTCTTCATAAAGCGCTTTATGATCGCCACCACTCAGACGCCCACTTCGGTCCTGGCTCACTGGTCCTTCTCTGGCGACCTTCCCGCCACGTGGGTCTTTCCAAAAAGTTGATGCCGCGCCACGTTGGAAAATATCGCGTCGTGCACCAAGTGACTGATTTAACGCATGAGTTCTCCCCAGTGATTGGCCCAGCAGCATCTACGGCCCCGGCTACAGAACTTGTACTATCGGCGTCAAATGAAATGCGAACGGCAAAGAGCATATACCAAGCATTAGCAATAGTGCAGTGCATGCCATCGAATCATCCGGCGCTCACATCCGGTTTAGCCGCACTGCACCATTTTGGGTAGTACGATATTTTAGCCTATGTTCTTGTTCCGATGTTTGAAAGGAATAACATAAAGCAGAAGCTAAAATATTGCAGATGACGAGTACCATAGCACCGTCGGTCGAAACTTTCGAATGATATCTACGCCGAATAAAACCGAGCCGCTGCTCATGTGGCGCAGTTTTCACCGTCGCTTTTAAAGATAGATACGATCGTGCGCTTCGCCACTACATCAAGGTGTAATTTGCAACGGCGCTTGCATACGGAGCGCCGCCAAACCATATACGCATGCCCGTAACTCTGATGACTGGACGGCGCGCACTGTGCTGTTTCTAATGGTGGAAATAGGCGCTCGCTGTTCGCGTTTTGTTTGACGCCGATAATCGAGGCTCAAGCCCTACCAGTCGGACTTGCATCCTGCACCTTAGACAGCACCGGCCCGGCGCTTTTTCCCCGGGGGATTAATGTTACAGTGCAGTAAGTTGCCCAGCACGAGGACGGTAGAAGACGAAGACCCTGGTTCCCGATCGTGTGGTTCGGAGCCCTTGCTCTTTTGTTGATTAACACGTCAGTACAGCTGTTGAACATTACCTTAGTTTTGTGCATATGTAATGTTCAATAGCTTTGGGCGAGCACAGCGGTTCGAAATAGATGGTGAGGCATTGCAAGTGGCAAGTTAATATGCCTAGGCTAGATAGTGACCTCTGATCCGAATCATGAGGCTGAGGTGACTAGGAGGGTTAGAATGGGGTGGAGTGCTTTCCAGTGTTGTACGGAACGTCGTTCCAAGGAACGACGTTCCTGGAACTAGTTCCTTTTTTGAGGAACGAAGGAACGCTAGCGTTCCTTTAGGAGTTGGTGGAACTGTAACGGTAACGCGTTACATTTATGCAGTAACGGCAGGGGGAACGACGTTCCTTTTATAAGCGTTCCACGGGTCCGCATGCAGGGCGGATAGGCCGGGCCACAACCGCCGAGGCCGAGCCTTGAGTCCCCGCTTCCCTGTTAGCAGTCTCCGTCACTCAAAAGAAAACTGCACGCAAAACGTCATTCCTTCCGAAGCCTCGAAGAGGGAGACTCTTCGAGGCTTCGACGAGGGCGAAACTTCTCTTTCGCCAGTGTAAGCACACCACACAAGTGCATTTCGTTACCCCCATACGGTGGCCGCGCACTGTCGCTGGGCGAAATGTTTCCGGCTGTCTACGGCAACGCAGGCGGAACCTTAGCCAGCCGCGAAATTCCTTTCGTCCCTTCAGATCCCGCCGCCAAGGCTCCCTTCGAACTAAGACACTGACAACGCGCGCTTTGCTCAATGAATTGGTTCTGAGAATGCGGTTACGGCTCAAACGTGTGGGCCTTGGCGTCAATGGCATTTTTTACGCAGGAGACCGCTCGGCGAAGCAGACGAGCAGCGGCAAATGTTACCGTGAAGTCAAGATAACGTGACGTGGCTAGCAGGCAGGCAGTGTCTCGATCAACCTAGCTGTGTGCGGGCTGGCGACACTTAGCAGCCGGAAACGTAAACCACGAGAGTTTGGAGAACGGAACTACAAGGCCAGCCAGCACGACCGAGCCGTCTGGGGTTTGTTAACAAAAGGATGGCGTGGTCTCTTGTCAAACGTCCAACTGAAGATCGCTGAGAAGACATCAGCTGCTGTGTTTCCACAGACGCTCCCGGCTTGCTTGAGTGGGGAATTGTAGGATTCTCCGAAAGTCGTGTTGCAAGCGACCGTTCCGACGCAGCATACTCTACTCGACACGCTGCCGGCCTCTGCTGATGGGGCGACAACGTCCGCCGAAAAAGGAAAACTTGGCCCTCCTGCTGTGACGAAAGGGGTCGACGAAAGGGCCGTAGTTATGGCGGAACAACTCTCAGGTGCCAGCAGGGGTGCAGGAAATCGACAGGAAAGCGCGCGCGACGACACCAACCACGTGGGGAGGGGTAGAAGTCTTTCGCTTTATTCGAGCCAGTCTGAAGAGCAAGGAAGGGTCGTTCTGAAGGCTGGACACACTGCAGTGATCTTTCACTTGGCATTCGAAAATCACGGAACACCATCTCGCCTCCTGTGCCGTCAGATTCTGTTGCAATGAGTGCCGATGTGGAATTATGTTGTTGTTTTGTGGGGTTTTACGTCCCAAAACCAGTTCTGATTATGAGAGACGCCGTAGTGGAGGGCTCCGGAAATTTCGACCACCTGGGGTTCTTTAACGTGCACTGACATCGCACAGCACACGGGCCTCAACATTTCGCCTCCATCGAAATGCAGCCGCCACGGCCAGGATTCGATCCCGCGACCCTCGGATCAGCAGCCGAGTACCTTAGCCACTAGACCACCGTGGCGGGGCAATGTGGAATTATGGATTGCTTCCTGGCCATGACTACCCCCGATGTTTCAACCTACTGAATACAACATCGCACGCCTGTGTTTAGCCCAATGTATGACTTGTGCTCCATCAAACAATACAAGTGGAGTGTCAAAAAGATCGGCGAGAAACTTAAAGAAGCACGTGCAGGTATGGTTTATTTAATGTTCTTTCCTATTCGCATAACGAAAAGACAGCGTTGTGTTCTACGTGTAAATCGGCCCATTTGTTACTTTCTTGTTCACATTAGGTATGATTTCTACTATGTCTTGATCTCATAAGAACTAGAGCCACGCTCAGTAGCACGTGCGCATGTTTTTGCTACTTGGGTTGTGCGGTTGTGCTGCTGCGAACCTTTCAAGCGTGACATACGTCATTTTTGTTTTCAGACATCATTTCTTGGTTGGCGTCCGATGAAATGATGCACGTGAGGAGATTTATTTATTTATTTATTTATTTATTTATTTATTTATTTATTCTCTACATATTGTGGACACCACTTGTGAGGATGCGGTTGTCACGGTGTATTTATTAGGACTCGATGATGCAGCGAACCGGCCGCGCCCAAAGCACCGAACAGACTACCGATGATTACCCACACCCGATGAAGAAGAAGCCCTTATGATGATGATTATGTACAGATGACGAAGAGGAGCCTTTTAGGTGCCCACAATATTAATGTAATTTCACTATTGGATGAAAGTGGGGCTGCTGTAGAAATTGAACAGACAAAGCGTACTCCTTAGGACGCCATAAGCAAAAAAGATACTCCTACGTCGTCGTCGGTAAGCTCATCAGCTGATCATGCAGTTCGAATTCTCCACACCGACACACACTGCGCACCACCATAAATAACAGCGAAAGGACAGTATCACAATTTCTTTAAAATTGTGACCTAAGTAAAATAATATATTCAGAACTGTCAATTAGACTACTAAACGACTAAAAAGACTACTAATACTACTAATACTGAGGGAAGAAATTTAGGGCAGCAAATGATGACGGCATATCGGGAAATCTTGTTGCAGTATTGATAGACGCGGGTGAAGCACGAGCTATTATATGCCAATGTAAATCGACGGGTCTGCAGCATACATAGCTTTTATTGTTAAATGTAGGCTTGCTACTCACAATGTCTCATGTGTTGATGAATGTGAGCTCTATCTGCACACCTGAGGAGCACTATTCTGGCTACTCATTGGAAGACCCATTATGTGTTGCACTTGTAATAGACTAGAGTCAAATTCGCTGTGAACAATTCGGGACTACGTTCGGTGCTCCCTGAAAAAATGTCTAGAAGCATTTATTTTCATATTTTCTATCTCCAGGTAATCTGCTGCCGGTAAGGTTCAAGTTCACGAAATGTACGTAGCTCAAATTGAATTTAAAGCGTTTAAGTCACTTAATTTCAGCTCACAATTTTCCGAGACTATTTTGAATCTTAAAAATCAAATGTAACGTAAATGTAACGACACGTTCCAATTTCCAAAATGTAACTGGAACGCGTTCCTTTCTGATTGAAGGAACTTGTAACGGGAACCCGTTACAAAATCGGGAAGGAACGAGGAACGAGCTTTCGTTCCTGTTTTGGAGGAACGTGTACAACACTGGTGCTTTCGGCAAGCATTCTCAGATAATGAATGCTAGCTTACCAGTGTCTCCGAAGAGCCAAGTGCATAACAGCTGCATCTTATATGTACTCACTATACGGGGAAGAAACTTGGAGGCTCACTAAGCGGGTTCAGCTTAAATTGAGGACGACACAGCGAGCAATGGAGCAGGAAATGGTAGGTGTAACATTAAGGGACAAGAAGAGAGTGGATTGGGTTAGGGAACAAACGCGTGTTAAGGATATATTGTTGCGGCGTTAAGTACTGAAGGCCTACAGCACGGGTCGACAAGAAAAGCAGCAGGTCGCCTTTTTAGTAAAGCCCAGTATATCAACGTCTTTCTCTTCACCGTCACACACAAGAACGGTCGTGCCAACTCTCATAGTCTTCTTCATCGGAGCACACACGCAGGTGTGGCATTAGCCTCCCTCTGGAAGAAGCATTGTTCCGATGCGCAACTTAAGTGTGAGTACCACAGCTGTAGATTGCAACCATATGGGTGCAATCTACAACTACACCGGGCAACACATCACAAAGCATACAAACATAAAAAAGCGAAACTTAGTTCCAGTACGACTTCCTCCGCTCTATATGCACCACTTCGGGCAAATGCTTGCGGCGAGTTGAGCTATTATCACTGTCGGAAACGACCTCGTAGTTGACGTCGCCCAGGCGTCGGGTCACTCGGTACGGTCCTAAGTACCATCGCACAGTTTTTCAAAAAATCACGCATATCTACGGAGTGAATGATGAGGAGTGGGCGAAGCTCCGGAGGTTCATCGGTAAAAACCGTGAATCTTCCGTGAATCTTGCCCAGTACATCAAAGACGTGACAAACATTGTGTGTCGCCATCTAGCGCTGTCCTATCACATTTAGCACGCAGCGAGCGCCTCCGCCCCATCTATTGATCAATTCACGTACTAGCTAAGCAGCACCGCAGCGCTCGGACGGACGGACGGACGGGCGGACATACAGACAGACAGACGGACAGACAGACAGACGGACAGACAGACAGACAGACAGACAGACAGACAGACAGACAGACAGACGGACGGACGGACTCCCATACTACGTGTTTCCATACATCTGAATGAAGCGAGCACCTGCAGTGCCATCACGCCATCTAGTGAGCACTTCACGAACTAGAGGTGGCTACTACAAACAAACGAACGGAGGATGTACAGACCCACGGCATAAGGAGCTTCGCCCCTAAAAGCCTACGTCGGCGTACGGGTATCCAAACCCATAGCTTGTCGCCGGCAGCGTAGAAGACGTACTCGTGTCGAAGCTCGTACAGTTTTGCGTCCTGGCCTTGCTGACTGTGAATGCGTACGTGGGCAAGCTGTCGGACCTCTTCGGCGTGCTGTGTGAACTCGTCACAGAGCACGCCGTAATTGTTGTAGGTACGCCGTAATTGTTGTGCAGCGGCATGGCATCCAATGTTGTCATTTCGCGGCCGTAGACCAAACTAAACCGCATCATTCGCGTGGTGTTGTAGGCGAAGGTGACGTATGGTAAAATTTGATTCCAGTTCTTCTGGTCTACGTCGATTTACATGCATAACATACCCTCGTGGTCTTATTAAGGCGCTCGCTCAGTGCGTTTGTCCGGGGGCGGTATGTGGTTGCTTTCCTGTTGGCTATACCACTGAGTCGCAGAAGAGAGTCCAAAAGGTCTGCAGTGAAGGCTGTTCCTCTATCTGTTACCAGTACTGTGGGAGTACCGCGTCTAAGTACGACGTTGTCTATGAAAAACTGAGCCGCTTCGGTGGCCGTGACCCTCGGCGTAGCCTTAGTCTCCGCGTAGCGTGTCAAGTAGTCCGTGGCGATGATTATCCATCTGTTCCCTGAAGCACAAGTTAGGAATGGACCCAAGAAATCCATTCCAACTTGGGCGATGATTTCTCTGGATCCTCGACTGGATGTAGGAGACCTGGCGGATTGCCGGGGGTTGTCTTGCGTCTTTGGCAGTCGACACATCTTTGGCCGTGATGCCTTACACACAACACGTAGCTTTGGCCAATAGTACTTGCCACGTAGTCGGGACAATTTTCGTGTGCAGTCCAGCTGGCCTGCGGTGGCTTCACTGCGGCGTGCTTCCAGAATTTATTTTCGAGGTGATGTCGGTACGACAAGCAAGTACGTGTTGCCAATTGGAGGTGTTCTTATAGAGAACACCATTCCGCAGGCAAAACGACGGCAGTCCCCTGGCGTAGAGTCGCGTGACGTCTGTGCACGGGCCTTCCAAGAAATTAACAAGTGTGAGAAGCTCGGGGTCTCGGTGCTGCTGCTCTGAAATGGTGACTGCGTCGACGACTCCCAAAATTGCAGTGTCCATGTCGACGTCATCGGTGCCTGTGCTTTCGATGGGAGACCGTGACAGGCAGCCAGCGTCAGTGTGCCGCTTCCACGGTTTATAAACGATGGTCATATCAAACTCCTGAAGCCTGAGACTCCAGCGCCCCAAACGGCCGGATAGGTCCTTCAAGATAGTAAGCCAGCAATAGGGAATGGTGACAACCTTGAATGAACGGCCGTACAAATACGGGCGAAACTTGATAACCACCCACACCACGGCGAGGCATTCCTTCTCGGTAGTCAAGTAGTTTTCTTCCGCGCGCGAGAGGGTACGGTTGGCGTATGCGACCACTTTTTCGCGCTCTTCTTGCCACCGCACTGGTACGGCGCCCAAAACAACATTGCTCGCATCGGTGTGAAGTGCTGTAGGGGCTTCTTGGTCAAAATTCGCGAGTATCGGAGACGTTTGCAGGCGTTGGCGTAGTTCGCTAAACGCCACTGGCTCGCTTTCACCCAATGGCGAAGGGCACATCGTACCGTGTAAGGCGTGTCAACGGGGAAGCTATAGACGAAAAGTTCTCAATGAACCGTCGATACTACAGTCTTAGCACGGTACCTTCTATGGTAACTTTTAATCAGAAGTACCCATTAAAATAAAGGTTACATCTTAAATCTTTTGATGTTTTTGTGAACGCTTGTCGAGTATATAGGTTACCACGTCGAAAATGAGTGTGCTTAAAGGTATATAGAAGGCGAGGTGCGATGTAACCTTAATAAAGTAACTTATAAGAAGAAGCAGAGCCCATCGAAGGGGACCTATATGCGGTGGACGCTTCTGTACACGCTCATGGCATCTGATGCGCACGTTCGATTAATTCGATGTGCATTACTCGGTGCCGCTATATCTAGCACTTCAGAACGTTTAGTACTTGCGAATTCATGCGCAGCTGCACTCGCAAGTTCAGCTGAGCCTGTTTATTAGAGCATCAGCGGATTTGTGAGCAGCATATTTTAAAACATCAGACACAACCGCCGTGTGAAAGAAAGACCGAGATTATATTGCTCGCCAAAGTCCAGTGGCGGGATACGACAGGAAGCCCCGCGCTTTTAGTCACCATGGTGGGAACATCGACGTGGAGCATCGGTGTTGGTATTCCAAAAAAAAAAAAAGAAGCTGGTAGATTTGTATAAATGCTTTCAAATAATGTTTTTTGTCTTATTCGGGAGGTTACCCTAGCATCAATAAATAATGGTCGTATTTACCTCTACAGTCACCAATGTATACAGAGCACAAAAGCGCGTGAAGGACGGGCCGCAGGAACGTGTTGGCCGAGAGGCCCACGTGTGCCAGCTGCGCATCTTGGTTACCATGCAGGCCGACCACATTACCGAACGCTCTGGAAGCGCGGTCATTGCACCGGCCACTCCAGGACTTTATCCAGGAGAGTTACATCCAGCACTTTCATAATCTAAGCTGTGCTATGAAATATGCTGTCGCTAATAAAAAAAAAAGCTTTATGCAAACGTCCTTTGTCTGAGCTCATTGGGCTGCTTTCCTCGATACAACCGAGTGTGAAACAAGACGTGATTTTTTTTTCCTATTCAAGCGTGGCGTGCTCGTTGTGATGAATATCACAGGGTGGTATTTCGAAACACACGACAGCGTTGCTAATGCCTTGGCGGCTCTTCAGCGGCGGCGCGGCGAGCAGTGCGAGCATCTAATTCAGCAGAATTCACCTGCGCTCAAGATATATGCTCCCAGCTACCCTAGTAATGACGTCATTCTCTCAGCGTACGTAAGCTGAGAACACAAGTTGCCGGGAGTTTTCCTTTAGAGCGAAGTCCTTTGTTCGTCGAAGTAGGAGTCTATGTTTCAAAACACGTGTTTATCTTCCTATCTTCTTCCGTTGCTTGCGTGATCACTGCCAAAAACCTGGCGAAAAAGCTCTGCCGAACACGTACCCCCCAGGTAAGCGATAATAGCACCACTAGCGCCAATTTGTCCCCTGGTGTTTGGTAGGCCAAACTGCGAAACCAAAAAACAATAAAAATATTGCTGATGCTGCTATGGCAACGCTTTTGTTCATGAGAGAGGAGGAAGCGCCGAGCTGCTTGTCGTCTGCTATGCGCTCGACGAGCGCGCGACCACTTACAATTTTTTTTTCAGGTTGCGTTGCTGCTGCATATCTTGTTTTCGACAACTTCCGTTTGCTATTTTTTGGACTTTCAGCACATCCACAAAACATTTGTTTGTAAATATTTCTCGTTTCAATGCGCACGAGCCACCAAGTCTTGAAGCGTGACAGTTTTGTTTGAGCAAGAAAACGGTGTAGTCAGAAAATGTGATTTATTCACTCATTCTATTAGCAACGTATTGCAAACGATAAAACTCAATAGATACCACAACAGCACAGAGCAGTGCATCTCGTACGATAAATACACATGTTCCCATTCTGTATCGGATACGCAAGCATAAGGAGAAGTCTTCACACAATTCATCGTATACAGAATATTCCTGCAGGGGTCACCACGTTTACTGTCTGTACACAATACAATTCTCCAGAAACGACGGTTCATAGTAGCATGTTTGTGAATAATGAACTGATCATGCAGTGCAGGTGACCTGCACGTTGAGCCCAACACTACCAGCCCCTTTTTCTATGAAGCTTACTAGTCGAAATAGCCTTCTATATCAAGCTAACTTCCTACATAACTCAGCTTGTGCCAAGTACCATTACATACTGAGTAAATTATATTTACGTTATAACACTTGGCTATGTTGCGCGATGCGTCGCGTAAGCCCTCGTTCAAAGCTGTAGTATTGCTAACAGGGCATCCTAACAGAATCTTACAGCAGTACATTGCAGTTATTCCTCGCAATAGGTAATGCCCATATATTCTATCACAGTTTAGGCATGATTATCACAATCCTAGAACATCAAACAACAAATGACACCCTGTAGACAGAGCTTTCCATTGAGAAAAAAAATGCAATATAGGTAAGTGTCGATGGTTAATGACCATTGGAAACTGGGCTAGGACAGAGTCATGCGCAAAGGCATTACGGAACGCGCACCTTCGGGATATGGAAAAATGTTCACAAAAGTAACTCAGATCTACAGCATTTAATGAATCAGCCTGGGCACATAGCTCAGAACAAGTCTACTCTGACCGGTTTTCAAGACATTCCTCTAATATGCCTGAATCATATAAAGCATTTATTTTATAGAGCTCATAAGCTCAGCTTCGTGCATAATGTTGGAACCATAGAATAAATCTGAGCTGTACTATTAGTTTTGTAATTGGCTAAAGGTAATTTTTCATTTGACTTTCGAAGACGCCTTAACAACCCGGTGAAAGCGCCTTAACTTTGCTGATACACTTGCTTGCGGCACAGCGTGCTTTCTTGACTTACTAAAATATTTCTGACTTTTCTAGAAGGAGCTTTTCCCTCCTCATTTGATATTAAAATGAAACTATTCGTGGCAAGAATGCCGAGTGCTATTAGTACTTGCGCAACCTCACTACATCAAGTACAAGGTCTCAAAATTCGTGTTCGCAGCAGTGAATTATAGCGCAACAATGTGAGCCATAAATGCCTGCACAAAGAAAATACCTTGCACACTGTTTGCGCAGACATCGAAATGCGCTAAAGTGTTTTGTTTTGGCAGGGTTCGCGTAGGCACTTTCGGCGAAGTGGTCCGAGCAGAGGCGGTAGCCGTCGTACAGCTGCTCCTGTGTGAGTCCCTCGAGGTCTGCCCTTCTGGCGTAATTTCGCCCTACTTCACACCTAGAAAATGAAACAAATACCACCACGGAAATCAATAAACAACACGTAAAAGCGACACTAATATAGAGAGTGTGAAAATGGGAGAAAAGAATGTGTCACAGGTTCAAAAGCAAAGCGCAGCTTGGCCTTAGCGCAGGCAACACGAACTTCACGTTACACGGAATGTAAGCAGTCACTGCTACGTAAATGATTGTCAGGGCTTATTTCTTAAGCATTCAAATGTGGTAGTGTCGCTACAAGGAACTGGTCGTCGGAATGCTCTAAAGCCGAACCAGTTCGTCGAAGAAGCGCGTTCGGCGAACATACTTTGCACGATTTCTTCTCGAAGAAAAAGAAATTAAGAGCCACCGCTAACGAAACCGATACCGAAGCGAAATTTCCGTCTGCGCGTCAGCTGGCATCAATCGGCTCACGAGAAACTGTCCACAAGTAGCTTTACATGCTTGCTACATTACTGAAAAATGCGCAGTGCCAAGCAAAATATCCACTGCAAAGCACCAACAGAAATCATTCGGTTCGCCCTGTAGCTGATTTGACAAGGGTAGCCCTCGCTCTTCGTACCGAACAAAAAGTGTACTTACCGCTGGGAAATGGAAAAAATTCGCTGCCCTGCTTCTTCCCGAGTTGTGGCACCAAAAAGCACCGCAGCACGCCTTGTGTCCTTTTCCTAGTTTCCCCGACATTTTGAGCGCGTCCGTACTCACATACACCGAAATGTTCACCTTCAAGGCACTTCAAAGAAATTCCACACGTGCACAGTGAAAATGGCAGAAGCAGACGGACGGAACGGCAGCAGAAGAGATAAGAGCGAAAGCGCCGCCTGTCGGCTCAACGAATGCAGCGCCTGGATAAATATTGTCACGGTGCAAGAACACGGATGAAGACGACGATCCCGAGGGGAACAAAGAAGACACAGGAGTGGGGCGCAGGCTGACGGTCCACTACCGGGCGGTGGTCCCAACGGCCAGCAGCCCGGCGCCGGCGGCGCGGCAGCCGCAGTTCGTCCCGATGGTCGCCGGGGTCCCAAGAGGCCTCGCACTTGTATGGGCAGTGGGGAAATTCCGCCCATACTTGTACGGCCGACCTTTCATCGTTACAACGGATCATCACGCCCTTTGTTGGCTCTCAACACTCAAAGATCCCACAGGTCGTCTAGGTCGCTGGGCCCTACGTCTGCAAGACTACACCTACACAGTGGTGCACAAGTCCGGCCGACTACACCAGGATGCCGATTGCTTGTCTCGGCACCCTGTCGACTGCCCAGGCTCCGATGATGCGCCTGCTGGAATCTTCACGCTCTCGGCCTTCCACAACATCGCACAAGAGCAAGAACGTGACGCCAAATTACTCGACCTCATCAGCCGCCTCCATGCACATCCGTCAGACCCTTCGCTGCGTACGTACCTCATTCTGGATGGCATCTTATACCGCCGAAATATGCGACCTGAAGGGAACGAGCTGCTCTTAGTCGTTCCCACGCATTTGCGGTCAACTGTACTCGCACAGCTACATGACGTACCCACCGCCGGCCACCTTGGTGTTTCCAGGACGTACGACCGTGTCCGGCGACGATTTTTCTGGCCAGGACTCTACCGTTCTGTACGACGTTATGTTGCGGCTTGCGAACCTTGCCAACGTCGCAAAAAGCCCGCTTTGCCTCCAGCTGGACTACTCCAGCCAATAGAGATACCCACGGAACCATTTTATCGTGTCGGTCTTGACCTGTTGGGCCCTTTTCCAACATCCATAAATGGAAATAAGTGGGTCGCCGTCGCAACGGATTATGCTACCCGCTTTGCTGTAACACGAGCCATCCAGACCAGTTGCGCTACCGACGTTGCCGACTTTCTGCTGCGGGATGTTATCTTACACCACGGAGCTCCTCGACAGCTTCTCACGGACAGGGGCCGTTACTTCCTATCCCGAGTTATTGAGGACCTACTTCGGTCTTGTGCCACCCAACACAAGCTAACGACGGCATACCATCCTCAAACAAACGGGCTCACAGAACGCCTGAACCGCACACTTACTGATATGCTATCGATGTATGTCTCCTCCGATCATCGTGACTGGGACGTAGCCCTTCCTTTTGTGACGTTCGCCTACAACTCGTCACGTCACGACACCGCTCTCTACTCTCCGTTTTATCTTCTCTATGGCCGTGAACCGACATTACCTTTCGACACAGTCTTGCCTCACGATCTCCAGTCCCCGTCTGAATATGCTCGCGACGCCATGACTGCTGCAGCTAAAGCACGTCAAATTGCTCATCACCGTCTTTCTGAGTCCCAATCACGACAGAAATCTCTATATGACAGCCACCACCGTGATGTCCAGTTCTCCGCAGATGACCTCGTCCTCCTCTGGACTCCTTCAAGGCACGTCGGCCTCTCGGAAAAGCTGCTCTCCCGCTACTCCGGCCCATATCGCGTTGTCCGACAACTCAGTGACGTGACCTATGAAATAGCTCCTGCCGATGCTTCCTCGTCGTCCGCGTCGTCTGATGTCGTCCACGTCAGTCGTCTCAAGCCTTACCACGTGGCCGCGGTTTAGCTGGCGCCGGGTCGGCGCTTTTGCCGCCGGGGGTGATGTCACGGTGCAAGAACACGGATGAAGACGACGATCCCGAGGGGAACAAAGAAGACACAGGAGTGGGGCGCAGGCTGACGGTCCGCCATTGGGGCTGCACCGGCTAATCACTCCGTTCTAGAATACACTACCGTTAGAAGCGTATTCCTGTGCCCGTTTCAATATATAGGGTGTTAAAAAAAAAGAACACACCCGAGGACACCATTTTATTTCTACGCATAATTGCGTAACTTTACTTTATTCATGCGTAGGTTGCAAAGATGAAGCCACACATGCAAAAGTTGCTGAATTTTCGCTTCCTACCAAAACAATGGCGGACGCTTTTTTTCCGATACCGAAAGTAGTCGAAGTGTGCGGCCCCTGATTTGGTCGTTGCGTTAGTGGTGCGACGTTATTTGCACCGAAGCTGCTCAGATAAGCTAGCCGTAGTTTGTCAGGCGTGTCATAGCGTTACGTGATGTTGGCGGAAACATGTAACGCGGCATTTCGTTACATTATTTTGACGGGAAAATGTCACGTGACCTTGCGTTACGTCATTTGGGCAAGAACATGTCACGTGACATTGCATTGCTTTATTTCTGCAGAAACGTCGCGTGCCATTGCGTTACGTGACGTTGGCGCGACATGTTACGTGACATTGCCTTACTTGGTTTTGTCGGCGACATGTTACGGGACATTGCTTTACGTGATTTTGGGTGATCATATGGCATGTTCCTGCCAAGCCAGTTAGAACATACACACGTGATCCAAATCATGTAATGACATCACAGCTTCTAACAAGACATGTTCCCAATGAAACCATGCAGCATCTAGTCACGTGAAAAGCCACTTAGTTGAGCTTGTAGAAGCCATAAGCTAGGTTGGCGACAAGCTCTGCTTTTTGCCCAGCGTTGCACCGCTAGGTCAACCTTCCCGCATTTTTTAAATGAATGTTCTCATACTGTCAGTTTACATTGTGCTGAACATATGAAATATTTGGTATGTTATAGCTAACATAAACTCCAACTGTTTTTCATAGGTTCCACTGCCCACTTGTGATGTCAAGATTGCAGCTTCTCACATCTACACATGCAGCGAGCATGCATGCATCTATGCTGGTTGCAAAGAAGAAATAATCTGGGTATCAAGTGGTAAAGTGGAGAAAGCTTTGATTTTTTTGTTTGTTGACCTCTTACATCTAAAACTTGGATTATCCATAAGCATTTGCACCATGCCTTGCGCTGCTGCAGAAAGTAGTGCTTCCCAACAATTTCGTGCCTAGAGGGCTGATAAACAACAGATTGAAGTCTCTCTTTGCTCTTATTAAGAAAAAGATTATCTGATGGGAAGTCAGTAGCCATATTTTTCTTTTGCATTATTACATGTTTGCTGCATGACAGCATACAGCTGAGCGCCCATATTACATTCTTGTGCTGGGTTTTGTCTGGGATTTATTTGTTCAGATGTTTTTAATAAGGACACTAACATTTCAAGGCACCTTTAAAGATTCTATTCCTGCAATGGGGCCACAAGCAAGAGAGATGTTTCTTCAATTGCTTCGAGCGTTAACTAGTCAGGCTTCTTTGAGGTGTTTATTACTTAAAAGATTAAGCATTTTTGAAGGCATGCTTTTTTCCAAGTACTGCAGCACAGTGTTTTGGTGCCGTACTGTGTTCTACATAAATGCTGCATTTGTAGTTGTTTGAATATACACCTCGAATTGTTGCTTTGAATTGAGTGTTTGCTTGTGTGCACTTCCTCAACTGGTGACATAAACACGTAGTGTCAACGTCTCTATACTCTTTCTGTTACTCAAGTAGAGCCTCAACAACTTTCTGAAGTTTCTTTTTGTCAAACTGTAGGTTTCCTATTGTTATTAACTTAAAAGCACTGTTCGTATATACGTCTATCAGGAAATCTTTTGTTAGATAATGCTTACGATATAAAAGTTTTACTCAGAACATTTTCATTCTCGATATTGCTCTGGAAGTGTCCTTAGAGCCATAGTGTTAAGCTGCAGGTACTGACAGAAAAAATTGAAGGCACAGCGAGAAACAAGAAAATGAAGGACGTGTACGAACTTTCAAATGATCTATGGTGAAAAAAAATTTACATAGGATGGAACTTTAATGGCAGTGCACTTCGCAATGTGATTTGGAAACTACCTTACTCGGCAAACTGATGGAGGCTTTGTACATAAAGACGGAAGGTGGACAATGCGTCAGTGAAGTGTCCTTGTCTCTTTGTTGCAGTGAAACAGTTTTTAGACAATGCTCGATAAAAAGTGCCTTATAGTCGTACTGTTACATGGCCACTAAATGTGAATGAAGCATCTGCCAGAAGTTTCCCTCTATGTAAATTTTTTCCCCATATATATCAACTGATATTTGGCCTTGTGCAGTCCTTCACATTGGAATTTCTTGTTGTGGCATCATTCTTTCTGTCAGCACCATGTGCCAACTAGGCTAGGAGAGTCTTAGTTAAGCTACTGAAGACGTGGAAAGGTTTTCCTGTAGCCTTAAAGCAATAATTATTGCAGTGTTTGTATTATCTTGTTCACCTTCCCACTCCCATCTAGTTTTGTAAACGCAGCGTACACATGCACATGAAAATAAGGTGTTGGCTCATCTATGGTTCATGTATGGTTGAGTGAACATGTGATGTGGTGCAAGTGGTACCACTTTCGGTCTACTGAATGTCCAGATTATGTACTGGTAAAAAATGTATGCATATCTGCTCTCAATACTCATTTTCTGCATTCCTTTGTTCAAGTATGGGATCAAAAATTGCTTTTTATGCTGTGGTGAATTTATTTACTTGATTGTTTGTTTGCTCAATTGATTGTTTAGTGATACAAGGTTGTCATGGTGCTAGGGGCAAAAAGTGGTGTTTATTACCAATTTGAACCGGTGCACAATTATCCACCGTGCCAGTTGTTTCTTAAGTGTTGCATATATGGTCACAACCTTGGGTTTAGGCTGTTGAGTTTGGTATGTCTTATAGGGCTGCCATTGTAGTTAGCTGTAAAGCTATGCAGAATGTGCAAAGCTTTTTCCTGAAGTGCCCAAGGTTCAGCTGAACATAACCGTCCTTTTCATTTGACTTTGCTTGTAATACATAAGTTTTTCATTGTGTTCTAGCTGTTTACATTTTATGCAGACTGTATTTAAAGTGTTTGTAAGCTCATGTATGGCTCAGAGACACTGCCATACTTGGTATAAGTGATACCACTCCTCAATGTTTTCCTCAATGTACATGCATGGCATCAAGGCATGCTTAAATTATTGGGCTTTAATTTATATTTCAAATAAAATGTGTATTTGAATGCCTTTACTTTATCTGCGAAGTGTCAATATCTATTTGCATTATTTATAAAGCCGAGTGTTGTGGCACATGCACAGCCTACTCAGCCCTTCATATTGTTGTGAAATGTAATCTTGTGGAAAGTGCATGTTGAAATGCACAGTAGGTTAAATGATCAAAAGCACTAGAGCACGTATGAGTAAACACTAGAAATTGTATTTGTCATTTGTCATTTGTTTTAACTGTTTGCTGGCTAAAGAGCAGAGACAGTAAACAAACAATATTTCATAGTTTACTACATCACAAATTTGTTAGGCCAATATGAAAAAAGAAATAGTTAAACAGGTTAAAATTGCTCTTAAGCAAAATTATGGGAAATGCATAGCTTTTTAGTCAAACAATTTCCTGAGAGAATCTGCTTTTGTGTACACTTCTTTGTTGCAGTATTGCTTGACACAAAAGAAGCCGACAAGGACCTCACGATGCCAGCGCGGCGGTATCGCTGTTGTCAGTGCACGTAACGTGCGCCGTGTAGTAACGCTGCAGAAAGAAGCACGAAAGAAAGACGAGGCGCGCACTGAACGAAAGGCGAAGGAAAGTGAGCTGCATTAACGTTGCTAGGCGACACCTGCTTGGTGGGAGCAGGTGGGGAGCGAACGCCTCTCAGAACGAAGAGCGAAAGAAAGAAGAGGCACGCACTCGGCAAGCGACATATTGGATGCATAATATCGCTTTCATGCCGCTTTATGTAGACAGTATACGTGTGTACAGTACTATGTAACCTCTATTCTCTAGGAAGACGCCCAGTATTGTAAGCAGATACTAATGGTTATTTATGTAACGTGCATGGTAAAGGGCGAGTTTGTATACCTACATTAAAAGTTAATTTTCCATAGGTTACATGGTAACTTATAGATTATAGGTACACAAAAATGTGAAAATGTGACCCTTGGCGGTCTTAGTGGCGGCGGTTCCGCATCGTTAAACGTACATGCTTACAAAGCATTTCATGCGCGATAACTTTTATGCACGTTACTATTTTGTACAGTATTTGGTCTCAAAATGTCCGCGATTATCTAGTTTTGCTGATCGCGACATCCAGGACGTCATGGTTATTAAAATTGCTCTGACAGGTAGATCGACGCGCGTGGAAAATCGTGTTTTAGCGAGCCGTTTTAACTGCTCCGTTGTAGCTAATCAGGTATGCAGCAGAGGGCAGTAACAATCACTGGACCCGGACAGGCCGCCACTGGAATCTAAACATTGGAACGTTCAATGCAAGATCCCTCTCAAGCGAAGCTAGATTAGCGGAATTACTCGAGGAACTAGAGGGAGTTAATTGGGACGTCATTGGCCTTAGCGAAGTTAGGAGAGCAGGTGAAGCTTACATAGTCTTAAACAATGGACACGTCCCCTGCTATAGAGGATAACCCGAAAAGAGAGAATATGGCGTTGGGTTCCTAATCCACAAAAATATAGCGGGCAACGTAGATGAATTCTACAGCATTAACGAAAGGGTAGCATCCGTCGTAATAAAACTAAATAAGCGGTATAAACTTAAGATAATCCAGGGATATGCGCCAACAACGAGCTACGACGATGAACAAGTAGAGCAATTCTACGAGGATATCGAATTAGCAATAAAGAAAGTACGGACGCAATACACAGTAGTCATGGGGGATTTCAACGCAAAAGTAGGAACGAAACAAATTGGAGAGCAGGCGATAGGCAACCACGGCGTCGGCCGTAGGAATAACCGTGGGGAAATGCTAGTACAATTTGCCGAAAGGAACCAGCTTCGAGTAATGAATACATTCTTCAAGAAACACAAGAATAGGAAGTGGACGTGGAAAAGCCCTAACGGGGAAACAAAGAATGAAATTGACTTTATAATGTGCGAACAACCAGGTATAATTCAAGACACAGAAGTAGTGGGGAAGATAAAATGCAGCGATCACAGACTAGTAAGGGCAAAGATTGTACTTAACCTAAAGAAAACAAGAACTAAATTATTTACTAGAAAAAATGTAATGTAGAGGTAATCAGAGCGAAGGACGACGAATTTAAAGTCGCCCTAAGCAACAAATTCTAGGCCTTAGATGTAAACGGTGACGATTTAGAAGAAATAAGCAAAACCATAACGAAAACAATCCTTGAAACCGCGATAGAAGTCGGGGGTAAAACAACAAAGCAAGCGAAAAGTAACTTCACCAAAGATAAGATAGAATTCGCAGAACTATCAAAATTGATCAGTAAAGCCAGGCAAAGAGATGTAAGAAACTTTAACATGAGAGAAATAGAGAAAGCAGTAGAAAAAGGCACCAGCATTAAATCGGTCGAAAAGAAACTGAACTTAGGACAAAACAAAATGCATGCGCTAAAAGATAAACAAGGTAACGTTATCAACAGTTTCACCGAAATAGTAAAGGTAGCAGCAGATTTCTACACGGAACTGTACAGCTCTCAGACAGACCATACAACCTTAAAAGAAATAGAATCAGAGGAAGATACTGAAATTCCATGTATAACCGCTGACGAAGTCAAAAAAGCTGCCAAAGGCATGTCCCGCGGTAAAGCAGCTGGTGACGATGGTATAACAGCCGACTTGATCAAAGACGGAGGAGATATTGTACTTGAAAAACTTGCATCGCTCTTCACGAAATGTGTCAAGACATGTAGCGTACCGCGCAGCTGGAAAAATGCTAATATAATCCTTATCCACAAGAAAGGTGACATAAAGGACTTAAAGAATTACAGACCAGTCAGCCTACTCCCAGTAATATACAAGCTATTTACAAAGGTAATTTCTACGAGGATAAGAGAAACACTCGACTTTAACCAACCGAGAGAACAAGCTGGTTTTAGGAAAGGTTACTCGACAATGGACCACAGCCACGCTATCAACCTAGTAATTGAGAAGTACGCGGAATATAACAAACCTCTTTATACGGCGTTTATCGACTACGAGAAAGCATTTGACTCCATAGAAATACAAGCAGTTCTAGAAGCTCTACATCGACAAGGGGTACCTGGCGTATACGTGAAAACCATAAACAACATATACAAAGATTGCACAGCCACACTACTCCTACATGAGAGAAACAGAGAAATCCCGATCAGGAGAGGTGTGAGACAGGGAGATACCATATCCCCGATGCTATTCACTGCATGTTTAGAGGAAGTCCTTAAACGTCTAGACTGGGAAGAAAAGGGCATTCGAATAGACGGAGAATATCTAAACAATTTAAGATTTGCAGACGACATTGTGCTCTTTAGCAATGATGATGACGAATTACAAAACATGATTGATGACCTAAACAGGGAAAGCATTAAAATTGGATCAAAAATGAATAGTCAAAAGACCAAAGTTATGCTCAATAGCTTAGCTAAGGAACAGGAATTTAAAATCAACAATGAACCCTTACAATGTGTAAACGAATATGTACATCTGGGACAGTTAATATCAGGAACTCCTACCCAGGAAAACGAAATTCTCCGTAGAATAAGGCTGGACTGGAGCGCATTCGGAAGGCATTACGAAATCATGACCGGAAACTTACCGCTCTCATTAAAGCGAAAAGTATTCAATCACTGCATTCTCCCAGTACTAACGTACGGTGCAGAAACATGGAGAATAACGAAAAAACTGGAGATGAAACTAAGGAGCACGCAACGTGCAATGGAAAGAAAAATGATAGGGGTAACGCTAAGAGATAAAAAACGAGCGGAATGGATCAGAGAACAGACAGGAGTAGCCGATATTATCTTATCAATTAAAAGAAAGAAGTGGACCTGGGCAGGACATGTCATGAGGAGTAAAGATAACAGTGGACAGTAAGAGCGACGGAATGGATACCAAGAGAGGGAAAACGTAACAGAGGCAGGCAAAAGGTTAGATGGAGCGATGAAATTAAAAAGTTTGCGGGCATAAAGTGGAACCAACTCGCTCAGGATAGGGTGGATTGGAAATCGTTGGGAGAGGCCTTCGTCCTGCAGTGGACCTAAACAGGCTGATGATGATGATGATTATGATCCTTAGCTAGACTGTGGAGCATAATTTCGGTCTATTGCCTATTCATCTTTAGTGCTACCTTAACACTTTCTCGGTTTATGTCATCAATCATGTTTTGTGGTTACCTTCTTTTCTAACGAACACAGTGTCGTCTGCAAACCTTAAGTGGCTGAGATATTCTCCGTCAATTTGATTCCCTTTTCTTCCCTGTCTGGATGATTGAACACTTCCTCTGAACGCGCAGTGAACATTGGGGAGATCGTATCTCCTTGTCTCCACCCAAAAAGTGGTACTTCGACCCATTAAGAAAAAACGGCTCTATCGAAACAGCCGGACCCTTTAAAGGAATGACACAAGAGACAATCTTTAGTTTACTGCAAGATTTGGAAAGCCAGGCGAGGAGCGAGACGTTGAGCCTTTGAAAACGGAAGCAATTTTACTGACATTGCGCCTTCGGCGAACTGCGTATAACAACAGCGGGTACCGTGCTTGACTGCCACGCCTTTGTATTCACCGGTCAGCAGTCGCACCAGGAGTCGACGTACTGGTCACTTCGACCTCTAGATCCACAGGCGCGCCGGTCGTGTGGTTCGTTTCATGGGAGGCATCATCAGTGCTCAACGGTTGCGCACTGTCCGAGACGTCCACACGAACCACGGTTACGTCCATGATGCCCGACAGGCCCGCCACCGCGCTTTCGGAGAATTTCGTCACGGACACACCTTCGTCGCCCGGCGTAGCGCTTGCAGTCATGCTGTCCTCGGGGGTTGAGTGGCTTTCAACGTCTTCGTCAGCCGCAGGGCTAGATGCGTTGGCCGCGTTCGTAGCAGCCATCACGGTTTCTGTGCTGATCGTGGGTGGCTCTGTGTCGCTGAATGTGCCGTTTTCGTTCAGCACACGCGCTTGCGTAGGCAATGTCAGCTCTGACACGGTGGAACTGTTCGGCTCGACCGCGCTCGTCTCGTATGCAGTAACGGATGCGCTTAGCGAAGGCTCGTCCGAACTGACATGGCCGATTGTCTCGTGACCCGGTGTGACGCCGGTTGTCATGGAAACTCTGCCCGACGCACTGGACGTGTATGGCTTGGGAAGCAGCGTTGTCGTCGCGCTCTCCCGGCTCATTCGAAATGGCGTCGCGGACACAAGTGATTTAGGGGAGAGCTTCTTCGCATCTTTCCGTACCAAGATGACTGTGCCCACGATGAGGACCACCATGAAGCCAACGACCGCCACACCCGCGATGAGCAGCAGGATCGGTCTGCAGTTCGGCAAGAAGCAATGATTAGCCACGCCGTATATATGGAAAGATGTCAATTCACGAACAAGCTTGGGTTATTTGGTAGTGCTAGACCCTCTGTGACGTAGGTTCGAATACTAGAGCGCTAAAAGAAATAGTAATTATTGAAGTAAGGTAACCTAATTAGTGTTGATGTGTTTCTAGCAAAAGGTGGGTTAGTTTGGTTTCATGGTGGAAAATTTTCGCACACAGGACGACGAAAACACCACAGAGACACAAAGACCAACGCTGGTCTTTGTGTGCTTTTCGAGTTCCACAATGAGGCATATTCTGTCTGCTAAACACAGAGCTGTCCTGTCTTCTTTTTTTTTCGTTAAGCTACAGGTGCCTAACTGCCACAGAATATATAACACTAAAAGACAAAGCACAAAGAAAGCAGCTAAGCTTTAATTACTAACTTTTCGGCCGAAAGCAGAGCTAGGTGTTTTCCGCGTATACCACAGGAAGGCAGTAAGTGTGCAGGAAAATGCTGGATTAAGAATGCAGCAAGGTGCGACAAACAGATAAGGGGTTATCTTAGAAAAAAATCAGGTCAGGTAAACGCACCTGTATGGGATTGCTTGCCTCTTATTTCGTGTATGAAAAAGAAAGAGCCCTCGCAGAAAAGCTCATTTTTCTCAGTTCTTCGAGACACCAGAAGCAACGTGCACCAACGAGAACAAATTCGCTGCCATCCCGCTCTGCGAACGTGAATGTCGAGCGAAGCTGTACCAGATACAACACATGCTGATTATTTTGTTTTCACTTAACACGAGTGCTTCGAACGACGTTAAAAGGCACTCTTGAAAGCAGCTACAACCTCATCTTTACCGGGAAAGCTCGGGAGGATGTTTCCACTGTTCATAGGCTCCTCATCATCGATCATGCCGTGCTGTAGTGGTTTTGGTGCTTGTCTGCCACCCCAGAATTTCGGCTTCGATCCCAGCCGCGGCGATCGCATTTTCGATGGAGGCGAAATGTTGAGGCCCGTGTACTGTGCGATGTCAGTGCACGTTCAAGAACCCCAGGTGGTTGAAATTTCCTAAACCCTCCACTACGGTGCCTCTCACAATTATACCGTGGTTTTGGAACGTAAAACCCCAGAAGTCAAGGGGAAAGGGACCGAAAAAGATAGAAAGGAGAGAAAAGCCGCAGTGGCCACGGAAATGTGCACAACCTGAGGTTCTTTTACGTTTCCTCAAGATGGTATACCAACATTCCCAAACTGCGGTTTTGCTCCTTTCGATCTCTTTCAGTAGCTCCCGCCCCCTTATGCTAGGACACTGAGCCGTGCTCCCGACACAGGCTATAGAAAATAGCGTCCTTTCTTCAACCGAACAACGATCATCATCATCATCATCATCATCATCATACGGTTTTGACGCTTGTTTTGTGGTTTTCTTTCTGGTTTCGTGCTCTTTTTTTTTCTTCGCGCATAGCAGTGGCACAAGGTGTCTTAGTAAGATCTTGGTGTAGTCATGTAAGCTGCGAATATATTTATATGCCTTCAATCCACAATACTATTTTGCGCATAATTATTATTCGTGAATACTGATCTCTGTGCTGTACGCTTAACTGCGAAGAAAGATGTGCCGTTTGCCTTCAATTGTTAACCTGGCGGTTTATGTGTACGCCACAAAATCTTCCGACCACCGAAAGACACACAGCTTCGCTGTAAAAACAGGCGAGTGCTGAAACTTGAGCAATACACTAAATCGCTTCTATTGCACTAACATCATCTTAGTGTCTCGATTATAGTATTAGTAGTGGTTCCTGAGAGAAGTGTTCTTTCTATTCTTTATTTTTCACACAAATTGTCAAGCTAATTTTCATTAGATCTTGTTGCTCATTAGGATCACTCCATGTACTACCGTGTATTTATTATTACATTTTCATTTTCTATGTTGTATTTCCAGCTACACTTTTTATTATAATTACTGTTATAGTTTCTTTACACATCGCTATTGTTTATATATGTACATGCTCTCCCTGTAATGATCCAAGATGAGATGGACAGTACAAATAAATAAATAAAACACTATAAGCTCATGACGTGAAGGCTTTTATCTGCAAAAAGGACCCAATCGTTCCGCCCGTGTTTTTGACAGCAGAGCTGTTTAATCTTGAGTTCCAGCCATCGCCGGCGACCGCTCTAAACTTGGCGGTGAGAATATTAAATGAGGAGAAAAGGTGCAGAAAAAGAGTGACAAGTATGAAACAAAGAAAATAAAATAAATTTTCTTGTCGGGGCCGGGTTTAGCCCAGGTACCCATGACCCGAAGGGGAGCGTCACATCCACTAGGCGGTAAGCATTCATTCGTGGTAACCATCTAAAAACATTCCAACTGAAAACATTCCCTTACGGGAGTGCCATAACTCCATGTGTTCCGTATGAAGTCTATACACACCCCGTACGTTTGCCGTATATCTGCCACGTATCTCCATATGAATCTTACGCAAGCATATGGGATTATGGCAACGGCCACACGGACTTTTTAGTAGGGCATTGCTCTGTAACGACCACTGCAGCACAACTTGCTATGGCCAACAGAAAGAGGAGCTGGTGGATAACGATAGAAAGTGAGAGAGAAAGGGGTACATATACCCAGGGAGAGAAAGACAGAGAGAGTGAAGCTAGCACGCTAGGAACACAACTCGCCATTGGCGACAGACAAGCTGAGAGAGAAAGGGACTACGGTCAGGAACCCCGAGGAACAAACCGCTTTGCTAAGCCGCCACAGCTCCGCTAGTAATGGATGTTTGCGACGGCACAGACACGCCAATTTTTTGTCGGTATTATAGCGAGACGCAAGTGCGCTACGTACTCGAATAGGGTACTGGGGCAAAGAAAGCCCCAGTACCCTATTCGAGTACACCTCGCTACACCTCGCTATAGCGGGGAATTGCAACACCATGAATTTATACACGCACGTGCGACATTCGCACCGATTTCAGTACACGCATGGCCAATGTTATCACAATGCACACCGACAGCGAAGTCAACAACACCAAAAACAGCACCGGGAAAATGAACACCGACATTCACTATATTGGGCATAAAGGAAGGAACACTCACACAGGAGTCACCATTCTCAAGCGAAACTTACGCAGATCCCGGTGGCGGCGTTGTCGCACGCAAGAGGCGGCTGGCGGCGCCGCGAGCGCACAGGAGGAGGAGGAAACAACTTTATTGACACTAGGTCAAGCGAGGGTGGGATAGGGAGGGTAACGGGAAAAGGAAAACGGTGTGCCCTCAGGCCGCCCTAGGTGGCCGAAAGTCCTTGAGCCTCGGCGACCTCTATGGCCCAGCGCACAATCCGGAGTTGGTCATCCGGACGTGAGCTGCGCACAGCAGCCTCCCATCGCTCCTGCCGCTCAACCCCTTCAAAAGGAGGAGTTGGTTTGTTGGGACAATTTCGATAGATGTGGTCGAAATCAGCTCGAGGATTTGGGCAGAGACGGCAGTTTGGCGAGGTGTCGCCAGGATGAATTTTGGCGTTGATTAAATGAGACTGCAAAGTGCTAGTTTGCAGTCGTTGCCAAACTACTTGCTCGGTCTTGTTCAGACGTTTATGAGGCGACGGGTATTGCAGGCGGGAATTGCGATAATGTAGGGTAATTTCATGATAGGTTAGGTGTTCCCGCGCACTGCGAAAGGAAGGTAGGCCGTCCACTGCCCGGTTGACGAGTGCACAGAAACGCAACCGCGACTGCGTTCCTGTGGCGTTCTTCCAACCGCAAGCAAAAGGGAAATAAGTTTGAGTATTATCTGCCAGCGCTGCGGTTTGCTCCCGGAACCCCATCCATATCGAAGGAGGGTGTCCTAACCGCCAAGCTACACTCAAGCTTGTGAGATGTGAACGTGCCTAAGCTATATAAATGAACTTTCTAACAAGCAAGAAAGAAGTAAAGATGTAATGAGAAAGAAAGAATCAGTCAATCAATGAGAAAGAAAAAAAGAACCCATCAATCAATGAGAAAGAAAGAAAGAAAGAAAAAAAAAGAAAGAAAGAAAGAAAGAAAGAAAGAAAGAAAGAAAGAAAGAAAGAAAGAAAGAAAGAAAGAAAGAAAGAAAGAAAGAAAGAAGAATTACAGCATATCCACGGAGTGAATGATGATGAGTGGGCGAAGCTAGGGATGTTCATCGTAGATCGTGCCGAGTTCCGGATTAATTTAGTTAACGCGCACGCTACGAACCCTTATGGTTCAACTATGCACAAGTGAAATCTGCCACCGGCACTTCATTGCAAGTCAAGATCCAGTGCATATATATATATATATATATATATATATATATATATATATATATATATATATATATATATATATATATATATATATATATATATATACGCTTCTCCAACGCGAGCAGTAGGTATTTCTCAATCAAGAAGCTCGCTAGGAGACGCTGCCTGCGCCAACATTGTCTCTCAAGGGTGAGGGCGCGTTCTCCTTCTTTGCGAGCTGGTACAGCATTCCACTAAGAAAGAGCGTTTCCATAGCCAACGCGCGCCTTTCGCTCTCTCTCTGTGCCTCTCTCTCTCTCTCTCCCGGCACGCGCCGGGAGAGAGAGAGAGAGGCACGCGCCGAGGCGAACGCCGAGGGCGAGCGCGTGCCGGGAGGCACGCGGGTTACGCCTGACGTCTGACGCCTGACGCGTGACAAGGTTAGACTAAGAGGAGCTTCGCCCCTAAAAGAAATTCTCCGTAGAATATGGATGGGCTGGAGCGCATTCGGAAGGCATTACGAAATCATGACCGGAAACTTACCGCTCTCACTAAAGCGAAAACTATTCAATCACTGCATTCTCCCAGTACTAACGTACGGTGCAGAAACATGGAGAATAACGAAGAAACTAGAGATGAAACTAAGGAGCACGCAACGTGCAATGGAAAGAAAAATGATAGGGGTAACGCTAAGAGATAAAAAACGAGCGGAATGGATCAGAGAACAGACAGGAGTAGCCGATATTATCTTATCAATTAAAAGAAAGAAGTGGGCCTGGGCAGGACATGTCATGAGGAGGAAGGAGGAGGAGGGTGGACAGTAAGAGCGACGGAATGGATACCAAGAGACGGAAAACGCCACAGAGGTAGGTAAAAGGTTAGATGGAGCGATGAAATTGAAAAGTTTGCAGGCATAAAGTGCAACCAACTCGCTCAGGATAGGGTGGATTGGAAATCGGTGGGAGAGGCCTTCGTCCTGCAGTGGACCTAAACAGGCTGATGATGATGACGATGGTGTTTTCAGCAGCCCGTGACGGGAGCATGGTTCAGCGTCCGTTGGTGTAGGGGGAAGGGAACGAAAGAGTAGTAAGGGGAGGGACGCCATAGTGAAGAGCTGAGGAAATTTTGACTGACAACGTGCAGTACAGGGGTCCTCTAGCATTTTCGCCTGCATCGAAAATTCGACCGCCGCGATTGGGTGCGCGGTCAACGGCGGTGGAGACCTTTCGCATACAAGATTCTAGGCTGGTTTCAGCCGGTTTCATTTCCTCGGTCTCGCGTGGGGTTTAAGACAGACTGGTGGACTAGTTGGTTGGTCATAGTGACCAACGGTAGCGCAGAGAAGATAGCGGTGACAACACGGACGAAAAATACACGAAAAACAAGCGCTTGGGTGGTGGTGCCATGAGGGGCTGCTTCAGCGTTTGAATGACACGATCAAGGGACTTTCTAGGTTGCATAAAAAGGTAAGATTGGAGGTTGCGCCGTATTAGCACAGAATGTAGCACAACCTGGGAAAGGTATTAGAATCGGCACGATGTGCTCGTTCCCACTGAGCTCTCATATCTTTACGCTTGCGTTGCTTCTTAAGAGGATGACGTGGCGTGCAGCAAGACACACGCTACGCGTTTCCCGTGCTGTGCTGTTGGCAGCACCTGCAAGATTCCCCTGATTTCCGGACGACTTTATATCGGCCAAACTGTCCGCCGCACCAAGCACTGATTCAGGGAGCACAGTCTCTCGATTAACAATGACAAAGCATTTATAGAAGAAAGGCGCAAATTAGCCCTTCTCCGACTAGCCCTTCAAGAAGTACTTCTAAGAATGACAAAGGTTCGCACTTGTTCTTCCATTGTGCTTCCTGTGGCTGCGGTGTGCCCATGTTGGGAGACAGGCGCCTGCTTGGCAAAAGCCGGTATAGGCTCGTGAATTTTAGGGGCGAAGTTTCTCTTAGTCTAACCTTGTCACGCGTCAGTCGTCAGGCGCAGCCCGCGTGCCTCTCTCTCTCTCTCTCCCGGCGCGTGCATCTGCTGTCTTGTGAGAGAGAGAGACAAAGAGAGAGCGAAAGGCGCGCGTTGGCTCAACACCCTCTGGAAGTTGGTTGGCTATGGAAACGCTCTTTCTTCTTCTGTCTTTCTTTTTTTTTTAGGAAAGGACGCTAATTTCTGCAGCCCATGTAGGGAGCACGGCTAAGCGTCCGTCGGGGAGGGGGAAAGGGGGTGAAAGAGATAGAGAGGAGAGAAAGGCCGTAGTGGCATATGGTAGTGGAGGGCTCCGGAAATTTAGACCACCTGGGCAGGGCCGCTTAATAAAAAAAAAAGGTGCGGCCTACCGAATGAAGCTCTTTTCAATGGGAACGCGTGTGACAAGCGGAATCGACAGACGCGGCCGCAGTGGCGCTGCACATCGGGAGCTCTCGCGTGAACGCTACGGCGAACGCTGACAAACGCTGCCATTGGGAACGGCGCAAATAGCCGTAGGCGGGCTGACGAAAGTACAGCGTTGCGAGTTAGCGCGCTTACTGTTTCACGTACGTTTTAATTATCGTCGAGTGTTTCGTTACGCGGTTTCTAACGTGGTGATCAGATGCGTCACAGTATACGAAATGCCAAAGCGCTGTTGTGTGCCGCGATGCAAATCCAATGCTGCGAGGAACTCTGACCTTTGTTATCACGAGCTACCGGCGAAGCAACTCCGGGATGCCTGGCTGCGACACATTTCGCGACAAGGCAACGTCAAAGGCAGCCACTGGGTGCCGAACTCCAGGGCTTTCGTTTGTTCGATTGACTTCAAAGAAGAAGACTACAAGGTAGGATTAGAACGCAAGGTGCTGCGGCCGACAGCCGTGCCGACCCAGTTTCCATCGTACCTTCCATATATGCTGCCCTCGGTCTCGAAGAAACGCCGACCCGTAGTACGTGTGGCACCTGCCACTGCCAGAACTAAAGTAGTCGACTCATTGAAGGAGCTATGTGCAGGATCAGAAAACAAATCATTACTCCTACCTGTCTTTCTTTTTCACAATGTCTTTATTTCTGCTTCTTTTTCCCTTGCCGAATGTCGCACATGTCTCTCTCGCACGCGTCGGGCATTTCCGCGCAATCGACGCACACCTCGGCGCTGTCTCGCACGCCAGCGCACGTTGCCTCACCTCAAACAAACAACCGCATTTTGAAATGTAAGTCCTGGAACCATTGCACTTTTCCAGTTTTGTTGCATCTGCATCCTTTCCAAGCATAGTTCGCAATCACTGGCGGCTATTTCCGAGTCTCTAAGGTGCGTTGCTGTAACCGTGTGCACATGTGTTGTCTATTTAACTGCTGCACCTCAGTGTCTAAATGATTTTTATTCTTCCACCGCTGTGTATATTCATGTTCCCTAGTGCACGACGAGCTCTCCGTTGAATCCCTTTTCTGTTATTGACGGTGATGCTAGTCTGAGGTTCCCCCAGGGACCTTCTTCATTACTACCTCCCCGGCCTCCTAAGCCCCCGCGGCCTCCCTTCTTCACTAGGGTGCCTCGATGTGCGCGCGCCT
Source organism: Hyalomma asiaticum (assembly GCA_013339685.2). NCBI lineage: Eukaryota > Metazoa > Arthropoda > Arachnida > Ixodida > Ixodidae > Hyalomma > Hyalomma asiaticum. The sequence continues at coordinate 89,610,060 of CM023489.1, read as the reverse complement.
CACATCGAGGCACCCTATTCTTCACCGATGTGCAGCGCCAGCGCCGGCGCGGCGGAGGGAGCAACAACTATTGGCATCACCGGCGGAGAGGAACGTTCGGCGGGCCGCACCTTATTTCCATTAAGCGGCCTTAACGTGCACTTCAATGCAACTTCCTTAACGTGCACTGACAATGCACAGTACACGGGCCTCTGGCATTTTCGCCTCCATCGAAAATGCGATCGCCGCGGCCGGGATCGAACCCGCGTTTTTTTGGTACGCAGCCGAGTACCGTAACCACTACACCACCGCGGCGGACTATTTCTTAGAGGTACGCTGTACCAGCTCGCAAAGAAGGAGAATGCGCCCTCACCCGCGAGAGACAACGTTGGCGCAGGCAGCGTCTCCTAGCGAGTTTCTTGATTGAGAAATACCGACTGCTCGCGTTGGAGAAGCGTTCACCGGCAACCCATATATATATATATATATATATATATATATATATATATATATATATATATATATATATATATATATATATATATATATATATATATATATATATATATATATAGGCACTGGATCTTGACTTGCAATGAAGTGCCGGTGGGAGATTTCACTTGTGCATAGTTGAACCATGAGTATTCGTAGCGTGCGCGTTAACTAAATTAATTCGGAACTCGGCACGATCTACGATGAACCTCCCGAGCTTCGCCCACTCATCATCATTCACTCCGTGGATATGCTGTAATTTTTTTCTTGGGTAGGGGTTCCTGTTATTAACTGTCCCAGGTATACATATTCGTTTACACATTATAAGGGTTCATTGTTGATTTTAAATTCCTGTTCCTTAGCTAAACTACTGAGCATAACTTTGGTCTTTTGCCTGTTCATTTTTAATCCAATTTTAACACTTTCCCTGTTTAGGTCATCAATCATGTTTTGTAATTCATCACCATCATTGCTAAAGAGCACAATGTCGTCTGCAAATCTTTAATTGTTGAGATATTCTCCGTCTATTCTAATGCCCTTTTCTTCCCAGTCTAGACGTTTAATGACTTTCTCTAAACATGCAGTGAACAGCATCGGGGATGTTGTATCTCCCAGTCTCACACCTCTCCTGATCGGGATTTCTCTGCTTCTCTCAAACACCATAGGGCAGGGCGAAAAGACAGAAGTACGCAGGACAGGCGAGTACACAGGACGCCTTTCTTCGTCCGTGCTTTTCCTCACTGCCCGTCTGTGTATTCGAGAACGAAACAACTAGGCCCCACAAAAAAAAAAGCGTTACTGCAGAAAATAACGTACATTTCCTTAACGAAGCACACTTATTGCTCTGGAGCTTACAAGAATTCATGGAAGCAAGCCTGGGGCATATATATCTTCGCCATAGCACTTTTCACAAAAGTTGAAGCAAATGAGAGCAAGCGAGGCCTCAACACCGTATCCTCATAATGCGAAAACTCAACAGGTGCAGACGCAAGAGAAGCGGAAGACACGAACCTCTATTGTGTGCCTGTCTTCGCTCCATGCGCTTTCGCATCATGAATATGAACCCTTACCAACTACGTCAGCTTTCAGTCGTTCTAGCCATCTCGGCGTCGACCGCCGTCCCGTGCGCACTACGCGGCCTTGCTCTTTGTCGCCAGGACGCCACGCAACCCGCACGACGTCCCCCCGATGGAATGTCGAGGGAACGTCATGTGAGCAAAGCACATGTGGCCCTCACCCGACACACGTAGCCCTTGCGGATGGCCGGTCACTCTCGCAAACGACGGTCACCTTGAGCGACCGTTGGCGTTACCGCAGTTCTGCGACCTTTCCATGTATCCCTCGCGCTAAAGCTCTAATAGAGAGCTTTAGCGGTGGCGGCTTAGAGCACGGTATGCACGTTAATACCGTACCGTATGTGGTCTCCACGTTGCTAATTTAGCCGGCAAGACCTGCGCGAGATTCTAGATGCGTACGTTAATGTGATAAGGTGAAAAGAGCGGCCGATACACTTGCAGATTAAGGTCCTAGTTCACAAACCTACTCTAACCTTATCTCCCCTTTTCCCGCATCATCCCTGTACCAATAACATTCATACTTCCTATCAGACTAGAACAATACCTATCAAAATCTTCATCACTTTTTTTTTTCACAGAGCTTATCAGTGAGCGTTTTTGACGTCTCTCAAGGGCACAGGAACGATAAGGGAAACAAGGGGTAAGGAGAAAGATCTGTGCATAGAGGGCCTGAAACAGCCACGTTCCAACCACAACGGCATGGTATTTCCTCGCGAAGCGTCCGGAAATGTCCGCGGTTCGACAAAGTAACGTCTATAGCTCCCTGCTGGTGGTCCAGTTTATGTAGCATTTACGTCGGTTGAAATGGTGCTCGCGGCCAGGATACGTCCACTTACAATTTTCTTCTTGCTTGCGATTTATCACTACAAGAAATGTAGCACGTGGAATGTGTCCTCCCTACGTTGTTCGTTTTTCTCTTTTTTTTTAAGTTCTGTTAGTCTACGTATATTCAGGTAAACTTTCTCGAAAACAATTTGATGCACAAAAGCACTGCAATGCTCACAAGGTCGTTTGGCGGGAAGTTGCTCGGACGAAATGAAAAAAATGTGGCTGGTATAACACGAAATCGGTATAACACGAAAGTGGAATGTGTCTTCACATAACAGTTGAATGTTTATTGTATACATCGGGGGGGGAACTTGCTCATTTCTATTCCGCTGGTACGGAACCCTTCCACGTGGATGAACCCACGTTCACGCATCGCCTCCACAACATTCATGACCATTTTATTGTACTTGTTGTAACTGAAGTAGTTTACGTGGTAACTGGACACATTCGATGTTTACGCAAATGCCGGGTGACAAAGGCATCAGTCATGTTTACTTGCTCCACATTTACCCACCAACGTCGTTGCCGGCTTTGAGCGCTTAACGCAGCAATTTCTTCTTGCCATCACGCTCTCACAGCAGGCCGCGGCGAAGCGCCATCCACGACGAAAGGGGACAGGCGACGCGGCTCCGCGCGCCCGCTTCGAGGTGCACTTTGAAACATGCCTGGAACGGTGCGTCGTCCAGGAGAGGCGGAGCCGCACGAGCACATCGTACTTCGCCTCTCCTCGATGGCAGCACCATTCCAGGCACTTTCCAAAGAACGCCGCGCGCGCGTGTCAGGGTAGAGGCAAACAAGCGATAAGCTGCGTTCGTAGGGCTTTGAGTGTGTGCGGCGTCAGTGCAGTGGTAGCGCACCGGGCACGTTTCGTCGTGGCGCGGGGAGCTATGAGTTGGATTCCAAGCTCATCAACACCAGGGGCGGTATCTTATAAGGGTTCCAAAAGTGGACTGGTCCACTTGCCGGCGCGTGATTGGGTAAAACTGCGCTAGCGTCAGCAAAAAAGCGATTGTGACCAATCAGGCGAGGCCAAGTGAACCGGTCCACTTCGGGAACCGTTATAAGATATCGCCCCAGTTTTTCGGAGTGTCTTTCTTTAGTGTTCTTACATGTTTGCTTTGCTGCGTCATATCGGTTACGATAGCGACATATAAGGTCGTGGTGGACCCCGGCAAACACTTTCGTGCTAAAAGTAAGTCTGCCAGGCTAAACCGGCGTGTACGAACAATAAAACTTGAAAATAGTTGAACGAAGGAAAGGGTACGGTAAAGCTGCGACAAGTAAATAAATAGAGCCGTAGGGATCCCCTGTGGCGGTTGCCTAAGCAGACTTTACTGCGAAAGCCTTTCACATGGCCTACTAAAGGACAAGTCTGGTAATCTTTCATTGTCCACCGATCTAATGAAGCTTTCAATGCGTTCAATACACGTTCTCCTTGGTAATCCAAAAGTACATTCCGAGCCTGACGGTTTCAAGTTATTTAGTCCTGAACGTGAATTTTCAGTTGTCTTAGCCGAATCTCATGCTTTTGAATGCAGATGACCCCGTGTTTCTGACGTCATTGCCTGAACCTCTGCATACCCGAGCAGTCGGGCGGTCAAAAGCAAAAAGGCGATCACCCATGGTTTAAATCGTAGCTGTCAAGTTGAGAAACCTGGCATAACTCGATACATCATCGGATGACATCGTCACTCTCATTTTGTTTTTGTTTTTTTCTGGCACCACCACCATATTTCCGACGGCGGGGAGTCTGTGACGTCATCACATACATGTCCTGCACCACTTTCAATTGGAACACATCGCTCATTCGGTTATTTCAAATTATTGGCGAGCTTCTGAGCAAAGTGAACCACCCTGCCTCTCCACACAGGAGTGCCAATAACATTAGGAAACAATAAGACATCAAAACATGGCGAAAAAAAATATGCCAGAGTTCCCCTCTAACTCTTTCAACGATGGCGCACACAACTGTGTACGCAACTTGATTTCGACAGTTCAGAGTACACGAGGCCACGAATGGGAAAGAAACACTGAGCTTTGGACGAATTGAAGCCTCGACGTACTCAACGCATCGTCAGTTTGCTTCTACGTGCAGCGTACTGCTGCAGGCAATTTTCTGAAGGCATCGCCATCGCCATATATGACAAGTAGCCCAACCTGGTGTACGTTTCCGGAAGCGACATCGAAATGGTAGTGAATGCAGCCAATAACGTAGCTGCGCCGGTGTTTCAAGTCTGACTTCTGAATCCTTTTGGGACAAAATTAATGGATCAGTGGGTTCAGAATAAAGTTACATTTAATTGCTCACTAATTAGAATTAATTACTGCGTAAAGACCATTTCAACAGGTACCAGCGTTTTCTTTTTTTTTCTGTCAAGGTGTGACCCATTAATACATATTCCATCATAATTCGCGCCTGAAGCGGTTAGGGACGCTTTTGCAATTCTGCTTTCAAACTTTCGGTCACGTGTAGTGCATACCCGCAAGGAGCGTTGACCTGGGTGCGGGGAATAACAGCCAGTCAATTAGCTGCGTAATTACTGGCACAGTTACGAAGTCTTAAATATACCTTGTCATGTGTTTATGGGCGGCCTCCTACGGCACCCCGGAATCAATTTTCGAACAAGGTCAGAAAGCGGCACGGTTCAGTCGTGGGGGCTCCTGTAAACATGGGAGCCAAGTATTATCGCGTTGCACGCACCAGAGAGTTAGAAATTCGGTTTCAAACACAGCTGGAAAGCGCCCGCTGTTCGTTCAACTTATGACGTCACGTAAGGCACTGACCAGGTCACCTGAGACAGAAACAGCATTTAATGACTTCATGATCCTGACTAGACGAGAAGCTCAGGGGAATATGGATGCTTGAATCGATGAACAAATAGCAAAATACGATTTAGAACAGGGAATTTCGCGGGAGCCAACGTTTCGACAAGCGGACTTGTCTTCGTCAGGGCGAAGACAAGTCCGCTTATCGAAACGTTGGCTCTTGCGACATTCCCTGTTCTAAATCGTATTTTGCTATTTGTTCATTGATTCATGATCCTGGCAAGATTACCTGCCACGCGCTATTATCCGGTTTGAATTCAACAAATAAAGCTATGGTGCACATGTATATTCCTTAAGGTCAACGAAAAGGTCAAGCTACTCGCTCAGCGTCACATGTGACGTCATAGTGGAAAGATGAGCGGGCGTTTTCCAGCTGTGCTTGAAACCAAATCGCGAATTCCGTGGTTTGAGCGTTGCGATATATGGCCCACATGTTCACAGGGGCATCTATCATTGGTCGACGCTTCTTTTCTGGCTATGTTCAAAAAGTATTGCAGCGCCCCTAAATTGCCGTCGCCTGACCTGACTTATTTGTTGCACATTTCGCAGCCTTATTGTTTTCAAGCTCACATTCCATTGAGACACGCAAGTCCTTGGCTATAACAAAGTTGCCTACGCGGAGTGGAACGAAAAAGAAAGAAAAAACGTAGGTACGCTTACTTTTTCGGGTTCCTCTCTTCAGTCACGGGTACAGCGGCGATATGCTCCGAAGGTGGAGGGGACCCTTCATCCTGGAAACATACAACGTCATTGTGTCGCAATAATTATACAATGAATGAATCGAAATCGCGCTACAAGTCACAAAACTTTCCCTCGAAGCCCATGGGTTTGATGGAACGTGCGCAGACGTGTTCGCCACTGCGTTTCCTGACACCACTTCGGCTCTCCACGGTAGTTTTTCGACCTGTTGAGCTGAGATGCCAAGGCGGCCGAATGTTTATGCGAGTGAAATGCAAGGATGTTAGTGTGACGTGCCGTCGGATTTCTATGGGTTCCGAGGCGGCGTAAGAAAGACGTTCGAGCACATTGGAGACAAGGGATGGACTGCCTGACCTCTTTTTTTAATTCCCCGAAGCTCCACGAGCACGCGCGAGCTTGGCGCCGATCTTCGTCGTTTTCTTCGCGTGAAGCCGCGAGACACGCACTGAGAGTCGTCTGTTATCGCTCGTCACAGTTAGTGTGCTTCACTTTACGTGCCCGTTAAAGGGACACTAAAGGAAAATATTACTGAAACGAATGGAATTGATATTGACCAGCTTACAGCGCAAACGGGGACGAAGACGAAGGAAAGAGAAGGTGACAACACGAGCGGTGACAACACGAGCGCTCGTGTTGTCACCTTGTCTTTCCTTCGTCTTCGTCCCCGTTTGCGCTGTAAGCTGGTCAATATCAATTATCACCAACTCGCCCAGATTTCCGTTCTCGAATGGAATTGAGTTTATTCGGCAACAAGATTGCGAGGATGACCAGGCAAGAAAACCTGCATCGGGCTGCTTGAGGAGAACGTGGCCACCTCATACATAGGGCAGCTACACAGCCGTCAAACAAAGGCGCACGGTATACCATAGGCGTAAGGTACCGGGCAATAAACTTACGCGCCCCCTTATTCTCCCCATGGGGGCATGGCGAAAAATTCGCTGTTCACCCTCCTCATCCTCTGACCGAAGAAATTAGTATTCTAAATAGATGAGCTGCCGTCATTTAAGAACGGTCTCTTTCCATAGGGCGGGACAGAGGGTGCCACCCCGATTACACGAGTGTAGCTTTCGTACTAGTGATGGCGGTGGAGGGTAAACGTACGCGTGGACGACAGATGGTAAGAGTGGGTGACGAAATTAAGAAATTCGCCGGTATCAAATAGAATCAGCTAGCGCAGGACAGGAAACGATGGAGAGCATTCGGAGAGGGCTTCGTCCTCCAGTGGACATAGGAGATGATGATGATGATGTGAACGCATCGGAGAATACATCTACCCTTGCATAACCACAGCCACCGCTTCGCCGGCCATCCACCTTCACACAGTGGAATGGTTCCTAATGTGTTACAGCGGAGCTGTATGCGGTCGAGATAAGTCCGTACTTGAAGATAAGTCCGTACTTGATAAGTCCGTACTATATATATATATATATATATATATATATATATATATAGCTCGATGGGTCCGGTCCAATGTAGGGTTGAAAAGAGAGACACACGTTCAAAATTCTTGTTTTATTAACATTTCGGCCGGCCCACCGGCCGAAACGTTAATAAAACAAGAATTTTGAACGTGTGTCTCTCTCCAACTATATATATATATATATATATATATATATATATATATATATAGATAGATAGAAGGAAACTTCAGTGGGTCCGGCACGTATAAGAAAAGAAGCGGGTACACGCACGAAAAAGCAATACTTTTATGCCCAACGTTTCGGCCGTGGCACGGCCTTATATATATATATATATATATATATATATATATATATATATATATATATATATATATATATATATATATATATATATCTTGTTGCGGGCATGATGGCGAGGAGTGGCCCCGTTGGCGTGATGTGAAGTAGGCCCTCCTTCGAACAGTAACAACGGAAGATTTATTTCATGCAACGTTTCGACCGGAGTCCGGTCTTCTTCAGGCATACAATGCATGGGTTGTTGGTGTCTTTTTTACATTGTGTATGAAGGACCGAGGGAGAAAAGAAAGGAGGAAAGACGACAGAGAGGAGATGAGACGAATGCAGCATCCGCGTGGCACTGTGGAGGAGCAGTCTTTTAAGAACATCCCGTCCGGTGTACGAATTGTGGGCGGCGCTCTTTGGCGTAAACGATGTTGACGACAAGAGGGGGAGAGGGATGGCAGAGTGAAGAGCGGTTTTACCTGTAAATTTTCAAGTCTCCGTGTAACCTTGTAACCTTCCTTATGGATTAGGATGATGTTCGCATTCTCGCAAAATTTCGATATGCCCGCAGTCATTGGGCATTGCGTGTACACGTATGAAGACATCCAGTGCACCACTCAGTTGGGAAAAAAGCGATAATATAATCCTAATACACAAGAAAGGTACGTGACATAAAGGAGTTAAAGAATAACACACCAATTAGCCTACTCCCAGTAATATGAAGCTATTTACGAAAGTAATTTCTACTATAGGATAAGAGAAACACTCGACTACAACCAACCAAGAGAACAAGCTGGTGTTAGCAAAGATCCTCTTTGTATGGCCTTTATAGACTACGGGAAAGCATTTGATTCCATAGAAATAAAACGAGTTCTAGAAGCTTTGCGTCGACAAAGTGTACCTGCCGTATACGTGCAAACCATAACATCTACAAACATTCCAACCCCACACTACTCGTACATGAAAAAAGCAGCACGATTCCCATCAAGAGAGGAGTCAGAGAAGGCAATACAATCTCCCCGATATTATTCACTGCATGCATAGAAGGAGAGTTCAAACGTCTAGATTGGGAAGAAAAGGGAATTAGAATAGACTGAGAATATCTCAGCAATTTAAGGTTTTCAGACGGCATTGTGTTCTGTATCATGACGGTGACGAGCTAAAAAACATGATTGAGGGCCTAAACCGGTAAAGTCCTACAATAGAGCTAAACATGAATAGGCAAAAGACTAAAATTATGCTCGACAGTCTATCTAGCTAAGAAACGTGAATTTAAAATTAGCAATGAACCCTTAGACTGTGTGAACGAATACAAACATTCCAACGAATACAATACCTGGGACAGTTACTAACAGGAACACCTATCCATGAAAAAGAAGTTCTCCGTATGGGCTGGAGCGCATTCGGAAGGCATTCCTAAATAATGATTGGAAACTTGCCGCTGTCACTAAAGTGAAAAGTATTCAATCACTGCATTCCCCAAGTATTTAAAGTACGGTGCAGAAACGTGGAGGATAACGAAAAAGCTAGAGATGAAACTAGGAAGCATGCAACGTGCAATGGAAAGAAAAATGATAGATGTGACGCTAAGACATATAAAACGAGCGGAGTGGATCAGAGAACAGACAGGAGTAGCCGATATTATTATATCAATTAAAACAAAAGAGTGGATCTGGGCAGGGAATATCATGCGGAGAAGAGGTAACAGATGTACAGTAAGAGCGATGAAAATGGATACCAAGAGAAGGAAAACGTAACAGAGGCAGGCAAAAGGCTACATGCAGCGCTGAAATTAAAGAGTTCGCGGGCATAAAGTGGAACCAACTCGCTCAGGATAGGGCAAATTGGAAATCGTTAGAAAAGGCCTTCGTCCTGTAGTGGAGTTAAAAGATGATGATGATGATGATGATGATGATGATGATGATGTTGGTGGTGGTGGTGGTGGTGGCGATGATGATGCAGGTTTACCAGCTTTTCCCATATAATCTGGCCACCACCCTTTAAGAGATGTGCTGTTATCTGATCCTCACCAGGCGCCTTTCGCGATTGCATTTCTTTCAAGGCTTTTTTTGTTTCTGTCGTTACTGGTGGAATGTCTACCTCCTGTGAACTACTTCGTCATTCAGTATTCTCCTGGATATCGGCTACTGTACAGATGTAGAGCACGTCGACTATTATAACCATATCATAGCTATTCGTGATGACATACCCTTGTTTGCCACTTTTTTTTCCTTTATTTACCCTAAAGGCCCGTTGGGCATTACATAGGGGGGGGGGGGGGGGGGGGGAGATAATTGTAGAACAATGTACAAAAAGCCTCATGCATAAAACAAAATATAGCGGCACTTACATCATGTGTATAATCTTGCGTAATGAAGTGCATATTGAAACGCAAGTGCAAACAAACACAAAGTCGGGAGTATACAAATAAGGTGTACAGAAAGCTGCCAACATATAACTACTATTAACTATTAAAAAGGTGTACATACAATTCACCCAGTAGTAAACAAAAGAAGAAATATATATACATAACGCACTTGCAATGAAACTTATGTATGCAATACATCAAAAAATGTGGGGAAAGCGAGCAAAAAGACAAAGTATGTGCAGGAACAAATATAGGGATTTGGACACATATGCACATATATACACCATAGCGTGAGATGATTCCTTTGATGGACAGGAATGCCATGTAATAAAAATGTATAAAAATCTCAGATAGTGTTGTGCTTATCCGAATTGATTTTGCAGGGCAATAAGAAGTCTTTTAGTGCTTCTGAAAATTTTTCAGCATTTACTTCTTCGGCTATTGATCTGGGCAGGTGATTCCACTCTTCGATTGCCAGATGAAGAAAAGAAAAACGAAGTAAATCAGTACGGGCAAATGGTTGACGAATTTTAAAGGAGTGCACACGTCTGATGCTTCGCTTTGCCTAAACGTTTCTCGACAGCTTTCAGGCTCCCTCCTTTCTTTACAGCATTCTTATTCCTCTCCGTATTATGCTTTCGTATGTGGGCTGTCTCACGGAAGTTCCGCTAGTTCTACCAGTAAGGTTGGATTCTGTTATGCTTTGCCCTTTTCTAACCAAATCCTTCGTCTCCTGAGAAAGTTTACCAGTGTCCTGTCTAGCGATCTTACCTCGTACTTCTATTGTACACTCCATGGTAATGCGTGTGAGATTATTGTTCGCTTCCTCAACCGTTAACTCTGCTTCCTCGGTTAGAGACGAATATCGGTTCCGCAGCGCGATCGTTATTTCTTGAACTTTCCGTCTTACTGTTAGCTCATTGACCGGCTTCTTCCGTGCTAGCTTGTTACGTTCCCGTCTCAAATCTACCCTAATTCGAGATCTTGCCATCTTGGGGTCAATACCCCTCACCCTTCTGAGCCGCTGCACGACAGGGTCATCGGATAGTATGAAGTGTATTTCATTTTTATGCTCGCCACCTGGGATCCCCCACGTCCACTTCCGGCTCTCCCGTTTGCGGAAGAAGGTATTCGTGATGTGCAGATTATTCCGCTCTCCGAACTCTACTAATAGTCCCCTCTGTGAATCCTACAACCCATATACCCATATTTCCCAACTGCGTTGTGTGACCTGCCTCCTGCCTACATTAGTATTGAAGTCTCCCTTAACTATGGTATACTGTGTCTTTAGCCATTGCCCATTCCACGTCTTCATAGAAGCGTTCAGCTAGCTGGTCGTCATGGCTGGATACAGGCGCGTAGTCCTGTACCGCACTGAATTTGTACCTCTCATTAAGCCCAATTACAAGAGCGGATACCCTCTCGCTAATGATATTATAGTATTCCTCTATATTTCCAGCTATGCTTTGGTTGACCAGAAATCCAACTCCCGATCCTCTTCTGTCGACTAGACCCCGGTAACATAGAACGCGTACATTTTTCAGCCCTGTAAAGGCTTCCGCCTGTCCTGCTAACCTCAGTAAGCTCCATTACATCCCATTTAATGCCCACTAATTCCTCCAACAGCCCCTCTGGACGCAACCGCCATGCCTCGTATATCATGGTTCGGCCCCGGAAAGCCCCACAAGTTATTGTTATGCACAAAGATCATCAATGCTCTTTAACTGTGGCGCCTTCAGCCACTATTGTTGAAATGGCTGCAGCAGGAAACGGCGAACTTCGAGGCCTCACAGTGCGGTCTTCTGAAGACACCGTAAATGGGCAATGTAGAGCGCGACAGCCCATCTAGCACGATAAACACACGGAACAGAAATTGGCCATAAATTGTTTTCTTTTCAATAGAAATTGGCCAGCATGAATATCGCTCCTATATCCCTGTGTGCAAAAGCCATGCTGAGTCACTGCACACAACCGTCTACATTGACTGTGTTGCGGCTGGAGATACCAAGACTGAAACAATTAGTCGCGAGCGGCTTCGCTTGACAGCATTCGTGGCCCTTTTTTCCCCCGTTGAATTCGGGGTATTCTCATCTGTTTCGTGTCGTTCCCAGGCTGCATGTTCCATACCGCGCTGTGCATGCTTCGCACGGTGTACAATGCGCAGAACAACAAGCGTGATCTCTGGTATGGATTCTGGCAGTTCAATGCTCACAGTGGCTCGGCTTGACGACGATGCAGGCAGGCGGCTCGAAGACGTCGCTGGTGAACCAGCAGGCTTGCACACTGTCACCGTGGCCTCTTTGTTCATCTTGGACGCTGCCGCCTGCCGCGCGCCGCCCACTGGATACCTACGGGAGCAACCATTGAAGATTGTGAACGCGTACACCTAAAAAGTCATCGCGAACAAAGTGCAGCGAACATTTGCGCTGGCCGCAATGCGAAGCTTGAGTTAAAGTGCGCCCCCGGAAACTAAACTTCGCGCATACAGGTTACTCATTACAACGTAAATGAAATACGCATGTACTCTTCGGGATCCACCCTAGTAAATACAATATTGATGCACTAGAAGTGGTTGATTGAAAAGCAATGAGATTTCCTAAATCCAGTGCAACCGACTCGCCAACAGCCGCTATGTAGTACAATCACGACATACATGCACCACAAATACGTACAGAATTTTAAGGCTGATCTCCTAGAAAAATAACAAATTTATCCTGCTACTCGTGTACACACATTAATTACAAGATGGACCAGACATAATCAACCCCAGCTTTTAAAATCCTTCTGAACAGGGAATAACGACTTCAAGTTGTCCTTGTTTTCTCGAGCTATTGATGAATGTAACGTGCTCCCGTTACCTTTATTAAAGGGCATCTGAAGCAGTTTTCGAAACAGTTCAGTAAAAGCGCGGTTTTGTACTTGCGAGCCTATACTGAACATGAAAACCGACACGAAATTAAACACGACTTGACCAAAAATGCGGCACGGCTCTGATGGTTGTTTGAGGCAGAATTGCCCACGCACCAGACGCTCTTAAAAGCAAGCAGGAACCAAAATCGAGACGCTGAGCATTCGGGCAGAACACAACGCGACGGATGCCAAAACCTACAGGCCAGGCCAGCGCGGCCGTCCGAGAACACGATGATGACGTCACCTCCGGCGGCTCACCCGGCGAGCCGCGGTGGGCGGAGGGAGCTTCGCTGCGATTTCAAATCTTGATTACGGCGCGGGTACTTACATTATCGCATTTAAAAAATTGCTAAGTGCAATTCCAAGTGCGTACACCTCCGATATACGTCACTATTTAGAAATCTAAAGCCACTTAAACTTCCCTTTAAGTTCCATCGACTCAATAACAAAAGGGAAAAGGACAAGGGCTCGTTTTTATCTTTAGACACAACCTCACGAAGCTCACTGACAAAGAAGTCAAGGAAGGCATAGGGGAAGTAATTTGTAGTTTTTAGCTGTAGTGTGCTAAACTACTACACTACAGTTAAGAACTACAAATAAAATTCCCTATGCCCTCCTTGGCCTCATTGTCTGTTGGTTTTATGAGATCGATTGAATGGATCTTTTGAATTTTCTATCTGTTAATTTCGTACCGGAGAAGTGGCCGTTTATTCCCTCATGAATGCTTGCAGGAATATTTTTGTGGATTAGCAGAACTTGTCCTTGGGCGCGTTGATTAATACTTGAAACGTAAAAACGGAGCACTAAAACAATTTGTAGATCCCACGTGCAGTGGGAATGAAGGAAACGCGAAGAACGCATCAGGAACGTAAAATGGATCTGCATTGTTGTCTCGCCATGCCGATTTTGGTATATATCAAGTTGACGAAACAGCCGCAAGAGCACCAAACCATGGCACGTAAATCATGCCGCTCATGACACGCATGTCGTGATTTTCATGTTATGACCTGTCATTTATGTTCGTCATGCAGTCATGTTGTGGCATACCAATTTTCGTATACGTCCCATTAACGAAACGGCCAGGAGAGCACAACGGATAGATAGATAGATAGATAGATAGATAGATAGATAGATAGATAGATAGATAGATAGATAGATAGATAGATAGATAGATAGATAGATAGATAGATAGATAGATAGATAGATACGCTCTTTCGTAAATAAATACATAAAGCAAAGCAAGCGAAAGACACATCCCGCATTCCTGAACACAGTTATAACACACGTAAATTCCTTACGAACAGCGTACAAATAAATATATTCGAACTCATGCTGCTGTTTAGGTTAAATTAGACACATCAAGCCCTTTCTGTGGATACAGGCTATTTCGATCAAACATCCATCGCGGCACCATGCTCATCGGATTCGTGCCGTGTGCAGTGATACAGCACGAATGTACGATATGAAACCATAAACTGGCACGTCATCTGTGAACGTTAACCCATTAGGTACAGGTGCGACCATAATATGGTCACCCATAACTACATGTAACTTTTCAACCTATACGTGTCCGATAAACCACGCGCCAATTACTGTCACATGCCTTATGATAGCCTACGTTCGCCAGTTGGTAGAAATCCCATATGTTTGCTTGGGCACTGCTAAATGAGGCCCCAAACAGTGGCACTGCAGCCTTTCATGTTGATATGGAACAATTCTGCACGAAAGTGGCTTCTTTTGCAGTGGTCATTCCAGTACAATGGAGCACGTGCCACTGCATAGCTCTTGCGTGATGTAGCCCCCGGTGATAATTAACAAGAGATAACTGCTTAGTTTGTGAACAAGAGTAATATTCCCAGAGTTTCCGAATGGTCACGCTCGGCATTTTAATATGATACTTTAACGACGGTCATGCGTCAATTTATTGTATACCTCGGTCGACCTCGCAACAAATAGCCATGTGTCGGCTAGAGAAACTGAGGCAACATTTACTCACACGATTAGTGCGCACATAAGAATCCTGGTGGCGGCATTGGTGATCCGAATGGTAATGAAATGAGAACCAGTGCCGAACCGGTTCTAGCCGGTAGTCACCGTGATAGTGACCCTTCAGTCACGTGGAGCTACAATTGCTTAATTTGAATTCCGGAGGCAAGTACCTAAAATGTAACGCACGAAATTAAACAAGCCGAAAAGACACGTCCGTCAAAGAAGGGGAAAGGCTAGCAACGTTACTTTGTTCTTTCACAATGTGCTTATTTCTTGGAGCCGTGCGCTGGAAATAACTGCACCAGCACGACGCGCACACAATATGACATCAGCATGTGGGTTCCGTACTTCACACCGTGGGATACTAAATTAGTGCCAAGTAATCCCTTGATTATATTTTCTGGCGACGTATAAAGGCGCGAAGTAAAATTTGCCGCTTAGTTCTTTTTTCTGCAGCCAGGGGGCCAAGCATGACCATGTTTTGTTCACGATGACACATTCTGTGCGACCTGTCTAGACTAATATACGACGCCAAATGGCACTGGTTGCAACAAACCATGAAGCAAAAGAAACTGGTCCCTAATGGTTTATATTGAACGTCACGTTAGCGATATATCATTTGATCAGTTCCTGCAGAGGCGCGTTATCGCACTTCGTTGTAGCCGCCGCTCTCGGCCGGTGCAGGAACTATGCGATCCGCAGGGCAAAAAAAAAACCCAAAAATATACATTAAGATAATTTTGTTTTTACGTGTCACTCAAGTTGAATCCTGTAAAACATCTTTCATGCAAGCTGTATACGAACGCGTAATAGCTTTCGTTAGGGTTTCGGTCAATACGTACGTTAGACGGCTAAATAGACGACTACATGGACAGCGGCCATTTTAGGTCCCATTCCACTTCTTACGTAGACGGCAAAATAGACAGCTTCGCGAAGACGGCACCCGAAGACAAAAACTATGCAGGTTACTTTGTTGTCCAAGCAAGATGGCAGCTGAGCGGATCACTTGGATATACACGGATCTCGTCTGAATGGTCGTTGGCACGAGCGTACGCACTTCTTTAAGCGCTTAATGCGAGCTATACACTGAGTTTTTCGTAGATAGTAACACGAAATAAGCAGAGTGAACAACAGTCGTGTGCGTTTTTTTTTTTTCAGCTTTCTTTTATCAACGCGAGGTGGCGTCTCATCGCGCAAACGTCTAACGTGCCTAGATAAGATGTAGGGCCCTTACAAACGTCATATGGAAGCGCTCCATTCACTCGGATGACAAGAGCGTGAATGTCTTCGAAGCTCTCAGCGTAGACTTCTACGATGCTGTCCATAAATGGAACGCAGCCTGTGTTAAGTTTTAGGAATTTGAAAGTTCTGGCGCTACAGTTTCCTAGCCAACCAGACTGTTTCGTAAAAAAAGAATTGCACCATCTCCCGCTAAAGGGGACCATGAGGCGATGCGAAGCATCACGGGGGGGGCACACCGCATCTGCATCGGTTTGACGCTAGCAGACGCTGCCTGCGTCAGCGTTGTCTCTCGCGGGCGAGGGCGCGTTCTCGTTCCTTGCGACCTGGTAAAGGGTTCATCGGAGAAAGGGCGTTTCCATAGTCAACGCGCGCCGTTCGCAGAGACGAGGAGCAACGCCGAGAGGAGATGAGACAAGGAGAGGAGGAGGAGAAGGATGCGCAAGCGCAGTGCGGGTGTGGACGCCGCACGGCGGATGGATGGATGGAGGGAGGGAGGGAGAAAGTGACCTAGAGCAGCCACGGGTATACCCGGTCATGCCTTCCGAGCAGCTACGACGCTCACCATCCGTCGTCCGCAATGCATGAGTGTCAACTCATCAAGGAGACTCGCAGTCGCAGGTAGAAAGCAGCAGAGAGGGCGCTTGCGTTCGAGCGCTCGCACTGCGATCTTTGAGGCCACAAGGCCACCTGCCGTGGCAGCCCGGTGACGTCGCTCGCGCACATTTGCCATTTCTGATTCCCCTGCAGCGCATTTAATCTTGCAGTGGTGTGAGCGGTGGGCCGCCAATCGAAAGCGGTGGGCGGCAATTCCACCGTCTGCCACCATAAGGTGAACGCTACATCAAGTTATTGTTTCTGCAAAGAGGCACCAAGGTGCACCTGACCTGAGCAATCCTTATGCCAGTTCTGCTCCATTTTTAATTTTTTACTTCCAAGACGTTCTTGCTAAGAAAGCCGATATGCCGCAAGTCAGTCTCTTAGAGTGTAATGTGTAAATAGAAAATCACTTTCGTTAAACTTCCAATAATAAATAATTGTAGTAAATTTTCCACATTGAGGCCCAAATTCTAATTGTCACAGCATATTTTTGCAGTATAGACAGGCTTGCCAGAAAAATCTAAAAGAAAGTTGCACTTTCTCGATGTATTTCGAAATTATTCATCGGGATCTGCCGGAGATTCACCGCGCCTGAGGATCTGCGATTCAATCATGCGTTTGGGAGACTACTAACTAAAACCTAAATATATATGCTGTTACACTTGGTGTTGTATCTCTTTAATGAACTATTAATCATACTTGCTGTGTTGGGATACAGGACGGAAAGTCAGGAATAAGAAGTATCACTAATACAGCTCTTGTAGCAAATCATTTCTCACATCTTTTTTCTCCAACGGCGCTGTTCCTCAAAAGCTGTCACATTGCTACGTGTCAGCGGTGACGTATACAAATATCTGGCCACGCAAAGCTACGACATTCCAATATACGCAACTCAATCACCTATAACAGGACGTGGAGACTTGGACGACCTTCTCTTGGTAACAGGAGCATTGAAACGGACGTAAATCAATGTAACCAGCATAGTAAATATGAAATGCGCTGAGCACCGTAGACGAAGTGTCGAAGTATGAAAAAAAAATTGGGCGAGAAAAGACAGGACACAAGCAAACAGGACTACAGAACGAGCGCTTGTGTCCCGTCTTTCTTCCAGTCAATTTTTTCTTCTTTTTTTGCAGGCCATGAAGCACATTGCCCAGCAAAGCATTTTGAAGACTGAGCTTCCCAGGCTGTTCTCTCTGGCGTATCCGTGCCTCTGCAACTTTCTCATAACGACAAAACGACAAATACGTCATATCACGTCGTTAGTTTCGAAAAGAGTCACCTGACGAGTTCATTTCTAATGGGCGATAGGTAGTCAAAGTAAAGCTTTCATCGCGGGTCGTCTCATTCAGTACGCCACTGCCTGCAGCTACTGTTCCTCGCTTCATTTCGTCCCTGTTGCGATATTCGTATGCAGACTCGACTGATATGAAAAGTGGAACCCGTTCGCGGTACAGATGCCACGTAATGACCAGCAATCCAAGAAAGCGCAATCGCTCACCGCTCTTCGATGGTCAGGCCAGGTCAGGCCGGCGGCTGTTTCTTCATCCTCGTTCCTCGCGCCAGAGCACTAGCAGCGCCGGCGCGGGCGGGTGCGAAATGGCGAAACGAACCGTTTCGAAAAAGAAAATTTTACAGCAACGGCTACGCGCGTTATTATAGTCAAAAGACGCACTGGAAAAAGTTTTACACGCTCCGGAACTGCCCTCGGAGCTAACCTGCAGGCGACTGCGTTTCCCTTGTCCCGTCAAGGTAATATCACAGTCTGTAGCATCACTCGCCACTTCATTAGTGGATTACGTTAAAAAGCAAGCTATTCCCGTGTAACAGGTCACGGTGGGCAGTACATGACATTCGTAACGAAATCTTGCGTATATGCCAGGGCCCGAATTCGCAAGACTTCTCCTACGTCACAGGGACTTTTTCTCCATTGTCTGCTGGATTCCCTAGTTATATGTCCATCATCGAGACTGCCTTGAACATTCTCTCACGAAAGTCTTTATCGTGAGATGGTTTTGCAACTACGGGCTTGGCTGAATAAGAAAGCGCAGAAGCGATGATATTTCTAGGCTTTTACATCCCAAAACCACGATACGATTATCAGACACCGTCTTAGTTGAGGGCTCCGGAAATTTCTACCACTTGGGGTTTTTCCTAACATGCGCTGACATCGCACAGCACACGGGCGTCAACATTTCGCCTCCACAGAAAAGCAGCAGCTGTGCCCGGGATTCGATCCCGCGACTTTTGGATCAGTACAGCCAAGTGCCACCGCTACTAAACCATCGTGACGAAACAAAACGCAAGAACAATGGACTCCCATCTACACTACGAGAAATTTCGAGTCTAGCACCACAATAATGACGTGCAGCTCCAAATTACTGCCAGCGGAATTCAACGACACATTTTGGTGGAAAATGTGAACTGGAATGCTCTCGTATCTTTAGCTCACTACTTTGACACTCTTCGTATCTAGGAAAATCTGATATGCTACCATATTAGCGTCCCTCGAGCGTAGACACATAGAAGTGCACCAAGCAAATCTAATTTTTCGTACAGCTAGCAATAACGCTTCGTAACGTCCGCTTCTTCGTCGCCTCGAAAAGCCTTGTGTAATCGTGACCAAGCGTTTTTTTTTTTTTTTTGAACATGAACATGAACATGATTTATTTGCAGTAGAAATACAGCGCAAGCTGCCACGGGCTCGTATCAGTGACCGAAATTGGTGGCAATGGTGTCCACCACCGGCCGGGGTCCGTAAGCGCCATCAGCTTCAATGCGAAATGAAACAGAGGGCAGCTTTACACAAAGGTCAGAAGACGGCAAACAGCGAAGCTGACGGTGCCATGTAACTTTACCTCGGTTGAGCTATGTTTCCACGATGTTTTTGGGCACCATCAACAGAATAAACGCAAAAAGTCAATAACAAATTGTGCGACCATGAAGCTTCGCCGCAAGAGTTAAACGCGGTAGCGGTGTCTGGCCCCATTCTCATCCCGCTGTCTGCCACTCGCCATGCTCTTCAGTCGCCTAGCCGTGTGATTGTCAGGTTTGACGTCTGCTTTCTCTGCCCCTGTCCTGCGTGGCTTCCCTCGTCATCTTGCACCCTTTGACATGGACGCGCCATCAAAATTCGCCGATGAAGAAAGCACCATTCGAATTGAGACTTGAGCTAGTTTGTAACGGTTCATCTTGAGGTGGGTGCAGCGCTGCACGAAACATGCACAAAGACGAAGACGCACCTGTCCTGTGCGTCATTCTTTGTCTGTACATTTAGCACTCCGGTAAACCGCTATACGCAAGCACATTGGGTGGAGCGGATTGAGACGAACAGAGAGCATGACTAGGCGAATTTTTTTGCTCGTATCTGGTGTTCCGAAACAGAGCGTCGATATCAAGCTGCTAAGGGCGCGCCTACCGCAAAAAAGAACAGCCTAGCAGGCGACGGTCGAAGCCAAGCGCGCGGCGTCGGCGGGCGCATAGCCTCGATCCTCTTGCAAGTTGGCTCCGCTACGCGGCGCTGACGCACAAAACCGTCGCCGCTCGCGCACTCCATTTAAAGAAGTTCACCAACGTCTTACCAAAGAACTTCACCAGCGTCTTAAGGAAAACTGTAACTGTCCACTCGCATGGAACTGCGTGCTTAGAAGCGGGACATGCTCTTCCCCGACGTTTTGGAGCTAATGCTTCCGGCGCGCAACATTCAATTGTCCTCGGAGGATCGAAAATCATGCTAGCCCTTCATATGGCTTACTCCTGCATTGAAACGAGTGGAAGCAAGAGATTTCCACAGCAAACGAAGTTCACAACACTACAGAAAGGCGGAAACACTCGCGAAATGCACGTTAGGAGCCGCAGGGCGACCACCGCTGGGCAGGTGCGTGGCCGCCGATAGAAACTAGAAGCGCGCGGAAACAAGTTGTGCGTCGCTTTCGTGATGTCAAGGTCACCTGTTACGACGTAACTACAGAAGAAGAGGCAAGGACAGAAAGAGCGCTGACTTCAACTGAATTTTTATTAGCGAAAACGCTGGAAATATATACTCGTGACAGAACATCACCGCGCAATCGCGCAACCTATTGCAACACAGCTAGACAATCGTCATCTCACGATATGGTGCAACACCACACCTCAGCCCAAATTCACAATCTATTGTGTCAAAGCCAAAAACTCGATTTCTTTTTTAGTCAGAGCAAGTGAAGGCATGCTGATACATCTATCACCCAGCAATTGCATTTGATTGGCCTCAATGATCTCCCGTGTTAGCTGCTGACGGTGTTTGGCTACAACAGTGCACTTTTCGAATTCCGGCGGAATTCGAAAAGTGCACTGTTGTGCACTGAGCAGGTTTCCCGTCTGATCAACGCTGGTTTCCCCGATCATGTGCTGGTTTCGGTGGCAGAAAAGTTGCTTAGGACAATTAAACAGGGAAGAGAAGCACCAGTGAACTGCGTGGCTAGTAGCTCAAAGCGCGTGGCTGTGATTCCCTATCTACATAGGATTTCTCACAATTTGAAAAAGATAGGTGATAAGGTTGATGTGAAGGTTGTTTTTTCTGCCCCAGAAAAGCTTTCAGCGCTCTGCAAACGGGTGAATGCGCAGTCCGCACGAAGGAGCTGCTGCACAATCAAACATAGAAGGCGATTCGTAGCATGTGTGATAGCTGTCGTTTATTTGCTCCCGTTATCATGTGGCAAGATGTATGTTGGGCAAACGGGCCGGTGCCTGAATGAGCGTTTAAAGGAGCATCATTACCATGTATACTCAGCTGTTCAAGGTCATTTGGGTATCCATTGTAGAGATTGTGGTTGCAGACCGGAATTCGAAAAGTGCACTGTTGTAGCCAAACACCGTCAGCAGCTAACACGGGAGATCATTGAGGCCAATCAAATGCAATTGCTGGGTGATAGATGTATCAGCATGCCTTCACTTGCTCTGACTAAAAAAGAAATTCACCTGATTGCGCGCCGCAGCCACTCAGCGTTGCGAGATGCGTTGGCTCCGCGAACGCGGGGTCGAAAACGAGGAGGTTGACGGCTCCGGCGAGGGTGTCGCGGCGTGGTTCAAAGAGTGGCGCTACTTTCCAACATCAAGGGCTTTTAGTAGGCTGCCCTTCAGTGCTCGTGACGTCACGTGGGTTCCGCTTCGTAGCACCCATCGTATGTCCCGTGTGAAGGGGCGGTTGAAAACGCTTCGAGTCGAGTCGCGTCGATCTTTCACGATGTGCGTATTTAAAACTTTGTAATAAACTACACGCTTAGCCCAGAGTGCTGATATTGTTACGCTAATTATCAGAAGGACTCGAGCTATCGGTGCAACGCATTTGTACAAAATCACCAAAACCGTATCAGGGTCCCTTTAAAGACGTGTTTACTAACGTTTTGTCCTAAACCTGGAATAGGCAATAACCAGAGCGCAGCTCGCAGAGGGGAAAATGACCGAATTGCTCAACTTCCACAACTAGGAATCAGCAATATCCGCCTTCCTGCAATTTCCGCGCAGCCCTACTGTAGTAGTATGTTAAATCCCTTACTGTTTCTGGGTGACTTCAACACGGAAAATGCACACAGATGTAGCAGATAACAGCGTATGTAATGTAAAAAGGAGTGAATTCAGATATTTTTTTTTACAGTTTAAACAGAATAGCATTAACATCACTTATTTACAAGGTTCAGGGATGCCACTTCTCACAGTTTCGCGTACTTTCGATACAAGGGCTTCTTGTAAAATGTTTTCTAGATGTCACTCTTGTCTGTGGTTTCCGAAGCATCGTTAACCAGGAGTAGTCTGATAAAGTTCGGCTAGATCCTGGTGATGCTGGCTCTCGCTCTCGGAACACTTAAGCAGGCCTGAGTCAGAGAGGGCTCGCACAGCTGCTTCTATAGAAGAGTCTTCAGAGGCTTCTGAGGTCTTGGTGCTTTTTCAAGCGCAGTTTGCACAAACTGTTGCAAAGTTTGAAGCACATACAGAAGTTTCTCCGAGAGGTACAGGAGCCCACTTCTGTCTTGGTGCTGAACAAACTGCTGCAAAGGCTGGCTACAAAGGGGCTTAGAAGTGAGGGCATGGCAATCCTTTTCAAGTCTCGTACTTGTATTTCCTGTAAAAAAAAATTTTTTTTGTTCTGTAATCAAGTACTCGCGCTTGTATTTTCTGTAATTTACAGCCAGATGCGCTCGGAATCATAGCGTAAATGCTAAGCGCATTAAGCTTCACCTGACTCAGGCGTGATTTGTATTCAAGCTAAGCAACCACTCACAAACGAGAAATATTCAAGAAAAGAAGGCGGGTCTACATATGAGTAGTACCATGAAGGCACGCGAGGCCAGTGAATTTATTTTCTAAATATTACAAATGTTTTATAGTCAAGTTTCAAGTGACGATAGAAAAAACTATAAAAGCTCACCGTTGCAAAACTGTTTGTTCCCGCATGCGTCGCTCGCCGCTTCCTCGTGCTGTCGCACGACGAAATCGGTCCTTGCAGTAGCACCACTAGCGCATTCGTTGATCGTAAAAAAATTGACGGCAGATCCACGAGGTGAATGATGATGTGATTGGGCGAAGCTCCTGGAAGTAATCATCGGTTAAACCGTGAAATTTCTTCCGTTAATTCGCCCGATAAAATTGACGTGAAACGATTGACAAACTTGTATCGCGATATGGTTTTGAATATAAAACCATTGCTTTAGAAAACACCTGGCGTCTTTCGTTAAGCAGCTGGCGTCTTTTCGTTTTGCTTTAGAAACATCTGGCGTCTTTTCGTTTTGCTTTTAGAAAACATCTGGCGTCTTTCGTTGGTTTATTTCATCAATCAACGGCGTTTTGAACAAAATTTTTATTGTTTAATCACGCACAGGAGAAATCTCACCAGGCACTACCTTGGAGGTAAACAATGGCTGCTAATGGGAATGAGAGACAGAAGAAGTCGGCTTTTAGCTAACACTTACACTTCTACTTCTACTAACGTTTCCTACTGGAACTTGCCAATGGCTGCTAATGGGGAATGAGAGACAGAAGAATTCGGCTTTTAGTTAACGCGCACGCTGCGAATTTTTTATTGTTCAACAACGCACAGGAGAAATCTCCCACCGGCACCACCTTGGAGGTCAAAGCGTAAGACTGGTTACGCACTACGACTTCGACGAGGGACGAACGGGTGCCGCTTTAAGGAGCTTCGCCCCTAACTGTCTTTTACATCATACAATTGCCAGTAATGCCAAATTTCCCCATGATGTTCACACAATCGTCGCAGCGTGCAATCCTACAAACGTGCGAACGCTGCGGTGTGCGATGGAGCAGCCGTACGTAGCTGGTGCCGTCCCTCGGTGGAATGTAGCGTAATCCCACGGCGGACGAAGGGGAGATGCGACGGTCTCCGGGAGAGCGCTTGACGGGCACAGAAAGTATAAAGAGGCTATGGTTTAAGCCTTCAGTACCAGCGGAGTATAGTGAAATAGAAGGAGCTCCTTCTAGTTCACTTATACAGCGGTGCATCTGCCGTTCTCGAGTGCTTTCATCGGTAGAAGCCATGAGACGTGCAAGAAGCGTGGGCAAAAATGTGTGGTGTCTGAGTGTTTCCTTCTTCAAAAGGCTGCGGCGCAGTTCATTTCGCTTAATTCCGAAGTTCCAAGCCCTTTGTACGCATGAAAATTCACCGAATTGAGTTGAAAAATTCAGGTGGCGGCGCTGGCGGCGCGGGCCTGGTTTTTGCATTTGCAAGCGCATCATTTCAGCTCAATAAGTAATCGGTCTTTTCATGTACCACTCTAATAAACAAATGAACGAGTGTAAATATGTGCGCTTATCCTCTATCTTTGCCATTAACGCTTTATTTTGTTTGCACAGAAAGTTCGAAGTAGGAACTATTTTCAGCCTCGCGGAGGAACAGTGGCTGGCGGTTACGAGGAGCGGGAGGGGCTTCACTGCAGACTTGAGTTGTATCCGACTATAGTTTGCTTTCGTCTTTTTCACACGTGTATGGATATACTTTTGTTTTCTCAAGCGTACTTTTGTTGCTCCCCACTCTCACAACGCCGACATCCTCACCCAGCAGTCTTACATTAACTTCTCTTGTACTCTGTAAGTAGAATTATAGTGGCAATTAATATATGGGCACGGCAGCTCAGCTGATATGCGTCTCGTTAATCCGCTCACCTATCTTGTGCAGATTCTTGCGACGTTGTCGCCTCCGACAGCGGTTCACAATGGATCGCCTGCTTGGATGCATCCTATCTTCACCAGGCTCAGAGACCAAACTGATTGATTTATGGGGTTTAACGTCCCAAAACCAGCTCTGATTATGAGAGACGCCGTAGTGGAGGTCTCCGGAAATTTCGACCACCTGGGGTTCTTTAACGTGCGCTGACATCGCACAGCACACGGGCCTCAACATTTCGCCTCCATCGAAATGCAGCCGCCGCGGCCGGGATTCGATCCCGCGACCCTCGGATCAGCAGCCGAGTACCGTAGCCACTAGACCACCGTGGCGGGGCGCAGAGACCAAACTATTGGCTTATAATGCCTTTGTTAGACCCATACTAGCAGGCACGTAGGCAAGGGGGGGCCCAGGGGGGCCCGGGCCCCCCCGAAATTCGTCAAGTCAGCCATTGTTGCAGGGGTATAGAGGCACAAGTACGAGTAGCGCCGTGCGTTTTTTTTTTATTCCGAAATAGGCTTGCCCTTAAGGCATAGTTTATTATGTTATGTTAAATGTGTGCTGCAAGTCCTGTGTTGTGTAGGAGCTGAAGTAGTGTCTTGTGGTATCTGTTGTCTTGTATCCAACGATCATAACTGGTCGAGGCACCGTATCGGAGACCGTCTTGTTTAAGGAGACGAGAGCGCTCCCGATGGAGTCCTGTGCATGTCGATATGAGATGGTGTGCGTCTGCGCTCATCACGGGGACAGGACAAAACGGACACGTATCACCAAGTGGTATGGTGCACCAGTTCCACGCAGAGATTACAGCAGGTGTAAAGGCCACCCCGGCCCGAAGTCTCCTAAGCACAACTTCCTCCGCCCTAGTAAGGTGACGGGGGAGGGAGCAAACACACGGTGGGATAAGAGCACGTGTGTCCTGCAGGAGAAAGTTCTTACGGGCGCAAATGGAATGAGGGGTTGGGGTGGGAAGGGAATGGATGGGGAATGTGGATTAGGAGGACAGTGTGCCGCCTGGTCGGCGGCAACGTTGGGAGGGTAATGCTCTGGTAATGGAACTTCAAGCCATTCATAACGCCCTGAAATTCGCCATCTCTAAGCTACCTACACTTGAGCGACTACATATATTCACCGACTCTCTAGCGGCTATACAAGAACTTAAAAAGGTGCACAAGGCAATGGAAATCTGCGAAGCCATACACGCCCTAAATCCCACAACAACTACGTGTGTCAAGGTACTCTGGGTACAAGGACATGCCGTGCGTATTTAAACAAATGGAAAACAAACGATAGTCAAGCAACTCGCTAAGAACAGCTACCCAAGAACCTTTATTCCGAACGCCCTTCAATTCCAAAAGCACGGCTACGCTTGCCGAGAATTCAGCGTCCGGCTCCTGAATCACAGGAACACCACACTCTCCCATATGTCCGAGGCGTTAGCGAAACCATCGCCCGTATTCTCAGAAAAGAAGGCATCCGAGTGACTCACAAGCCTACGAAGACATGTTCTCCACATATTGCCAAAGGCAGTTCACCGAAGGAAAGAGCCCAAGGCACTGTATACAAATCGGTTCGTAGGGCCAAGGCACTGTATACAAAGCCATATCGGTTCGTAGGGCTTCGCGGTGGGAACGTCGCTCCAATTCGGCAGAGCCGACCGGTGCATAGCACCTCTCCTGCGACCTCAGCCACCACCCGGACTCGTACCAGATGTCCCCTCTAGTACTATCCGCGCCCGAGCCCCGGTTGGGAGGACCTTGGTGGAACGATCGCTTCCATTCGGCAGAGCCGACCCCAGTGCATAGCACTGCTCCTGCGACCGTAACCACCACCCGGACGTACTAGATGTCCTCTCTAGCGCTATCCACTCCGTCCTCGCCAACCTTCTGTTCACCTTCAGTCTTGCAACCTCCGCTTCCAACTCTTCTGCCAGGGAAGGGGGCCCACCTTATATACTCTGGTGGCTCCGCCCCTGAATCCCTCAGAGTTAATTCGACGAAAAGCCAGCACTGCAGGACACGGACAAGAGAGAACACACGCATACGTACCAACGCCGGACTAACATCCAAAATTGGTTGTTAGTCCGGCGTTGGTGCGTATGCGTGTGTTCTCTCTTGTCCGTGTCCTGCAGTGCTGGCTTTTCGTCGAATTAATCATGAACCAACCAGCCCAGCTCTTCACTCTCCTTAAATCCCTCAGAGCCAATCACAAACGCCGAACTTCAGGCGCCTCTCTAACAAAAGACAATCCGTGAACAATAAGGTAGGTAGGCTTGCTGCCCCTTGCTCGGTTGTGCTTTCGCACAGAAGCGCTCCGCGGGAAGGGGGGGGGGGGGGGGTTCCAAACCAGCTGTACAATACATCCCCACAATGGTCGCCTCCTCCCCCGCATGTTCACCACGTGGCTGTGCGTCTTTTCCGGCGCCTACTTGACCACCTCGGCATACCGTATTCTCCGTCTCATTCCGACGACCTTTACACTAACTTTTCATCGTCTTGAATCATTCGTTTCTGCCAAAAACGTGACAGCTGGCGCAGAAATGGGTGCTGTTATATCGCACAAATACCTTGGTGTAAATTTCAGCAATAACCTTACTTGGTCCGCTCACACTTCCAATAGCTGATAATTGCGTGCTTGGCTATTTGCGTCGAAATCAATGGACGCCCTGACCCTCCCCTACTCGCCCTGTAAGTCTACTCCCATATTTGACACTCGTTCGATCAAAACTGGAATACACGTGCTCAGTTTCGCACACGCATCAAACTAACCTGCCAAAATCTATGGAGTCCATACTGAATCACGCAGCTGGGTTGACGCATTCGGTCTACTACTATCACACCAGTGTCACTGAACTTATCACATCATCTCCAAGCCCTCCAAGAGCGCCGCAAAGTTGCGAGGTCTTGCATTTTTCACAAGTTCTATCACCTTCTACTTCACCAGGGTGATAACGAACCCCTCCATCGTACTTTATTTCAATTACACCCGAAGCCAATTTATCCTCTCGCAGCCCCCGCTTTCCGCTCAGACGAAATCATTCTTTGTTCAGACCACAAAGGACTCAAATTGTCTTGTTGCCGAGGCCGTGCACCACTTCAACCATACGTACCTTCTAAATTCGCGGTGCACACGGGCTGTAGGGGGCGCGCAAGCCGATCCATAATGGCGGACCGAAGGAGTATCACTAGCTGTCGACTGCGCGTCCATATCGTATAGCACGCCAGGCTCTCTCTCGTTTTTACCGCAAAGTGTCGCCGCCTTTTACAAAGCAGGTTTTTCTTGGAGAGAATTCGGAGGATAATAATAATTACGAAAAAAGGAAGAATCCGGTGCCTAACCGAAAAGGAAGAAGTTTTGAACGCCAGCCATCTAATGTTCTGCGGTATCAAGGCACGCGGTGTCCACGCTGTCACGAATAAATTCGTCACGAATGTCACGAATGCGTAAGTCCCATGTTCGGGGGAGAATTGGAGTTTACATTTGACGAAAGCGGTCAGATCAAGGTATACATATAGCTTACTTTCGCACGTCGCAGCCGCAATGACCGTACGTTGCACGTTTTGCGTGATCTGTAAAATCGTCTTTAGGTATTTGTGTTGAGAATGTTTGCTTATTCAATGTTGAGCACTCAATATAAATGACGACGATACAGATCATGATGACTACGATTCGTTAGAGCTTTTTCGCTCCTTCGGTGAAAAAAAATGCGCGCAGCTTCCGCTAGGTCGCGCAATGAAGCTCGCTAGTAGTTTACTGAAGCAGGTCGCTTGATCGTCATGTAACATTTTCGCGGGAACATGTCACGTAACATCGTGTTTACGCAATTTTGGCGGGAACGTGTCACGTAACATGTTCCCACAAAATTACGTAACGAAACGTCACGTGACATGTACTTGCCCGCACCACGTAACACAATGTCACGTGACACGTTTCCGCCAAAATCGGGTAACGCAATGTCATGTGACATGTTCCAGCCAATATCACGTAACCAAATGTCTCGCGACATGTTACCCAAAATCACGTAGCAAAACGTCACGTGACATGTTTCCGTCAGTTACGTAACGCGATGTCACGTGACATTTTACCGCTAACATCACGTAACGCAATGTCACGTGACAGGTTTCCGCCAAGATTGTGTAACGCAATGTCCCGTCGTGTTGCATGATGCCTGACAAATTACGTTTAGCTTAAACAGTGTCGCTGTAAAACTGGCACAACTGAGTTTTTAAGGCTAGTTAGAGCAGCTTTGCTGCTAACAAAATCTTGCAGATGCCACACACTGTGGGAATCAGTGTAACGCGAAGCAGTGAATGAGGAAGTTACCTAGTACGACGAATCAGTGGCGCACCGACGGGGGGGGGGGGGGTCGGGGGTTGTAACTCCCTGAAGCGACCTAACCCCCCTCCCACTCCGTAACTGCTCCTATGTCCTAGAAGAATGTGGAGCTAATGTCTGCAAAATGCCGAAAAAATAATAAAAATAATCATCATTTATGTCACTATTATTTGGCATTTTATTTACACCCGCAACAACTGTGTAATCGCTTGCTCAGCCCTTCGTGAAAAATTGACCCCCCCCCCCTGGCAGAGATCCTTGGTGCGCTACTGCGACGAATGTAATTCTTTGGCATTCAGCCAACTGTTACGAGTAGGATCAAGGCTTTTGTGCAAAGCGCGTGTACCCAACTCGGGCCAACCAGGAACGTCGTCGCGACCGTGGCTTCCGAATGGTACCTCATGGTATGATGCAACATTGGAACTCACGTTAGTCCAAAGCACAGACATCTGTTTTGTCAAAGAAAAATGCACTATACGGTGCTTTGATGCACTGTGATGAGCGTCTATCATTGAAGTATTGGCCTCGAGGACATACTGTCGCGCCACCTACGCTCTGACGTCACTCATAGGATGCCGGGTTTTGTCGTCCGCTGCAACTTCACATTTCCTGCGTTTATGCCGCCGCGGTTCTTTTTGTTGTGTGCACCGCGAGCGCTTCCCCGTGCTCTCGTGGCCGTCCCCCCAAAATGCATTTTAGTGAACCGACGATTCCGTGCCCCCGGTGACACCACCGTGTACGAGTAGTTGCTATCTGAGCCATAGCCAACGCCGTATGAGGCTGTGCAACTGCTACACACGCTGATGATTCATTATGGAATACTTCTGACGTCACATTTCGCATATCCTGTGTTGGACGAATGCAAGTTATCGTGAAACAGCGAAAAAAAAAATGTGCCACCGAATCAGGGTATGGCAGAATACCACCGCCTGTGCGAGCGGCCCGCGCGTACTATCGACGGTATATGGGGATGATTGGCGGCCTGGCGCGTTATCAAGCATGCTTAGGAGTGCTGGCTCAGCAATCACCGCCGTTCTCATTGCGGTAGATAGGTTTACTTTATGCATGAGATAGCCAAATAAGGCTATGCATATTCGGGGCTAATTAAGCTAAGATTGATTAGTGTTAGACCCACTAATGAAGCCAAGCCTAATAAAGCTAATACTACTCAGACTAGCACATTTAAGTTAAAACTATAATTATACCGATTTAATTAAGCTAAAACAAGCCTGATAAGCATATTACTAAATAAACAATAACTAATTAGGGTAAATATAAGTAACCCTAGCCTAATAATCTCAAGGCAAATGAAACCAAATCTGATGAAGTTTGACTAATTAAAAAGCCTAATTATTTTCTACTAATTATCCCAGCCTAATTCAAAGAAAAGTAAGCTGAACCTAGTTAGGCTGGACTGATTGAGTCATGCCTAATTAGGCGAAGAATGAGGCTATGTATTATCAAGCGGACAAGCCGAATTAAATCAATGATAATTAATGCAAGCTTTATTACGTTAAGACTGATTGAGGCAAGCCCGACTCCACTACGGCTGCATTGGTTGCGAAGTGAGACCTAGCAAGGCCGTATAAAAACCATGTCCAACTTCAAATCGACCAGCTGCGGTGTATGAAGCCATGCGCGAATTAGCGCGAACTTAGCCTATTGTTTTCTTGTTCGTTTACAGTTAGCCTGCCCATTCTACAGCATCAAGAACTTTATTGACAAACAGTCCGAGAATTCGCGGCTGCTTTCCCAAGGAAGATTTGTTTACGTGCCCAAACACGTCAATTAGTTTGGTGTAAAAAAGCGACAATTAACATGAGGAGACTAATTTGGCAGCACTTCAAAAAACTTCAGCTATCACCAGCAAGGAGTTGAGCGAGTTCGGCAGAGGAAGAAATATTACTTAGCATGATAGAAAAAATGGCGGAACCAGAATTAATGAGAACGGTGTGTTAATTTGTTGGAAAGTAAACGTATATGAAAAGATTACATTGGTTCATATAACCACATATCTTTTAATTCAGACGCAGGGATAAGAAAATCGCGAATGAAAACAGGTACGTCATGAAATTTTAGGCTTTACACCATATTTTTTATGCTAACACATGGCGAACGGTGGTCGAACACTGCTATGCATACCGATAATGAACTTGCCATTCCTAGGAGAGAACGTTCCATGCTGAGCATTGAGACTACAAAGCATTGGGAATGTGCGATTTGACCGGCACGTCGCGTTGTACAAGCGAGCTGCGCAGCGCAACGAGCAAGGTAGGAAGGGGCATCCTACCTATGACGTCAAAGCGATCGCAGCGCCGACCAGTGCAGTGGTGGGCCTCACGGCCGATTCCTGCGGAATCGAGTAGAGTTGCTCAAGAGCATACCGAATGGTAGCAGGACATATGTATTGCTATGATAGTGCTTATCACGCACTCGAAGCGGAATTCACATTACGCATGCACCATCGTAGCGACTGCTGGCGCAATAGGTTTATTGCTCCAGGCGGGGTTGAAGCAGCCGTAGCCTATAGTGGTAGCACGCATGCTTGACACCTCGAGAGCCCGTGTTCAATACCGCCCTAAAGTTTGGTAGGCTGCATGTGTCTATGTGCTTGTTACGTCTACATTTCTATTCCAACCTACCACAAACAGTGATTCTTGTCTTAAAAACCGAGCTCTAATAAGAAACGGGCGGTTGCATGGAGACAACTCCAAACGCACACATACCCAAATCCAGTGATCTTTCGCCTCTGTTACCCTGACGTAGGCAAGAGATACATGTAAAGCGTGAGATTCAAGGGCAAACTTGGGGCACGTGTTATGGGAGTGCTCGAGTCTGATTGATGCAATAAGCAGTACAATTGAGAAGGCAGTCTTGAACCGCAGGGCGCGCTGGGAGGCGGCCCTGCTCAGCTCCGCATTAAAAGAACAACTATGGGCAGTGAGCCTAGGAAGCCGCCAGAGCTCAAGGGTTCACGGCCGTTGCCTAGGTCGGGGTTCAAGCCAGCCCCAATTTATCATCGCCGGACATTTGAATAAAGTTGTTTGTCTGTCTGTCTTTGAGCCAGCTGTCGTGTGTCAACCGCGAACACATTAAATGTGCGCCAATCCTAGAGGTAGCGCACTGGGGTGAGGAGCAGAAAACTAGAGGCACTGGTCGAAGTTGCAGGCTTGATCCCCGCGGTCGCGACGTTTCATATGTCTATTTACCACGGCCCTGGAATTTCTGTTTTAGTTCATCCTTCGTTGACATAGGTTCCATAAGATTTAAATACCTGTGGGCGCATACCCGCTCCCGTAGGCCAAGCACCACTCGTATGAGCAACAAGAGATTGCGGTGTCATTAATCGTGATGTATATGATGAGTATATCAATTTAGCGATGTAAAGATACGTGATTCACATTCTCCGTACATCTGTACCGCTACACGCAAATATTCTGTCAGGTAACGAGACGACCAGCAGACTTAGGCGACGAGATAGATAGATGCGGTCAAAGTGGCTCAAGTTCGACAAGAAATGCTTCGCATTTAAAAGGGTTCCGACACCACTGCTTGCTAGAGAGATGTAGAACTCAAGCAATTCCGCAACAAGGTACAGGGCCAGTCTCGTCGTCGTCTTCCTTAAAGGGTCCCTGAAACGTTTTTTGAAACATTGGCGTCCACGGAGTAGGCAACACAATTGCGAAATCATTCACCCCATAAATAAAAGCGAAGCACAATGCGGCTAAGGCAGCTTATGGGCTGATTTCTGTCGCCTTCCTCCTTACCACTGCTGTTCCTCCTCAACTCGATCTCTGCTGAGTGCTTGCTAGCCGACGACAGCGCTCCCAGCCCTGCCGAGCCCCCGTAGTGGACATAGCGCCGAAGCTCAGGTTTATTTGCAGGAGAGCGCGGAGCGCAAGGTAGCCGGTGCAGCCGAGGCAAGATGGCGTCCAACCGCTAGACAAGAGATCGTCCTCGTCGTCTTCGACCCTTGCCTGGCTCATACCTTGACTGCCCGTCTGATACCGTAGCAATATATATATATATATATATATATATATATATATATATATATATATATATATATATATATATATATATATATATATATATATATTACTGTCACATACCTTTCACTCTCAAAACATCCAAAAAGTCATTCACTTGACAATCGAATCTGCATCCCACAACAGCCATGAACACGATCTACAAATTTAATACTGCGTCCGTTAGAGCCAACAGAAGCAATGGAAAACTTGTCCTCTTGTGTAAAACATATATTTGTCATTATTCTCGATACCCCCCCTGCTTGACTCAATCACTTAATATTCTCGCACGTGGTTTAAACTGCATCTTCCTTTAACGGCCACATTACATATACCTCTAGATTGTATTTCAGGTGGCATGTGTCGGCATTGCAGTTACATGTACATGCACCTGTAAAAGCAGGCAGATGTCAAAGCCTGAAGTCCACAAATTATGCTTTCTCAAGAGCATTCTGCTGGCCCTGTGCAGGACCAGCAGCGGCCATCATGAGTTGGTTGGTTGGTTGGTCCTTGGGTATACCTTGGCGCAACCCACTCTGGGGGATCGGCCATGAACCGGAAAAGAAATTTGTGTGGGAGAGAACTCCTAATAAAATACAAAAAAAAATTGTAGTACGAATGTGATAATCAAATTTAGGTTAAAGGAATAGTTTTCTGCGAAGACTGAAGGCATATAATTATAAAAGAGAAGCGAACGCTATGGAGATTGGTTCTCACGTACTGAGATCATGATTGAAAAAAAAAATTAATGAACTGAGCAGATCAACATTTAATTCTTTTTGTCTCACGAAGAAAATCGCATACGGCCTTGCACACGTTCCTGTGACTAAATCCGAGGATAGTCGCACCAAGAGAGAGCACTACTGGAAGAGACAAATTTAAACCCATGTTTCTTAAGGGTATTTCCAGAAACCTTTTCCGTGGGATGTTGAATCTTCGACATGATATATGAAGAAGTGCTCCAGAGAGTCATCCTCATCACAATGCAGACACAACGGTGATTGAGCCAAACCAGACCTGTACATGTAAAAGTTCAGTGGGGGGACTCGGCATCGTAATTTAGTGATTGAGACTTCTGCTCTTCTAGTTTCGCACCATCTATTTTTCCACGGATAAGCCAAGTGTCCGAAGTCAGTGGTGGCTAGTGCAGATTTCTTAAAATTATTGCAGGTAGTATATTTTGAGAAGCGCGCAGCTGTAACAAACGCCGAAGTCGGCAACACAGAAATTACCGGGCCATTTAGACCTGACACTGCGAGCGCGTCCGCATATTCATTGAGTGTTATACCTTTGTGCCCAGGCACCCATATCAACCGAATGAGGCGTAAATGTCTTGGCAGAAGAGAGTAGAATGCTTCTAGTGCACTTGATAAATTAGGCGCGCTGAGAGATGCACACACGGACAAACAGTCAGAATGGCGACTGATGAGAAGGACTGGGGCAATTTTCGTACTGCTAAGACGATTGCCAATAGTTCCGCTTGGAAAATGGGCGTGAAGTCCGGTAAACGAATTGAGAAGGACCAATTCAGAGATGAGGACACAATACCAACGGCTGCCTTCTCTTCCCAGACTGACGCATCAGTCGCTATCACGATTTTTGTGTCTATCTGAGCCAGGTGATCTTCTAAGAGGCCATTGAGGTAAGAGTGAGACAGGTGTTTAGCGTTACTTGGGAATATATTATCAAATTCAATTGCAATTGCTTGCACCGTGTCATTTAGCACGACAACTTCACTTAGGTGCACTTGTAACGGATCCAAGAGTGACTGCGCAAAAACGACTTGGGGGCAACGTAATCTAGACCAATGATGGGTAAAAAATGTGGCCGATTGATTAATAAAAATATATTGAGACCTCCTCTGGGGAGATGCATAAATTTTTAGAAATGTTCGCACTGTTAGGACATGGAACCTTTTATGAAGAGAAGGAAGGCGTGATTCCTGATATAATACACTGATTGCGACAAATTTCGGGAGCCCAAGGCATAAACGTAATGCCTCGCGTTCTAGAAGTACCAATGGCCTGATTTTGTAAGCAGGTGCCCCAGAAAACAAGACGCAGCCAAACTCAAGTATCGGTCGGATATACATGCAGTAAACCATGATGAGGACGTCACAACGAAGCCCGGAACGAATGGAGCTGAGCCGACGAAGAATCCCCAACGCACGAGCTCCCTTAGCTGCTATATTTTCGATGTGTTGACTCCAGTTCAGTTTTTCATTGTAAGTGACCCCTAAATACATTAGCGAGTCAACTTGCGGAATAATGTTTTGTTTATACGACAACGCGATATGCACCGGAACACTTTGGTGAAAAACTATAAGCGCACTTTTCCCGATGTTTAAGGATAAGTTAATTCCTTCCAGCCACGTCTCAAGCCTGTCCATGTACGCCTGCAGAGTTTGATACAGTGTATGAATATCGTTTGCTGCCGCAAAAAATGCGATGTCGTCGGCATATACGTATACCTGTACATCCTCTTGAATAGGGATTGAGCGCAAGAGTATATTAAAAAGTAATGGGGACAACACCGACCCTTGGGGGAGGCCTCTAGATTGTTGATATTTTAAAGACGACAAACCCTGTTGCCAGCAGTAAAATTCTCTGCCCTCTAAGAAAGCGTATATCCATGATATAAAATACTGTGGTAGTCCTGCGGTATGAAGTGAACTGATTATATTAGAGTGTTCAACACTGTCATAAGCTTTTGTGATATCAAGAGTCACAAGAGCGGCATATTGTTTGTGATATCGAGCAAGCTGTATTCGGCTTTCTAGGTCTACATGAGCACACCAGATGGAGCAGCCACGCCTAAAACCAATTTGGTATGGGCTCAAAATCGTGTTCTCAATTAACCAATTATCCATCCGGCTGTAAAGGATTCTTTCGATGAGTTTCACTACATTAGATGTAAGAGCTATTGGTCTCCCTATTGAAAATTCTCTCTTGGTGGTTGCTGGAATTCGTGGTGGTTAAGATGGATATTAGTGGATATGGTGGAAATAATGACAGATATGCTGGAAAGCGTGATGGCAAAGATGGCTCATGGTGGTGAATAGTGGATGCATTTGGTGGAAATGGTGGCTGACGGTGGTGATGGCGAACGTGTCATGCTGTACTGCTTGCTGGAAGACGGTGCCGTGGTGGAGTCACGGAGGTGCCATGATGGCAAGCTTAGTGGTTGTGGACAGCGAGATAGTGGCATGGTGGAGGAATGAAGGTGCCATGGTGGCACACTTGGTGGCTGTGTACAGCAAAATGGTGGCGTGGTGGAAGCATGGTGTTGCAGTGATGGCGAGCGTGGTGGTTGTGGGAGAAGGTGGCTGCGTTAGCATACCTGGGATGGTAGTAATCATTGGCAGTAAAATGTTTAGGGTCTATAGTTGGTGCGCGATTAACGAATACGTTTAGAGTACCCGAGATATGCGGGACTCGGTTCTTTGAATTGCGTGCACCGGCCTGTTCGTCACTGCCGTTGTAGATTCTACGCCTATTGCACCTGAAACAGCATTATTCCGATCGAGCTGAGCTTTCCCTCTTCGCGAACGTGTGCCCTTACTATGGGTAATGGTAAGCGCATATGTGCAACATTCTATGTTGAGAACACGCGCCAGCACTCGTGCTGCATAGGAGGACGGCAGCGGCTGTCCTGGAAGTGCGCGACCCGTTTATACACATATCACTGGTCACTGGAAGTATGCTGGTAAATGCTGCAGGGATGTACTGCACGACGGCTACTCTTAGTTACGTGCAGGATGGTACTTATCATGTTCTAACAAACAGCGCTAGACAAGGGACGGTGAGTGAACAAGATGTGCGATTAAGGTGCTGAACTAACAATTATAACCAATGGTTTACTGCCGCAGGAATATGCAACATCTGTGCAGAAAAACTACAAAACATAGCCTGTGCGCATGCAAGATGCAATGCAGAAAAACTACAAAACATAGCCTGTGTGCATGCATACTGTGTTGGTTGGTCTTACATGCAAAGCATTTGTTTATATATCCAGCAATAATAAAACCACTGGTTGTTGAGCGCCTTGTGTGTCATTCTCTCACCGCCCTGTGTCTCCGAGTTGGTGATACAGGTAATCGGCATGCCCTAGCAAAAATTCCAATACAAATTTCTATTGGTCCAATACAGAATTTCTATAGGTTATATAGGAAATCTATTGGAGTTGTATTGGTTGTATCAGATTCTTATTGGTACCAATAAAGACCAATAGCTGCCCCTTATTGGTCTCTTATTTGACCAATAGAATTTGTATTGGTCCAATAGGAGGTGTGTATTGGTTTCCTATTTGACCAATAGGTGTATTAGTCTAATAGAGCAGGCAGCTATTGGTGTCTTTAGGCAAATAGAGGATGTATTGGTAACAGCCAACAGCCAATAGCTATTGGCTGGATATTTGAGCAATAGAGGGTGTATTAATCGGCTATTTGTAGCACAAAAGGCTGGCATCCTGCATGATCAATAATATAGGAGCGGTAGCTGACAGCTTTCAGTCACTGATATTCCAGGATAAATGGAGAAATGGTTGCACAAACTTATTTTCTTTTTTTTTCTGAGAAAGAGTATTGTTGCGTAGGGTTTTGGGAATTATTAGGATTGCACTACCCAATATGTACGAAGAGTATATAATACGTACAAACTACGGAACAATCAAAGTAACAATAAAAGCTGCCAGCCATTGCTTTGATAAATTAAATGTAGAGCTCCGGTTTTATTCTGATGATCTCGGGTTCACCTATTCTGGCCCCATCAATACGCGGCCGCCGTGGTATACTAGCCACCATAGCCGTGGTCGGGAATCGATGTCGCGACTCGCGACTTCGATCTTCACAAGCCAAACCCCTAGCCGCTAAGCCACCACGCGTGTACCTAATATAAAAAGAACTTACATCAATCCTTTTTACGTTCACCTCGGTGAAAACACGCAGGCGAAGCGTGCCTCATTACCCATTTCATATAATTGTGCTTTCATAATACTGTGCTGTGTTTGCGTTACAAGGGAGCGACAAAGATAGAACGATGCCGAGATCTGGCATACATGCTAATCTACGCTGCCACTGCTACTACAAGCGACAGAAGACATACCAACTGCTACGCCCAAGGTGGCACGACGGTGCCCAGAGCTACCAGACCACCAACAAGCATCCTCAAGCGGCGTTTCGCCTCACGCGAGCGAGCCCAACCGTTGCTTGGCGACCATCATTATTTGCGTATTCAATCTCAACAAGCTCAAAACAGATATATTAAAGCAGAAAACTAATAAAAATACATACAAACAAAATAAAAATAGAGTTGCATACCTCGTGTAAATGATACATTCGTTTGAAAGCTTAGTTAAGCAAAAGTATCTAAAAGCCGTGTCGAAAAACAACGTGAAGTTCTTCGGGCACACGTGGTAGTACATTAGGTAAGCCAAAAGAAGTCAAGCCATAGCCGCTGGTCGTAAGAGTGCACCAGGGCCGGTATCTTATAAGGGTTCCAAAAGTGGACTGGTCCACTTGACCGCGCGTGATTGGGTAAAACCGCGCTTGCGTCAGCAAAGGAACGATTGTGACCAATCAGGAAAGGCCAAGTGGACCGGTCGACTTCGGGAACCGTTATAAGATATCGCCCCAGACCTTCGTTGTTGGTCATAACCGCCGACTTTCTTGGCGAGGAGGAAAGTCTGGGGACGTTTGCTCCTTGAATTTCTAGCGACGCCTAGGTACCACTGAGGACAACGTTGTTTCGTCAGTACCTTATGTATTGTTTTTAATAATGATGTAGTGATGCCATCAGGTCCTGGCGCAGAATTGGGCAACACTCTTATTAAACCAGCTAATTCCGAAGCTGTGACTTCATCAAAGTCATCACCGCGGGCAGGAACGTGGGCGTGAGTGGTCAAAGTTGAAGCAAAACGGGTTTCAAGCCCTTTAGCTATTTCTTCGAGCAGATTAGCCAACTCTCTTGGCGTAGGGACAACTGAATCGACATTGATCAAAGCCGGAATTGCTTTCTTAGTCCTAAGAAATTTAAAAAGCTTTTTTCTGTTGTCTGACTTTGATAAGAATTCAAATCGCTGACTATCATAGTTATCCTTCGCCTTGGCGACTGTACGCCTGAACGTTCCAGCCGCGTATTTATAATCATTCCAATTCCGAGGGCATTTGTTATAAAGTAATTTTCTCAAGGCTGCTTTTCTTAATCTGTAATCCCGTGAGCATTCAGGTGTCCACCAAGGATTAGCAGAGTCCACTTTCGAGACCTGAATGGAAAACGTGGATTCCTTTAAGGAATCTTTCACCACTGAATTGAGGTTTAATGCGGTCTGCTCCTCATCGTCATCTAACTGATTAGTTAGAGCTCTGCATAAAAGCTTTTCAAAGACATTTATATTGACATGAGTGACGCTGCGTCGTCGTCGTCGTCGTCGTCGTTTTCGTCCTTCTCTCTTCTATCCTCGATTCTCTGCCGTGAAACAGCGCGGCACAGGGCCCCCACTCTAGGGCGGAAGTCCCAGCAGGGCAGTAGCACAGAGTGTCCCCGGTCCGGTAAGGGGCATTTTGAGAGCTGAAGCTGTCACAACGTCACAGTCCACGTAGGCGAGCTTGAGAGGGTCAACGGATACAGTACCTCACCAGCCGCTGACGAGAAGTATGAAGTATTTAGGCGCACAGTCGACTACCTTCAACGGACCATTGTATGGGGGCTGTAAGGGAGCACGTACAGCATCGTGTTGCACAAAAACGTGCATGCAGTTCTGTAGGTCACGGTTGACATACACATCAGGACGCCTGTTGCTGCCTGGGAGTAATGACGGTAAGCATATATCAATGTGTAGACAGTATGCATAGTCTGGAACATCACCAGGCACAGTTGTGGAGTTGAAGAATTCGCCAGGAACTCGAAGAGTGGTGCCGAGCGTAGCTCTGCGGCACTTATGGAGGTATCACTACGCAGAGATGTATGAATTCCAGGCATAACAAAAAGCAGGCGTTCGATTCATGAGGACAGACAGTTGGAAAACATGAGAGACGCTTTCAGCCGACGATGAAACATTCAATGATTCATTGGAGATCAGGCAGCAAGAGGTAGTCTTGATGTGATTGACACCAAGAAGCCGAGGTAGGTAGGTGAACAATGTTGAGTTGAACTGACGACCTCGGTCGGTCGTAATGGTGAAAAGGATGATACTGTAGCGGCTAATCCATAGCGCAATAAGTGCTCGAGCTATCGTCTCTGCAGTTATATTTTGCAGAGGTATTGCTTCAGGCCAGCTGGTGAAGCTGTCAATGCAGGTCAGCAAGTCGTGACGGTTGCCGCAAGGAGGAAGGGGATTGATGATGTCAACGTGTACGTGGCTGAAGTGAGCGTCTGGAGACGGAAATGTGCCAAGAGGGGCCGCAGTGTGGCGATTCACTTCAGACTGTTGGCAGAACAGCAACGAACGTTTACATGTATGCTCCGCCACACATAATGAATAGTTATCAGTCTCTGTGTGGTGTGAATGCCAGGGTAAGTAAAAAAATTACGTGGGCATAAAAGACGGCAGAATGGGAGAGGCGTGTAGGGACGAGGACGTCCTGTGTACGTACCACAAACGAGGGGAACGTCATAGCCAGGCACCAACACATCTACCAACACAAGAGATGCGAGATGCGCTCACATAGTAGCTGGAGCTCCTGATCATTACTCTGCGCGGCAACCATGCCCATGAAGTCTATGCTCGATGACGTGATGGATGTCGCTCGTGAATTCAGAGGTGTGAGAGAGTTGTCTGATCTCGCAGGATGCATAGGAGGTGCTGGTGGACGCTGGCACAGACATAATTAAGAAGTTTATGGTCCCTAAGGATGTGAAATGAGCGTCTCTCGAGGCAATGTTCAAAGTGCTTCTCAGCCAAGATGATGGCCAGCAGCTCTCGACCGAGGGTTCTGTAGCAGCGCTCAGGAGGTGCAAGCTTCTTGGAAAAGAGTCCGATCAGCTGCCAAGCGCCAGCAACGAACTGCTGCAAGATTGCGCCTACAAGCAGCCATATCAGACACGTCCACCAGGATGGATGTTGGGGCGTCGCATTTAGGGTGGGCGAGGAGCCGTCGCACCGGCAATGGCTTCTTTGGCATCAGTAAATTCACGTTCAGTGGTGTCGTTCCAGGGTTGGAAGTACTCGGTGTCTTGAGACCAAAGAAAATGTCGCTGAGAGGCTGAAATATATTGGTGCAGCGAGGAATGAAGCGGCAATAGAAGTTGGCGAGGCCAAGAAATTGGCGTAGTTGCTTCACGGTAGACGGCCAAGGAAACTCGCAACCGCACGGGTCGGAAGTAGACAAGGGCCAATGAAGTCCAACTCGATAACACCAAACTTGCTTATAGGGCCGTTGACAAGCCCGAACTTGCCGAGTCTCGCAAGCACCAACGTAGTGAAGCCTGTGAGCTTCAGCAGCGGCACCGAAGAATGTCGATAAGCAAACGAGCAGGTCAAGCCATGGATAACAAAACATTGAAAGGTCTGAGCCGCATTTCAGAGACCAAAGGGCATGCGTAGATATTCAAAGAGGCCGAAGGGTGTAATAACGGCGGTCATGGGAATATCTCCGGGTTGGACAGGAATCTGATGGTATGCTTTCACCAGGTCGACTCTGCTAAATATGGTGCGACCGTGCAGAGCTAACGTAAAATATCCTGTATGTGAGGTGTGGATATCAGTCTGGGATGGGTGCCAGTTGGCATTCTTCTTCGGCACCATGTGGAGTGGGGTTGCCCAAAGGCTGGAGGAGGGGCGGATGAAACCAATGTCAAGCAAGTGTTCGAACTCGTTTTTCGCTACAGCTCAACAATTCGGTGCGAGGCGACGAGCCCGAGCATATGCGGGAGGGCCGTTCTTGACACATCGTTTTGCTTTTTTTACAACAATCGCTGTCAAATCACAATTATCCCAATTCTATACAAATCTACAATTAACACAGTTTCTCTAGAATTTAACAAGGTATTATTAAAAGTTATTCGAGCGTTACTCGACTCGCACTCAAACATTATTATTCGAATTCTCTTCGCACCGAAATTTTGCCATTACCACGATCAAACAGCCATTTCACCTTTTGGTGCAGGCAAAGGCAGACTTGGCACAGGAACAAGCAATTTTGGAGCAGAGTTCAGCACACTTGTGCTTAGTATATAACATGAAATAACAAATACAGTGGCTAAGCTGTAGCCACGGGATTCTGTGGGGTCTACCGTACCAGAATGGTCAAGTATGCAACGCTCCTCTATGCACCATAAATGGTGCTGTATCGCCGGGTTTGTCACCTCTGTGATAGGGCACCATGGATATCAACAAACGCATGCTTATAATCCAGGACGCAACACGATTTTGACAGTCACAGCTTGCGTACCAAGGCTCACTGCAAGGCTGACAAAATAAGCATGCTTGCACAGA
This sequence comes from Hyalomma asiaticum, assembly GCA_013339685.2. Taxonomy (NCBI): domain Eukaryota; kingdom Metazoa; phylum Arthropoda; class Arachnida; order Ixodida; family Ixodidae; genus Hyalomma; species Hyalomma asiaticum. The sequence goes on along the minus strand of CM023489.1, from coordinate 89,567,404 downwards.
ACGTGGCATCGTGTATTGCACTTACGGTATATAAGATGTTGCTCACAAGCACTCTCCTGCCCAGTAACGAGCTCTAAGCAGTTCAGTTTTATTTTCACATCTTTGCTCTTTGGAATTTAAAGCGTTTTTGCTTCTTTCCTTCACCAATATGCAGCAAAGACAGCAGCCACAAGCTAACCGGCGATGTTGAGCTCAGCAGTGCGAACGACCATGTGTAATGTCATGCCAACTGGTCACGCATTTTGGGGCATACTGATTGCTATGTGAAAAGTGCAAAATGAGCTTGCAAAAATCTATTGAAATATCTGGACTTGGAAATAAGTTCAGGAATACGCATAAAACAGAACGTTCACGGCTCTCGGCTTATCAATGGCTCCCAGGCGTTCATGCAGAGACCACATCCTTGCGAGCAGATAAGTTACTGCTACAGTAAAACCTCGTTATAATGAAATTGAAGGGGGAGAGGTAATTACTTCGTTACAACCATTGGTTCGTTATAACCAATATCAATTTCATGTATAGGAACTTCAAGGGGAATTGCGATTGCTTCGTTATATCCGATAGTTCGTTATATCTGGGTTCGTTATAACGAGGTTCTACTGTACTTATTTAACCTGATCACTAATTCAGACATCAGAAGCTGAAACGTGCTTGTTAATACAATTCGAAACAATGCGCCAGATGCAGTTCCCATTGTAGCGGGACCTTTGCAAAGGGCCGCTATCACTCGCAAACATCAAGAAAAGTGTCATAACAATCCATGCATGTTTCATGACCCTCCGCTGGCAAGCTGCGCGGTATGTACCACGCAGGTTTGTTCGACACCCAAATAAAGCACAAGCAAGAGAGTACAGTGACACCACGTGATACTTCACTAGGGAAATGTGCGACTACGAACCAGATGAGTCCGGTGGGCCTTTTGGAACTTTACTTTTCCTGTGATGATAGCGTGCCGTTGGTTTCTATTTCAGTCTTGCGGGCAATAAAGCACCGACGACAGAAGGGTTTGGTTGTCACACGTGCTCTGGTGCAGGAAGGGTGAAATTTGCTGTCAAAATGCCGTTTGGTGCAGTTTTGGTGCAGGACGATACAAGCATCTAAGCGCGGCGCAATTTGGCACAGCTGTACCTCCCCTGCATTATAACAATAAGCCCTTTGCAATGGGGCCTACTTCAGTGGTCGTTTTAGTCGCAGTGTGCATATAAATATATAGGTCGATAAGAAAACGAGAACAAGACGCCCTGCTTATAAGAGACCCCTCATATGAGGGACAAACCGCTCCCTGGTGTACATAAAGGTGTCAAGCTGTAGGGAGAGCTGCCAGACCAGTAACGACCTGATGAAATCTTTCCAAACTGATGTATGAGCTACACTTTCAGAAACGTCAGCTATCCCACATTTTGCAAGGTGTGCTAACTGTGCCATGCATGGCTATCTGACTGGAGTATGGGGATGGTGCACAAGGCCAGGCAGCTCCACCATCGCCCCCTGCATTTAGCGCCAATGCGTGCGCTCCCGCGTCGTTGGGGTTATAAGGCTCCCCCCGCACCGCGTGCGCACCTGCTTGTGCGGGGGTGGCGTCGCCTGCTTGTGTTCCGCCCCAGCTTCTTACTGGTTTTAAGACCGTAGAAGGTTAGGAAAATTTCTTCCGTAGGGCTAATATTGCTAAAGGAAAACTTTTATACGGGGCAGGCCATGTGCATCAAGTTATAGAAAGTGTGTCTGCGGACGGAAGCGTGATGACCGGCCGATGCGTCTCCCCAATGCGGGAGTCAAAATACTCCGAAAGTTCTAAGATTGCCAGGCTGGAAAGAAAAAGTTATTTTTCTTGTGATCTTTATTAATTGGTAATTATTTGTTATCGGTGTGTATACACTATTATCAATATATTAGTCCCATAAAAGGCTCCACAATAAAGGAGTGAAGTTCTGTAGCTGTATCCATCACGTGTGAGCACAGTGCTTGTGTGCACGTGTTGGAAAGAGAAGCTGTGAAGCCACGGACTGCCAGACATATCTGTTTATTTCCGCTAATCCTACTTATACTAAGGGAGAAAATGCGGGGCCGGTGCCAGGAAGCGTCGACAATGTACGTCCATATATTTATTTCTAAATAATGAAAGCTGAACTAATACGGTTCCAACTCGATTGAAAGATTCTGTTAAAAACCAAAAAGAAAGCAAGAAAGAGAAACACGACAGGAAAGAAAACAGCAGGACGCCTTTGAGTGGCCTTTGTTATCCAGTTCCTCAATTCCTTCGTGCGGCGTCTAGGCCGGCAGGCACATGCAAGAAGCACACAGTTCGTTTTTAACGAGTTTTTCTTCTTCTTTCTTTCTTTCTTTCTTTCTTTCTTGTTTTTTTTGCAAGAGGCACTCCAGTAGACGGCGATCCTTGTTCTGGTCGGAGTACCAACGAAAGGAAAGACCAAACCATTCAAATGCGTGACGGGGCTCTAGGACAAAAAAAAAAGAGAAGAAAAAAGGAAAAGGGCAGCAGCGCGGGCCGCGAACAAAATGTACGGAGCGCCTCAGTCCACACGGCTATGCCTGTCACAGCCTGGTAGCCCACACAAGCGGCTCGTTAAAAACAGCGCGAACCATTGAAAATTGACAACACATGTCGTCTGCTAGTAGAAGAGCGTTGCCGGAACGTGCGCACGAACTCCCTCCCTTCGACAACCCACCTTTCACGTACTCCACGCAGAATGCCGGGGGACAGAATGCTCGTTACATTGCAAACTAGCAACACATGTCGTCTGCTGAGTAGAGGGCGTCGACAGAACGCGCGCGTGAGCGACCTCGCTTCTCCTTCAGCATTGAGCTTTCTGGAAGCTATAAATATTTGTCCATGGCGATCCGACATAAGTATTGTTATGGCCGAGGACACAACAAATCTTGTTGCTGAACACCGAGCCGTAATACGACGACTTTTGGAAGAAAAAAAAACCGCAGGAGAACGCGAATAACTCAGTTCTAAAGCTACCGCCAGCCCTGCGACCGGAGCTTCTATCACCCCAAGCACGGGTGTGCCGCCGCGATCGGCGCTACCGTCGGCGGAGAGTTACAAGTGCACCATCCCCATACACTTGCACCAACACACTCCTACACTTGCACAGAGCGCAAGAGCGTCAAAGATGCAGTTCTGTAGAGGTATACTTCAGGCATTGTTTACGCCACATGTGTTCACAAAGATCACAACAAATTAACTAGGAAGCATTGGGCCCATTTATTATCAACATTCAATGAACGAAAGAATATCACCAGTGCATATGCACCTAATTGACATAGTTTTGTTGACCCCAATATGCAAGTATACAAGCAACTGTATTAGCATGCTGGAATCTTTGAATATTTGGCACAATCGTCATTTTAGATGAGGTTCACCTAAACAATTATCTAGTGAAATCCGTTGTCCCAAGGCAAGTATACATCACACAACTTTCCACTTGGGCATCTGGCTCCAGATGCACCTATGCCAAGTTGTTTCCAATTGCATCTGAGAATGTACGAAAGTGCTGCCATTTAAATACTACTGCCATGACTACCATGACAAGTGTCTTAATTTTACAAAATAGCTCCCCTGTCGTTCTTGTGCATGCACCATCAGGCATTACACACCGTATTTACTCGTACAATTTGCACAATTTTTTTAGTATAGAGGTTTGATTCGAATGTAGGGAAGATCAGGCAAAGACTTCGTGGGGACATTCAAAATAATGCGTAAATGGGAGTTATCATACACTAAAAAGAAAATCCATACTGCTAGCCACAATGTCTAGCTAGCAATCATCATCGCAGGTGCCATCAATGGGGCAAATATAGAATGGGACCCGGCCTCGTTCAAGTTAATGTGCTTTAGCAGCTGTTGTGCCACTGCTCTCACATCTTCGGCAAACTCTGCGACAGTGAGCGTGCATTTTTCCATTGGGTATTGTGGGCCATAGTTACTGAATAACTAAGCTGAGGTTATTGTGAAGCCTACACAACCGAAATAAATCGAGAATGGGTTCTGTCACAGCCAGTGAATCAGGGGCTGCTACGGCCTCACACACCCCATGCAGTCGCGACTCTGATCACACTATACTGAACAAGGGTGTATCGTGTGCATGCTGTATTGTGTCAGAAGAGAACGCAGAGGTGGAGGAAGGCACGAGAAGCAAAAAGCTTGCGAGTTTATTGCCTATCTTAAGGGGACTCTAGGGAGCAAAACGATTTTCCTTGTATCGGTATATTGCTCTTTCACCACTCGTGACGCGGGAAAGCACACAGTGAGAAAATGCGTAAAGAGATAATACACGTGGCGATTGCACCTTGAAGTTCCCACATCAACTAGCCGTGACGTCATAGAGTGAAAGCACCTGGCAGGACTCGTGTAAGTATTCAACGGTAAAAATGAGTTGCATGGTGTCTTAAGTGACCAGAGAATTAACGTAATGATGTAAGGTCGCGCTTGACGTGACCCCCCCCCCCCCCCCTTTCGACTGACATGTTTTCCCGAGCGGAACGGCGCTACCGGCCCCTGAGCTTGCACGTGTGTCGTGTTAGACAGACTCCACTGCTCCCTCCACGGAGCGGCCTGGCCGGTTTCGGCAGGGGCGGACGACCGAGGCAACTTCTGAGAAGGGGATAAAAGGAGCGCCCGAGCAAGCCGGAGGGTCTTCTTTCAGCTACGACAAGAGCTTGCCGGCTGGACACTGCCTCGATCGCTTCAGGCCCCTTCGAGGGTCGTACTTTATGCTGTAATTTTCTTTGTAAATGTTCTGTACATGAAGTTGTACTGTGAAGAACTCTAGCGGCGAAGGCGTCTTCTTCCGGAGCAACATTTCGAAGACGGCAACGACCTCCATTGCAAAGCCCGGGCCGGGTGTTGCTTCCAAAGTTCAGACGAAAATTTACTGGAGCAGTCGCACAGGATCGCCGTACCCTGAATGACTACAGGACAAGGCCTTGGGACAAGGCGACCCGAGGACGATACAATGCAGGAGCTGCAAGTTCTGGAGCACCAGCAGCCGTAAACTAGCCTCACCTACAGCACATCGTGAGCACCAGGAGGACTCGCCAACCATCGAGCGAGCGACTAGCAGCCGTCCCACTAGGACCACACAGAGAGGCTCTCCGGAGGGCAACCGAGCATCAAGCTTCGACGTCACGACTACCAGCTATCCGGCCAGGACGACAGACGCCCGTCGAGAGCACCGAGGAACCAAGTCTGACACAGCCGCAGACACCACCGACCGCAGAGTGCAAGGGTGAGCCTGTCCTCCCACATTCCGGATGAGCTCTATGTTGTTTGGGCTGGCCTGCTTATATGCTACTAGATTCAGGCATTTAAACACCGACAAGCGCCGTGAAAGCATGATGGGGAATGAGAGCGGGAATTATGGGGGTGACCAGAACCGTGACACGACCGCTCCCTCCATTTCTGAAAAGGAAATGCAGCACAGGCTGAAGCTCACTAAAGAACGGTGGTCGCTTGAGATTAAATTGGAGATCGCTCAACTTCAAAGGAATAGCCCACCAAGGGCGCCAGATGTCGGGGGCGATTCGACGTCCCAGAACGGTCAGGTGAAGCTGCTCAGACATGCTCAGACACTATGCACAAATGCTATCACGTACCTTTCCAAAATTTCCGGCTGACGGTGAAGTCCCCGTTTGGTTCGAGTCTGCAGAGAGCTCATTGGAGGCCTGCGTACATAGTGCCGAGGAAATTCTGGGGTCGAATAATTTTCCCGCTAATCGCCGAGCTCGCGCTCTACCTTTATACGCGGCTTACGCCCGAGCAACATCGGGATTTTGACACTTTGAAAGGCGTCATGCTAGACGAACTGAAACTTTCAGCGGCTGGGTACCATAGGCATTTTGTCACAGCCACTAAGCGCCGTGGGGAAACATGAAAAACCTTCCTAACTAGAGTAGAGTTATCTAAATTTCCGTGTAGAGGCCTGCGGCGCCTCCAGTATTGAGCGACTTGTCGAATTTTTGGTCGCAGACCAGATAAAAACATTATTGACCGAAGAAGCGGTCAAATACGTGAAATTGCATGAAGGCAAGGACTGGCTGCAAGGACTGGCTGAAGGCCGGGGTGCTAGCGGGTTTACTCCAGACGTTCGAGGAAGCTACCGGAGAAGGTAGTGCATGCGGAAGAGCTGTAAACGCGAACAAAGCAAAGGCGACAGACGGAAGGATCGAGAAGCAGGACAAACAAAAGTTCACCAAAAGCGCGAAGACACAGACGTGAATGTACATGAAGGGAAAGCCTCCCACGGGAGGCAAGAACCAGTTGCGCCCTAGTGGGTGCCCCCTGCAGGTGCAGTAGCTGGCGACATTCTGGAGTTAACTAGGGTTGCGCGGTGGGCTTGTTGATGATCCATAGCATCCACAGTATAGCGCATCCAGGGCGGGACAGAGCAAGAAACACGTAACACACACACAGCGCTAACTTTCAACAATGGTTTTAGGGGCGAAGCTCCTTAAGGCGTGGGTCGTGCGTCCCCTGTAGTAGGTAGCCACGGGCGCGTGCCTGCCGGGAGGCACGCACGCGCCGAGGGCGAGCGCGTGCCTCTCTCTCTCTCTCACTCTTCCATCTGCTGTCTTGTGAGAGAGAGAGAGAGCGAAAGGCGCGCGTTGATGGAAACGCTCTTCTTTAATTGAACGCTCTACCAGCTCGCGAAGAAAGAGAACGCGCCCTCGCCCGCGAGAGACAACGTTGGCGCAGGCAGCGTCTCCTAGCGAGTTTCTTGATTGAGAAATACCGACTGCTCGCGTTGGAGAAGCGTTCACCGGCAACCCATATATATATATATATATATATATATATATATATAGACGCTGGATCTTATATATATATATATAGACACTGGATCTTGACTTGCAATGAAGTGCCGGTGGGAGATTTCACTTGTGCATTGTGCATAGTTGAACCGTGAGGATTCGTAGCATGCGCGTTAACTAAATTTATCCGGAACTCGGCACGATCTACGATGAACATCCCGAGCTTCGCCCACTCATCGTCATTCACTCCGTGGATGTGCTGCAATTTTTTTTATTCCGAGAACGAACAGTACATATACCTGTGAGAAGGGGATAAAAGGAGCGCCTGAGCAAGCCATAGGGTCTTTTAGCTACGACAAGTGCTTGCCGGCTGGACACCGGCACGATCGCTTCAGGCCCTTTCACGGGTCGTACTATTTGCTGTAAAAGTTCTGTACCTAAAGTTGGGTTGTAAAAGTCCAGTGGCGAAGGCATCTTCTTCCAGGGCAACATTTCGAAGACGGCGGCGACCTCAATCGCAAAGCTCAGGCCCAGCGTTGCTTCGCCACAAAGAACCTGTCCGAATCTTCCTAAGTTCGGACGAAAATTTACTTAACGAGTTTCACAAAATTCCATTGAGCATACATGGCCAAATTATGAAGGATGAGTTTGAAATCCATAATGTCATGCTTGCGTTGGTGAGCTGAGGTTCTGGCACAATTTTTTTTTTAAATTCCATTATCTCTTCTAATATTCAGCCCCATGATGGCAAAATAAACGACAGTGGAATTCTTAAAGAACGATTTACAGTTAAACCTCGGTATAACAAAATTGACAAATTCCCGAAAACTTCGTTATAAAGAGGATTTCGTTATACGCAGGTTTGGCATGAAAATTCGACAAAGAAACGCTTAAGCAAGAAAAAAGTAGCAGACAGCAGAGCTCACCTGAAACATTTACTTTGGGTGAGAAACATTTACAGCTGAGACCACTTATAATGTAACCCTTTATAGTGAAGGACCGACTATAATACGGTTTTTTTCTGAACCCCGTTTACCCTCCCATAGCACTCTATATGCATCCAGCTTAATGTACCCCCCCCCCCCCCCCCAGAGATGAAGTACCGGTTATAATGCGGCTGCCAAGAAATCCGTGGACAATAGAGGTCGCGAGTAGGCTTCAAAAAGGGAGTGCGCAGCCCGAAAAGAGTGCTGCGAATCGCCATGGGTGGCTGGAAACGAATGAACAATGAGCGTAGGGAAGACAATAAAGGCCGCAGCAGCTGGATGGATGGATATTAGGAGCGTCCCCTTTATAACGGGGCGGTAGCCGGGCCACCAAGCTCTAGCTTTATTTCTTTTTCCTCTACAAACATTTCCCGAACCACACATATTTTCACAACTAATTTTTCTACTCATCTACCTATTTTATCTATTATCGTTCCGCTGTGATGTAACAATCTTACCCAAACTACCTTGCGCTTCTATTTGCTCCATACGTTTGCGCCACCAATAACTCTAAGCGCCTTTTACTTATCTCTATCGCCGACAAATTCAGCTTTTCCGTGTTACTCCTGAAACCCATGGCGTCCTGTAAGGGGTGGGGGGGAGGGGGGAGGGGGGGGCAGCAGCGCTTCGCGTGCGCGCCCTCTTGAAGACAGTATTTCCAAGGCGACGGAGAATGCTGCTACGGCCGTCTCAGCTGCGAACGCTCCGCACAGAACGCGCGCCCGTGTCCACTTTACCGCTGTTTGTCTCCAGTTCTTTTCATTTATTATTTCACGCGCGCTGCCCTTGAATCACCCTGTGAGTGCGGTTTCCTGTGCACCCGGTACCCGTGTTGTCAAGGGCAAGCTTCCCGTGAGGCACGTCACCCGCAACACCGCTAACTAGGTGGTGACACTAGGTCACGGCGCTAGCGCAGTCGCCTAGCGCAGTCTCCGCCGCTTCGCCTTTCGTCGCGGCGGAGAATGCGCTTGCGGTTGCTGCTCGCGCATTTTGACAAAATTTAGGGCAAAATCTCTAGGTTGTCAGCGGAGAAAATTCGTTATTTCGAGGGGGTCTTCCGCTGCCACTTCATTACGTAGAGGTCTCAAATACATGTGCTGCTATGGAATAACGGCGTGGAATGTAACAACTTCGTTATATCCAGGAATTCGTTATATGGAGGTTCATTATAAGCAGGTTTAACTGTATCAGTATAAACGGATTCACTGTTCCACTTTAGTGTCCCTTTAACAGAAAAGTGTTTTATGCTGGGGTCCACCAAGACTTCACTAGTAATGTCATATCCCTCGTGGATATGATGCTGTAAAAATGCATGTGAACAAATGACATAAAGAAAGGTATACTTCCGTCACTGGAATTCGAACCCACAAGGTCACAGAACGTGACAACGGTGCTCTACCTACCACACCACTGAGACACGCAGGAGACGTGGAACACATGGGCCTTAATCTTCACAGCACTGCTTTACAAACTGCGCCTAGCTGGTGCCCGGTTAAACCAAAGGTATCTAGCAAGCAAAATTACTCTTAAATTAACATCTTCCTTTCACAGCACTCTTTGTTCGCAGCTGTGGTACCACCATCCAGGAACATTGGAGCCAAGTAGGGAATTACGATGCTAAAGCGCACCGACAATGAGCCATTCAGTAAACTCAGTGCATTTATGGAGTTTTATTACGTGCTTTGTCGTCCCCGGTGGATTAGTCTGTGCTGCCTCTTCTACCATAGTCCAGCTTCCATATGCATCAGCGGTGTTTCTACGTTGCCTACTGCATTGTGTTGTCAGTGCCTCCTCTATTTTTTCAGTGCTGGCTCAACACACCCTCCGCCGCCGTCGGCGCGCCTGGCGTGTTTACGCCACTTGCCACCGGACGATGGCGCCAGCGATGTGTGGTTGGCTGCATGGCGGGAGCATGTACACTCGCTGCACGTTAGCTTGGTCAACCACTTGTTTATATTGACCGACACCAACTACTCACTCCACGTCGATGACGCACCTCTTCATTTTGTTGCTGCGCACGACACTGAGCTACCACCTCGCCATCAGAAAATTGTGACCATAACGTCTGATGTGATTGACCAGGGCGACGTGCTGGTTTTACCATCTGTCCGCTGTCTCGCAAGAGGGATAGCCTTTGGATCAGGGCTGGTTCGGTTTCATAGTGGCCGTGCACATCTCTACGTGACAAACACGACTCCCGAAAAAATTCTCGTCGCTAAAGGCACTACACTGGCGCGCGTCCTTGAATCGCAAGCTATATCACTGCTTTCCTTTAAATCAACATCCTCTGGGGCGTCATCTGCTCTGAGTTCTGAGTCCCTTTCTGCTCTTTCATCTACAATCAGTTCCGACTTGACACCTTCACAATCACAAGAATTGCTGGCTTTGCTGAAGAAGCATGAAGATATGTTCGACGCGCATTCCACTTCGCTGGGAAAGACACCCATTACAACGCATAGAATCGAGACAGAAGGCACTTCCATCGTGCGCCGTCGGCCATATCGCGTGTCGTCTGCTGAGCGCAAAGTGATTGAAGAAAACGTCGCCGATATGCTACAACGGGATATAATACGACCATCCTCGAGCCCTTGGTCATCCCCCGTTGTTCTCGTTCGAAAAAAGGACGGCTCTGTGCGGTTTTGCGTAGACTACCGGGCACTCAACAAGATCACGCGCATAGACGATGCCTTGGATACCCTGCAGGGTGCCGAGTACTTCTCGACTCTCGACCTGCGTTCCGGGTACTGGCAAATACCTATGCATGAGGACGATAAAGAGAAGACGGCGTTTTCAACACCCGACGGACTCTACGAGTTCAATGTAATGCCGTTCGGCCTGTGCAATGCACCCGCACCTGTGCACTTTGCAGCTTCATTTTTGCTGTGTTTGTTGCGGTTGACGCACACTGTAAGCGAACCGCAGTTAACGAACTACACCACTGCGACGGCATTGCGTGCGGGAATCCGGTGGCGATATACACAAGCAGGACCACCTGTTTCCCTCAGGTGGTCAGCTCTTCAGTGGTGAGCCAACACTTGCCTTCTTTTGAAAGTGAAAGTGTTATCTGTAGCCGCTGACGTTTCAGGATGTCGTGCGGAAGTTATTTGTAACGAGATTGCCGCACTGAAGCATTTAGCTGAGCTGCTGACTTGTCTTACAGGGCTCCATCACCGTGACGGCATTGCATACGGGAATCCGGCGGCGATCAGCGCATACAGGACCATCCGTTCCCTTTCAGCGGTGAGCCAATAATGGTTTTCTTTTGAAAGTTGAAATGTTATCTGTGGCCCGTGGTGTGTCGATGATGTCGCGCGCAAGTAATTTTTAACGCGATTGCCGTACTGAAGTATATAGCTCAGCCGCTGACTGTTGTCTTACAGGACTCCATGGCATACTGTTGCGTGCCATGTTGCCACTCAGACGGAAAGCGCGGGAATCGTACCATCTCTTTCCATGAGATTCCGGCAGATGAGGCACTTAGGGAACAGTGGCTAAAAGCAATAAAAAGGGATGACTGGGTGCCAAACGCCACCTCGAACTATTCGAGAGTATGCAGCCGACACTTAAAGGAGACAGACTTCGCCGAAGGCAAACTATGCCGCCTCAAGAAAGGTATCGTGCCCTCCTTGTTTCCCGAATATCCTTCGTACATGAGGCCGCAGCCATTGAAGGAGAGGGCTACTGAGAGCATCCGGAGGACATCCCTTGTGCCTGCCCAAGGTAAAGAAAATGAGCCTGGAAGAAAGCGCAAAAAATGCCAGGAAAACATTGGTGCTGAAGAAACGCCAGAGGACAACTATCAGGTGGTCAGCCCGTCACTCACATTAGATGGAACCAATTCTCCTCCAGGAAAGGAGCAACAAGCCATGGCCGAAATCGACAGTGAAGCTCCTGTTTCCAGTGACGCAGGGGTCTCCCATCAAGCGACCCAGGTAGATGTAGGTGCGTCTAACCTTGCGATGGAAAAGGCAAAGTGGACGCGCAAAGAAAGAGACCTAAAAAGCAAATTGATTGGCTTCGACATACAGTTGATACCTACAAAAAGGAACAATGACAAATGACAGCCATTTTCGTGACCTAGAGTACATTCGCGAACAGGCAAAAGATAAGCATATTTCGGCAGTGTTCTTATGGGACCAAACTGTAAACTTTCGACGCAGGAACCCAGCATGGACCTGAAGATGTCGTGCGACATTGTGTTATACTGCGCCATCTCTCTACAAAAGCATATGAGCACGCAAGGAGAGAGCTGCTGCTCAAACCACCAAGCAGAAGTACTCTGCAGAACTACATAGGAACCAGTTCCGCGGAGCCAGCCTTCAATGCATTAGTGCAAGCCAGACTTAAAGCTGAAGTGGAAAAGCTTGATGCACCTCAGTCGAGAACTTGTTCACTGATAGTTGACGAGATGCGCATAAAGCCCAAACTTCAGTAAAACAAAGCAAAAAGACTGCTTTGTCGGCCATGTTGATATGGGCATAGTGAACGAATCTGGCAATGACGTTGTGCTGGCGAACTCCATGCTTTCCTTCGTCATCAACGGGTCTGTGCACATTTTACGGAATTCCAGTTTCATATTTTTTTACAAAAGGTCTCAATGGCTCCCAGTTGTTGAAGCTGCTTGTGTATGCATTCGGAAAAGTTGAAGAAACTGGGTTCAAAATAGCACGCATAGTCACAGACAATCATAAAGTCAGTGTAAGTGCTACGAAAGAGCTCTGTGGTGGGTTTTTGACCTATCGAATTCAACATCCATGCAACCCCGAGAGGCTCCTTTTTCTGAGTTATGATTACTGCCACATAATCCAAGAATATTCGGTCCCAATTTCTTTCACGAGACTTTGGCAAGGCTGGGGAGGTATCAGCTACATACCTCAAAAAGCTCTACGAAATGCAGAAATCCTGGCTTGTCAAGCCAGTGCGGCATATTAACCAGGAAACATGTGCACCCCAATAATATCAAAAAGATGAACGTCCTAAGGGCAGTGGAAGTGTTTGCCTCTGATGTTACATCTGCACTGGAAGTTCTAAAGGAGCAAGTCGGCCACAGCTGCCACCCTTCTTTTGCAGGACTGACGATAGTGTTCACGAGAAACATGTATCGGTGGTTTCTATTGCATGACACCAGTAACACAGTGCAACATGTCCTGCAACGCTCTCCTGATGTCGGGCATTATGACGACCCAAATGATGATCGCCTGGAGTGGCTCGAAGTTTCATTTCCTATGTACATAGAGGAACTGAAGAAGGATGTCTCATCTCCTCGTGGATTTTTCACAACAGAGACCTATGAAGCACTCCTGCTCACAACTTACTCCCCTGTGTCCTGCATTCGCTACCTGCTCTCAACCGAGAAGTTCCACTTTGTGTTAACAAGGAAGTTCAGTAGTGATCCCATTGAATCACTTTTTGGGACACTGAGACGATCAGTAGGCTGTAACGACCAGCTGGACGTCCGAGCTGTTATCTCTGGACTAGAAAAGGTTCTAGAAACGGGCATTGCAGCTGCATCTCAAGACAGCAATGTAGTCCGCACTGAAGAAGCTGGACCGAGCAAAGGAGTTTTGCCTGCAAGTACACAAGCGTGTGCGGGCTCAGCCGAGCTTCCTGTGGCAGCTGCCAATGTACTGAAGTGCTTACAGCTGCCGAATATACCAAGTTTTCCGACGCTGCAGCTGTGTGCAGCTGTCTGTGTAGGTGGCTATGTTGCCCGTGTCGATTAGGGAGCATGTGGAATGTGAAAGCTGCTGTGCGGTGACATCGAAGCCATTGACCAAGCAACCACTGCAGCAGGCGACTTCAGACCAGGACCGAGGTGGGTTGCTATACCCACCCGATAAACTGCTTCATGTTTTAAAGACCCTGCGGCGCTTTGTCCAAACGGCTCTTGAAGAGAAACCACTGCTTCAGAAGCCCCCGAAGACTCTTCTAAGAAGAGTCAGCTGTTCCAGCTGTTTCCAGACTCGGGCCTCCTCCACTGCTGCAACGTTCAGCACCACCAGGATCTCGCTGAATTGGTGTGCACAAAGTTCATAAAGCCTCTCCTCTCCTTGCAAACTACGCCTCTACAGCCACCGACAAGAGTGATGTGTTCAAAACATTTTTTCAAAAGCCCCTTTCAAGAAAATATTGTCACGTGACACACAAGTGACTATGATAGCAGAGGTCGCACCGTCAGGTAGACAAGAACTGCTAGCTGAGCAAGATGGCTCCGACTGGGGCGCGCGCTGAGCCAAAAGCAACTTCTTCCTTTTCTTTCTTTGTTGTCCATGCTAGCTCACGCCCGCCGCGCATTTCCCGGTGGCATTATTCCCCCCTTGAAAACGGCATCGTCCCGATGCACAAGAGTTTTGACAGGCACAGCCGAATAAAATGAAAAACAGAAAAGCTAACAGGAAGTGCGCAGAAGATTAAAATTGACTAAGGCCGAGGTTCTCTCATCCTAACGCGTAAAATAAGGCTTAAGTCGTACAGTGAAACCTCGTTAAGCCGTACCCGCTTAAACAGTAGTTTCGTTTTAAAAGTAGTAAAGGCAAATCCCCGACTAAGCGGCCATTGAACGTAATGCATTTTGTATCCGCATAAACCGTACCACTTTATTGCGCATGTATCGGTTAATACATAGCGTTTCCGTTTTTCGGTGAGCAATCGCGGCGGCATGTCATCCCACGGAGCGGCCCGACAGCAAGCCTCGGAGATCGAAACACGCGTTGCTCGACTGCGTTGATGATGATGATGGCTTCGTTGAGGAGCGCCATCTCTTGGATCAAGAGCGCAGCGCTAGGCTTCTGATGTTTGCCACGCGGCGGCGCTAGGAGGTTGAGGAGGTCGTGGGAGGTGGTCTCTGTCGTGGGTGGGCGCTTGCTTTTTGTCTTTGTTCCTTCGGCGCCGTGGTAGTTCAAGTAGTCGTGCGTCGTTCTCCACTTATCGCTTCACTTGTCTCCGTGTGCTTGTTCTGTTTCGCCATGCCGAAGCTCGGACAGAAGCACCGTGTGCTCAAGATTGAAGAAAAATTAGACATCATTCGTGCTATCGAACGCGGTACGAAAAAGTCGGCGCTGGCACGCGAGAGAGACCTGCCGTTAACGACTGTGTGTGGAATCTGGAATTCGAGAGAGAAGTTGCTCGGCAGTGCTGCTGCAACGGCGAAAAGGTGCCGGCTACGCAGTTCGCCGTTTTCGGATGTAGAAGAGGCATTGGTGAAGTGGCTGAAGGCTGCGCGGTCGAAAAACCTGCCTATTAGCGGACCCCTCCTCGTGGAGAAGGCCCTGGTTTTTGCCTCGCAGCTGAAGCACGACGACTTCGTGTGTAGCAATGGCTGGCTGGCCAGATTCAAGGCGAGGCACGGCATAACGACGAGGTCCATTTCGGGAGAAGGTGCTGCTGCTGACGTAGATGGCGCAGAGCAGTGGCAAAACGGTCAGCTGAGGCACATCTTGGAGGACTACGCACCCGATGACATCTATAACATGGATGAATCCGCGTTGTTTTTTAAGCTTCTGCCAGACAGAACGCTCGCGTTCAAAGGCGAGACGTGCACCGGCGGCAAGCATGCGAAGGACAGGATTTCGGTGGCGTTTTGTGTGAATATGTCGGGAACTGACAAAACTCCGCTTCTCGTCATAGGAAAGTCGGTAAAGCCAAGATGTTTTAAAGGTGCCCGGCTGCCATCTGGAGACGTCTACCGGAGCAACAGCAAAGCGTGGATGACAGGAAGACTCTTTGAGGAGTACATCCGCCTCATTGATCGTCGCTTTGCGGCCAAAAACAGAAAAGTGGTGGTTGTTTTAGACAACGCATCGGCGCACGTCACTGTGGATAACCTCACGGCTGTGAAGTTGGCGTTTCTGCCACCCAACACCACGGCGATTGCCCAGCCCTTGGACCAAGGCGTCATTCGGGCAGTGAAACAGCTTTATAAGAAGAACCTGCTCCGCAGATTTCTTCTTGCCATTGAATGTGGCAAAGCCTTTTCCATAGACCTGATGGGCGCAATTCACCTGCTCGAGTACTCGTGGCGCCAGGTTGAAGAAACGACTGTGCAAAATTGCTTCAAACGCGCTGGCTTCAATGTGTGTGCGGGTGACGGAGATGACGCTAGCAGCACGGTCGACCAGACTTCAGACATCGTCGACGAGGCTTGCGAGACTCTACTCGCTGAAGTGCTGGAGCGGCAGGGGGTTACGGAAGGCATTTCCTTCCCCGACTTCCGAGATATAGACAGCGAGGTTCAGACTTCTCCAGACACTTCAGACGAAGCCATCGTTGCCTCTGTCGTCGAAGTGTCGCCAAACGAAAGTGATGGGGATGACACAGAGTGTGAAAGCGCGGACGATTCAGGTCCGACTGTGCAGAAGCTGCGCGTTGCGTCAGCCTCTTGCGGGCGTTTGCCGAGAAGAGGGGGCTGGCGGAAAAGCTGGCTCGCAGCATAAGCGAGTTTGAGGCCGCTGTCGTTGCTGCTAGGCCGCCGCGGCGTCAAATGAAAATAACCGACTTTGTCACGCGACGTTAATAAATACAGAATGTTTTTTGCCCTTTCATCGCACTCTCTTGAGGGTACCTCTTTTTGAAAGGTAAGTGGGCAACCCTCACGCTTTTTCGGATAAGCAGTACTACCGTTTAGTACGTACTTTTTCCGAGCTCCGGCCAACTACGGTTTAACGAGGTTTCACTGTACAACGTGCACAATCTCAAGAGTGGTGCTTTCGACGATGTGGCGACATAACGCCATCCGGAACAACCTCGTAGTTAACGTCACTAACACGGTGCAACACTTTGTAGGGTCCAAAGTAGCGAATAAGCAGCTTCTCAGACAACCCTTTGCGGCGAACCGGAGTCCACACCCAAACGTGATCGCCCGGGCGGTATTGCACATGTTGATGGCGAAGATTGTAGCGCCGTGCGTCTATATGTTAAGCTATAAGAAGTGGCGTCACTTGTGATTTTTTTCTTTTAAGCAACACTGTGAATAAACTCTTTTTTCTTCGAGTGAAAGAAGCCTTCATTTTTTTTTTGATGATGCCAAGACCCTGTGAGTCATTGGCGTCGCCAAGAATGAACCCCCCCCCCCCTGAAAAATTTTCAATTTATCATGCGTATATTTACATGGAGAGTGGGTGGTTAAACCTCCCCCGAATAAAATTTCTGGCTACGCCGCTGCCGTGAGTTCACAGAGATATTGCATCCTGGGCTCCTGTATCTTAAAGGGAAAATTAGCATCCACCCGTTTTGTAGCACAAGGCTACAAGAAAATCCATACGGATTTCTCATAAATTAACGCTTCCTAGTTGCCGAAAATTTCGTCCTGGTCCGGGTTAGGATGAAACCCGGACCAGGATGAAATCTTTGGCAACTAGGAAGCGTTAATTTATGAGAAATCCGTATGGGTTTTCTTGTAGCCTTGTGCTACAAAGCGGGTGGATGCTAATTTTCCCTTTAATAAACGTGACTCCACCTTGCGGGTTTCCGCAGAACTCATTTGACATGCTCCCGTTTATTGCGTACGTTTTTTTTCTTTAATTCCTGGTGGTCGTGGTTGGTGCTCGTGCATTGCAAATTTACACGCCACGAGTGCGTCGCACCGAGGTTTGAAGCCCTTTCATATCAAAGAACGTAATGAGCGCGGTAAGCAGACAGCAAGAATCCAACTACGCATGTGCTTTCAATTCTCGAGGATCACATAAGTTCCGTCCATCGCTAGCTTTCAGATAAAAACGTCATCCTTTAAACATGCATTCTCAGCACTCTGCGGCCGTGTACGTTTTGGACGCTGCTCCATCGAGCCAAGCTGAACAGCAAATATTCGGACCCTAGCCATGCACGAGCCAGCGCTCGTTTATCTGCCGTTGACACATACTCTACGTAAGCGGCGGCGGCGCGCAACTCGACCGACGGCGCGCTCCCGTTGTTGTCTCCGCAACCTAGCAGGCACTGAAAAATAGAGGAGGCCATGGTGTTGTTGATAGCATCTAATAGGAAAAGGCTGCGCTGACTGTAGTATAAATGTGGCAATGTCGACAGCCAAATGTTGCACAGTTGAATGCTTTGGTGTAACAAGAGACAACACACCAGGAAGCAGAATGCAGTAACGAGCTGACGGCTTAAACTACGGATATTGACTGTCACCTTTCTGGAGCTGTGCACGCAGCAATACAACTGGCTATCGTACACACCACACCAACAGGAGTGGTTGCAGCTTGACCAAGCAACATGCTGGCAGGACACTGCAGACCAAGCACAACCAAAAGACAGTCGCCCAGGAGCAAATCATGCGCTTTGTGCTGCAGCACACTGCAAGTTCAAAAAAGAATCCAGTGACAACCCCTTTGGTTTCACTTGCACAGTTTCACCGTTTGCAAACTCCTCTCGTTTGCAGCATATTTGCGCAGGGCACCGGCATATGCAATGCAGCGTCTCCGAAAAATTTTAGCTATTCAGCAACTTTCACTTGTGGGCCATTGGTCGAGGATCCTTGTAAAGTGTCACAGTGTTGTGTACTCACAATGGGAACACATGCCCAGAGTGGCCAAAGCATCTCATGCCCCACGATTCACCAAATCGAAAATTATGTATTCAACACCTTCCGTGAGGACACGTTCCACTTTAATGTTATTGTTATGACAAGAGGGGTCAACCACATTTTCCTGCATAAACTTTGTGGGAAATCATGCAAGGGTGAAAATTATGTGAGTAAATATGGTAAACAGGTTGGAGCAACTCGCAGACATGACACAGCAACAATGCCCAGCGAGCTGTTCTTTCTAAAGACCTTCCCAAACGCATAAAAAATCATCAATGTGGTTTTATGGGTCATAAACACAATATGATTAAGAAACAACTTAATGAGCAAACAGACAATGAAGCCTAGGAAAGCATAGGAGAAGTTACTTGTGGTATTGTAATTGTGGACACAATTACACAATTCTCCATAATTACAATACCACAAGCAACTTCCCCTATGCTTTCCTAGGCTTCATTGTCTGTTTGCTCATTAAGTTGTTTCTAACAAATAAAGAACGAGCCCTTGACCCCTTCCCTTTTGTTAATATTATTAAGAGGCACACCATAGTAGAGGGCTAAAAAAATTGTGAGCACATGTGATTCTTTAATGCGTGCTGATAACGTACAGCACACGGGCGTCAGCCAGTACCGCCTTTATCAAAAATGTGATCGTCGTTCACTGGATAAAAAAAATTTTCCTTGTATGAAAACAGGAACAAGACCTGCCATCAGCTTGCGCAGTGGTTACCAGAAGAGAAACAAGCCCGAGCATTCCACCGCCAAATACAGTCTAACGTCAATATAATAAATGTACATGTAACAAATAAAATGAAAAGTATCGCCATCAATGCAGTCATGAAGAACATTTTTTTTTCCTACATTCCTGAAAGAATTGCCCAGGGCGTGAAATTAGTTTTTCAGGTTTTACTTCATTACAATTAACAATTTTACTAATTGCTCACAGCCTAAGTGTCTACGGTGCAGTCACCCCATAAAGAACGAAAAATCTAAGAGTGTCACGACCTCGATCATTCATCATAGAATGCACAGCACTTTGAAACAGCTTTCTAGCACACTTTTTAAGCGACTCAGGCTCTGAACAAGGGCTGTAGGAGAAAACTATTGTAAATCAAAAAGTGTTAAGGATAAGCTCATGAAATTTACGCAGTAGTATCACAGAATCATTGCTAATAAGCCCATCAATCTTCATCAAAATCCATAAAGAAATGAGAAAGTTGTTTCGAAGGTCACGTCCCCCCTTAAGAAATTATCAGATATAACAAAGCTATTCCCTCATCATATCAAGCACAATATACTGTAGGACCTCAATAGTACGATTGCGGTCATAACAAATTATGAGTTATAATGAATATAGTGAACAACAGCTATTAAAAGAGTGCTACAAATGCACATATATAATGAATTGTTGGATATAACGAAGCTACCTTCGTCTAACAGTTGAATCTTCTATAACGAGGTTTCACTGTAATGCCCTGAACAATTCTCTTCCTCAGAGGCACCTTAAACGATGGCTTAACACATTCTAGAGAGAAGTGTCCGGTTGGCACAAGCTTTACGGGAAGTCCCACCAGAGCACCGATGTTATCACGACTCGGCAAGAATGGCTCGCAGTTTCCCACAGACACCGTCTTCCGCGAACCCTTTCTCGGCGTGGAAGCTGCCAGCCTCGGCAAGGGCAGCACTGAAACGGCTGTATCCCGCAGAGTGAAGCGCCAGGTCGGCGCGACTCTTTGGCAGGGTTGTTCCATGCAGCAGAGCTTGGAGCAGTGGCTGCAAGTGGTGCGGCAGCAGGTACCGTTTCTCGGGCACCAGGTCGAGGCGATCGGGTAGCGTGGTGTACGGCAGCCGGGCCACCAGGATGTGGCAGTAGTCGCCGAGCGCTTGTGCGTGGTTCGACAACAGCGCCGCGTACGTCGTGTGGTACAGCTCGTCAACGTTGCTCTCGCTCACCTGGCCCAAGTCCTGCAGAGTGACGCAGTCTTGCGCTAAAGTCCGAGCTACTACGCTACACTCCCGATAATTCCAAATTTTGTTTAATTCAAACAAATTTCAAAATGTTGCTTGGCCTGCCACGTTTTTTAATGTGCATATGTTTACAAGCTGCTTAACGTGTGTGAGACAGATTTTAGAATATGCAAGTGCAACCTGGGAAGCAGTGCAAAAAAAAAAACATCATTGGTAAACTCGAAAAAATAGAAGAGCGAGCTGCTAAGTTTGTTACGCAGTGGTACAGGTAAAGTCAAAATTGTACCAGCATGAAACAAGACCTGAATTGGGAACTGCTTTCCTCTTGTCAGAAAACTTGAGAGAGCATGAAGAATTTTTTTATTTTTCCTCTCCCATAACCACCCTGCAACACCTTTATGCAGTACGGGGTAGTCCTTGAATAAAGAATAAATAAAAGAATGAAATAAATTTGTGCGCACTTTATTTTATTTCCCACTACTTGGCTCTTGCTTCTGGTCTCCCACCCCCCTCCTTTTTTTTTTTTTTTTTTCATGGTTCCGTGAAAAACATGCCAGTGGGGTTCTATTGTACAAAATTTGCACTGAACCTGCACGGTCAAAATATCAATATTTGGTTCAAAATCTGCAACGCCTGAATTACAGGCTAGAACAAGTGTCAATGTCAAGTTCGCAAAACAAACATTTCACCTTCATTTTCCCAACATGTTGGCACAAAATAATGTGCTGCTTTGCCAGCTTAGATTACCCTAATAAAGCAGATACTACTTAAAAAACACTCTCTTAACAAATTATGTAAATAATTACGCTAATCACTCATCTACTTCTCAGCACAATTTTTCTCCTTCCTTGCTTTGAATATTTTACGTTATTGTTTCTACACGAATACATGTTTCGTAGCCATAACTTGCATATTGCTTTGTATTCATGTTTTGTATAATACTTTTACATTCAATCTTATTGTATTACTTTCGCGCGAAATCTTATTGTATTTTCACTTTCTTCTTATGAATTAATGACGCCTGCATCATGAAGGTTTTTCACTGGAACTTCTTTGTCAGTTTCTACAAACTACTGTATAATCACAGATTTACGTACCATGCCTGTTCTCTATCTGTTTGTCGCTTTCAGTTTTCATTCATTTTTGCTTTCATTCTTTTTAATCTTGCGTTCTGCCTAGCTTTTCCGGAAGTTTTATAAATGTACTATTCTTTTCTCATGCTGCACTTGATACTTAACATACATGTGTTTTAGTATTAGGAGGTCCCCTCGTCAGTTCTCGTAACTATGGGGCCTCCGAATGTATCACTAACAATGTTACTCTGTATTGAAAGAAATAAATTGAATTGAATTGAATTGAAGCACACCTTGTGCTGCCGGTAGGCCCTGTGCTTGAGAAGTGCCCCGTCCGACTCTAGCACGAGCATCTTGACAGTGGTGTTCCCACCGGCCGCTGGGTTGAACTGGGGACAAGGAAGCTGCGCCATCGCCATGGCCCAGTCGTGCGTGATGTGCGCAAGATCCATGGCCACCTCGTCCCACTCGACACGGAAGCCCAGCTCCCGCTGGAGCAACTCGCACAGCCGGGACACCGCTGCCACGTGAGACTCGCTGTCACGTGAGTACACCACTTTCACCACTGCAGAGTTGGAGTGATGTGCAGGCAGCCGTTAGGATGCTGAACGCCACCGAATAAAACTGCGCGCTGCAAAGCTGACGCCCATACCCCTACAAACCCACTGAACACGGTTTTAAAGTCAAACCTAAGTATAACGAATTCAGTTTGACACGGAAATGCGTTTGTTCTGCACAATAATTCGCTAAATGTATATTCATGATACTCTTAATACAAACACTACTTTTTTTTACAGTTAAACCTGCTTATAACGAACCTCCATATAACGAATTCCTGGATATAACGAAGTTTTTCTATTCCCCACCGTTACTCCATAGAAGCACATGTATTTGAGACCTCCGCGGACAACCTAGAGATTTTGCCCCAAATTGTGTCACTTTTGCGCGAGCAACAACCGGAAGCACCTTCGCCGCCGCGACGGAATGCGAAGCATCGGCGTCGCGCTTGGCCGCTCGAAGGCACGGCGACTGCGAAGAAGCGAGAGCGAGCGCACGTGTGCGTGCGAGCGTGCGCGAGGTGGGCCTGCATCCCTCAACTCGGCGATCTTGCCGCTGCGGGCGTGTCCTTTCCCCCTCACCTCAAACCTGATGCAGCCGCTTGGTGCACCTGGCCTAGCGCGCCAAGCCAGCACGTTCCTTTACCAGTGGATGTTGCCAAGCCGGCTTAAGAGAGAAAGAGAAAAAAACGATTTTTTTTTTTTTTCACTTTTTGGTTATTGCGCAAGTCTCTGCGCTTCACTTCGCTAACCTGACGCTCGGCGACAGCGCTTGTTAGGCCTAGCTCGCGTGGTCGCGGGCGGCGCTCGTCACCGGAAGCTTGCCCTTGACAGCACAGGGATCGGGTGCAGAGGAAATCGCGCTCACGGGGTGATTCAAGGGCAGCGCGCGTGAAACGGTAAAAAAAAAAAATACTGGAGGCAAACAGCGGTAAATTGGAGGTCACGGGCGCGCGTTCCATGCTGAGCGTTCGCATCTGACAAACGGCTGTAGCAGCATTCTCTGTCGCCTTGGAAATACTAGTATCCTCAGAGGGCGTGCACACCACACGCCATGGCCTTTTCTCCTCCTTTTTTTTTCTTCCCTCCGCTCATTCGTTCCGCGCTCCTTCCTTCTCCATGGCGATTTGCTGCGCTCTTTTCGAACTGTGCACTTCCTTTGTGAAGTCTGCTCCCTACCTGGACTGTCCGCGGGATTTCCTGGCAGCCGCATATAACCAAGGGTGTCTGCACATTAAGGGGTATGCATATACCGTATTTACTCGCGTAATTTGCGCACTTTTTTTCGTGATTTTAGAGCTCCGAAAAGGGGGTGCGCAAATTACGCGGGTATTTCGCGAACACGTTTGAAATAACGTGCAATATACTGCAACTAGCGCAGTAACTCTTTTGGATACGAGCTCACCTAACACTGCAAAATGTTGGTGTGAGAGAATACGGCTGCTCCAGGGACATTCGCAGTCCCTTCGCGTTGAGAACGCAGCATGTAAAAGTGTTTACGAGCCGCCCGCTGATAGCTGCCGAGATATAGCGCGCGCTATCTCGGCAGCCGAGCGACACTCCCCCCTCCCGCCGGCGGGAAGGACAGGCGGGGCCTTTCCTTCCCGCATCGACGGCAGGTGTCCCGATCGGGTGATGTCATGACATCCGCCCTCCGATCGACGGAGATAGGCCGGGCTTGTTTGATCTCTATTTCAGCCGTTTTCTTCGCCCCCACTCGCATGCTTTTATTCTAGCAACCGTTCGAGGGCTTCAGGAGAAAAGAATCGGAAAAAAAAGGGGCATCGCACTCGGAGCTCCTTTTGCATATGACTGCGCTCGTCTGCGCAGCGAGGAGCGCAGCCGCGCAGCTGTCGGTCCGTGGGTGCGCGCCGGCGAGCTGGGAACGGGGAGCGCAAAATATGCGAGGAATTTTTTTTTTTGCAAAGCTGGCTGAACTTTAGGGGTGCGCAAATTATGCGAGGGCGCAAGTTATGCGGGTAAATACTGTACATTAAGTCCCATGGGAGGGCAAACTGAGATTAGAAAAAGCAGCATTATAGCCGGTCCTTCACTGTAAGCTGTCACATAACTGGTCTCAGCCGTCAATGTTTTCTCACCCAAAATAAATGTTTTGGGTGAGCTCTGCAGTCTGTTACCTTTTTGCTAACTTAAGCGTTTATTTTTCGAATTTTCGTACCGAACCTGCATATAACGAAATCCTCTTTATAACGAAGTTTTCCGGGAATTTGTCAATTTCGTTACATCCAGGTTTAACTGTAGTTCCGTTACATCTGAATTGTTTACATCGAAGTTCAGCTGTACTGCAATGGCAATTTAAGGATGTCTGTCAGCATCAGTCTCGGCCTACGAACACTACACGCCACTTCTGGACGCGGCGGCACCATTTCAACAGGGCGGTATGCAAACTGCCCATTTGCCAAGATTTAAATGCTCATAAAAGACAGAACAGGACTAACCACACCAAGGGTCTTGAACACCGTCATATATTGGTGAACCGTTTATGAGATTGTGGTTTTGGAATAGAAAAGACAACAGTGTATTCATTTTCATTATTTAATTACATACATGCGGTCCTGGTTAGTACAAATGTGACCATGCATTGCTAGTCACACCACTTTTCTGCAGTGGATTCGAAAAGCCAGCTATGTACAATTGTAAATACCATATTTACTCGCATAATGATCGCACCTTTTTTTTTTCAAAAAAATTGACGCATATTTGGGGGTGCGATCATTATTACGCGGGGTAAATTTTCCGCGAAATAATATTCTGAGCACAGACAACGCAAACAAGTCGCCCATCAGAATTCTTACGATAGCTATCATGAACATAACCAAAAATAAAAGACTAAGGCTTGCCTTTGTATTAGACGCACACATCACACAGGAACTACATGCATTGCATATTGCCCTTTAATTTTTTCATTCTTTGGCCCCCTAACTTTCATTCAGTCTGAAGCGTCACTGACGTCAGTGTCGTCGCCGCTCGGCAGTGTCACCGCAGTCCCACAGTAGGTTATCTTGCGTTCCGTCGAGCACATTACATATGCCCGTCTTCTTGAAGCTGTTGGCGTGGTGAAAACTACGGCATTTGTTTTACTGCTATCCTAATACGGCACGTTTCCGCCAAGGGTGGGCAAAAATTAGGCATCTGCTTGGTGCGTGCAGTTCACTTGGTGAGTCTTGAAGAGTTATTTATGGGACGTTCGACAGACAGTAAACATGATGATTGTCAGCTAGACTTGGCATACGACATATCGCTGCGGCAAGTTCGGGGTGCGATCATTACCCGGGGAAAAAAAGAAATCGAATTTTGACGACAAAATTTAGGAGTGCCATCATTACGCGAGTGCAATCATTATGTGAGTAAATACGGTAATACAATTGTTAAGGTTAAGCGCTACAGCTTTTTCTGGCACCGCAACTAGTGAAATTGTGGAGACATATTACGATCATAGGTTTCCCTGTATGCTAGTCAGCCGTGTAGTAACCGGAGAGCAGGAATGCAGCAGACTCCCTTTAAGACTAACTTGAAGGGACCGTGAGAACTTGCTTGTCTGATTAGAAGTGACTGCTGCATCCAAATAAATCCAGACATAATGAAGCAGGTAAAATGTTCAATTTGTTATATTAAAGCTTTCTTAAAATGAAATTCAGCTTTTCATCCCATGTACTGTCACTGAAGGATTCCTTTTTACACAGAAATGCTGCAAGAATGTTCTAATAACAGAGCAGCAAGAAAAAAAACTGATTGAAATAACGTTTATGACAAAAATGTAAGCATGGCTCTGCTATTGCAAAACATGAACGACCCGCGAAGCTGTTCAAGCTGAGCAAAGCATTGCAAGGTTTTAAGCAATGAAGTGAATTTTTGCCAAAATTGTACCCAACTTTTCTTGCACTATACGTGGGTGTACCCAAAAAAAGAAAAATAGATTATTGCCTGTACTAGCAGGTTCTTTCTCTTACTGGTCTGTTTTACCTGAATGTCTTGGGCGAAGCCTCGGAGAGCCTAATTGATGGCAAAGCTGCTTCTCGCATAAAATAACCTCAATGTAGCGTTCTTGGTGACTGCATGTTTTCCATTCGTTAATGAAGGGTTTGACAACATGGAGCTTGTTATTGACACAGCTGTCCCATTGCTGTTGCCACTTAGACTGCAGAGCCACCCGAATTGCTCGCTGGCTATCTTTCAGAGGAATGTTTATTCTTGTAACTGGCTTCTGCGCCGCCAGAGAAGCGCATTCATCGGCCTTCTCATTGCCTGGGATCCCCGTGTGACTAGGTACCCAGCAAAACCGGATAGTGTTAGTCTCACTATTTAAAAACACTTTGTTTAAAATTTCGCCAAGTAATGGTTCACATTCTGATTCCCAATGAAGGGCTTTCAGTGCACTGAGAGAGTCTGTGAATATAATAGCTTTGGTGTGTTGGCCCGTGATGACTCTTTCTACTGCTTCCAATAAAGCATAAACTTCCGCTGTAAAAATGGAAATACAAGTGGGGAGATTGACGCTGATTGTGCTTTCCCCTGTGACGATTCCTATTCCAACGTGTTTCTTTGTTTTGGAGCCATCTGTGTAAAATTCAGTGTACTCTTTATACTTTTCCTGAATAGCACGAAACTCTTGTTTTATGTGTACTTGTGGCGTGTTTCTTTTCTTTAGGTAGGTTAGTGTGAAGTCACAAAGCTGCGCAAGGTCAAGCTATGGAGGTAGTCTCTGTGGTTTTTCAGCGACATTGAGTGCCTCATCAGGAATACCGTATGTACAGCAATTACCTTCAAACCGTAGGATCAGTGGTTTGATTGTGTGTGGTTTGTTCGAATAGTGTATGCGTGTGTTGCATGTTGTCGTAATATCATGACATATGTGCGTTGGTGACGACCTTATCCTTAAAACGTAGGACAAAGTTAATTGCACTCTTCGCTGGCACAGGGAAAGTTCATTACACTCGACATAGAGACTCTGCACCGGCGATGTCCTGTAGGCGCCACTGGACAAGCGCAGACCAAGATTGTGTATAGGGTCCAGACGCTTGATGTAGGATTCGCGTGCCGCGCTGTAAACTACACAACCATAATCTAAGATGCTGCAAACAACACAACGGTAAATACGCAAGAGACATAGTCGATCAGAACCCCACTGCTTATGCGATAGCACTTTCAAAAGGTTCAGTGCCTTATTCGCCTTTCTTTTTAGTGTATTCATGTGGGACAAAAAGTTTAGTTTATGGTCGAATGTCAGTCCTAAAAGTTTGTGTTCCTGTTTTACTGGTACTGTAGAGTCGTTTAGTTTCAGGGTTGGTTCAGGAAATAATCCCCTTTTTTGTGTAAACAGAACAGCCACAGTTTTTTCTGTTGAGAAGCGGAAACCGTTTTTGCTAGCCCATTGCGCCAGTTTATTTATTGTCAATTGCAGTTGCCTCTCGCAGGCTGATAAGTTCGAGGCACGACAAGCTATTTGAAGATCATCTACATATAGGGAGTACATGACTGTGGGTGGTATTACATTTTTAACAGAATTCATTTTGACTATAAATAAGGTTGTGCTGAGGACGCAGCCTTGCGGCACTCCGTTTTCCTGTACAAAAGACTGCGACAGTACTGTACCCAGACGAACCTGAAACGTGCGATTGCTCATAAAATCGGCCAGACATTTTAGCATTTTACCCCGTACTCCTAAGTCAGCGAGGTCTCTCAAAATTCCATATCTCCACGTGGTGTCGTAAGCCTTCTCTAAATCAAAGAAGACTGCGAGGCAGTGCTGCTTGTAGAGAAAGGCTTCTCGTATTTCATGTTCAAGCCGTACGAGATGGTCGGTCGTTGAACAGGCCTTCTTATATCCACATTGATGAGAGTCTAGGAGGTTTCTGGAGTCTAGTATGAATGAGAGCCTTATATTTATGATGCTTTCATAAGATTTCGCCAAGCAACTTGTCAAAGCAATGGGTCTATAGCTGCTAGGACATGTCGGGGGTTTACCGGACTTGAGGAAGGGAACTATAATTGCATTTTTCCATTGTTTTGGCATCGTGCCGGATTCCCATATTGTATTGAAAAAGTCAAGAAGTGCCTGTGTTGATTCTTCTGAAAGGTGTGCCAACATTGAGTAATGAATACGGTCTGCACCCACCGCCGTTTTTTTCCCATTCGAGAGCACTCTTTTTAATTCATGTAACATTAGTGGACTGTTGTATGCTTCTTGTAGATAGCCATTGGTGGGTAGTCTCTGTTTTTCGGTAGCCTGTTTATGTTTTAGAAATGCTTCGGAATAGTTTTCTGAGCATGAAACATTATAAAAGTGGTCCCCCAGTATGTCTGCCTGTTCTTGTATTGATGTCTGAATGCCCACATTTGTGAGTAATGGTATTGTGTAGGATGAATAGTCACCCCTGAACTTCCTCAGCTGCTCCCATATTTTTTTAGATGAGACTGTACTATTTATGGATGAGACATATTTTTGCCATGACACTTTCTCGGCCTGCCTCCGCACATACCGTGCCTTGGCCTTCGCCTGCTTGAAGTTAACTAGATTTTCATAAGTGGGGTACCTTCTCAGGATACCCCACGTTTTATTTTGTAGCTTCTTTGCTTCTGTGCACTCCGGAGTCCACCACGGCTTGAGTTTTTTCCGTACGTGACTAGAGGACTGTGGTATCGATTTATCAGCTGCTGCTATCAAAATTGCGGTTAGTTGCTCATTCATCTCATCAATGCTCAGTTCTGGCGAAAACACGTCTTCTAGCTTTACGTTCTCGGTAAACATACTCCAATCGGCACGCTGTATTAGCCAACGACGTGGCTTAGTGTTGATGATGGGTGACGTAGGAGATGTTTTGATGAGAGCCGGTAGATGATCACTTCCATAGGAGGTGTCAAGAACGTTCCAGTTAAAATCGTTGAAAACAGAAGGTGAGCAAAACGCCAAATCAAGGCAACTGAATTTACGGGAGCTCGGTGAGAAATATGTTGGTGCCCTGGAGTTTAAAAGACATATGCTGTTCGTCAGGATAAAATCTTCAATAACTTGTCCTCTCTGGTCAGTTTTTTCGCTGCCCCAGAGAGTAGAGTGAGCGTTAAAATCACCGACTAAAACGAATGGCTGAGGCAGTTGTACTGTTAGGCTCTCGAGGTCATGGACGGTTAAAGGTTGGTGTGGCGGTATATACAATGAACAGATGGAGATGGTTTTATGCGCTAAAACGGTGATAGCGATAGCCTCCAGAGAGGTGTTAAGCGTGATAGCTCGGGTTGGGGTGCCGCCTTTTATGACAATGGCGACTCCTCCCGATAGTCGGTTAGCAAGTTCGCGGTCCTTTCGGACTACAGTAAAACCTTTTAAGAAGTTAGTGTTTTTTGGACCCAAGTTGGTCTCTTGTAGGCAAAAGGCCACTGGGGAGAGTGAATTGATGATGTCCTTGATGTCACCTAGGTTATGGATAAAACCTCTGCAGTTCCATTGTACAATAAAAGCCATGATGAGATGAAAGAAGTAAAAGTAAGCAAATATATATATGTGGGACGTGCAGTTATTTAAAATTAGGTGACATGGAGGGATTGTGATCTATTTTACAGCGCCTTCACCAGGCCCTGTAATTACGGTTTTGTCTTTTTTGGAGCGGTCGGGAAGTCCCCGCCGCTCCTTCGGAGCAGCCTGCGCCGGTGGACATGAGGTGTCCATCGCCTCTGTCGAGACGACAGACGGTCGCTCTGTTGAGCGGTGTGTGCTTTGGGTAGGCTTCGTCACGGCGGACGAGGCCTTTGGCCCCACCGCGCCAGAGGTCGAGGGGACCTCTTTGGCTGCTGGGCTGTTCTGGCTGCTGCCAGGGCTTGCAGCGGCGGCTGGTGTGGTCGTTTCTGCTGTGGGTAGGGCAGCCTTGGCTGCACCCACCATGGGGACAGGTGACAGTTGCCTGGGCACGCTGCGTGTGTTCCGGGCAACCGCGAAAGGCCGTTGTGGTGCTGTCCCCTGTCGCATCACTTCGGCAAAAGATGTTTGGGGAAATAGCATTGAAGCACGCTGTCGTGCTTCGCGGAACGTTATGTTTTCCTTTACTTTCAGTGTTATTATTTCCTTTTCTTTCTTCCAGGCCGGGCAGGCTCTGGAGTACACGGGGTGATTTCCATCGCAGTTTGCACAGTGTGTCTCTTCCTGAGTGCAGTCTTCGGTAGAGTGGCCTGTCGTTGCGCATTTAGGACAAGTAAGCTGCCCTCGGCAGCTCTGGGACGCGTGACTGAACCTCTGGCATTTGAAACAACGCCGCGGGTTTGGAATGAATGGTCTTACTGCGAGTTTCACGTAGCCAGTTTCTATTGTTTCGGGTAATGTGTTGCAGGCAAAGGTAAGTATCAGATGTTTAGTCGGTATTTCGTTGTTGTCACGCCTGATCTTGATGCGCTGTACATGGGTAACGTTGGAGTCTGTCCAACCTTCCAGCAGTTCATCCTCGCTTAGGCTAATCAGATCGTCATCAGATACAACACCTTTAACAGTATTCATACTTCGGTGTGCGCTCACAGAGACGGGTATGTTTCCAAAAGATACTAGGTGTGAAAGCTTATCGTACTGCTCTTTGTCTTTAAGTTCGAGGAGCAGGTCCCCGCTTGCCATCTTTGTGGCCTTATAACCGGTTCCTATAGTGTCTTTCAGGCATTTGGCGACAAGAAAAGGTGAAATAGTTCTTGCTTTTTCTGATGGTTGTTCGCAATGAAGGACATGGTATTTTGGGAAGGTTTCTTTGTTTTTGGGCCGGAAAAATTCACTTGCATCGGTGCGTACCCTTTTGTGGGTACGATCGGTGGATAAAGGGTTGGAGGGTCCCATGGAAGAAAAATTGTTTGTTCGGCAGCGACGGCTACCACCCACCACGGAGCCCAACAAGGGGACGTGGCAGAACATGTAAAAATGTCTGCACAACGCCAGTAGTATGCCGCTACTATAACCTGATATAACTATCCGAGGTTGGATAACTACACAAGGTTAACCCTCGCCACCACGAAAAAAGGAAGTAAATTGAAGAAAGGAGAAGACAGGAAAGATGTAAAGTGAGAGTGAAAGACGAAGATGTAGAGAGATAGGGAGATAGGAAAAGGCGACTGCCGATTTCCCCTGGGTGGGTCAGTCCAGGGGTGCCGTCTACGTGAAGCCGGGGCCAAAGGGGTGTGTTGCCTCTGCCGGGGGGCCTTAAAGGTCCAATCACCCGGCGTCGGCTCAACCCCCAGGATCCCCTTTTCCCCGGACACGGCTCAGCCACGCACGGCTAGGCGTGGGAGGAGGTCGAAACCCCCCCCCGTTAGCTCGGGTCCGTGGTGTCGCTACACACCAAACGCCTGTTTGCGCAGGCGCCCCTGCGGGGAGCGTATAAGGGTCCATCAGTGAAGTGCTGTGACGCGGGAAAATGGATGGCTCTCATTAAATCCTTGATGTGCCTGAGTGAAAAGGACGAGCGAAGTGCAGCAGACTTGCGATGACGACGATGCTGGATGTCTGGCCGCGATGGACGATATGGCCAGCTAGACAGTCGTTGAAGTGGTAGCGGCATCTTGGCCAGGCATCTGAGCGTGGAACTTGGACATGTAGACCGACTGTCTGCCTATGGGCACAGGATTCAATAGGCCCTCGCCTGGAGCTTGCACGCCACTGGGTTTCCGATGGCTGCGACAATGTCAGCAGGGTTCTCGGTAGGCTGAAACCTTGGTTGGCTCGGGTACAGAACCCGACTGCCATCTTCAACGACCGGCCTGGTGAACGATCTTCTGCCTTCCCTCGCCTTCCTGGAACTCTCTTGAGAATGCGACGTCGCAACCTTTTCTTTTTTCCTGCTTATTTGGTGTTTTCTAATTGGCGGCCGCCGTGTTCCTGTGTTCACCAGCTATTGGCCGTTGGGAACTCCGTGGATCTTCCTGGTTGGCCCCTTTGTTCACTTCACTTCATTTTGCAGTGCCACGTTTTTCTGTTCTTCACCGTCGTCATCTTTCATCTACTGCTGTTACCCGGCCTACGAGCATCTACTGTCTTCATTTTCTTTGTGTCACTCATTTTTTCACGTGCACTTATCAAATGCGCAATAAAAAGTTCATTAATGATCCTTTTCAGATAATTCTTTCAGTCACCTTCAAAGTACTCTCCGTCAGATGCAATGCATTGGTCAAGTCTTCTTTTCCCACTTTTTGAAGCATGTCTGAACTTAACTTTGATGTCGTTCAGTGCCTTTGCAAAGCTGCTTTCACCGTCTCCACATCAACATAATGCTTTCCCTTTTAGCATTTTTTTCATTCGCGAGAATAGAAAAGAGTCGCATAGGGCTAGGCGTGGTGAATAGGGAGTCTGGGGAACGACAGACCATCCGTGAGATATCAAATAATGGCTCACTCATAAGGCCGTGTGCGCGGAGGTGTTGTCATGATGAATGAACCAGCCAGCTGATCGTCAAAGTTCCGGATGTTTCCTTCGCACATACTCTCACAGACATCTTAGAACTTCCAAATAAAACTGCTGGTTAACAGTCTCGCCAGGGGGTACAAATTCCTGATGCACAATTCCACGAATGTTGGAAAAAACAATGATCATCGTCTTCACATTCGACCTCACTTGCCTTACTTTTTTTGGTCTGAGAGAGCTGGGAGTCCTCCACTGGCTTGATGTTTGCTTGGTTTCTGGGTCATACCTGTAACACCAACTCTCATCACCTGTAATGACTTTGTTCAAAGAGTTTGGATCAGTTTGAATATCCGTTTTCAAGTCCTGGCAAACATTCATGTGCGTGGTTTCTTGCTCATTTGCGGGAAAGCACAGAACAAATTAAGCGGAAACACGTCTCATGTGCCAATCCTCCCTCAATATCCACTGGCACGAGCTCCAAAGTCACGTCTGTCTCGGCTGAAATTTGGTCAATCGTGATAAGATGATCCTCAGTGATCTTTTGGTAAACTTTTTTCAATGTTTCCATCGTATCGTGACCTTGCTCGGCGTCTAGAACAAGGTTAGTCTTCAACACTCATCTCACCATATTTAAAGCACCCAAACCAGTTGAAAACTTGTGTGCAGCTCATTGTATCTTCCTGGAAAGCCTTTTGAGATACTCGCCTTCAGACCACGGGTACCTGGGGGTTCAAGTCCCACCTCGCCACAAAATCTCATTTTGTTTCCCTCCATTTTTTTTTTTTTTTTTCTGAGGGTGGGTCAAGGTCGTTGCAAGGAAGAGCACTACGAAAGTGGACACGCGAGCCCTCTTTCTCCCGGATCGGCGAAGCTGCAAACGACACGACCACTGCAGTGAGCCTCCAACAGCTCCGCTGTCAAATTCTGCTGTACAATGGTGATCCGGCGATCCTAACTTGGTACATGCCATCGCAGCCCTCATCAAAGTGGCCACACATCACACATCAAGGCCAAAGAGAATGCCGACACAAGACGCTGTGAAAAGTGATCAGCAAATCTATTGTGTCCATCCTGCCACTGCATGCTCCCTTCGGTGTGAACAAGAGGGCGATGCCGGTGTTATCGTGCACACCAAAGCCACACGTGCTGCAGACGGCTGCGCTCGCCGGCGATGTGATTACAGGTAGTGTTTGTTCATGCACCTCCAAATGCATGTGCAATGTGTGCACTAGGATTAAAACCGAAACTACTGATCGTTGAATCCGCTGCAGATGAAACCGTTGCAGCTGGCAATGTGGGATAAGCAATGTCTGTATTTTTCAAGGCATGATTGGCGCCTATGTGCACATAGTCAAAACAAAACTATACTATCTGAACGCCGCATGCTCTGTGGACACAGCCATGGTCACTAGCTACATTATCACAAATCACACCCGTGCAGTGGTGCGATCGTGATGATGCGATGTGGCAGCTATCGATGCCATCATGCATTTCACAAGGACTGTCAAAAGGAAAAAAATTAGCTCGCCACAGCCACCACAGTCGAACCCTTCCATGGCAACAGATGGTGACCACAGTGTTCCAAAGGAACGTGACCAAAACTGTGCTACATCTAGCCGCAAATGCTGACGGACATAAAATGTTCGGGCACATGGTGTGCACTGGTCACAATGGTGATTCGGACTGCACCGCTTCACTTTCGTTGGGCACTAATGCCGTTTTCCGATTTCTCACGTCGCACATTAGCGGTGCTTTGCGCTCAGTGGAGTCCGAGGATTGTCCAAATGATCGTGGAAAAATGACAGTTTGACGGCTTTAAAAAATGCCTTGCCTGGACAAGAGAACAGGTCCAAATTATGTGAACAAGGGTTGAATTAACGACTTTTTACTGAAGTGCGGTGCTTGTATATATTGGTCACGGTTGATGTCCGCTACAGATTTCATTGAAAAACTAGAACCTGATATGCCTTCCATAATCCGTCAAATCCTGGCACTTCATTTACATTTACCTTCCATAACATATAGCTGCCAGCTACAATAACTCCTCTATCTGACCTGATTCACTAATTATACTCCCCAAACACTGACTGACCAGGAGGGCCTGGGTCCACCCGAGGCTTGTGAAACATGGGCAAGGGCGAGCTCAGAATGAAAGGCTTGTGACGTGCCAGCCAAGACTGACGCCGCACACAGAAGACGGCCAGCGCGATGACCACAGCTGCACCCGCCAGCAGTGGGAGCAGGAGAAGCCACAGCATGCGGCTCTGGAAAGTTGCCCCTGCCATCTCAAGCCTCACATCTCCTCCCAGGCCTGCGCACAACAAAAGTGAACACCGCTCAGCTTCGCCACGTCCAGAATAGTAGACAAGCACGGGTATGCAAAGACAGTAAAACCTCGTTATAGCAAAGTTGAAGGGGGAACAGTAATTACTTTGTTATAACCATTACTTCGTTATAACCAATATCAATTTCATCTATGGGAATTTCAAGGGGAATTACAATTGCTTCCTTATATCCGATAGTTTGTTATATTCAGGTTCGTTACAACGAGGTTCTACTGTATTCAAATTTTCAAATAGTTTTCGCTATTCCACTCAATTCTTACCGAACTTTTACTGCTCGAACGAAGTTTCAATTTAAGGATCGAAATATGGTATCTCCGTTGCTTGCGGATGGCGGCGAAGCGAACAGTCACGTAATGCGGCAAAGTGAGCATTCACATACTGCAGTGAAGTTAACAATCATGTACTGCGGCGAAGTTAAATCATGTACGCACAGTTCTTTCTGGGGTATTCTTTAGGACATGATTTTTGTTTTTCTTTTTCTAAGGATGACGTTGCGGGAGTACAGCACTCGGTGACCGAGACGCAATACTTAGACCACACAATGACCGATGCATTATGTGCTACTCGAGTGTGCCGAGTGATTGCAAAGCGACCAAAATGAACCACAATGCTTCAGAAAGTCCCTCGCTTTCACTGAGTACCACAACAAGTCAGCACGGTGTTCAGAGTGCAAGACTATGATGCAGAATGCATCTGAAGCCATGCGTTCCAATTATCGTGTCCCATTCACTGAGCACTGTACACTAGTCATGCAACAGAATTTCTTTCCCATGTTTAGCTGTACATTCTTTTGTATTGTATATGGTATTTGTTTGTTGGCTTTTGTTTGTATATGGCTTTTGTTTTGTATATGGTATTATAAAAAAAATATATGAACATTATTTGAAGAATATTCAGTTCGATTTGCACTCAAACATCAATATTCAAATTCGCATTGCATTCCAAGGTTTGCTATTTAAACAGCTCTCTAGACAAGACATCTAGGAAAGCATTCAATGCAAAAGATGTCCACGCTTGTTGGTGACGAATGACCCTAGGCATTTCAACAAATGCGAGCCAATGCATACTCGTAGAGAGACAGGAAGGACAGGCACAAGATATCGACTGAAGGCTTAGCTGACAAAACAACAGCAACATATCTACATGATTGATTTGTGGGGTTTAACGTCCCAAAACCAGCTCTGATTATGAGAGACGCAACATATCTACATGCACAGAAACATACAAGAAAGGGGGGGGGAGGGCAAGCTGTTGGGGTTCCTCTAGGGTGAAAAATTTTTAGAACCACAGCAGTGCTAGAGCTATTTACAGACAGACTTGGAGTTGTGACTGTGTAATACCTCTGATACACGGCCACTCTAAAGTCCTTTAGACAAGGGTACACCTTCCCGAAAGGCGTTCGAGCACATTGACACACGAGAAAGGGGTAACTCCCTTCCAGCAACGATCCTTTTCGGAGAAGCAGATCGCGCATCTACTTTACGGGCAGGAAGGGAGTACTCTCGCTCACAGTGTGCAGAATTTATCAATAAAATAGAACGTGTCGCCACACTGAGGTGCCCAGTGACTTTTTTTTTTTCTTTTTTTTTGCAAGATGTTTTAATTATGAGCAGTAGAACGATTTGTCGAAAAGTGAAGGTTTATACTCTATAGCTACGTATACTCTCAAACGCCTGCACCACATCACTAGCACCGTAACGCTAGTGTTGGCAGTTACAGCAGTGGCATTTGCTGTGTCGGTGAGGTAGGAACGGTAGAGTCGCTGAATCGGCCATGCTTTGGTATTGCCGAGTGTGACGTACACGTGAATTTTTAAAATATATTTTCTATCTTGCTGCTTGCACAAACAGCGCCATTTCTTTCTACAGTGTTTTTCTGAGGAACCACCTAAACGAGTAGTCAGGTGCCGTGTGTCATCGGCACAACTCCATTCAGCAAATGTTCCCTTTAGGCAATAAAAAGGGTTTACCTCAAAGTACTTTACTATTGCCCGTGTGTCAGGGGTATAATAAGGAGGACCAGTCTGAAAATCGCGAGTCTTCTGGGCAAAGTTGGCAGTTATGGAAATTCGAGACTGTGCATCCGAGCAGAAGTGCACTCACCAGAAGGCAGCTCAATCACTTTGGAGGTGAGGGCGACGCAGTCTTCTGGTGGAGAGCACACAGGGGTCACCTGGGCGATCGGGTCATGGTTAGAACGAGGCATTCAGCAACACATGAAGGGTGAATGTCGACCCTTACAGTGGAGTGGAAAATACAGCACTATCCAAAATCCTACAGCCCTTTCTAACACCGCCTGTAGCCACACACCACCACCACCACTACTACTACTACTACTACTACTACTACTACTACTACTACTACTACTACTACTACTACAGCCCTTTCTACAACTCCAAGCACTTTAATGAACAGCATGGGGATAGGAGGCTGCAAAAGTTGGTAGGCATTCGTTTTTGAGTAACACAGTTGAACAGCTTTATAAGAGGCACTGATATAAGAGTCAACTTGGTATAAGAGACATCATTCACCCACATGACTGGCTGTCCCAACTCTGGTTCGTACGACATTTTCTGTAACAGGTGCGCTCCCGAGGAAAAGTGCGTATAAAAAAAAAGTAAATATCCTTAAACTCTTGTCAGCAGCCCTACTTGTAACAAATATTTCGACGCCGGATGTAGCCCTGGTGGCTGACAACTGCAGTGAGTTTGTTGTGGGAACAAGTGGAGATGCTACCCGAGTATAACGTGAGGAAGTTGTAGCTAGCATTGCCAAGAAAGTTGTAGAAAATGTTAGCTAACATTCCCACTTTAAAGAAGGCCTTTGTAATACCTCATACGTGGGTCATTGTTAAAGGGAATAGGGCGTAAAGATTTGTGGCATGCCAATCTACAGAACGGCTATAATCTGGACACCAACTCTAATCAGATAAAGACTGTCATGCGCTGGCCGGGCTGCCTAGCAAAAGACCCGCATCACATGTGCCAGTGGCCACCGTTTGAGATCTCCTGCCCTACTGCATGTGAAGGCACTTGATTAGTCAACTCTGTACAGTCAACCCTCATTAATAACGAAGTCCACATTACATGATAAAAGCTTTGTTTTATCAGAAAATTCGTTGGAGAAGTATATTTGCACCACTGTCTTTATGGCAACACCGTTTCTCAGTTATTTTGTTATAAGCAATAATTTGTTATATAAAGGTTCAGCTTTTTTTTTCAGGTACAGGAACAAACAGGGTTTGTACAGGTCTAGGAGGGCAAAATTCAAGAATGAGAGGACTTGCAAGGTATATCTAAGTTCAACATTTCATGGCCTGTCAAAGGTTTCTTAAACATGCAGTGCAGAATCTTGGGTAGCAATTTTTCACCACAACAAAGTTTTCAAAAATAGATTAGAGGTCATCAGTCTCGGTCATCCATTGCCTAAGGAGCAGAAAAATTCACATCAATGCAGCTGCAGGACATCTCTTGTAGTTAACTATGTACGTACCGTTTTTCGGTTCGCCCTTTTTGACTTTTTTCAGTCTTCAATAACCTCTTTGACCGTGCTATGCAGGTGCAGTTGTACAACTTCTCCAGTTAAGGCTATGCTGAAGAGGCCTGAACAGCAGTAACTGCCCTAAGCTTTCTTCCACATGTAATATTTTCTGACTAAAGTCATCATGCTTACACTGCTTTTCTACCGCATACTGTTTTTACAATACAAAAGAAGTTGACCACTCGCTGTTTTTACCATAAGTAGCACAGCCAATACTCGACAGTATTTAGACGAGTGAAAAAAAAAAATTCAAAGGCTTTCAAAGGCCTTGAAAATGCACTTTTTATTTCAACGGTTTTAAAGACCTGCATGCGTCCTGAACAAAACATGCACGGCTGAACTTACTCTGTAGAACTGTATCTGCTACGTGCACAATTTTTCGTCGTCATATGTCACAGACCTTCTCAAGTTCAAAGCAACGCCGACAGTTGTCTGCTTTCCTACACCACTCTTGCACAGCACTTACCCGAACGCAGTAGTTCCCAGGCTTCAAGTCCCCAAACAGCACCACCACAGAGAGGTTCTGCAAATTCAAACAAAGCATCTGTCAGCAGCACAGTAATCACCACCAAATGTGCCTAATATGGCTGAATATCAAAACTTCCTGCGCAACGTTTCTCTAGAGGCAAGCAGAACATTTTACTGCAACAGCAAGTGTATGGACGTACAGCGGCATTTCTGCTGCCATTGTCACCATGACATTTCAAATGACGTCACATGGTATGACGAAATAAACCAATGTATTATAAAAAATGGAATAAATTCAAGAGAAAACACCCTTGATGGAGGTGGGTCTCGAGCCTATGCACCTCAGCTGCAAAGGTTGTTTTTTTTACGTGCGAAGCATGTTATGCTCCAAGGCTGTCGGCGTCTCCCATCGCCCGTCACGGTGACGAGAGGCAGTGCAGTGGCAGGTGACAAGAGACTGTGTGCAAGTGACAGGTAGACTGCGTATGTGTAGGGTTGTCACGTCAAAAGTGATTTTAACAAAGTTCTGTTAATCAGCCCAGGCTATCGGCATCGAATGCCATCATCACGGCTACAGTAAAGAAAGCCCATCAGCAGTGATTGATGTGTTCCTGTGGGAAACACCGATGCGTCACTTCATGCATCGCACCACCCCAGGTTTCACGTTAATGGAGCCATCATGATTTTCTTTTTTCAGGGAGCACACAGGATAACTACAGGAGAAGAAGAAGACCACAAAACAGAACCCTGTGGCCTTTTTTATTGTGTTGCCACTTTCTGAGCTGCCTGTAAAGGTAGACATTTGGAAACCAGCTCAGCCTCACATTCAACTGACAAAAGTGAGTGTCGAGGTGTGTTAAGGCCATTAGTTTATTGGGAAATTTACAGCAACAATCGGGAAGACTGGTCCAAAACTGGGAGAGTTGGCAGGTATGGACACATCCAGATATTCTTTAAATGTAAAATTCAGAATGTGCTTTTTTTGGTGTGCTGTACCAAAACTAGGCTGTTTTCATATAGCTAGACTTACAACAAATTCAATGCGACACGAAAGTAGCTTTGCTATAGACATTTCCAGCTCTATTTTGTCTTTCTAATGTGTATTGGTACTTTCTGTCTGTATTCCAGGGACAAAGGCATTTGTGATCACTCCCTGCATTTGAAAAGGACAGCCACCAGCTAATAGAAAAAGCGTGAAGACTGAACACTTGTTCGGGTCCGTCCTGAGCAGAGCAAACCAGATGGGCGTGCAGTTTGCGTGTATCCTCACGTCGGACGGCTCCACGGAAATCTCTTCCACGGACGATTGTCCCACCACCCCTCCGGCTGCGAAGCGCATCCAGACGGCAGACGAAGCGACTAGACGGACGCGCCAGAGGATGGCCAGAGAAAAAGAAAAACATGACGGCACTGTCTGAAGAGACAGCTGCCCACTTCAAATCTTTAAGCTCTTCTTCGCACATTGTGTGGGCTGTTAGTCCCAAACTGATGCGTGTATTTGCTTTAGGTTTGTGTCCGAAAGCTTCGTCGGCAAAAACAATTCATTGCACTTTTCACTCGCAGGCACATTCAACACAATCACAATACAGCACAGAAACCAACCAAGTTCTCCATCAGCGAACGAATGCTGTTATCTTCGTCTGGTGATGCTTATGAACAGCGCTTCGAACAATTTCCTCCTCCACAAAGCTTAAAGGGACACTGAAGCACTTTTTAAGAAAACTGAAGTTACAGTGCTATTTTATCATTTTTCATATGGTGAACTCGAAAATCACGTCGAAAATTCGCATAAACTTCAGCAAATGACTATTTTGGCAAAAACGCGTAGCGCAAACCATGGGCAGCAACTCAAACCTCGTCGTTGCCTGTGATTTGTTTAACAGGTTCATGACATCATCATGAGTGCCTCGCAGCACCTGACTCTGCCTTGGCTGTGCTAGTGCGCGTGCGGAAACCAACACCGCAACCGAACGCCGCAAACCAATGCTCCAATTCAGCTATCTTGATCGTCCTCAATATGATGCTATCTTGATCGTCCTCAATATGATGCCACTTATCAGCGTTTCACTCTGTCATCCTCCTTACCTGCACTCCGCGCGTGCCGTGGGGCGTTCCCGCAGACCAAGTTCGGGTGCTTATATCACTGTTTAATTAAATATTGCGAAAAAAGAACATCATACGCATCCTATACGAGGTCACAGATTCCGAATTTCTATTAAATTCGAGAATTTAAAACCACTTCAGCGTCCCTTTAAGCACTGAAGTGATTTCTGGCTCAAACTGTTCTTCACACGGTATGCTTTCACTTTCATGAGGCATTCCAACGCATCTTAGCATGAAAAATCTGGTTCTGACGTCAAGTACACATTGTCCTCGCCGTCCGAGTCGTCGTGGATCGCAACCTCCACACTACCGTGCACCGCTGCGACAATCAAATCATCCGTGCTCGTTTCCTCACAGACAGCAAGCACCAACTCCCCGGCATCTTCCTGCTGTTCAGATGGTCCCGGCAACTTCCTGGAACCACCTGAACAGCGCTGCGTCCACGTCTTCAAATTTCGATGTACGTATTCTCTTCCATGACAGGGAAGACGAATTTTGCTGCCGTTGCTGCCGCAGTTTGTCCTGGTAGTGTTGGAAATGCCATATTTAGCCGACACTGATGCCTTCTCCAGCCCACTCCCTATGTCCCTTATAACACATTCCTTGGACTCCAGCGATAAAGCACGGCGTTTTTTTCACACCGCGTGAAGACACCGCTGACGCCACGGCGACAGGAGCTCAACAACATACATGCTCGGGGCACTCGCACGGCAACTACGACACGGTGAAGCAGACACAACAAATGCAACAAGTGAAAACAAGCAGATAGAAAAAAAAAAAAACCACTCTACCGCTCCCATCCCACACTCCGCGCACCGGGACTGGACGCTGTCATGGTGACGAAAACACTCTCCCTTCTTCCAAAGTCTCCCTCCCTACTGTACCCTCCCTTCTCCTCCATTTTGTTTGCCTTTTCACGGCTGGCCTCCACGCGCACTCCCTCGCTCCCACTCCCAATGTGCCGGCGCGCTGGGAAACCGTGCTCCGCTCGCCGATTCCATGGTCGTGCGCTTAAAAAATCCGCGCTACAACCAGTATTCTCCTTCACGCGCCTACTCAATAAACGGTCTGCCTATACATTGGGTGGACCACATTATAACCAGTGCCGTGCTAAAAGCGGTTACGTTATAAGTGGTCTGTACTGTGTTATAGTTTCTGGGGCCATGATTACAATTACACTATTCGTAAAAAATTTTCAGAAAACGCTTTGCGATCCCTTGAATGATGCTTATGTCATATGATGTCATTAACATGACTATAACTCATATCACATCCCTTGACGTGTACCCTTTGTTTAACACCCATCTTTTCATTTGACACACATCTTGACCCCCTTCCATTATTTTTTGCTTCATCATGCTTACATCATATCCCGTAATTCATGTCATGAACATAACTAACTCATATCGCATCTCTTCACCTATATCTTTTATGTGGCACCCATCTTGACCTGTTTCCACTAGTTTTACTTTTTTAGAGTCATGAGCATGTCATGTCATGAACATTACTATGACCAATGTCACATTCTGCAACATGCACCTTTCATTTGACACCCATCTCGACCCCCATCCAGTAGCTTTAGTGTTGCGGAGTCATGCTCATGTCATAGCATGTCCTGAGTGTGTCATGTCAGGTCATGAACATGACTATCACCAATATCACATCTTTTAACAAAAACCTTTTGTATGACACCCATCTCAAACCCCTTACAGTAGTTTTATTTTTGCAGAGTTGCACTGATGTCATAGCATGAAATGGGCGTGTCATGTCATGAACATGACAATGACCAATATCACATTTTCCGACATGCACCTTTCTTTTGACAGCTATTTGAACCCTTCCAGTAGTTTAATTTTTGCAGTCATGCTCATGTCAGCATGAGCTGAGCGTATCATGTGGTGTCGTGAACATGGTTGATTTTTGGGGTTTTACGTCCCAAATCCATCCAGCTGTGATTACGAGAGATGCCGTAGTGGAGGGCTCCGGAAATTTCGACCACCTGGGGTTCTTTAACGTGCACTGACATCGCACAGCACGCGGGCCTCAACATTTCGCCTCCATCGAAATGCAGCCGCCGCGGCCGGGATTCGATCCCGCGACCCTCAGATCTGCAGCCGAGTACCATAGCCACTAGACCACCGTGGTGGGGCTGTCGTGAACACGACTATGACCAATCATGTCCTTCAACATGCACCTTTCATTTGACATCCATCTTGACCACCTTCCTACAGTTCCAAGCTTTTCCTTTTATCATGAGGCATTATCATGCTTTGCAAAATCAAATCATTCTTAAATCATGACCAGGCCATTCTTATGGTGTACTCGTATTATTGTAACCACTCTAACCTAACCTGTATGATTTACAAACTTACAAGCTTTGTTATTTTCTTTCAATTTATTTCTTGAGTGGCAACTCACTTTCGTAGTCACGAGAACGACAAAGCTCAGCTATCTTACTCATTATACCCTATAGTCATGCCCACGCTAAATTTAGGAATCGTTTGGTACATAATATTACGATTGGTCATTGGTTTATTGAGGTATCTTATTTTTATAATTTCCCATAATTCTGGAACTGCCCTCTTTTAAGGTCATTCTCATAAGTGGCACATTACGGCTCTCACCTTAACGAGTCGGACCATTGCTGGCAAAAACAACAGTATTCCTATTATGAGGCGAGTCACCTCGTAAAATTTAACTCAACGACACGGCTCCCGGTTTCCCCGCTGTGTTGCTACCAACCCTGCTGGCTCTGCCTCTGCCCGCACAAGAATGTGCAAAACAATACAGATGGCAACTGTCCTGCCAATTAACCAGGTCCCACACACTCACAAATTAACATACTTAATGATTCCACAATGTTTACAAAGAGCAGAAGCAAGATCTTGCTGAACGCACACAATCAATGCACACTTAGACGGAGAGCCCGGCGAGCAAGCAGCCCAAGATGGTGCCACCGCTAGACGCTGCTAGCGGCACCTTAAGGAGGCACCCAGGAAGGCCGCAGTGGAAAGGTCTACATGGGACGTTTTATTGTAAATTAGCAGTGCGTAAATAGTGCATCTCAGAACCAAATTGAATACGAATCAAATAGTGATGAAACTGAACTTAGTACAAATAACAATAGATGTGCATTATTTGATTTGTTATTCGAAATTTTCTAGCAGTAAGCTAAACATTCTCAAAACAGCCCGAAAATTCCACGACACCTTACCTGAAATATATTTACACATTGACAAAGGAACAATACGATTACATTTAAGAGATAAAGACAGTTGTGTAAAGTGAGGTGGACTTGTGTGAAGCAGTGGCAAGAGCCTTTGAGATATTAATAAGCACAGGTGGCACTTGGCCAAGCATTAATCTACTGCTTGCCTATCATGTGGTTGAGGCCTGTTTGCCAAGATTCATTCCATTAAATTTTTCATGACTACGATTTAAGCCTGAAGTGCAACAGAGCGCTCTTTTCTAGCCTCATTCCTTCCCAAGAGCTCGGCAAACAAAACTAGTGGTATGATGATGGTGACAGTAGGTTGCAGACGCTTTTGCATCCATGACATTGCCATTTTGAGCAAGAAGGTCTACATCTGGGGATCAGTATAGCCTCCCTAGGCCCATAAAAGGTTGGGCTACATGCGTTGTGGTACTTCAATTACGAAAAAAATAACCCCTTGCAACTACGTTTCCGGAAACTCCCTTGTAGTTTTCTTTGTTGGCCAACTATTCTAAATATATTCAGTATTTCGATCCGATTCGAATACCAAATCAACAGAACACTACTGATTTGTTATTTGGAATTTTCGAATATTCATATACCCCTATTGTTAATGCATATTGTCAAGGCTAACATGAAATTCGAGCACACTCAGTACACATCACAGACAAGCCTGGTATGTTTGAC
The DNA here is from genome assembly GCA_013339685.2 of Hyalomma asiaticum. Lineage (NCBI taxonomy): Eukaryota > Metazoa > Arthropoda > Arachnida > Ixodida > Ixodidae > Hyalomma > Hyalomma asiaticum. The sequence goes on along the minus strand of CM023489.1, from coordinate 89,522,791 downwards.
ATTCTAGAACAAATTATGGAAATCAAATGCTGCATCATGCCTTGCCATCGTTACTTAACTCTTTTCATTAACAGACATGTTTGCTCTCTCTAAGGATGTGCATGTTCCAGTCTTTCATTCACTTATTTGTCTGCTTTACTTGTAGTACTTTCAATGAGCACGCATTTTCCGTTGAAAGTGCACGGTGATGTGCCTTCAAACTTTGCATCTTCATCAGTGTGACGACAAAGATACAAGTGCTTTAAATTATCTCTATTTGACTGTTTCTATTTGTTCTGAAAGTTGCATAAAACACATTTCACATTCGTGTCAATTAATTTCTACCCATGTTTTTATGCACATCGTTTTTTCTCTATACATGCACTTGTTCGTGCATTGCTTTTGCTTTCGCATGTTTGCTGCTTGTCGCCAGAAAGGGACACAGACCTAGTCGAGTCGCTATGTGGCTTTTTCGTCTGCATTCCTGTTACCTGTACCCTGTACAGATGCGAAATAAAGTTCAAGTTCAGCACTGTTCTTATGGATACACTATATTTCACTTAGGTCATGACATCAGCATTCATTGTGCTGAAGTCCAACTGTAGCTCTTAAAGGGCCCCTAAACAACCCAGAGGTCTAAAATTTGTTTTGAAGATATGACTGCGCTCCTGTGCGATGTGAACATGCTCCTGCAAGAATTTTGCGAATAGGTGCAATAATAAAAAAGTTAGACGAGTTTAAGTGGCCGCTTGTGTCGGTTTCGTTTTCTCGGTCAGACTCCCCACCCTTCTCTGCCGAGGAGAGGGTAGGCGCGCACCGTCGAGACTCCGCCCACTTTTGACACGTGACATGACGTGATCAATTGACGTCATTGACGCTTGCGCTGCAGTTCCAGTTGCTCCTGCACTCACGCCGGTGGCATGGCCACAGGATCTGACACAGACCTGTTTTCAACCAATCAACGAGCTACAACTACGCAAGGTTGTTAGCGGTAGAACGTGACGACACCTAAGGATGCGAGCGCGACTGGTCAATCGCAGGAAAGAGGCGCGGGAATTGTTTTTTGAAATACAGCGTTTGTGTGGCGCGCAGCGCTGTCATATTCGCAGAATGTGATCGCCGCAACCTCCTCTATGATTGAGTTAGCTTGTTTGGGCGGCTTTAAAAAAAAGTAGGAGCCTGTTTAGTGGCCCTTTAACTGGATCACAGCTGACCTTCTGACATCTAAACCCATGCATCTAGTCAGTTTATACCATTACTTACAGCGATGGTCTTGGTCTCCTCGCCTGCGGACCAGATTCCGTTCACGCAAGGGGTGGGGTGTTCCAGTGCTGCCGGTGAAATGGTTTTCCACAGACCCACACGCAGCCGCTGACACTGAGGCGCCTTGTCTTTAAACACGTACACCGATACCTTGATGGTGCGCCTGCAACATTGGGTAGGTTTTGCAATTCAAGGCTGACTGAGGACACAAAGTTTTATTCTTGTTTTTTTGTTTTATTTAAAGGTACTGCAATCTGGTACCAGATCTTGGCAGGTGGGTATACATGAAAGTTGTGTTTTAGTGAAGCACAAGCAACCAGTGGTGAGCCACTCCTTGTAAACCACTTGAGGAGACATTGGAAGCTGGCTAAAAGGAGCCACCGATTTCGTTACAGACTTAAATGCACCTTATACATGACTTCAGGTGAATGCATTTACAATTAAACCTGGATGTAACGAACCTGCATGTAACAAATTCCTGGACTTAGGGAATTTTTTCCAATCCTCAACACCATCCCCATAGAAGCCCATGTAAGTAGAACCTCGTTATAACGAACTCGGATATAACGAAATGCTGGATATAACGAAGCAATCACAATTCCCCTTGAAGTTCCCATAGATGACATGGACATTGGCTATAATGAACTAATGGTTATAACGAAGTAATCATGGCTCCCCCTTCAACTTCGTTATAACGAGGTTTTACTGTAATTGTGACCTCCATATAACAAAGGTGTTGTGGTAATTGACCTGAATGTAACGAATTTACGGCACTGATCATTTATTATTTTGAGCCGTAACATTACTAAAAATTCGTATGTACAATGCAGAAAGTTTTTTAATAGGTAAAATAATAAAATACGGGGGAAGCTGCGGGTAGTATGCATACCATTGCAGCACATGAATGCGCGCCGCGATTATGATACGAGCGTCTCTAGAATAGCTTGCGCCACTTGGCGGCAAACAGAGCAGCCTCATTACAGGGCCTTCGAGATGGTAATGTGGCGCGGCATCTTGAAGGTCATGCTATGGGGCTTTTGCTTGCGAGTTGTGACGTCTGCTGGCACTACTGCGCCGAATGGGCAGAATGGGTGAACACAGCGGTTAGGTACGTTAGGCCTCTCTCTCAGCGTGGCATCGTCGTGGGCAGCATTTTGAGAACTTGCTGTGAAAACGAGCTCCGTGCCAAGGAAGCGCAAGGTTTTGTCTTTTGAAGACAAACTCGCAATTGTAAATGCAGTTTCCATGGGTGAGAAGAAGAACGTTGCTGCTCGATGTAATATCCCAGCCAGCTCCCTGTCAACGATATTGAATTTGAAAGACAGCATCCACGACAGAGTGGAGTCGGGCATGAGTTCGAAGAAGAAAGGGCTCAAGACGTCAGTGTACGCTGATGTGGGCAAGCTTCACACTGACCATGAACATTGACTCTTTCGAAGCACAAGAAGGGTGCTTCAACCGCTTCAAGAAGCGACACAGGCTGGTGTTCCGCAATGTGTGTGGTGAAGAAGGTGCCATCGACGAGTGTGTTATGCAGCACTGGCGGTCTGGACTTTCCGCTCGCCTTTTAAGTATGAGCCATGCAATATTTTCAATATAGACGAGACAGCGTTGTTCTTCAAGGCTCTGCCTGACAAGACAATCACCTTCAACGACAGAAAATGGAGCAAACAGCGGGCGACGTTTCTTCTGGTTGCGAACATGACCGGCACAGAGCGGCTGCCACTGCTGGTGATAGGAAAGGTTGCAAAGCCAAGATGTTTTACGAACATTACGCAGCTGCCTGTTGATTACCTCTTTAATTGGAAGGCTTAGATGACCATCAAAGTATTTCAAGCCTGGCTGCATCGGCGAGACAACTGCTTTGCCGCCAAGGCTCGGAAGGTGCTGTTCATACGGGCTCGAAAACGCTGAACATCTGTTCCTGCCTCTGAAAACAACGGCTTGGAATTATAGTTTGTCAAAAGCCACTACTGACAGCAAGTATATGAGTGGATGTTGCTCTGCATGGAGGCAGGCGAGCAGTGCGAGGTAAGCCTACTCAGCACAATCATGTTGTTGTTATGTTACTATGTGGGGTTTAGCGTCCCAAAACCAGCTCCGATTATGAGAGACGCCATAGTGGAGGGCTCTGGAAATTTCGACCACCTGGGGTTCTTTAACGTGCACTGACATCGCACAGCACACGTGCCTCAACATTTCGCCTCCATCGAAGTGCAGCCACCGCGGCCGGGATTCGATCCCGCGTCCTTCGGATCTGCAGCCGAATACCATAGCCACTAGACCACCGTGGCAGGGCTCAGCACAATCATGCTCACGTACGCATAGAAGAACACGTCGACTGATGCAGTCGCCAATTTCTTCAGACACGGCGGCTTCCTGCACGATGCTGCGGACCCGTATGTGGTGGCCGGTGTTGAAAGCGGCGAAAAGCAAGATGGGCACCATGTTAACATCATGCCAGCTGATGTGCCCCTGCGCGATCGCAATAGGCAATTATGTTGCCGAGGTCTTGATGGCGAAGGGGAATCTGCTGACGAGGGCCCAAGCGATTCAGACAAACATCTATGCCACTCAATGATGGAGGCTGAACAAGCGTTGGCCATTTTAGAGGACATCTGCACGGTTTCCTGGGACTGTGTGCGCGGACTGAGCCACCTGCAGGAACTTTGTAAAACTACAATTTCCTCGCACATTTCCTCCCAAAGCAAAACACCACCACAGACTTCTTTAAGAAATAAAAGTCTAATGGTGTCAGACATATTTTTCAGGTGTTTTGATCATACTCGTGATAATTGGGACCCACGATCAATTCAGACATTCTCTCTGGTACTTTGAACTCCGAATTAATGGGGCTTTACAGTAGTATGACTTTCTATTCCTTAATCAAACACCAAGTTCCCGCACTAAGGACTTTGCATTCCTCAATGTGGGAACTGCCACTGATACGCCGACTTGGTGGTGCCCTTGATGGACGTCATTGACAGCAGTGGTGAAGGAAGGGCATTGTCACGAAATGTCCTACGGCATTACCGTCAAGAGACACCAGGCTGAGCACACCTGGTGGGAAAGCCATGTCCTAGTTTCCCCAAAGACCTGATGATTGGTTCCCTTCCATGGCTACCGACGATGGCGAGAGACGGAGAGTGGCGAGTACACCAGTCTCTCGGCGTCTGCACGCAATGACATTCCAGGAACCTGGTGCACCCTCTCGCATACTTGACCAGACCCCTTCAGAAGTATTTGTGTCCCGCAGCTCTCACTACTTTGATGAGGATTCTAATTCAATCGCATTACATTGTTTACTTGCCCGCCGTGGTGGTCTAGTGGCTATGGTACTCGGCTGCTGATCCGAAGGTCGCGGGATCGAATCCCGGCTGCGGCGGCTGCATTTCGATGGAGGCGAAATGTTGAGGCCCGTGTATGTGCGATCGTCAGTGCACGTTAAAGAACCCCGGGTGGTCGAAATTTCCGGAGACCTCCACTACGGCGTCCCTCATAATCAGAGCTGATTTTGGGACGTAAAACGCCACAAAATAACATTGTTTACTTCAGCATTGCATGATCAGAAGTGTGCAAGTTTCATTAACCATTGCATGTGCGCCGCCCGGAAGCGTGTTGCTGTTGAGGCAGCATAAAGGGAGCCATGAGCGGCAGCACGATACTTCTGCGAGAATGCAGACGCTGCGCTGGAGCTCCGAACCTTGCAGTTGCATGCCTAAGACACCACGCTTTTCATGCGCTCTCCAGCACTGTTTCTCTAAAGACATGTGCTGGATGTGCCGTATCGACAAGAACCTACGCAGACAACTGCAAGAACGAGCGCTGGTGGATTGTCTGCTCTATTACCATTGGCACACGATACACAAGGCCTTGCTGCGGTAAGGCAGTGCATGTGTTTTACCTTCCCAGTCCGCAGCCTGATCAAAAGCTAGCATCCAGCCCGCATCATCAGATAACGGTTGCACCTAGCTCGCTGTGAGCAAACGTGTATGCTACTGTTTACAATCATGAAATTACACAACAAGAAAGAGACTAAATTCAGTGCGTGAATTGCTGTAGCTATAGCCAATCAGGCATACGCATATGTCATAAATTCTGTCTGATTCCCCAACTATGACAGCCTGCTTTTCCAAGTTGTCTAGATCCTAAAGAATGTCTGCTTTCTCACTCAGCAAAACAAATGTTTCGGTCCCGTAGGAACAGAAAGAAATATCGCGGCAATGCACAGGCCAACACAGCATGCACTTGCTCTGTGATCCTTGTAATACGCTCAAAAGACAAAATGATGACAGCATGTGCATAAGCAATGTTGAAAGAAGTCAGAAAACAGCGTCATGTCAGCACCTGTGCCCCATAAAAAAAAATGGAGGAAAGGAAAAGTGAGCTTCCCACCAGCACTTTATTATGATATTTAGCATTTTCTTCTCCTGAGCTACCCAAGCCATCTGCCTCGTGCTGCGCTCCTAAAACCCGAAACGTCAGAGGCTTATAAAAATGAAAAAAGAAGTCTTCTCTTGTGTCTTTGTTTGATCTCTCATACCGTCTTGGGTTTCAAAGGAGCAACGTGCCCAGTGTTGTGTGCTAACATGCTCCTCAGGTTCTGGTGGCCAATTTGCTGAAGTAGAAGCACCTGCTGACTTCGGAATATGAGTTTCTAATAGTGAAGTGTTGTGAACATCATGCGGAACGAAATATCATCATCATCATCATCAGCCTGTCTACGCCCACTGCAGGGCAAAGGCCTCTCCCATGGATCTCCAATTATCCCTGCCCTGTGCTAACTGGGCCCAATTTATCCCCGCACACTTCCTGATCTCACCTGCCCACCTAACTTTCTGCCGCCCCTTGCTACGCTTGCCTTCTCTAGGAATCCACTGTGTTACCCTTAATGACCAACGGTTGTCTTGTCTTCGCATTACATGGCCCACCCACGCCCATTTCTTCTTCTTAATTTCTGTTAGTATGTCCCTAACACACGTTTGTTCCCTAACCCACTCCGCTCTCTTCTTGTCCCTTAAGGGTACACCCACAATTTTCCGTTCCATAGCTCGCTGCGTCGTCCTCAATTAAAGCTGAACCCTCTTAGTTAGCCTCCAAGTTTCTGCCCCGTATGTGAGTACCGGTAAGATGCAGCTGTTATACACTTTCCTCTTCAGAGACAATGGTAAGCTACCATTCATTATCTGAGAACGCTTGCCGAATGCACTCCACCCCATTCTAATCCTCCTAATCAACTCAGCCTCGTGATTCGATCAGGGGTCACTACCTGGCCTAAGTACACATATTCACTTGCCACTTCCAATGCCTCGCCAGCTATCTCAAATCGCTGTGCTCGCCCCTGGCTATTGAACATTAGTTTTCTGCATATTAATTTTCAGCTAGGCCCACTGTTATACTTTGCCTGTTTAGGTCAGTAGTCATGCTTTGCAATTCATCTCCCGAGTTACTTAGCAAGGCTATATCGTCAGCAAATCTGAGGTTACTGACGCATTCCCTATTAACCCTTACACCTACCTGTTCCCAATCTAGTGTTCTAAATACTTCTTGTTGTTCTAAATACTTCCTGTATTTATGAAACGAACGAAATATAGTGATTGCTAATATGAAAGTTCAGCGTTGTGAGGTACGCTAAAGTGAAATAACTTCATACTGAAACTAGAGGAAGTCAGCGTGGGATTTCTGAAAAGTTTATTCATTTGAAAAGCTTGTTAATGAGGTACTCATTGTAACAAGGTTTTACTGCATGCGTTGCCATACTCGAAATTCTTTAATGTTCATACATCTCCAGAAGAAACTCTCAGGCAAGAAAGAGTTCACTCACTGCTCATATGATCCTTGGGGGATGACAGTGGCATTCCACATGGTGCAAGCATGATCGCTCGGTGGAGCCATAATATTCTCACCTGCAAGAGCATCACACTGACAGTGTTAATTCACTGCACAGCAATGGTCAAATGTCACTATAATGAATTCAGTTTGACACATCAATAGCTTTGTTATACTCGATAAATCATCATAAACATGTACAGTGAACGCTCATTAATTTGAACTTCAGTGATTAGAATTTTTCGCAATTCAAACTAGGTGGCATGGTCAGGTCAAGCTGCATAGAACTCTATGTGTTAGAGAGCTCGTTAAAGGGCCACTAAACAGGATCTTACATTTTTTTCTAAGCCGCCCAAACAAGCTAACTCAATCATAGAGAAGCTTGCGGCGATCATATTCTGCAAATATGACAGCGCAGCGCGCCACACAGACGCCGTATTTCAAAAGACAATTCCCGCGCCTCTTTCCTGTGATTGACCAGTCGCGCTCGCATCCTAGGTGTCGTCACGTTCTACCGCGAACAACCTTGCGCAGTTGCAGCTCGTTGATTGGTCGAAACCAGGTCTATTGTCAGATCCTGTGGCCATGCCACCGGCGTGAGCGCAGGAGCAACCGGAACTGCAGTGCAAGCGTCAATGACGTCAATTGATCACGTCATGTCACGTGTCAAAAGTGGGCGGAGTCTCGACGGCGCGCCGCGCCTACCCTCTCCTCGGCAGAGAAGGGTGGGGAGGCCGACCGAGAAAACGAAACCGGCGCAAGCGGCCACCTAAACCCATGTAACTTCTTTATTATTGCACCTGTTCGCAAAATTCTTGTGGGAGCACGTTCACATCACACAGGAGCACAGTTATATCTTGAAAATAAATTTTGGACCTCGGGGTTGTTCAGGGGCCCTTTAATACAAACACAAACTGGACCCTCCACAGACAATTTCAACTACGCACCACCACGCCAGAACTTTCCCTGCTAGGCACAACTTGATAGCCGGCATGCAGCATCATCAAACTTGGAAGACGGTGCTCGATGGCTGCGCATTTGCAGCCGAGTAGACATCATGGCTGCCATATAAATTTGCGTTCACTTTTATAACTGGTCATACGCATCGGCATCGCCACTTATAGTCCGTTGCGGCAATGGCGGCATGTGCGCTCATGCAATGGATCACGTTAGGTGTGTTCGATACAGAAAGGGTGCACGACACCACATACAAAAAAGTGACAGCGGTATATGCACTTTACGCGACTTTCACGGTATTAGCGACGTTTTAAAGTGAACTGCATGAAACATGCAGCCACGATGTGGTGACAGCGGTACGTGCACTTCACGTGATCTTCACGTTATTAGCGATGTTCTAAAGTGAAGTTTCAGTCAGCGATGGCCAGGTGGATGTTGGCATGAGGTAGAAGTTGAAGCAAGGTTGAAATACTACAGCAGTGAATAAAGATTTAAAGCGGCAGTCTTCTGGCACGAGCATCTCGTAGACAAGATAAGAAAAAGGAGAACAGTGACTTCTACCTCGCCAAGCCTTTCTTTTTTCCAATACGCAGAGCCAGCTGAATGGCAGATGTGTTGCTGAGTTGAGCGCCTTTCGCACAATTTTGCTTAACATGCCCATTATTACGTACGCCACGCAGTGATCGCAATCTCTTCTCACCAAACAAAAAGGAAGTACGAACTTGTGAATTTGTTCTTAAATAAAAAGTTATTGCTTCAGAATTGCTGCCACAACATATGCCGAGTTCAAATTTCATTTATTTCGAACTCTGCAGACATCCCTGTGGAATTTGAATTAACTAGCTTTCACTGTATTTGCAACACTGTTCAATTGGCAATACTATTTTTATTTGGTTCATGAGAGGCAATAACTTGTTATATCACCATGTTTTGGCTGTACCACAGTTCAGTCACAAAGCAGCAACTTAGTACTCAACCTCCACGTTCCCTGCCACCATTTTTTCCCGTGACTTAACAGGTATGGTGATGAGTTTCCCATCATTCAGGCATACTTTCTGCCTAGGAGAAAATTTATTGTTAATTTTCTTTTCTTTCCCTGATTAGTCCAAAAGGCAAGGAACAAGAAAGGTTGATCATTTGCACAACATGGGGAGCAGCAAAATTAACTGCTATTAGAACCGGTGCACACGGACTATTACAATAAACTACGGTCGATCCCATATGTATCGAACTTGAATATATCGAATTATTGGCTATATTGAACAGCTGAGAAATACCCTTCAAAATGCAATGCAAAGGCTGGAGCACACGTACAGTAGAACCTCGTTATAACGAACCCAGATATAACGAACCATTGGATATAACGAAGCAATCGTAATTCCCCTTGAAATTCCTATAGATGAAATTGATAATGGTTATAACAAACTAATGGTTATAACGAAGTAATCACCGCTCCCCCGTCAACTTCTTTATAACGAGGTTTTACTGTATATCGAACATCCTTGGACAGCCACACCCAATATATCGAACTTTAACCAGCTTGGCGCCAAAGCAAGGCCTCAAGTCCACTCCTCCTGACACATCGTGATCACACTTCAGCTGTGCTGTAACGTGCTGAGATACCATACTGCACGCGACGGTGTCGAAAACACGGTGTCATTGCATTGGCTTACCAGATTCCACAGTGCTTGCCAGTTCACTAACTTGTCTGCTGTACCAATTTTAGGTTGCAACGTGCAGACGGAACATTTTTGAAAAAAGGTCAACAGGCAAAGCCACCAAATGAGATGAATACAAAGAGGCTGTAGTTATAGCAGTAGTCTTCACCAGTGTCGTCGAGTTGCATAGATGCAATGCGCGCGTTCCCATGGTTGCCCTTGCGGTAGCATATGTGATTCGCAAAAGCATAACCTCCGAGATCATGGCCCAATGATGCCAAGCCATATTTTCATTAGATGTAGCCTGTTACAAAGCCCATTAATCTCAATGTCACTGCCAAGATTAATGACATCATCATCATCGGTCTTCAATGTGGCTCCATTTCGATGTGCATTAAAGAGCCCCAGGAGGTCCAAATTTCCGGAAATTTCTGGAGCCCTCCACTACGGCGTCTCTCATAATCAAATTGTGGTTTTGAGAAGCAAAACAGCAGAAGTCAGTCAATCAATGTTTGTTCCGGCCGTTTCGCACTTTGCGAACTTCTGTGCATCTCTTTTGCTTGTGATCAGCCTGTTCTGGCGTTCCCAGAGGATTGATCTTCTCAGAATGATACAAATGACAGTTGGTGATTGAAGCCTTCTCAAGCGACATGCTTGTGAACCATTTTTGTAAGCACACTTTGTGATGCGAAGTGATGACATTGCGCAGGTCATCACTGACAACAGCGTTGGATGCTTTGATGAATTTCCTGAGTTATCAGCATTCCCGGGTGTCCTCTAGGAAAGGCTCACAGCAAGTGACTTCATTAGCACCAATGAGCAAGCCATTTCTGACCGCACCGCACCAATGGCTGATCATGCCTGACGCCACCGGTGCCAAACCTGAGCAGTGATGAACGTGTACACCAGTGCCGAACGACTTTGTACCGTGCTCTGAAACTGAAAGCTTGCGTCGGCGTTCACAGTCATTTGCCTGCTGTTGTGGCGCGATGGAAGGTGTGGAATTTGCTGATCTATAGGGCCTCAGCAATAATGACAATGGTTTGAGGAACTTGATGGACCGCAAGAAGATTACAAACAAGCTTACATATTTCTTTCATATGAAATAAAATGCGATTGTTCACACAGTGGTATTCTGCATATTGTAGGCAAATCGGTAAGTTACAATCTTGAGAAACAAATCTGAGACATGCACTGTTTTAAGAAGAGCTTAAAGCAGGCGTATTTTGCATTTCAAATTATCAATATACCAAACTATTTTACAATCTCCTTTGAGTTAGATATATCCGAGATCAACTGTATCACATAAACAAAGCTGCTTCTGTGTCATACACAATCCATTATAATGAAGTTTGACTGTCAGCTGGGGCATGTTAGTCAGAACTTGGGACATCAACTACTGCAGCTTGTGACCACTGCACATTATTATTTTGCAGTCCGTTTATTGCCAAATACTTTCAGTTTCGGTTTGGGAGAGCTTCGAAAATGACAAACAGCTGGGTGCAACTAGCGCACCTAGGTGTCTGCCACAGGGTGAAAAAGTTCAACCACATGAATCCACAGAACTGCGACGCATTTCCAAGCAGCCTGCAATACCTGCTCATGTTCCTTTACCTGCCGCATAGTCCTGCTCATTCGTCGCTATCATCGTCGTCTGGTGGCGACGATTTTTCCGAGGCTGGTGTCCCCGGGAGTCTACCACCGTGACAAGAGGGGCAATGACGGCTATGACGTCATCGTTGCTACACAGTGCTTGGCTGAAGTCAGTGACGTTGTGGAAGTTGAGGTCCCTTTCAGTCCCGTTACATATCCTCCCCTTCGCGAGGTGGGGCATATAGCACATGATTGAGAACTCAAACTTCAATATTCATTTAAATTGCTTTTAAATAATACTTGCCATTAACATATGGTAGATGACATAGGCATGTTCGTAGAAACTGATCCTGGAGGCTCTCTCACAACTGAAATTTTCGTGCTAGTGCCGCATTAAAGTGCCTCACACAGCAACAAGACAATTCGCAAGCCCCTCTCACACTAACTGCTCTGAGAAACAGTAGCATAGAGGCCGCTGTACAGGCCCAAAGTACAGAGCCACACAGCTCACTGACAGCACAGCAAAGGCACGTGAGGAACCATGTTTAGTCAGAGCATACCAGGCTGTCCCTTGACTTCGACCGGCTGTGGCGATGTGAAATTTCCGCTGGGTGACATCACCTGGATAATGATAAGCTCATCAGAAGTGCATGATACTTTGGGAAATATAGAGCAGTACAATGTCGATTATCCAAAATCTCTTAATACCGACTGCCAGATCATTTGTATTGGTAAAGTTATATGCACGTTAGACAGCCAAAGAAAAAAAGAAAGAAAAAGTACCAATTCAAACTCTTTAAATCACCAAACAGTTATTTAGAGTAAAAATTTCCACTCCTACAAAGCGACTGCCTCTCAGAAAAAAAAAAAAAAAAAAAGGAAGCCATGACCAAAAGGCCAAGGATTAATGCCTTACATGCCAACATTCCAAGCATTCCAAGCAAGGAACATGCGAAACATTATCTTTTATTTGATGACTTAATGTTTCCTCTTAAAGGGATCTTGAGAAGAATACAGAGCTGCATGATTGTAATTTTCACTGCTTCAATAACCAGATTCAAAGTACACATATCGTAACAAATTTTCAGAAAAAATTTCAGAACCATCTGAAGGCATGTGCAAGGAAAATACAATGAATCAAACAGATGCTCGCTCACCAGTGCGCAGTACTTGCCCGGATCCAGTACATCATCAGGAAAGGATGCTTTCATGCTCTCACCCTGCATTCAAGAGTGTAATCCCTTACTGCTCACTGCTTTCTTGTGAAAATAATAAATTACTCAGGCGCAGTACTTAGAGCAGTTTGCTGGGCTAGTTGTGATTTGTACTCCTGGTGCATTTTCAGCGCTTGTCAGAATAAGAAAGAAGTGGGGAGAAGAACGACTACAGATAGAGAGAACACTGATCTTCCGGTGAATTTCGTTGCGGCAAAAGAACTGATTAAATACCGTATTTTCCAGTGTATAAGATGCACCTTTTTATAAGACGCACCCCCTAGTTTTCGCAAGTTCGCATGCAAAAATTAATATATAAGACGCACCGGTGTATAAGACACACCTATATTCACTCACTTCCCGCAAAGAAACTTCATAACGTGGGGTTGAGCGAGCATTGTAAAATGCCGTACTTGCGTTTCTGAGCGCTAGTCCGTAAGAAAACTTCTACTACACCAAACTTGCGAGAAAAAATAATGCACACCCACTGAAACATTCTGCATGACTGCAGGAAAAACATTTTACTTCGTCGAAGCCCTCAAAGTCCTCGTCCTCAGACGCGCTTTGGAATAGTTCAGCGATGCTGGGACTTCCTCTGCTTCCACATCGGAATCACTGCTGCTGCTGTCATCATCGAGGTCAGTGGCTGAGGATGCTTGCAGGCCTGCCTTGCGGAACCCTGCAGTTACGGTGGCCTGTGACAGCGCACACCAGGCTTCGCGCACCCACTTAGTGACCTCACAAAACGAAGCACGCCTCATGCGTCCGGTTGCGGTATAGCTATGCTCGCCGTCGGACATCCACGACGCGTATTTTCGCACAAGCATGTGCCAGAATCTGCCAGCAGACTTCAAGGACAAGCTTGAGAGATTCCAGGCTTTCGTTAAGAAAGCCATTGAAGACGATGGCCTCGGCAACAGCCATATAATAAATATGGACGAGGTGCCACTTACGTTTGACATTCCGATGGAAAGGAGTGTGGCACCTAAAGGTGACAAGTCCGTCACCATCAAAACTACCCGGCCACGAAAAAGCGCACTTCACGGTTGTGCTTAGTAACGTTGGTTGTGCTCGCATGTTGCGCCGACGGGCAAAAACTTCCGCCAATGATAATATTCAAGCGGAAGACGATGCCGAAAGAGCCCTTCCCGCCTGGCGTCGTCATAGAAACGAACGTGAAAGGCTGGATGGACGAAGAGATGATGGGCAAGTGGCTTGAAAAAATGCTTTTCTAAGCGACCGGACAGTTTTTTTCATGTGAAGAAGGGCCTCCTGGTCTTGGATAGCATGCGGGCGCATATAACGGAGCTCACTTTGAAGTGCATCAAGGCAAAAAACTGCACCGCTGCAGTTATCCCAGGCGGGATGACGAAAATGCTTCAGCCGTTGGACATCTCAGTGAACCGCAGTTTCAAGGCTCTCCTGATATGTTAGGGAAATACGCTCAGCGCGGACCAACCGAACGCCGCAGACAACACGGAGATAACGCAAGCTGCTTGCGCTGCCGGAGCGGCGGTGACCACGGGCGCGTGGCGAGTGACGAAAGCCGTGGGGGCGGCTGACATCAACGTCACAGACGCTCTTTTCGCGCCCAGTTTCGGTTTCAAGGAGCCTGCCACGGGGAACTAATTGTTAGCGTAGCTCCAACATGCGCTCCACTATTCAAAATTTGATCATTGGGTTAGATGGTGTCGAGGACAGGCTCCAAAGTACTAATTTGCTTTAGCCACCAATTACTGATAATTAAAAATTAGTTAGCATATTTTCGCTAATTATGCATACAAGTTCAGAAATTGTTCTGCATCTAGAAATCTGTATACTCGAATGGTACACAAGACATTCCCGCGATTTATGTTTTTCTAATTCAAAAAATGTGTTGCAACTAAAGAAAAAAACACCCTGTATATGTAAGGCACATGAATCTTGATCTTTTATACGGAACTGTAGAATATAGTACCATCCAAAATCTTGAAATTATGTCGACGTTTTTCAATGGCAGTCGTACCGCCCACTTCATCATAGGAGTACTTAGTATGCCTGGGTGGCCTGGGCTTGATGGTGCAAGGATCACCACCATGTTCTATGTTCACCACCTGACATTACTGACCTGAATGGGATGCTTATAACGTCTTTTCGATCCCTGTGCGATTGTCTCGAATCCAAAAAGAACAGTAGGGTAAAGCATGGGTGGAAAGCGTCAGAGCTTCGCAGAGAGCTTTAAGTCGCCCGCATTTGAATTCGCTTTACGCGCTTATTCTTATCGTTAAAGGCAACATTTATTAAATAGTTTATCAACATTAACACGGCAGTAGTCTTACAGGAGCAGACCATTAGTGAGCATTGTACCTCTTTAATGTGAACTAATATGATACCATGCGCCACTATTGCTCATTGTCGCTTATACCTATATGCCCTATATCCATCTAGCTGCTGCGTCTGAGACATATAATAAATGAGCAGTTGACCCATGGAAAATATTATAAAAAAATTGGTTTTATTGCTGACACGCTCCACGAACATTAGAAAATGGTTTAAAGGGGCTGTGCAACAATTTTTCAGCTGCCTTTCTGGAGCACTGGAGTATGTGCAGTATTAAATAGAGAGACGAACACAAAAAGGATTATAACAATCAGCGCACAAGGACTGAAGTCATTAGTCCTTGAAGCTGAAAACACGAGGAGAGGGCCTGAAAAAAACGTTCCCTTGCGCTTTTCTCTCTCCCACTGACGTTCGTGGTTGGTTCCAATCAGCACGCACCTCTCATATACAGATACCGGAAGTTTCTTTGCAAGGTGGCCTGTAGAAATTGCCTTGTCAGTGCTCTTTTTGACAGAGCTGTCATCGTAGTTACCAACAGGGATGACGAACCACATGCGTCAGTCAGGAGAAGCAGTTGTCTTTAAAATATTACTCTGAATGAAAACATATTCCCTTTTTTGTGTCAGGAATGCTTCCGTTGTGTCCCCGACAAGCCTTCAGCACTTTCAGGTGCACGGGCGAATCACTGCGTCGCATAGCACCGCTGCTGCTATCAACCAAATTCTGGCACTCCTTCCCTGGACAGTTATTAAAAAAAAAAAACAATTGTGTCTCTGCGTCTGTTCAAGAACAACTGCCTCTCTGCTTCAGTTCAGCTGCATTTGAGGGTGGGCAATAAACAAGTTTCACCTGTTTAAGGCTATGCCTAAAGGAAGTGCCAGCCATGCTTTTTAAACCATGGCGACTAACGTGTATGTTTATGTGCCAGGGACATCCCCGGACATAAGTTTTCATATTTTTTGCGCTCATCTGCGTGGCCTAGCAAGGATCAATGAATGTAAAATGCGAATTGGCATAGCAAGCCAATCGTAATGCCTAGCCACAGTCTTCAGTTCCTGTAACAAAACCTGCCGTTGTGTGTCACCATGGTTCAAGAAAAACTGCAGAAGGTGGTTTCTTCATTGAAATAATACTACAAACTCCGCTACAACGAAATTCCTGCTTCAATGAAGGTTTTTTTTTTTTTTATTCCCCACCAGCATCTCATAGGCTCTAGTGTATGAAAGCTTCCTTCACAACGAACCATATTTTTACTGTTCTCCTGCTTCAATGAAATTTTCCCGGGACACAAGTTCCTCGATCTACCAAGGCTTGAGCCATGCTAACTAGTTCAATAACCTTTAACAATGTAAATTATATTTAATGTAAATAGTAAAATAATGTAAATTATAAATGTAATTTTCATCATTAAAAACAGCACAAAAAAGAAGGAAAAGTACACGACAACAGTTCTCCTGTGCATTTATTTATTGTGGTAGCATTATATGGACAGTCCTGATGGCCTTGTGCCATCGCCGTTGCTGCCATGTCCCGTATAAAGTCCAAACTGATAGCAACCCCCCGCGCATCCTACGTCCTACCCACGTGTAAAAGCACACAAGTGGCGGGAGACGAACACGGCTAAAGCTGAGATCAAACGAGCCCGACCCATCTCTGTCGCTCGGAGGGCGCATGCGATAACATCACCCCGTTCGGACGCCTGCTGTCAGAACAGAGAGGAAGCACCCTGCCCGTCTTTAACGAGCATGGAAGAACGTGAGGGGAGGGGGGGGAGTGTCTCGCTTGAGCAGCGACTGTGGACTTCGCGCAGTCACCATCGCACGTTATCTCGGTAGCCATCAGTGGTGTAAACCCTTCTACTTGCTGCGCTCAAAACGCGAAGAGACTGTTAAAAGTGTCCCTGGAGCAGCTGTATTCTGTTAAACCAGCAATATGTAGAGTTACGCGAGATCGTATCCAAAAGAATTGGCCGCCAGCCTCACTTCATATAACATTACAATTTCTTGATATCACATTCACTGTTTCCCCAAAAGCAGTGAATGCAACGGGTAGCTGAGTAATTATGTAAATGCCGACGTGGACGTGATCGTCCTCATAAGGAGCCGAGCAATGCAGAGATCCTCAAAAGCACTCGTGCCACCATCAATTTATCTGACGATCACGAAGTCACGCATGGCGTTCAGACGGTCCCGACGCCAGTGACCGCATCACAGGTCATGGACTTCTTGGACATCATACGTAGTTTTCTCGGCCGCCATGGCGACGATGTCACCGTGCAACTCCTCACAGAGTGTGAGCAGCGCATTCTCCAATTGCCAGTGCAAAAGCGCAAACAAGCTAAAATAAGTGATTTTTCTTTTTATTTTAGAAACAAACTGCTTCCACAGTGTCATGCGCGCCCTTTTCTCTTTATTTAGCGCTTTTTCCATACAACAAAATTTTCGTTACAGCTAAATTTTTCGCAACCCTCGTGAATTTCGTTCTAGCGGAGTTTGTCTGTATAAACACTAATTCTGGTGCTTCCACTGTTGCACGGCATGCTTAGTTGGTGTGCTTAGGGCTCCTGTAAGCAAATATTTTTATTGCACACACACCACTTAACCTCTTGGACGTGAATATCCCTAGTGACCCCAACGCACTTTCCGGGTTTCATGGAAGGGACACTGCCGCTACATACTGCAATCCCCAGAATAGACGATTTTCCGCAGCTAGTTTGTCTAAGGAAAACTAGATGGCGCCACTGCACCGAAGCACCATGGCCTTCTCCTCGGCGGCGCGTCTGCGCTGTGGCGTGTGGCGTCCATTGCCCTGGCCTACGGCGAGAATCGGGCGGCCATCGGCGACGGTGAAGGGGAAGTAGAAAGGAGAAGGCCATTAGATCACGTGTTCAAACATGGCAGCGCCCGTTCGCCGCTGCGGAAAAGCATCTATAGATTGCCTTGCCTTCATTTCATGAAGAACTTCCTCTAGGACGACATAGTTCCATGCAACCCATTGTGCCATCGTCTAGCCAAAGAGAAACTTAAGGAGAGAAACTTTCGATAGTACAGTCGAACATTGCCACCTCGCCGCGGAACGCGAAGCAGTCCGCTAACTTACATTTTGCAGACATGCAACACGCAGACACACCAGAACTTCTAACATCTAGATAAATTTGGGGTGACACGAGTCACTCCTAATCGCACGAGTAACAAGACCGATATGACAAATGGTGCATCATGTGTGCATTCCACTAGTGGGCCTAAACCAAGAAAAATAGAGAGAATGTGCTCGCCCCTTCGTAGGAAGACTGAGCTCAGAACCCGTAATGCAGTCTACCCAGCCAACCATCAATGGTCTAAATATCCAATGTTATTTGCGAATATTCAGTGGATATTGAGTAGACTACACTATTTAGATATCACATAGTAGATATTCATAAAATATTTGTGGATGTTGTTTTACTAACACATTTTACTAACACCAGAATACCATGCAGTGGATATTTATAAAACATTTGTGGATGTTGTTTTACTAACATTTTACCCACAGCAGAACTTATACAGATGAAGATTGAATGTGAACTTCCAGACGAAAATAAGAAGCGCGTTCCAGCTATGTTTACAGTCGAATTTAATATCCATTGACAGCTGAAAATTTAACCTGCCATTTTTCCCACTGCAAACACTTGGAAATGCCTGCTTATAGACAATTTAGCTGGAATAATTGCCGCTGTTGCTGGAAGGAACAGGAAATATGAGTTTCCTGCTGGAAACAGAACACAGTTCAGCCAGTTTTTCAGGTGTAGTTCAATTTAAAGCATCTGGAGCTGTCGTTTTTCAGCTGAACGTGGTTCTAATGGTTGACTGTTGTTAAAAAATTTACCTTCCGCAATGAAACCTTCAGTGTTCTGCTGCAACATGCAAACCTTTAGAGTGTCTAGCTGGTGTTCGGAATGTTGCTTACTCGCGGGCAGTAGATTGACTGGGATGAGGAAACAACACTGATATCACGTCTCAAGAAGTGCAAGGAAAAAACAAAAATGGCACAACAGTGATGAGCGAATAGGACATGCAGTGATCTTTTTTTCTTTCTTTTTTCGTTCGGAAATATGTACACCTAGTCGCCTCGCTCCGATCAATCGCTGTGTTGCTGCACGGTTTAACGTTTCAAACACAAGTAGGTAGCATTGTTCAGTCAGCACTTTCATTCACCTTTTGGCAGATCGTATGCGGTGCCCCTCCGTGCTTTTTCCCATATTGTGCGCGCACCTGTTGCAATACGTCGACAGCCTTGCAACGTTATCAACGTCAAACAAACAGGCATTTATCATGATGAAGCACACGAAGAACTTGCTTTTCAAACACAAGAGCAGATAGCACCGAAATAGTGACAAGAGCCTCCAAAGTCACCGCTTTAGTAGCGGCAATATTTGTTGCTTACCAAGAGCGCTGTTGCCTCGGTGTTAGTCACGTATATACGTTCTTATGCGTTATTTTATGTGCAGAGTAACTTATATAAACCAATGAAACTGTTAATTTCTCTTAGAAATATTGTAAGTTTTATTGTGAGTAAAGAGAAGAATTACAGATGCAGAAAAAATTTGAATAAGGGTAGCCGCAGCCCCGCAGATTCGTAAACATGACACATGTGTCATGGCGGACGTGGCGGTGCCGAACGGAGTTGTGTCAAAGTGGTGTGCATGTTTGTGCAGTGAATCAGCAGTATTTAAAGGAGGAATTGGTGCGTAAGTCTTATTTTTACCTATATTCTGGTACAGGTTTGCACGTGAGCCGTTACTACTTACAACTGCTGCACGTTAGCGGCCGCTTCTTTCTGTACCACGTGTCGTGGTGATCATCGGACGACCCTACTACTTGGAGGTAACATTTTTTTTTTCTGTTTCAACACCAATTTTCAGCGTGCGTGTGCGCGTCTGTGTTTATTCCGAGAAGCCTGCTTGTCAGCACGTGAATGTTGACGGCAACTGTGATAATTTCCATGTCAACCCTGATGTGCTATGCGACGTCCCATTGTATGAAATTTCATTTTGGCGCAATCGAGTTTATTAAGTAGCATGCTTTTGGACTGCCTACATGTAAATATCTCATACAGGAGGTGAAGTACACAAAATCTGATAACAGCGTGCCCGAGAAGTGTCTTTGCAATGCCTGCTGCAGATATATAAAAAAAAAAACGCAGATGAAGATACACATGTGCTTCTGCCCCGTCACTGAATAAATTTGACTCGTTCATAAAGGCAATGATATTGAGTGTTGAACTTATTATATACTAGTACATGCTGCTGTTGCATGGGTCCCTGCACCTAAAAGTAAATGTGATTTGACATCGTATGAATATAATGAGTTGAACCCACGAGGACATTCAGTGGATGTCCACTAACATCCAGTCAATCTATATGTGGACCAGCTGTGGACATCATGTGGATATCCACTCTGTTTGAAATGACCATCCTCTAGATATTTAACATTAGCACAACTTTCGTAGGGATCCTATAAACATTGGATATCTTATTGTGGACATCTAATAAATGCCCAGATGATGCGATATGGTAGGCTAGGGATACCTCAGGCAAAAATCGCCAGAAATTTGCTGTGTCGCCATTCATAATTTCAGGTCACCACAGGCCTTCGAAATTCACCAGTTTGAGAAAAGCTGCCACCAGTGGCAAACCTGGCGTTAAACCCCCTTCAATATCCTTATGCTGCAGTCAAATCATCGTAATGACATAACATCTTCTGTGACCACAGTTCTTTGTTTTACTTATTTGTGGCTTTTTGTGCATGTAACATTCAATCACGTATATGATCACTGCCTCGTTACATCCTGCAGCTGCATTTTGCTGCATATTGCTGCTGCTGTTTTCACAATCTTCTTGTATGCATTGTGAAAAAGAGAGATGCCTCGGTCTGTTCTACTTTGCGACCTGTTAACGTACTGCCTAAAATGTATGCCTCCCTTTTCGTGGTAGCGATGAATCTCAATATTGCAATTTCAGTATTTCCCCTTAGCCAATAATTTTAGTTCGGCTACCAAACACAGAGCGCACATGCAACCAGAACCAAGAGTGTTTTTTTTTCGCACAGCTCACCTCGATCGGTCCGTTGGCCACGTCCTCTGCTGCCTCAGTGTCTTCGCAACCAGCAGCAAGGGGATGGAGCCGTAGCAGCCGCAGAGTCGATGCCGGCGGCATGCTCTTAACGTCGACCACCAGCGTTCCTTCCTCATGGGTCAGTGACACAGTTCCCAAGGCAGCACAGCAGCCCAACACGGCTGCCAGGAGTGCGCTACCAAGTAGCATGCTGCCGAAAAATAAATAAACCACCTCGACAAATCTGTAAACACACGGGCTGGTTGGGAACAGTTCATTTTCTTCGTGCTCACAATGTCAAGAATTGGCCGAGTTAGTTCTCCTTCATTTGTTTTTATGAACTACGCACAAAGACACACCACAAGGCCAAGAAGGGCATGAGACAAGCGCTGAACTATCAACTGGCAGTCTTACTACTGAGAAAGGAAATAAATATGGGAACATCGCCACTGTTCACGGCTCCTCACATCACAGATAACTGGCACGTTTTTCAAGCAGGCAAATTACACCATCTCCATATTAAGAAGACGCATAATGTATGCATTTCCATGCCATCCATTGGCCTACTTGACTGTGAAATCAGCCTACTTGAAAAAAATGTGACAATTATCTGTGATGTGTGGGTGCCATGCAGCATTCTCATTTTCTCGCCAGTTGATAGCACAGAGCTTGTCCAGCGCCCTTCTTGGTCTCGCAGTGCTGCATTCTGTGCCATGTTTAAAAAAGAAATGAAAGTGGTGTTCACAATGCACAAAAGACACGCCTGTAGTGTGACAGTTTGTGCATCTGTATTACAGCTGCACAATACCACTTTGGTATCTAAGAACACCTCCACACTTCACTTGCCACACAAATGGGACAACATTATTACTATCATCAGCCTGTCTACTACACCTCCTGCAGGGCAAAGGACCATCCCGTAGTTTGACAGTTAACCAAGCACACTCTGGACTGCAGACAGGTGATACTGTGTGGGAGCCTCACCCATCGTCAGGATGGTTCTCAGCCCAACACGTGCTACACAATGGCAATGCGAGTGGGCCACTGTCACAAAATAGTGCCCACTTCGTCGAAAAACCCAGCGCCAAGTTAGAGAGGGGGCGCCGAAAAATAGCAAAAATAAAACTGTGTGCGAGGCTGTAGGAGGATGTGCAAGGCTGTGCGAGGCTGTAGTAGGAGGATTGACTCAGTACACGAACATCGTTGCAGACACCTATTTGCGTACGATGTGCGGTGCCGACAAAGAAGTGCGTGGAAAACATAATGGTTGTGCTCTGTGTGTAAGGCTGATTAGACTGATCTCACCGCGCTACTTCACCACAGCACCGCTGCTGCAGTGCGTGCCGGAACTCGTAGTACTCACGGCAATCACGGTACGCTCGAATGCATTGCTGCTGCATCGGCAAACGGCGTTAACGAGCTTTGTCGGCCTTATTTTGAAGAGTTTTGATGGTTGGGTTTACGTCCTATGTGCCGGGATGTTACAAGAACAGCTGGAAACAAAAGTGCTCCGGTTTTCTCATGTTCGCCGAGGATGTCAAGCTCCGACAGGAACTGGTGTGTCAGACAGACTGGCTCGTACGGCACACAGCTTGTTCAGCAGTGTTTGTTAATTTTGTATTTTATTATACATGACACTTTAGCAGTGCCCTACAGCGTCGTAATATGTTAGGCACATCATGGATGGACCGTTCAGTGACCACAACAATTCATAGCATGTGCATGATCACCTTGCCGGGCGATCATCACCAGCAGCGTTGGAGTGGATATAGCTAGCTTTCTGGACAAAATAGTGATAGCTAGAAGATTCCTAAATTGACCTCTTACAAGCGATGGCGACTGTCAAGCGTCTAACATGAACGAGAGATGCGACACAAGCCCAGCTTAACTGTAGCGCTTACTTCATGCTGCACATGGCGATTGCTCAGCAACGCCGGCATCGCAACCATCGACGCTGCCGGTGTTTCAGTTTTCAGTGTATGATTTTATCACGAGCACAAGTTAAAGCACAAATACCCGTGACACAACGTGTTATCTTACATGTCTGAGCAGCTTGAATAGGGTCATGTGCCTACTGAGTTGTCCGACGCAGTTTTGAAGTGGTAAGGCCTAGCGACAACATCCGCACCAAGCCTTCGAGCGTGAGGGCAGCTGGCTGCCACTTTTTCGTCATTTTGCATCTGTAGCCAAAGCTACTCGCCAACTCAGCCATACTTTATGCAGCAGGAACTGCTTGTCCTTCACTATATTAGCGGTGGCCTGGAAGTTTTCGCTAACAGTTGCGGCAGCAGTCATCATTCCGCTAAGGTTGACGCGCCTTTAACTTCTCCATCGTGATCATTTTCTATCCATTCACATCTAGCACATCACTATGATGGAGGACCTATATTAACAACACACTGTGCATGTGAAGTTTTGCTTTGAGAAAACAAGCGCAATATCGTTCCTCCGACTGAGTCTTCAGTTTTCACCATTCCACGCTCTTGGCGCTACACCCCTACATGATATGTGCTCTGAGACATTCTTACTTGTTTTTTTATTGCGATTAATTCAGTGAATGCAGGTTAGAGCAATTCGAAGCGACGCAGGCTCACAAACTAATGATGTGACCAGGCCGCATGTTTACAGAGTCAACTTTTCTTTTTTTCTTTAACAGTGCTACATCGCACGGCAAATTTAAATGAAACATGGCCACAGGAGGTCCGGACATCACTTTCTTACACATTCAATCGTCATCCATGACAAGGATTCTCGCAAAACACCAGTAAACTTATAGCATGCAGCAAGCACAGCCGTACCAGCTGTGCCTTGAGAACTGCAATTAAGATGGCAGTGTCGCCGCTCCCAGAAACCCGCGCATGCGCAGACCGCATCGTGAGATCGGTCTATTAGTGTGGATGTGCACGTGACTTGTGCACGGGCCATGAAAGAAGCACTTGAGCGACGGGGATATCCCAGCAAACTGTAGACATCGGGCGATCGAATACCAAGTCACGCCCCGACATCACAATGATCCTGTCCTTCTGGTCCGGGGCCTCACCCCGGCTTCCATGATCACAGGGTTCTCCTAGGCTGGGCGTTGCCAAGCCTGCCGCTGGCTGTTGTCTGCGGCATCGTTCCTAGCAGCTGGCTTGGCATTGTTCCTGGCGCTAGCCCGTTGCTGAGCTTGGCGTTTGAGGCGCTCTCCTTGGTTCTGTTCGGGACGTCCTTCATGGAGTTGCCCTGGTGTTGTCCAAGGCGCTGTCATTGTAGAGCCGAGATTCTTCCTGGCCTTTCTCCACTGAGCCGGGCCACGCCCTGGCCCTGACATGAAGCAGCTTAACGTGCCCAGCTGCTGGAGTTGAGCGAGCGCCTGTGGTCGCGGTGCTGAAACGACCTCACGGCGTCCACCACAGACCTGGCCCTGAGCACACGTTTCACCAGCCTTCTGTTCTGGGCACAGCAGATGAGTGACTGGTGCTTGCCTCATCGTGTCAACCATGACTGAGGCACCGATACGTACTGTACTGAGGTGCGAGTGCTACAAAACTTTAATGCTGTTCGCATTATAAACACTCGAACGTACATGTTCATGTGTTTGGTAGTCCCATGTCTTACGATACGAACTGTGCATAAAGCTGTCCCTCTTCATCTATGGGTGCTTCCTATGCAAGTCTGACTAACCTATAGTAGAAGGGCATGCATTTGGGTGGTTGGTTCATGACTGCAAGAAGACGAAAAACAGCGCAGGACACGGGACAAGGGAGAGCACAGACACGGGCGCCATTTTTTGGCCTGGGATTTGATGTCCCCTCCTGGGTAGTCGAACTACTACGTTGCCCCACAGGAAGTCAGCACTCTGCGAAGCCAGCTGCAAGTCTTGACGAAACCTCTTGCTGAAGAATTCTTACTCACTGAAGAATTCTTACCTGCCCCCAGAAGTTGCCCTTCTTTTCAGGATGATGGTGCCTTCTGCGGGCCACGCCAGAAGAATGTGCCGAATTTTGAGGTCGGAAGCATGTCGACAGGTGCACTTCTACACAGACTGCCTGCAGGTTGTAAACCAGAATGAGATGCCACTCCACAGCGCCCAGAAGAGGTTTCTTCAAGACTTGCGGCTGGCTTCGCAGACTGCTGACTTCCTGTGGGGCAATGTAGCAGTTTGACTACCCAGGAGGGGACATCGAATCCCAAGACAAAAAAACCAGCGCCCGTGTCTGTGCTCTCCCTTGTCCCGTGTCCTGCGCTGTTTTTCGTCTTCTGACTAACCTGTGCCCACATTTGCCCACAAAGGCACCCAAAGCACGCAGCAGCTGGCCAAAGTCTAGATGGCGAGTTTCTAGAATGTGCTGGGAAGCCGTAGAATGCGACACTGAGTCAATGAAACATAGCTGGTAAAAGTACGAGACCGATGGAGAGAGAGAGAGAGAGAAGTCAGAGAGTGCATACCGACACTCGTCACAACATGTGAGGGAGAAAGAGGTGCCGCCCAAGCGGCGGAGGTTCCGGTTGCATCAAGAATGTTCCCTCAGCTTTGTACGTGCTGGGATCACATGGCCCACACCGAATTTTCGAGAATGCCTGCCGAATACTATAAGGAGTCGACCATGGGCCATCAGCAGCAGTCTCAGTCATCTCAGAGTGAGTCATCTCAGAGCCTTAGTCGTCTCAGAGAGAAGAAAGAAGAGGCGAAATGACGTGGCTCTGGAAACCAATTGACGAGCCCAGCCCGCAAGCTTCATGCCGACAAGGCACATCGAGTGACTCTGGTGAATGGGACTCTGTGTTTTATTCTATATCGTAGTGCATGAGCTCGTAAATTTAGATTTGGTTTCGTGTAATGTTGTATCCCATCTGTGTTTGTATTTTGGAAGAGCCGTTTCTATGCACGTTTTTGTGCAACTGCCTGGTGAAGGAGAATATATGTTTTGTTTGATCACCCATGGCCCTACCTCGATCTCTGAACCACTGCTGGCATTTTGCTAGCGCACCGAAGGGACCTGAAACTTAACTTTCCAAGCTTTCGTGGGATCATTGTCGGGGAACTGATACGTCAGTTCTTGGAATCTTTTCCAGCGATTGCGTCCTGTGTCTCACAGCACAGGATCGGTGACAGCCACTTTCTTGCTTTTGAAGCAACAGCCAAAGCACTGCTGAGGAGTCAGCGGTGAACTGGCGTGAGGAGTGTGCGAGGACTGTGCGCACCAGGCGTGTGGTGCCGCGCAAGTGTGCAAGTGCGCGGTTTGTGTGGGTCTGTGTCCGGCACAGTCAAGCTTAGGGGCAAGTGTGGATGCTCACGAGTATATGTGTAATGTAGGCTTTCACAATGTTCCTTGAGTTACTACTAATCGACATTCCATTGTTGGGTTTCACAAGCATTACATGGTTTCATCCCTGGTGCATATGGCCCCAGGGATGAAATGGGCGAACCCCTACAACCTGCCAACTTCTTGATGCCCTGCACCCAACTAACTTTCTGATGCCGACTGCCACACTTGCCTTCTCCAGACATGCAGCTTGCTACCTTCAAATGGAGTGTCTACTGCTTGGAAAATTCTTTCTGTTGTGCCAGAAATGAGAACACCGTTTCTTGCAATGGTGGAAATGTCAGAAAGCTGAGTCAGCTGCTAAGGGTTCATTATGCAAAGCAAAGGCATGCAGACACGGACAGAAGAGTTCAGTGTCTGTGTTCGTCTAGTTTCTGTAGTTTTGTGTCCATGTCTGCATGCATGATGAGTGACATTTTTAACCTGCCCCAAAAGCCATGAAAATATGACTGGTGGCACGACTTGGCAATGTGTGTCACTCTCCAAATGTAACGAAAAACCAAGAAATACCCATGCAGGCTCTGATGATGTGTGCTCCACATTTTAGTTGTTTTCAGTGAACACAACAGGTTTTCTACGCTGATTGCACCATCAAAGGTACAACTGTATCATCACTGGTGACGTAAACAGCAACTTGCCAATATTGTTATGATAACCTAATAAGTATGATATCCAGCTACTGCTACAATGCTGCTATTCTTGTACTGGTCTTCTATTAGGGTAAGCTGACAAGAAATAAGTAAATGCTAGCAGCATAACACACGTTAAGTTTTCACTCTTAACTCTAAGAACACAGCACTCCTGCGAAATCGACAACCTCGTTCAATATATTGTGACGTAGCCTGTAACAGCAATCAACGGTCATGGAAATTATTATCCCGGTGCTTCCGTCTTCAAGCCCTCTGACACCCCCTCCCCCCAATAACCTTTCCACAATACATTAAAAAAAAAATGACAGAGGCATGCTAGGTACTGTTACTCGAAAAACCACGCGAAATGGCTAGAGCGAAAACGGTGGAAACAGCTGTGCTGCAGTCGAGACTGCTAGCCATGCCTTCCTGGTATTCGAAATCAGCAAAAGTTCTACATCGCGGACATTTTAAAATTCATCGCATCACAATTTGCCAGAGGAGGTGGCAGGAATCTCTCCGCAAACACATCGGCGACACAGCCACCCAGACAACTAGGCGACACTTTTGTAGCAGACCAAAGGGTCCCGAATTTGAATCCTCACGTTAATTTTTTTTTCTTCTTCTGCTGCATTACTCCTTGAAGCATTCCTGGTAGCCCTCATCTAAAAGCAGAAGTAGAGACAACACAAGGGGCCATGGGGAAAAGAGAATGAAGACTTGCAATAGAATGCAATAATGGAGTTTGTGTCGTGGAGTTCTTACGTGCAGTTTTAATTACGCTCCTTTTCTCATTTTCTTCCTTTCCCCTTAACCATTATGCTCTCTGCTGCCTTAACCATACACTGTAACACCTTTGAAATACCCTTCCCCCGAAGGAGGAGCTGGACAAAAGGATGCATACGGGCTCTCACCACCACCATACCTCATCTGCGTAACTCACCTGAGCACCAGAAAAGGAAATGGCCTCCATGGTGCAACACCACTGCCAACATCTCCCAAATGACAAAACCAACCAAACCCTGGACCTACGACAACAGCAACAACGAAACTTCTAGCCACGGATGCAAGCAGACTGGCATGGAAACAGAACATAAAGCCTCTGGACTCAGACAGGCCGTCGTTGGATATTAAACATAGCGACTCTTAACATGCGAACTCTTTCGAGTGAAGCCAGAATAGTTGTACTAGAAGAAATAAAGGGTATTAATTGGGATATCATTGGCCTTAGCGAGGTTAGGAAACCAGGGGAAGGATACTTATTACTTAACAACGGGCATCTCCTCTGCTACAGAGGACTGCTACAGAAGCGCAAATACGGTATGGGATTCTTTATCCACAAAGACATTGCAGGTAATAATGAAGAATTCTATAGCATCAACGACTGGGTAGCAGGTGTCGTGCCGACTAAAAAGCAGATCCAAACTAAATCTAATACAAGGTTACACTCTAATGACCAGACACAATGATGAGGATGGAGAACAGCTTAATGAGGATGTGGAAACAGCAATGAACAAGGTATGCACCCATATACGTTTGTTATGGGGAACTTCAACGTGGAAATAGGAAACGAAGTAAAAATAGAATAGGCAGTCAGGAGCTACAGTGTAGGCGATAAGAATAGCAGATGGAAGATGCTAGTGGAATTCGCAGAAAGAAATGAAGTCTGTCTAATGATTCCCTTAAGGAACATAACAGGAAGTGGACATGAAAAAGCCCTAACGAAGAAACAAAAAACGAAACAGATTTCATAATGTGCAGTGATCCAAGTACAGTACAAGACACAGAAGTGGTTGGTAAGATCAAAATTAGCAATCACAGACTTGCGAGGACATAGATAACTCTCAACCTAAAGCAGACAAAAACAAAGTTACTCGTATGGAAACAGGCCGACCTCAATGTCATCAGGGCCAAGAGAGAAGAATTTAGAATTGCACTTAAGAAGATGTATGAGGCTCTAGGACATGAAGAAAACGCGGTCATAGAGAAGATGAACGAAAACATTGCTAGACTGATCTCCTTAGCAGCAAATGAAGTCGTAGGCAAAGCACTAAGAAAGATCTGAAGATCTTGTAAACTACAAAAACTTTAATTAAACAATGCCAACAGATGAGAATAAGTAACTCAAGTGATAAGATAGAATTCATAGAGCTGTCTAAGCTCATCAACAAAAGTAGAGTCAGTGACATACACAACTGTAACATGAAAGAAATAGAAGCAACTATCAGAAAAGGGGTCAGCATCAAAACAAAAGGAAGCTTCGTGTGGAAGAGAACTTAATGCATGAAGTGAAAGAAAGATAGGCACGGTAACATCAGTGGTAACTTCAGAGATATAGCAAAGGTGGCCGAGGACTTCTATTCCGAGCTCTACACTTCACATACAAGTCACCCCTCACTGAGTGTAAGAAACGCTGATCAGGACACTGAAGTTCCATGCGTCACACCAAACGTGGTTAGGAAAGCAATTCAGGGCATGTCCTGCGGGAAAGCAGCTGGAGAAGATGGCATAACCACTGACTTGATCAAATATGGAGGAGTAAGCCTAAGTAGAAAGCCCGCGACACTACACACAATGCCTCAAGGCTTCAAATATACCAGTAAGTTGGAAAAATGCAAATATTCTATTATTACACGAGAACGGAGGTGTAAAAGACTTGATGAACTGCAGTCTATTCTCAGCACTTTACAAAACATTCACAAAGATTATCTCAAACAAAATAAGGGCCACACTTGAATTTAATCAACCAAGAGAGCAAGCAGGGTTCAGGAAAGGATACTCCACCACAGCCCACCTTCATGCGATCAATCAAGTAATCGACAAATCCGCTGAATACAAACCTTTCTATATGGCTTCATAGACTACGAGAAGGCTTTTGACTCGGTACAGATACCAGCAGTTCTGGAGGCATGGCATCGTCAAAGAATATGCGATAATTATGTAAATATAACGGCCAACATCTACAAAGATTCTACAGCTGCCCTACTAATCCTTAGGAAAAGCAGAAAAATGCCAATACACAGAAAGGTGTCAGACAAGGATATACAATCTCTCCAATTCTATTTACTGCATGCTTGGAAAAAGTCTTCAATGACTAGACTGGAACAAAACAGGGATAAGGATTAATGGCAAATATTTGAGTAACTACGCTTCGCCGATCCCACAGTACTCTTCAGCAATGATGGCGACAAACTACAGATGATTGCAGAGTTAAGCCAAGAATGCGCTAAGGTAGGATTAAGGACGAACATGCAGAAAACAAAGATAAAGTTAAGTGGCACAGCAAAAAAATGTGTCTTCATGATTGAAAACCAGACGTTGGCAGTCGTAGAAGAATATCTATATCTAGGAGAGCTACTGACAGAAGAACCCACCCATATAAAATACACAGCAGAATAAACATGGGATGGCGCACATATGGGAGACATTCAAAGAAGCTCGAGAGGAAGTTAAGAACCATGCAGTGGATGATGGAAGGAAGGATGACAGGCGTTACATTAAGAGATAAGAAGAGAGCTGAGCGGGTCAGCTAACAGGGGCAGCCGACACATTATTCAGCATCAAGAAGAAAAAATGGACGTGGACAGGCCACGTAAACGAGAAGGCTAGATAACCGATGGACAGTTAGAACGAAGGAATGGATGCCAGGAGAGGGTAAAAGCATAGCCATGAATGACACAAGGTGACGAAATTGAGAAATTCGCAGCCATCAAGTGGAATCAGCTCGCGCAGGACAGGAAAGTATGGAGAGCACTGGGAGGGGCCTTCGTCCTGCAGTGGACATAATATGGGACGATGGTGTACAGAAATGGGCTACACAGTGTAAGAAAGCTTAATTTCTGCTCTTTCCAACCACACCTCGTATTACTGCCTAGACTGAAGCACTGACCAATGGCAGCGAGAACAGTGGGCTCTTTTCGCCGTACTACCTTCCGTATTTACTGCTTTTTCCAGCAAAGCTGCTCAACGTAAGGAAATAAAATTTGCTACGCCTTTAAAATGAAATTGCATACAAGGTTACATCGAAGTGATACTGCATGTGAAGCAATCAGGAATTTACACAGGCTCCAATAAAAGTGATCAAAATAAAAGTTTATAAATTGATAGCCTTCTTTTCAGCATAGAAGAACAGTATAGTTGAACACCTTTATAATAGATATGTCTAAAGAGGCACTTCCTGCCCTTACATGAGTGGTCTCTTATAAGCAGGGTGCTGAACCAACCTTCTTTCGGTGCGGACGCACAACTAAACTGACCACTAAAGAAAGCTACAGGACGTTGCAAAGGGTTTGTCATATACTGTTTGCCTTCATGTTGGGAGATTTCTTTGGTGAACTGTGCGACTTGTAACAGAACTCATGTTCTTGTTTTGTTTTTGTTTTCCACTACAACCTTGTTACATTACTTGGTTATCATTTCCCTTGCTTCCACAATGAATTAATTGCAGTTAACAACCAGCAGTGCTACATTTGGAGTCAAGATACCTACTAGAAGCAAAACTATAGACCAAAATTTAGTGATATTTAACCACTGTCCTCAGGAGCATGTCTGTAATATAACAGGTCCAACTATAATGGGAGAGATAGGGCATCTGACCATAAGACTAAATGTCCTGTGTTAAAGTACCCAACTGCCTCACATCAGTGCCTCTTATAAAGGCGTTCGTAACAGTGCTTCGTAGTTTCCAAGGCCGTACTTTACTTACCTGTACAAAGTTGTTTTACATTCTGATGAACAGTTCACAGATTATTATTACTTCAATTTAGCAAGTAGCAGCTATACTTAGTTAAGCGTTACTGAAGAATAGACAAAACTATTTAGGCTGAAGGTCTAAAATTGTCAATAATCAAGCAGGAAGCCCTTCTCTCAAATTCTATGTAAGATAAAATCCCCTTATTCTCAAGAGGGGATCTGCAGGGGCGTAGTGAATCGAGCTGCCAAGTTGGCAAAAATTGGCATTCCTCATCATGCACATGCTAATTCCTGACTAATACTGTACATTAGTAGAGCCATACGGTGTCTTGTTATGACTGATACTCAACAGTTTTACTGAGCGGCACTTCAGACTAAAGATTTTCAATAAGAAATAGATTGCAAAATTGTTTTTTAGCAGTGGCTCCCTCTGTGACAAAATATATCGAGATTTTACGTGCCAATTGTAACATTAGTGAAATGCGGCGCCACTAAACATAACAAAGCAAGTACACTTTCCCTCCGGTGAGCTTCAGACTGTCTTATCCCATTCTTGACAGGTTTCGAAGAGCGCAAGCACATCGCGGCATTCAGGGAACCACTTAGAGGACCCCTCCTCTGGTTCCTGCTTGGCACGAGAAGACAACGATCGTCACCCCATGTCGACAGCAAGACAATGCCGCAGCTCCCCGACCAAAGCACTGAGTGGGTGTATGAAAATGCACGGAATTGGTTGCTGGGTGAGTTCCTTGAAATCTTGAGAACACATTTTTTTTTAGCACAACAAGGAAAAAAATTTTAGAAACGCAGAGGAAGCAACAGGTTGAGTGCCAGACTTCCACCGACTTCGATGCTTAGGCACGCATTGTGCCATTCTACTTGAAAATGAAATGCAGCTGTTAATATACGTACGGTAATTTGCCTTAGACGACACTCACACACGTATGCGTACGGGTTGTAAAACTCAGCTCTGCTTTAGTCAGTTGAAGTTTAGCGCCCAACCTGTTACCTCCTCAACCCCACCAATCAATCAATGCGACTTCCTCTTCCTTTCTATTTATGTCTATTTTTTCCTTCTTGTGCTTAAAAATGTGTTCTCCGGTACGCATGAGTTATTTTATTATGACTTATTTGTGAAATATATGTACAAAATGCAGGAATAAAAAGAAAGTTATTACTGGAGGCCGAAGTAACTGCCTAACTCAAGCAGCTGACAAGCGAGAGTAAGGTATAGATGGGAGCTATTTACATATGTACACAGTAGGACACAACGTCTCAAACCCTTCTGCAGGCTGCGCTACGGTGCTACTCGCGTATTGCCCTCAGTCACATTCAGGAGAATGGCCGCGGCTTCCCCCTAGCGCAGTGCACCCAGCAACAAAACAGTCAACGATCTTGCAGCAAGTGGACATCTACTGTCACCCCGTTTATGTCCCCATTAGTAGCGAAGACATTCATCTCACGATTCAATACCACCTACAACAGCAGCCCCCCGACCCACCCATTGCATGCAGCGAGAAGCTATCACAGTGTGCAGCATATTGCACAAGCAATTTCATATGTGCAGCGATATACGTGCAATATGTACTGCATTGTACTGCGTGCAATATGTCATATTGTATACAGTTATCATTCCAGATCGTCGTGATAAGCTCATTTGCATTCTGCTGCTGCCAGATCAGGAAAAGGTCTTGCTCCCAACAAGGCACATGAAATGTTGAATAGCTTAAAAACTGCATGCTGTAGTAGAGAAACAATTGAATACTCAAAATGAGCACTCAGATATACATAACTACATGAACTTTCATAAAAATCTACATACAATTCAAAAGACCATTTTAAAGTGGACCGTCCCCCCTTAAATGCCGTGCAACCGCCTATTCACTTAATTTACATGAGTTTTCTGCTGTAAACTAAGTCACAAGACTTATTTTTAATCTGCGTGTAATGGCAACTGTGGCACAAAGTGTTGCACAATTCTTTGGAATTAATCTATGCGCATTGTCACAAAACAAGAAATGAGGTGGCCACAAAACGAAAAACTGAAGCCAGTTCTATGCCTGTTTATTCCATACAGGTATGCTATACATTATTCGACTCAAGTATTCTATACAAGGCTATGCCATATGCTTTAACCTCTCCCTTACTTCCCCTTTGTGCCCCCTTCTATGAATGGCCGCACCATATCGGGAGTTGTTGGCACATGTCCACTTCCTGTGCCACATACCCAACAATACCAATACAGTAATCAGTACTATAGTGAGCTGAGGACATGAGCACAAGAGAATGCGTAATGGCACACACAATTTTTATAAATTTTAATTGTTTCTTTCTGAATGGATGTACTGGCTTCATCAGAGCACTATTCCTCATTTTTATGCATATTTAGCCTTAGCATTTTAATTTTTCCATTTAGATGTATCATTAACTACAGTGTGGCCTGATCCCTCTCGTGGGTAGGTGCCAATTACAGAGGCCACAACAACAACAACAAGTGCTGCACATTGGACATTGCATATAAGTACATGCACATTTATGCCAAGCTTAAACACCTGCGCTGTTAAAAGCTGCCATCATCCTCTTCTCCCACAAAGCCTCCAAGGCTGCGAGTGACAACAACAGGCTGCTTGGAATCTTAGAGGCCATGTTTTGGAGCAGCTTTGGTGCAGTTTCTTTCATTTGTACCATCGGTGCAGCACCATCCATGAAATGTAGCAGTTTGGAGCAACTGCAGCAGCATTCCCATGCACTGTGAGAACTCTTCGCCGAATGTCCACCTTTCCACGCAACAAAATTTACTTTCCTGTTCCTTCCAGAATATAAAATTCAGTTGAAGATGAGAATTCTTCCCACTCCGAGACACTTTCAGTCTCCCATTTCTTTTTCCTAATTCATGTAAGCACTGGATATGCATTGACAGTGTGAATCAAGTCTGTGTATGCAATTCTCCACATGTGTGCATGTGCTGTCTTCCACATCAACAATGCATCACCAACGAGGCAGCCAGCAAGTGTTGATGCTGATGACTGATTCTGCATATGTGTTCAATCTTTACCAAAAATAAAGATTGAACAAGCTGGTGTTAGGAAAGGTTACTCGACAATGGACCACAGCCACGCTATCAACCTAGTAATTGAGAAGTACGCGGAACATAACAAACCTCTTGATATGGTGTTTATCGACTACGAGAAAGCATTTGATTCCATAGAAATACAAGCCGTTCTAGAAGCTCTGCGTCGACAAGGAGTACCTGGCGTATACGTGAAAACCATAAACAACATGTACAAAGATTGCACAGCCACACTACTCCTACATGAGAGAAGCAGAGAAATCCCGATCGGGAGAGGTGTGAGACAGCGAGATACGATATCCCCGATGTTATTCAGTGCATGTTTATAGGAAATCTTTAAACGTCTAGACTGGGAAGACAAGGTAATTCGACTAGACAGATAATATCTCAGCAATTTAAGATTTGCAGACGACATTGTACTCTTTAGCAATGACGGAGACGAACTACAAAACATGACTGATGACCTAAACAGAGAAAGTATTAAAACTGGGTTAAAAATGAATAGGCAAAAGACCAAAGTTATGCTCAATAGCCTAGCTAAGGAACAGGAATTTAAAATCAACAATGAACCCTTACAATGTGTAAGCGAATACGTATACCTGGGACAGTTAATAACAGGGACTTCTAACCGTTACGAAAAAGAAATTCTCCGTAGAATAAGGAATGGATCAGAGAACAGACAGGAGTAGCCGATATTATATCAATTAAAAGAAAGAAGTGGAACTGGGCAGGACATGTCATGAGGAGGAAAGATAACAGACGGACAGTAAGAGCAACGGAATGGATACCAAGAGAGGGAAAACGCAACAGAGGCAGGTAAAAGGTTAGATGGAGCGATGAAATTAAAAAGTTTGCGGGCATAAAGCGGAACCAACTTGCTCAGGATAGGGTGGATTGGAAATCGTTGGGAGAGGCCTTCGTCCTGCAGTGGACCTAAACAGGCTGATGATGAAAGATTGATTTGATTTGATTGATTTGTGGGGTTTAACGTCCCAAAACCAGCTCTGATTATGAGATACGCCGTAGTGGAGGGCTCCGGAAATTTCGACCACCTGGGGTTCTTTAACGTGCACTGACATCGCACAGCACACAGGCCTGAACATTTTGCCTCCAATAAATGCAGCCGCCGCAGTTGGGATTCAATCCCGCGAACTTTGGATCAGCAACCAAGTGCCATAACCACTAGACCACCATGGCGGGGCCACCAAAAATAAAGACATTTCATGGTAAGTGACTATTAGTTTTTTTTGTCACTTCAATGTGTTTCTGATAGTTGCACGTGCTGCAACTGATTATTTGCGAAAATCTGTAGGTTAGCTTTCCTGCAAGGATGTTTTCCAGCCAACCGCGGATTGCTTTCCTGCTGTAAGTGTGTGCACACATGTGCACATTTGTGATATCATAGATCCTATTCATCACCTGTCCCTGCCTTTCCTTTCTTTAGCTCTTGGCACTCCCGTTGTAAATTGTCAAGCTCGCTGTAAGATGGCTCACTCTTCGCAAAGTTTTTAGAAGCTTTTGTAGTGCTCGTGCACCTTGGATCAAATGCGCAGACGTGAAAATGCTTACAGCAGGAAAGCAATCTGTAGACGAGAGTGTTTGGTTTGAAAACATTCGTGCAGCAAGGCCACCTTACAGATTTTAGCACATTCTCAATTCCACCAAGACACTTGAAAATGAAGTGGAAATTCCAACTGGAAAATCATTTTCCAGCCTGGTTCTCAGCTCGAAACAGCTCTCCAGGCTAAAAATTTCCGATTTCCAGCTGGAAATGCGACTCCCAGCTGGGGACGAAAACCATTCCAGGCTGGAAATGCCATTTGCAGTTGGAAATTATTTCCATTCCCAGTTGGAAATGTTGTGTCCAGCTGGGAATCGAAATTATTCCCAGCCTGGACATCACCTCCCGCAGGAAGTTTTCCAGTTCCAGTTGGGAAGACATCCAACTAGAAAATTTTCCATCTTCAGGTGACAAACTGTCTGTTGCAGTCTGCAAGAAGTTTTCCGGTAGACAAAACAACCACAGCTGCATAAAGACAGCTTTGTGTACAAGTCATGGCAGAGAAAGTAAAGTAGGATGCATATGCACTCATAATTAAGGCCTGTGATTTTATGAAGGTTAACTCCCTCTGGTTCCTCGAGTAATTCCGCTAGATTAGCGGAATTACTCGAGGAACTAGAGAAAGTTAATTGGGACGTCAATGGCCTTAGCGAAGTTAGGAGAGCAGGCGAAGCTTACATAGTCTTAAACAATGGACACGTCCTCTGCTATAGAGGATTACCCGAAAAGAGAGAATATGGCGTTGGGTTCCTAATCCACAAAACTATAGCGGGCAATGTAGATGAATTCTACAGCATTAACGAAAGGGTAGCATCCGTCGTAATAAAACTAAATAAGCGGTATAAACTTAAGATAATCCAGGGATATGTGCCAACAACGAGCTACGACGATGAACAAGTAGAGCAATTCTACGAGGATATCGAATTAGCAATAAAGAAAGTACGGACGCAATACACAGTAGTCATGGGGGATTTCAACGCAAAAGTAGGAACGAAACAAAGTGGAGAGCAGGCGATAGGCAACTACGGCGTAGGCCGTAGGAATAACCGTGGGGAAATGCTAGTACAATTTGCCGAAAGAAACCAGCTTCGAATAATGAATACGTTCTTCAAGAAACACAAGAATAGGAAGTGGACGTGGAAAAGCCCTAACGGGGAAACAAAGAATGAAATCGACCTTATAATGTGCGAACAACCAGGTATAATTCAAGACACAGAAGTAGTGGGGAAGATAAAATGCAGTGATCACAGACTAGTAAGGGCAAAGATTGTACTTAACCTAAAGAAAACAAGAACTAAATTATTTACTAGAAAAAAATGTAATGTAGAGGTAATCAGAGCGAAAGACGACGAATTTAAAGTCGCCCTAAGCAACAAGTTCGAGGCCTTAGACGAAAACGGTGACGATTTAGAACAAATAAACAAAACCATAACGAAAACAATTCTTGCAACCGTGATAGAAGTCGGGGGTAAAACAACAAAGCAAGCAAAAAGTAAGCTGTCCCAATCTACCAAGGACTTAATAAAAAAACGCCAACAAATGAAAGTAACTTCATCAAAAGATAAGATAGAATTCGCAGAACTATCGAAATTGATCAGTAAAGCCAGGCAAAGAGATGTAAGAAACTTTAACATGAGAGAAATAGAGAAAGCAGTAGAGAAAGGCACCAGCATTAAATCGGTCAAAAAGAAACTGCACTTAGGACAAAACAAAATGCATGCGCTAAAAGATAAACAAGGTAACATTATCAACAGTTTCACCGAAATAGTAAAGGTAGCAGAAGATTTCTACTCAGAACTGTACAGCTCTCAGACAGACCATACAACCTTAATAGAAATAGAACCAGAGGAGAACACCGAAATTCCATGTATAACCGCTGACGAAGTCAGAAAAGCTGCCAAAGGCATGTCCCGCGGTAAAGCAGCTGGTGACGATGGTACAACAGCTGACTTGATCAAAGACGGAGGAGATATTGTACTTGAAAAACTTGCATCGCTCTTCACGAAATGTATCAAGACATGTAGCGTACCGCGCAGCTGGAAAAATGCTAATATAATCCTTATCCACAAGAAAGGCGACATAAAGGACTTAAAGAATTACAGACCAATCAGCCTACTCCCAGTAATATACAAGCTATTTACAAAGGTAATTTCTACGAGGATAAGAGAAACACTCGACTTTAACCAACCGAGAGAACAAGCTGGTTTTAGGAAAGGTTACTCGACAATGGACCACAGCCATGCTATCAACCTAGTAATTGAGAAGTACGCAGAATATAACAAACCTCTTTATATGGCGTTTATCGACTACGAGAAAGCATTTGACTCCATAGAAACACAAGCAGTTCTAGAAGCTTTACGTCGACAAGGGGTACCTGGCGTATACGTGAAAACCATAAACAACATATACAAAGATTGCACAGCCACACTACTCCTACATGAGAGAAGCAGAGAAATCCCGATCAGGAGAGGTGTGAGACAGGGAGATACAATATCCCCGATGCTATTCACTGCATGTTTAGAGGAAGTCTTTAAATGTCTAGACTGGGAAGAAAAGGGCATTCGAATAGACGGAGAATATCTAAACAATTTAAGATTTGCAGACGACATTGTGCTCTTTAGCAATGATGGTGACGAATTACAAAACATGATTGATGACCTAAACAGGGAAAGTATTAAAACTGGGTTAAAAATGAATAGGCAAAAGACCAAAGTTATGCTCAATAGCCTAGCTAAGGAACAGGAATTTAAAATCAGCAATGAACCCTTACAATGTGTAAATGAATATGTATATCTGGGACAGTTAATATCAGGAACTCCTACCCAGGAAAACGAAATTCTCCGTAGAATAAGGCTGGGCTGGAGCGCATTCGGAAGGCATTACGAAATCATGACCGGACACTTACCGCTCTCATTAAAGCGAAAAGTATTCAATCACTGCATTCTCCCAGTACTAACGTACGGTGCAGAAACATGGAGAATAACGAAAAAACTAGAGATGAAACTAAGGAGCACGCAACGTGCAATGGAAAGAAAAATGATAGGGGTAACGCTAAGAGATAAAAAACGAGCGGAATGGATCAGAGAACAGACAGGAGTAGCCGATATTATCTTATCAATTAAAAGAAAGAAGTGGACCTGGGCAGGACATGTCATGAGGAGGAAGGATAATAGGTGGACAGTAAGAGCGACGGAATGGATACCACGAGAGGGAAAACGCAACAGAGGTAGGCAAAAGGTTAGATGGAGCGATGAAATTAAAAAGTTTGCGGGCATAAAGTGAAACCAACTTGCTCAGGATAGGGTGGATTGGAAATCGTTGGGAGAGGCCTTCGTCCTGCAGTGGACCTAAACAGGCTGATGATGATGATGATGATGATGAACCGTTAGTAAAAAAGAAATTTTTTGTTAGTCTCATTTATCACTTGCTTTAATTGTAAGTCTTCTATTAGACCTGCAAATTTCTGTCAGTTGATGTAACTCAAATGTAACTCAAATTTGTATCGCGTTCTATTGAGAATCTATTTGTCGAATAATGATACATTCCTTATAAATCAACACATTTTTGCTGGACTGTTAGGTATTCATTATAAGATCCTGCTACACTCACTTGATTCCCATTTCTTGAGGGGCTGAAATTTGATAATGAAACATTTTGTGGGCACTATTCCGTCTACATTTATTCAGTTAATTGATCAACAACCGATTGTGCCACTCAATTTTGAATTGAGTGTTGGGATGTTTGTGCTGGTCTTAAAACACTAAGCTGGAGAAACAGGCAGCCCACCATGCACCTAGGTAATGGTAATTTTGTTTTCAGCTTCACCAAATTAGGAAAGAGCTAGTGTTCAAAGCTTACCAGTTAATTCCCCCCAGAAAGAACCACACACGTATTACACTATCCAAATTCAGTAAACAAACCAGCGCTAACGATACAGCCATGAAAAAAAAAAGAGGTCCCCACCCCTTGCTAACACCTTGCCACAAATCCTCGCCACCATATTTGCTGAAGCTAGGTGTTGATTGTTACCTTCAGTCTAGTACTTTCTTTTGAACTGTACAGGCGGTATATGTTAAACTGCAAACCAAATTTACTGGGTTATTTGCGCGCATAATGTAGGCAATACTTATTGACATAATCGAGATGTACCATGCATAAAGCAAAATAACCGTAAGAAAAAACATCCAACTACAAACTGGTGGCCTTCCCATGGTGGCTAACACCTTTCTCAGAAAACACGTGCATGGCCTGCCAAGGTAAGCCGCACGTGTGCGTGTGGTTATGAACTGAGTGTTCTTAAGAGCAATCTGTGGTGTTACTCAATGTGTTTGCCTACACAAACACACTGAGTTTGATACTATATCAGCGTCATCTGTGGAAGATACGTGAAAAACAAATCAGCGGTGAACTTACATCACTGCTTTGTTGGCTTTGTGACTCAATCAGTGCCGCTGGATGCGTGTCTTACCAGGCAATGATTCTACCAATCAGATAAATGTTGAACTTACTTATGGTTCTAGTGCAATGCAACTTTGCACCCTGGTGGTATGAACACTTTTACTGGCCCACATGCTTGCGATGTCCAGACTAATGATTGATTGTGATGGCAAACATCTTTTTACATAGGTTCACGCGGTTCGTTGTAACGCTCTGTCCCTTGTGTTGTGCGAGCGCATAGACAAATTTGATTATGGTAAATTCATTTGAGCTATAGTACATATCAGGTACTCTACTTATACATGCTTTCCTCGTTGTGTCACTGCATTGTTCAACTCCGTCACTAACTACACCTACTTACTGTGCTGAAGAGATTTTCAGTCACAAAACTAGCATGACCGCCTATTATGTGTTTCTATATATGTCTATTTTTGGCTTCTGGGCCTTCATAGCTACTTCCTCCTATGATCGACCTCCGGTAGAAGTTGGTTGACCAAAAGGCACTGGAATAAGGATAGGCAACCTGACGAAAATCTCAAAGGAGAATATGTGAAAATACAAGTACTGTTGATAAATGCTTGTCGCTGTGCCTAGTGATTTCACTCGTTCTTCTGTATTTTCTGTTCTCCCAGCTGATATCTTCGCCCCACCACGATGGTCTAGTGGCTAATTAAGGCACTCGGCTGCTTGTCTGAAGGTTGTGGGATCAAATGCCAGCCGTGGGGGCTTTATTTCGATGGAGGCAAAACGTTGAAGTATGCATACTGTGCAATGTCAGTGTACATCAGTAGAATGCTGCGTGGTCGAAATTTCTGGTGCCCTCCACTATGGCATCCCTCATAGAGTCATATCGTGGTTTTGGGACGTAAGGCCCAATAAATCAATCATCAGCTAATATTTTCAGCTGGGAATACTTCCAGCTAGAAAAAATTCCATATTCATAATCCAGCTGGGAATGGAAATTTTTTCCACCTGTAAGAAAGACCAATATCTGGTACAAGCTCCCTCAATAATGAATACATGGCTGATGCAGCAAAATTGAACCGTCCCAGACAACAGTCGACGTCCCGAGTACGTCCTCAAAAGGCACAAACGTCTTCGTCCACTGAGAGGGATCCTGAAAATGTTCTTAGTGCGTTCGTCACAGGAACATCCCAAAATTGTCCTCATAGGAACGTGCTGAGGACAATAGCTGGCGCACTTTATCAGCATCGGTTACGTAAATGCGCCATTTAATCGACTGCTGTTATCCAGGTAACTAAAAATCGGCAGAAAGTTAGTTATGATACATGTACAATACTCACAGCCTTTCTTCATTTTTTTTTTTTTTTCTCAGATGGACTACATCGCATATTAGTTACCGATAGAACTCTGGCACACAAATACAGCTTGATTAACTGACCGGCGCAGCTCGATTGCTTGGCAAAAAAAAGGAATGTCAAAATATGTAACGACCATCGCGCATAGTTTTCTCGTCTCTGGTAACCCAGTGATCAAGACTGTGAAGCAGGTCAAGCACAGAAGTCAAGCCAAGCGCGAGCCTACACTTGCAAACATGGCGCCACACACAGCGAGCGCAAGCACATGTGAAGATGAAGCGCTGCCAGGAAGAAATTCTGGTGAGTGCTAGTCAACTTCTTCAAAATGTTTGTGTCAATTTGTGTTTTGTGTTTTCATGATGGCGGGAGGCGGTGTACGAATGTCTCGCCGGCATTGAAAATGCTGCGTCGGTGCGTGTGTGAAGCTTGTCAGCGCATACAATGGCATCGTACAGCCGGCGTGTAGTGCCCCACGTCCGACGAAATACTCACGAATGTCTAAACCCTCTGACGAGTGTAGATTTGGGCGAGTGTACGAGTGTAGATTTGGGCGTAGTGACGAGTGTAGATTTGGGCGTACAGGAAGATCGTAGTTAAGTGCCAACAGCCTGAAAAACAAGGACGAACGATGAACACACACCGGGCTGTGTGTTCTTCGTTCGTCATTGCTTTAGCGCTGTTCTTACTTTTAATACGATTGTAGTGGTCGCCTCTTGCATCAAGGGGAAACGACTGATGAAATAGAGTGTAATTTTTGTGGTCTACTTGTGTTCCGATGACTGACAGACTTGCCCGAATTCTCCCTTTGTTACCTGGGATCGTCTGCCTATATTTTGCCTGAACTCTTGCAGTAAGTTGCACATCGTGTTTTTGTTTCATTACATATTACGTAATTATCAGTTTCTTTTCAAGTTGAATAAGT
Source organism: Hyalomma asiaticum (assembly GCA_013339685.2). Classification (NCBI taxonomy): domain Eukaryota; kingdom Metazoa; phylum Arthropoda; class Arachnida; order Ixodida; family Ixodidae; genus Hyalomma; species Hyalomma asiaticum. The sequence continues at coordinate 89,479,952 of CM023489.1, read as the reverse complement.
AGACTTATGCTCATTGACACAACTTTATATTCTTGCTGTATTGAATGGGACAGAGTGCACCTAGAAGTACCATTGTGCTTGCAACACATTTAGTATCCTTAAAAAAACGACTGTCATGAATTACTTATGATCAAAATCTTGCTTTCCTTTAGGCTTGCTGAAGTACCTGCAGTCGGATTTTTCTTTTTTCAGGAGATCACATACCGCAGTTCTTCCCTGAGAAATTCACCAAACTTCCAAGAAAGTGAGCATCATTTGAAGAATTATTGTTGAGGCTTCTCAAGGAGTCCGAACTTTGGCATCAAAATAAACTGTTATCTATAGGAACTGGTTGTATTTGTGCTTTAGCAGTTGCCATAACTCTGCAATATACGCATCGCCTTGTTGATATTAATACGAAGCGTCAAGCAATCGTGGATACCCTATTTGGTACTCAAGTCGTCCCAGAAACATCAGAGGACCATTTGAGTATGTTCCAGAAAATCCCCGACAAATCCTGAAAATGTTCTCAAACTACCATAGCGGACCATTTGAGGATGTTCCAGGCGCGTCCTGGGGCCGGACACGAGGATTTTTCTAGAACCCCTTTAGGACCAGTTGAGAACGTACCCAGTACGTCCAAATGTTCTCAAGAAGATGTACTGAGGGCGTACTCGGGATGCCTCTTCGTTGTCTGGGGTTGTTATCAGGTAAGTGCCCCTTTCAGTAAACAACAGAAAAGGAAACTCTGCATTGATTATTATCAGCTGCGTGAGAATCTATAAAGCGCACTCAAGATAACGGCTACCCAGGTGAAAAAGTGTAACTGGGAATCCAACTGGTTTCAACTGGTATAAACTGGGATCAACTGGTCCCAGTTAGAGGGCAACTGGTCCCAGTTAGAAGGCAACTGGGACTCAACTGGTCCCAGTTGGAGGACAACTGGTTCCAGTTGAGGGGCAACTGGGATCCAACTGGAACCATTTCCAGTTTCACTAGGAGCAACTGGGAAGTAACTGGTTCCAGTTGAACCATTTCTAGTTGTAGTGGGAGCAACTGGGAATTAACTGGTTACAGTTGACACTCAACTTTAACCACTTCCAGTTGTACTGGAAGTACAAAAAACGAAAAATAAACCGCTTCGTCATCGAGCTCGCGCTATTTTAACGGTTCTTAATTGTATGTGCGGCGGTTCGGCCACATCTCGCGTACGCGCTCAGTGACCGACCGTTTCGCGTACCCGAATCGTGTAGTATCCCGTAGAGTAAACGCGTTACATGTTGCAAAAATGTGTGTACGCTGGCTTTTTAAAAGCTTCGGCGACAGACTGTTGGCAAGTTGGTCTTGCATCTTGAAGAGTTGAGCTTGCACGAACGAAACACACATACGCACGAGACGAAGCGGACAAAGATGCTCCATCTACACTGCGAATGTTTACTGTGAAAAATGCTTGTCCTTGTCCGCTTCGCCTCTTCGTTTATGTGCGTGTGTTTCACACGCTCTATGCTCAACCTTTGACCTCGGTATCTGCAGCATCAATCTTAATTTTTACGTCGATCTTGGCGACGAAGTGACGACAAGCGCCGTTGGCAAAGAGCGTGCCTGACCGACGACGGGACGTTAGCACAGTGTTAGACCAACTTTGCTGCGCTAACGCCCTTGTCCAACACGGCGATTCTAATTCCGTACGATCGACAAAATTAAACAGTCGAACGAAACAGCCAGAGAGCTGCAGCGGGCCGCCGGCAGTAGCACCACAAACTCACGGCGGCACGGCCAGCACGGCGGCACCCGCGATTCGGCGGATTCGGCCGCATAGGAGTCATCGATGCGTATACATATAATATTGAAACAGTGAACTAAAACAAAAATACATTTAAGTAATGAACTGAAATTGTACTTTGCGCAAATGCCGCAATATTTATTGGCAGCAAGAAGTTTCCCGCAGAGCAACGCTTCTGTGGAGGCCGAAAACATCGCGCTAGTTTCGTAGAACACACGTGGAGAAGCATGGACGGCCCTACCGACCCTGCGACGCTGTGCTGCTGGCCTCCACGGCCGGTGATCATGTTTTTTGAAGAGGAAATTGGAACGCCACTGACTTCGTAATGTAATAATTGCTGACCTAGTGACGTTCTTGAGTTAATTTCATATCTGGAGGACGTTCCGACTTCATGCCAACGGTGACAGTTGTTTTCGCCCATGGTGACGCGGCTTTGTGGATCCATCGTATGCTGCGTGATGTGTGCGTGAAAGAGGAGGACTGACCAGGCCATGATGCGGCTATTTGGAGGTAATTCATTTACTATGTTATAAATTATAAGTTCTCTGCAAGTTAGCAAACCTGAAGGTAGAAATCCTGCAGCATAGTTTTATGTGTTGAGGGTTTCTACGATGGACTGTCGAGTTGAAAGCAGTGCTTTCCGCTCGGTGTTACTCGATGCTGCTTATTTCCCAAGCCTCACACGGCACCAGTGCTTTGAAAGACGTATGCAGAAAAGAATAAATATTTATGAAGCGAATATGCTTATGCTTATACCTGCAAATCTGTGCTATCTGTGAGAGAATACGTCTGTATTCAGGGGCCAGTTGTGTATTCTCGAACGTGCAACTTTTGCAGGCATATATGATCTTGAGAATAGAAAAAAAGCTTGACTGAACAAGGTAGTGTGCTGCGTTTTTCCCTCCTTTCTTTATCAGTTTAGGTCATGGCAAGAACTCTGCACATAGTGTGTGCTGTATAGACTTTATCATAATTGGAAGCATGATCGAGCGTCAGATGGGATCTGAAATATTAAAATCGTGTCGCGAATGATTTCCGTGACCAAAGAATTGCGTATATATGCAGGGTATGCCCATTGAACGAGTGTGTATTGTGTAGGCCGGTTAGTACAAGGCTACGATCAGATTAGTCAAGGGCACATGAGATAATGCTTAGAAAAGCATTTTGGCTTGAATGTGTGGTTGAAATTTACATTTGCATTTGAGCATTAGCTTAATTTATAATCATGTTTGGTGCAGGCATTGACAGCTATATTTGCTTAATTAGAAAAGCATTTCATCTTCTATTACATCATTTCTACAAACTATTCCTTTTTTCAGTTCCATCTGCAGAAGGGCTACGTGTCTCAAATGCACAAGCTGCCAAAATACTTGGCAACAAAAAGGGCAAGCTCGTGTGCAAGGACACCGCACAGGCTCTCTGGAGCAGCAGTGTGCTAGCCAAAAGGAGTGTCAAGGGCAATGTCGCACCAAAGAAGAGGGCATTGGGCGAGCTGCCGAAGCAGCAGCTCACTCCTGAAAAAGTGGATGTTGTTGCGGGTAAGCTTCCACAGTGTACACGTCATTCCTCTGGTAATATGCAGCCATAGGTTTGAACGCCCTGGCATTTGTAACTGTGATTTCACTGCTGTGGTGGGCAGTGACAATATTTTTATCGGTCCGATATAATATTTAATAGTCCCACTGCGTTACAGTCCAAGGCAGCAATCTTTCATCATTTTGGAAAGCCATTCTCTGTAACTTTATCACATACATGCTTAAAAGAACATAGCTCCAAAGGTAACCTAATATATGTAAACTATGGGAATAATGTATCATGTTACTGTATTACATTTAATCAAACCATAAAGTTATAACAATTTACTTCTAGACGCTTATCTATGAATGTTGCAGACCATGTAGCCCTGGAGAACATGACATTGCAATTTATTGGTTAAATATTCAGGGTGTAGTGATCCGAAGTGGATGTACTGAGTATTGATGATGATGATTTCTGGGGTTTAACGTCCCAAAACCAGTTCTGATTATGAGAGACGCCGTAGTGGAGGTCTCCGGAAATTTTGACCACCTGGGGTTCTTTAACGTGCACTGACATCGCACAGCACACGGGCCTCAACATTTCGCCTCCATCGAAATGCAGCCGCCGCGGCCGGGATTCGATCCCGCGGCCCTCGGATCAGCAGCCGAGTACCGTAGCCACTAGACCACCGTGGCGGGGCGATGTACTGAGTATTGTAGCACTGGCATTGGTACACACACTTGTGCAGTTTTATTTATGCACTGCAACTGGCAGACTGAAGCGCAACTTCCATTTATACAAGATGAAAGGGATCCTTCATCGAGAATGTTTTCAACGCAGAAATGTATCTGTTTAAACTTTATTAAGGGTCCCTACATTTATTGTTCTGATCTCTTGGATATTTCAAAAAATTTTCATTGATATGGAATGAGCAAGGGTGATACTATGGAGAACCTGTCAAAGACCTTTATGAATTGCAGAGTGGTTGATGCTGGTTATAAGTATCAATAATGTCATACAAAAAGAAATATAGAAACAGTGGGTTTTCGTTACGCATTTTATCATGCCCAATTTCTTGTGCTGTGTCTCTACTAATATGTAAACAAATAATTATTTGCAGCAACAGTTCAGCACAGGGGTCGAGACACAGACGTGTCTGAGGTGCTACAAGATGTGCCGAGGCTGCTCACAGAAAGAATTCTAAATGCAGCCAAAGCTATGAAAAAGATTGAATAAAATAAACGTTTCTGAATCAAGCTTCCTGTGTTGTGTGAGACTTTTTCTGCATCATGGCGACAGCCACAGTGGGGACCAACTGGGACCAGTTGAACTGGAAATCAACTGGGACCAGTTGAACTGGGAACCAACTGGGACCAGTTGAACTGGAAACCAACTGGGACCAGTTGAACTGGGAACCAACTGGGACCAGTTGAACTGGGAACCAACTGGGACCAGTTGAACTGGGAATTGTTCCATAAACCAGTTGAACTGGGACCAGTTGGTTCCCAGTTGGACTTTTTCACCTGGGTAGGCTTGCAGGAACAATGCATATGCGCATTCAGGAAAATCTGTAAGCGTGCGTACACACAAATCACAACAAGCATCGCCACCAGTAAGCGAGCATGCTTAATTAAATGGACAAGACAAATGCACGGTGTCTCTGGCAGCAGTGCTATTGTGACAACACCCACCTAAGGCTCACAGTCCTCGTCTTGAATATACTCTGCTGATCTCGGACACGCTGTCGCTTGACAAGGCGAACACGGTACAGTCGCTCAGGCTTGACGCTTGCTTAAAACGGTTTTACGAACGGAGACGCGACAGGCGTTGCGCGCTGTTCGCCAGAGATAACGAGGTTAGCGCCGAAAAACCCGCTATCCATCATCACGTGTCGGAGGCCTCCTGGCTTGCTTTCAACAAGGACAGGCTTGCTCGCTTTTCTTGTGTGTTTTTTTTAAAGGACCCTTTGCTCATCGTTACACAGAGTATCATATGTCGACGAGCGGAAACGTGATGCTGTGTCCGATCGACCACGCGGTCCAGTCGAGACACAACAGCCGAAAACAACGCCACGAGCATCGCAACAGTTCCTCGTCGGCGTTTTGTCACGCACGGCAACTTTCGGGCAATCCCTGGATGATAAACCACGAACGTGCTATCGCCCGCGCGCACACCCGCTGCGACGAGAGCGCTCTTATCGGAATCGCGCGCGCATCCTGTGAGACGCCGCCGACGCAAATAGCCACAAATACAAAAGAGTCGCGTTCTTTTATCTCGCGCTCTCGCAACGTCGCTCGATCGTTGTGTTGAATAAGGAAATGTGCATCGCAACTCGGCCGTGGAGGTCACCTCAACGTCATGGGAGGTAGGTTACAAGAGGTTACTGCGGTTATTAGAAGAGCAGCGGAAACGAAACTATACTCCCAGTCGATCCCCGGAGTTTGAAGATCGGTGTCGTACGAGGTGACACCGTACCTGACAAGAAACGTATACGTACCTGACAGGGCCTTCCATACACGACAGTTTCACTGGCATCGCTTCATAGCGGCAGCCTTATCAATAAGCATGCGCACCGTTAACGTGAAATCTGCACATCCTCCACTGTTGTTGGTTGGGCGTCAAAAACCACTTTCCAATAGCGGCGCGTGCACGGCCCGTAAACAAAGAAACCGCTGGCGCCTCCGCCCCCACACAGGATATCTCACGCACGGATGTGACGTCACAAACATACGTCATGCACAAGCTTGTTTTCGGTTTGGGTTTGGCGCGCATACGTTGGCGCGGGCGCGTCGTTCGTTTGCCCTCCCGTCTCTGCGCTCGGCCGCTCGGCGACGGCCGCTCGATTAGCAACGCACCTGCGTTTTTATCGAGCGGCCGTGACTCGGCAAACGTGCTGGACGTGCCGTACTTCTTGCCGTACGTCTCGCTGCCATTGCCGTCCACGGTGTACAGGCCTGAGCACGTATTGTTATGCTTTGCGGAACGGCTTTTTTTTTTTTATTTACTAGCGTTGTTTACATGCCTTGAATATTGCGCATTATTCGCGTGTCCGCTGATCGTGCTGTACGTGCTCTCGACCGCTTGCTTTGTTCACCCGTGCTAGTGTCATTCTGAGTAGCTCTGCTCGGCAAAACTATTTTGGTAGTTCGCGATGCGCGGTGGTGAAATACCTGGACCCATCGAGTTGTGCTTGTTTGTTCACGCGTTGCCGCGCACAAAGGACTGAGCACTTCTTTTGTTTTCAATGCTGTACTGACCGGCTGACTCGTTTCGATGCTCTTCGCACAAAAAAATAACTGTTTAGCGCATGTTCGCCAAATCGCTGACGCTCCAAAGTGATCCCAAAGTTGCATCTTTTTCTGCCACTTCCTCGCGGATGCTCTCTCGGATGGGGCGACACTCTTCTTTTTCTCTCCTCTATCTCGTTGTCTCCCTATTTCCCCTTTCCCCAGTGTAGGGTAGCAATAAACCGGACGCGCGTCTGGTTAACCTCCCTGCCTTTCGCTTCCCTTGCATATCCCTCTCTCCTCGCGGGCAGAGCCAGGGCCGCCCATATGAATGATGATCACGGAAGGTTAATGCTGCTCGAATTCTGTTTTGCCCCGAGTGGATGTTCACTTTCCTAGGGGACCTTCCATTGCACACTTTGAATGAGCACGCACTGCTTCCACGCAAATTTCCCGCGACATATTGAAAAACTGGCCGGAACCATAGGTGTAGGGTGTTCCCAAGGGAAGCAAGGCTTAATGGATCTAGGACAGCGTGTTTTCCTCAATTTGCTGTGGTAGAACTGTAACAAGAGCCAATGATCCCTTGAGCTGCAAGCACCATTTGTGACAGCAGAACAAGGAGAGCCTGAGAGAAGCACGAAAACGCTCTTAATTGTTGTTTGCTCAGAAGGGGGCCAGCGCTGGAGAGGCAGCTGTGCCACAGCATGGCGCTGAGCTATAAACCCGTGCTGATACCTGTACCTTATGGACATGTTGTGCTGGCAGTACAAAACGTTAACAAACAAAGAAAAGACCACTTGGTAGAATAATAACCTCCTCTTGACCAACTTGTAGGGCAGACATTGACCAATGCACATATCAGAAAAATTCAGACTGTAAAAATATCTTGCCAAATACACCACCACCACATGCTGACAAATATTGAAGAAAATGAAAGCTTCTGCACCAATGGAACCCTGAGCATATGCAGGATATAAGAGTGCAGAAAGTAAGTTAAAGGGCCCCTAAACAACCCCGAGGTGTAAAATTTGTTTTAAAGATATAACTGCGCTCCTGTGCGATGTGAACATGCTCCCGCAAGAATTTTGCGAATAGGTGCAATAATAAAGAAGTTACACGGGTTTAAGTGACCGCTTGCGTCGGTTTCGTTTTCTCGGTCGGCCTCCCCACCCTTCTCTGCTGAGGAGAGGGTAGGGGCGGCGCGCCGTCGAGACTCCGCCCACTTTTGACATGTGACCTGACGTGTTCATTTGACGTCATTGACGCTTGCGCTGCGGAACCGGTTGCTCCCGTTCTAGAAACATTGGGTTGCTCCTGCGCTCACGCCGGTGGGATGGCCAGGGGATCTGACAATAGACGTTTCGACCAATCAACGAGATACAACTACGCAAAGTTGTTCGCAGTAGAACATGACGACACCTAGGATGCGAGCACGACTGGTCAGTCGCCGGAAAGAAGCGCGGGAATTGTTTTTTGAAATACGGCGTCTGTGTGGCGCGCAGCGCTGTCATATTCGCAGAATGTGATCGCCGCACCCTTCTCTATGATTGAGTTAGCTTGTTTGGGCGGCTTTGAAAAAAAGTAGGAGCCTGTTTAGTGGCCCTTTAAGAACCACACAGCAGGCGATGGAACGAAAAATGATAGGCATTACTTTAAGAGATAGCAAGACAGCCGAGTGGGTTGGGGAACAGACAGGGGTAGCCGACATAAAAGTCGAAGTAAAGAAGGAAAATGGACGTGGGCAGGTCACTTGATAAGGCTAGACAACCTCTGGACAGTTAGAATGACAAAATGGATACCAAGAGAAGGCAAGTTCAGCTGTGGACAACGGAATGTAAGATTGAGTGACAAAATTAAGAGATTCGCAGGCATCAAATGGAATCTGCTCACACAGGACAGGAAAGGATGGAGAGCATAGAGAGGCCTTCGTCCTGCAGTGGACATAAGGTTGGCTGATGATGATAAGAATGCATACTGGATGTCATTTTAACAACATTTATGCTCTGTTGAGGTGAGAAGTGCAGCTATAAGACAATAAATGGCAAGAAGCACACATTTACCTATCACTTCTAGAGCTAATATTTGATAGGGTATTACCTGCCAAAACCACAATATGATTTTACGGCACGTCACAGGGGGGAGTGCAGGGAATTTCAGCAACCTAGGGTTCTTTAATGTGCTCTTACATCGGACAGTACATGGGCCTCTAGCATTTCGCCTGCCTCAAAATGCAACCATGTGCTTTAACCACTGTGCCACTGCGGCACCCTCTTGAAAAAGTTCTTAGGGGAGATTTTGTGAGGTGTTTTTACACTTATCTCGTGAATACAGCTTACAGTCCAGCCTAGTTTGAACAGATAGGCCTGCAGTACATAAATGTAGTTCAACACATCACGCAGTTTGTTAAATGTACAGCGATAAAGAAAAATACGGTGAGTGTATAGCTCAGTTAGTGAGACACTCGGCTTCAGAGCATCTGAATGTAGTGCTGCTAACAGAATTTGCCCTTCGTACATTTTTATCTTTTGCAGCAATTAATGTTACATGACACAAGGACACATGTCTTGTTGAGTCAGCTTAGGACTGGCATAACCTAGTGACGTGCCACCTTTTTCTGGTGACTTTTGCAGAGCGCTGGTGACAACTTGTAGAAATGTTTATTGCTGTCTTTGTTAACAGGCTCATTTATCGATGAGCAATCCACCAGCACAGTTTATTTTATATTTATGCGAGCACTTTCTAGTGCCCTTGCCATTGGAATTGTTAGTGTGGGCATGTAAACTTTGTAATCATTTGGAAAACTTAGCTTATTGGTACAGATTAGTTGCAAATGTTGTAAATATTCTAGCCCAAAATTTTCTTGCCACCAGTTTGGCATGGCTTTGCTACCAAACTTATATAAATTTATATTGCCCACATTACCTTCACAATGGCACAGGTCTATTAGTAGAGCTTGACTGCTACAGAGTGCGTTCTTGAGTGGCTGGTAGAGAAAAGATTAGGCATATAGCTTCATTGTACAAGATTGGCATCTGTGCATGTGTACCAACAGGCTGATAATAGTGTATTTGCTTTGTCACAGCGATAAGTTCACAGCCAAGTGCCTGTGCGGGCACAAGTTATGCAGATGAAATTTCTTTTTAATGCTTAATCTCTTTCATTTTTCTTCTCATACAGGTCCAGTATAAGCACCAGCTGTGCATTCACATCACGATCAAGCCATCACGACTTTGGCTTATGCTGTGTGCTTCTAGCTAAACAAACACTGCTGTCCGATGTGGGGAATCCGTCATTTGTTGCCTTGGTTTTACAAGTAAACGTTCATGCATGAATATAAATTTGTTTTAAGTGCTATCAGCGTATATTTAACACCGACACAATGCACCATTCTATTTACACAAACAGAATTTTAAATATCTTATTCAAGTGCATAATAAACTTTGCTTCTATAAATGTAAAGGGTGTCATTAATTACATACCACTCGAGCTAATCTTGAGCAGCACGTGGGTCACCCACAATTGTTAATAGCCATCAATACAACTATATGGAGGTGACAGCAATGAAGAAAATAAGCTAGATATTATGGTAGGGGCACCACTCAGACGCTAGTTCAAGGCAGGCCATGTTCTTATTGGTGTGAGCTTGCTTTGAAAGCAACAATAAATATTCATTGGTTACTTGTTTGCTTTGCAATGTGTTTATTACAGTAAAACCTCGTTATAACGAAGTTGATGGGGGAGCGGTAATTACTTCGTTATAACCATTAGTTCGTTATAACCAATATCAATTTCATCTATAGGAATTTCAAGGGGAATTGCGATTGCTTCGTTATATCCGATATTTCGTTATATCCGGTTTCTTTATAACGAGGTTCCACTGTATTGTCTGAGCATGCAAGTCACCTGTGCTTGGCGTATTTTTAAAAGCTAGCCGAGCAAAATTTGTGGCGCACGGCAATGTAGGCCACCAAAACTGTACAAGATGTATCTAATGCTCATTAAAACAGCCATGCAAAGGTGACCTTCTTCAATACATGAAATGGGTGTGGAAAGATGTGAATATTTTAGGGACACTAAAAGTAAGTGTCGGGCTCTTTACCGAGGCACATAAATGAATATTTCTATACCTTGTTCATATACTGTCTTGGACCTGTATGAGCTGTAGGACATGCAAGAAGTCAATCTGCATTGTTAGCATCAAATTTCTATCATATTAAAGTCTCCCATCACATCAGACATACCAGAAGAAAGCTACATGGAGAAAACAAGCGAGATGTGCATGGAAAAAACATGGGAAAAGCTGCTAGGAATTTAACTGAAGTTGAGGAAACAATACGGTTGACCAGCATGCTAAAAAGCCTAAAGAAAGCCCTCTTGTCCCGATGCTTCAGGCATGGTGTCTTGTAGGTACTACACTTCTGGCAGTATGTGTGCCATCTCTCTGCACTATAATAAAAATGCAAGTAGGCTTGCAATCATCCTAATGTCACTGAACACCACTTTGTTATTCCAGAATCCAGAAAGCGCACTAAACAAATGCCAGGTGATACTTTATCTGCTCACTGGACAGTCAAAGATACCACGCAACTGTGAACCCATACAATTGATATGTTTTTTTTTTTTTTTGCCCAGCCACCAGAGGCCCACAAGTCACATCTCTTTAGATGCGACTTGTTGGCATTGAGTTTAGAAAAACTCTGCATTTGCCAATGTTCCTTCTGTCATTGAATATTTAACTACATTGATAACATTAGGCAGTTACTGCAGTTATTTTATTAACTTAAAGGGACTGTCTACCGCTCAGAAAAGTTTTTAAGATTGTGGTAAAATTGGGCAGATCGTGCGTCACATTTACGAGAACGAGCACGCTTTCACCCCACAAAAAAGGAATTATGTTTTTAATTTTGCTCTGAAAGTGGTGCAAAAAACGCCGCTAGCGACACCCAATAGCGTGTTCGTCATTTTCCAAGTGTACGAGAACCAGGCCACGCAGGTATGCATACTCTGCTGAAAAACTATTATGTATGTCTTACATGCGTACTTCACCCTGTGAGACACCTTGTTATAGAGTGCAAGAGCAATTTGTTCTTTTTTTCGCTGCTTTCGGGGTGGCGCATGTGGCGCTGCCTTCGAATTCGTCTGCCTGCGGAGGCGAGTAGTACTGCGCTTGTCATGCATGCGGCGCTGCATGTCCGAGACGCACCCCCGCGCGCCGACTTTCCCTCGCCTCTCCTCCTCGTCGTCGCCTCTGGAATGTCGACCTTGAAGCCAGTTCGCGTTGAGATGCCTCCCGCGCCCGAAAGGGTTTCCAGGGAGACGACGACGCTAGGGTGGCTAGAATGGGGAGGTGTGAGCAACGGCGGCGCAAACGTGACCCCAAAGCGCACCGATGCCGCAAGGGGCGCTGTAGGCATGAGCGCGGGGAACGGAGCAGACGACGCACTGCGACGCGCTCCTCGCACACTAAAAGCTACTTCCAGTTTAGAACCGTAAACGTGTGTGTGTGTGTGTGTGTGTGTGTGTGTTCTTTTTTTTGTTAGCGAGTGTACCAACGTAGTCTGACCGCACAGTTTTGTTCTTCGGTGATGTCCATTAAAGCACTTGCACTCAACAGAATCAGTGGTGTACATACTAGGGAAAACTGCATATATGCCATTTATTTGATGAAGCCTCTCACTAAGACTTTTCACAGCGTAGCACTTCTCAAAGCAGCTTAAATGTAGCTTTCTTGGGAAAACATTCAGCTGAAAAATGTTGTACAGTGTCATTTCATAAGTCGGTCCACTTAATGATGCTCTCGTCTTTGATCGTGTCCCCATAGTGTTCTCGTAGTTATTTACTAAAAGGAGGCTTTTTTAGGGTGCCGGTTCCAATGTTAAATTTTATCGTAGATCTCCCACTCACTCTTCCCAGAGCGGTAAATATACTCCTGGCGGTGTTTTCTATATTTGGACGTTTATATTTAATATTCACTTTTCTACTTTTTATGCGGTACCTGTTATACCTTTTGCAGCTCAGGAACGGCATTTACTTGTCCTGTATAAGAGTACGCCATCTTGCCTTCTAATTAAGTACTGATTTTATATCGTGCGGAAAAGGCGCATGCCTCAAATGCCACATTAGCCACTTCAGCAGTTCTTGACAGTGGGCACACAGCCGTATACCTTTTGTAACGACGAGGCATGTCATTTCGTACTGATACAAGCAGTTTACTGTGACTGCAAACAGTGAAACAATAAATATGGTTTTGACGTCGTTCATTCACAAATGGGGGAAAAAAAGGAAAACTGTCGGGAACATTGGTCTATAATACGCAAGGTTTCAGTGTTCGCTCGGTCGACAACGCCCGAGATGGCCACATATAAAACGAACTTCGAGACCTTTGCGCGCATATTTTCTACAAATAATATATCTCGCTCTCACTGTCCTTATCTTTTAATACCTATTGCCCTCTCGCTCCATCTTCTGTCAGCTATGACATCATGCAGTTACTGCTGTCTCCAGTATATATTTCCTCGAATGAGCAACCGCTGCAACAAATTGCCAAGTTCTCCTGCAACACCTTGTCAGCCTTTGGCAAACGCTTGATTGATTGATTGATTGATTGATTGATTGATTGATTGATTGATTTCTGGCGTTTTACGTCCCGAAACCACGCTATAATTATGAGAGACGTCGAAGTAGAGGGCCATTTCAAGCACCTGGGGTTTTTTAACCTGCACTGACATCGCATAGTATACGGGCCTCAACATTTCACCTCCATCGAAATGCAGCCGCCGCAGCCGGGATTCGATCCCTCGACCCTCGGATCAAACGCGTCTTTGCAGGCAGGGGCACGGAAGAGAGAAGCTTTTTCCGGTGTTTTTCTGTGTCGCAACCAGGCAAGGAGCACCAACGTTCAGTTTTCTTTTTCGCTCTCGACTACATCTCGCCGTCAAACAGTCCAAAACTGGCGACGAGACCGACCAGCTCACACCGGCGGTAGCGTAGGCGAGGCCGGTGCTACCGGCGCAGCCGCAGCTACTCCGCAGACTTTACCCCGCTGGAACCGGCAGCGCCACATTCCCCCTGGTGGCATCGGTGCGAGGAGGGGTCACGCGCGGCCGTAGGCAAGCGCCGCCGGTACTCACACCTCCCCATTCTAGCCACCCTAACGACGCATCATGCGCGGTACCCAGTGTTGCTGGCATGCCTACACTAGGAAGGGAGCGACTTCGTAGATAAAAAAAAATTGTGTTTTAATAATTTCTATTGAGATTCTGGAGAAACCACTGCACGCTGGGACACTTCGAAAGGTACGCTTTCTGTTGAGCCAAAAAACGGGAGAGCGATGAAGGACGGTAGACAGTCCCTTTAACACCTAGTACATGCATGCACTACATGAATGCAGATAATTACGTTTTACTAATTGATTGACTGGAAACGTCTTTATTTGTACAGAACTAAGAGCATGTGTGTGGGCTGCCTAGTTCGTCTGTCCAGTGCCTATCGCTGCCATGTTGGCTCTCTCCTCTCCACTAGCCAATGCTGGCAGTCAGCATCATCGTTGAGCAGAATGGCCTCCCGCGACTCCTCCCAGGCAAATGCTACATACACACTCGCTTGTATGTAGCACTAACAGCAGTGACAGCATCAATTGTAGATATTCTGGTGCATTACTACGTATTCACTGAACAGCAAATGGCACCAAAGTAAAAGCAGTAGAGTTCTACGAATGTAGTGTCAGCGCGGAATCCAGTGCTCGGCCAGCTTTCTGAACGTGACGCCACGAGTTCACTGCAGCCGTGTCAACGTCCGTAATAGATTTTGTGCCATCTGACGCCTGGGTCCGACCCTTAGTTTTATGTGATGTGCAAACGCAGAAGTACAGCGTCAGTGTATCGAAGCAGTCACTTAGACATCCCAAGGAGTCATACGTGCTGTACAGGCTGCGGATGATGACTGCAGCTGCGTACTTCACCGCATAGCCACTGTCCTTACTGTAAAAGCTACCCTAGGAAGAAACCTGCTGCACATTAATTAGTATTATTTATTTATATTTTTTATTATTTATTTATTTTATTTATAAAATACTGCAGACAAGAAGTCCAAGCAGGGTGAGCAGGGAATGTACATATGAGCAGGGAATATACATATGATACAGAGATAAATAACAGAATGAATCAAAGTTGAAACACATTTTACACAATTCGTATGTAGACAACTATAGTAAGAACAATTGAAGAACTTGGTCATGATACAAATAAGAAGGCGTTAAGAAAGAACAACAGTATTTACACAAATGGAAAGGTGTACAGGTCAAGGGCGTTGGGGAGGTGCTTCGGTAAGATTATTCCAGTCGGCTATTGTTTGTGGAAAAAAAGAGTACCGAAAAGTATCAGTTCTTGCGAAAATTGGTGTGAGAGAATGAGGGTGGTGATGCCGAGTGGGTCTGGGGGAAACGTATGCTGCAGTGTCTAAGGCTAGTCTATGATTAACTATGTCCGATAGAAATTCTAGTCGCATTTTCTTTCTTCGATTCTGTAATAATTCAATGCCGTTTGCATTTAGTAATGCAGTGGGGAATCGAGGGGCTTAAATTTACTATAATAAATCTAACTGCTTTTCTTTGAACTCTTTCTAGGTTATTGATGTTAACTTTTGTGTGGGGATCCCAAACTATTGAAGCATACTCAAGTTTTGGCCTAATCAAGGACAAGTAAGAGAGAAGTTTAACACAAGGCGGGGCAGTCTTGAGCTTGTGGCGAAGAAGACATAATTTCACGGAAGGCGGCAGAGCAGATGTTATTTATGTGCATGTTCCAGGATAATTACGCGTTAATGTAGACCTAAATATTTGTATGGAGGCTACTTTCAGTAAGGGAGCATCAGCTAAATGTATGTATTGTCTATGCCGAGCAAAATTGTGGCGCACGGCAATGTAGGCCACCAAAACTGTACAAGATGTATCTAATGCTCATTAAAACAGCCATGCAAAGGTGACCTTCTTCAATACATGAAATGGGTGTGGAAAGATGTGAATATTTTAGGGACACTAAAAGTAAGTGTCGGGCTCTTTACCGAGGCACATAAATGAATATTTCTATACCTTGTTCATATACTGTCTTGGACCACATTACATTGCTGTAGGACATGCAAGAAATCAATCTGCATTGTTAGCATCAAATGTCTATCATATTAAAGTCCCTCATCACATCAGACATACCAGAAGAAAGCTACATGGAGAAAACAAGCCAGAAGATGTGCATGGAGAAAACATGGGAAAAGCTGCTGGGAATTTAACTGAAGTTGAGGAAACAATACGGTTGACCAGCATGCTAAAAAGTCTAAAGAAAGCCCTCTTGTCCAGATGCTTCAGGCATGGTGTCTTTTAGGTACTACACTTCTGGCAAGAAGACATAATTTACGGAGGCGGCAGAGCAGATGTTATTTATGGCAGGTTCAGGATAAGTACTCGTTAATGTTAGACCTAATATTTGTAGGAGGCTACTTTCATGTAAGGGAGGCATCAGCTAAATGTAGTATTGTCTAGGGGGACCTTTTGCGCGTTATGGGGAGATACACGCATTTATTTTGCATTAAGAAAGCATTCCCCACTGTTCGCACCACTTCAAACCATTTGCTTAAGTTAGTATAAGGTCACATTGGTCACTAATGCCATGTTGGCTCTCTCCTCTCCACTAGCCAATGCTGGTGGTCAGCATCATCGTTGAGCAGAATGGCCTCCCGCGACTCCTCCCAGGCAAATGCTACATACACACTCGCTTGTATGTAGCACTAACAGCAGTGACAGCATCAATTGTAGATATTCTGGTGCATTACTACGTATTCACTCAACAGCAAATGGCACCAAAGTAAAAGCAGTAGAGTTCTGCGAATGTACTGTCAGTGCGGAATCCAGTGCTCGACCAGCTTTCTGAACGTGACGCCACGAGTTCACTGCAGTCGTGTCAACATCCGTAATAAATTTTGTGCCATCTGACGCCTGGGTCCAACCGTTAGTTTTATGTGATGTGTAAACACAGAAGTACAGCATCAGTGTATCGAAGCACACTTAGACATCCCAAGGAGTCATACGTGCTGTACAGGCTGCGGATGATGACTGCAGCTGCGTACTTCACCGCATAGCCACTGTCCTTACTGTAAAAGCTACCCTAGGAAGAAACCTGCTGCACATTAATTAGTATAACTGACACCGTCAAAGCTTTTATTTCTCGAAAGACACAACATCACTTTTCTTCCCTCTGCAAAACGTGACGTCATTGCTCACGAAGGTCAAGCAGACGATGCGATGCGGCGTAACTTCACAAAGCTTCACAGCAAAGCACTGTGAAAGCTTTTGCCTACTGGGGCTTTATAATATCGTTTGCACAGATGACTGCTAGCACGTAACGCGAAATGAATACATTCACTGCCAGTTTGCAAAACCATGCCTCTCAGTGTACTTATATCATGCCAGCCAAATTGCGCTGCAAATTTCTTGATCTTCATGTCACTGCACAAACACGGCGGCAGAACCAACACCACAAGTAAAATGTGTTCAAGTTCATTTTCAAGTTCATTTATTTACCACATACATGGAATTTCATATTAGAACCTCGTTATAACGAACTCGGATATAATGAACTATCGGATATAACGAAGTAATCGCAATTCCCCTTGAAATTCCTATAGATGAAATTGATATTGGTTATAGCGAAGTAATTACTGCTCCCCCTTCAACTTCGTTATAACGAGGTTTTACTGTAAGTGGTTGGGACGAGGGAAAAAAAGCTGCATTAAAAACAGCTTGACTAGACCCACGTCCCCAGGTTCACTATGGCAGCATAGGCAGTAAAAGTACACTACAACATCGGTGTCAAATGAGAAAAAAGGAAAACGTATCCACAGAAAGACATATTTACAAAAAGTGAAATTTAGCTACAAACATATTTAACACAGCATGCTTAAAAGAGAAGTGTTAGACAGTGCGCAAACATTTTCGTAAGAAATCTTGAATTTATTTAATGTCTTCGGCAAGCAATAACCTCAAGTTTGAAAGCCATAGTTTGTGTGCGGCCGTGGCACATACCATTGTTCCGAGTGTCTGTTTTGGCGCGAAGAAGGATTTAGTTGCAAGTTGGCTATACTGTGTATGTAATTGCAATTTTTCACGATACCAGATCTAAAGGAAAGTAATAAAGTGTATTCATATAGCATGTTCAATTTAATTACATTATATTTAACGAATAGTTCTGAAGTGTGTGCGTTATATGGTAGGTTTGCAACAGAACGTAGGGCCCTTTTTTGTAGGATAACAAGATTATCCAAGTGATGCAGACAGCAGGCAGGCTGTGCTAAGATGAGTGCAGCCATTCTCTGCCATTATAATAGTTCCTAGTGTGCTGTCTGGTGCCTCCATTTCGGACAGACTATGGCATATCGCTGAAATCCTGTCAAGTTTCACTGCAATGCTCTAGTATATGCTAACTGCGCTAAGACAAGTGCAGACATTCTCTATCACTCAGTCCAAGTGTGCTGTTTTGTGCCTACATTTATGACTCACTGCATCATGTCACTGGAATCCCGCCAAGGTTCACTACGGTGTTCGAATGTTGCGGAAAAACTTGCTTTATGCGTCAGGTGACAGGAAGTCGAGCCAATACAAACGATATACAAGCTGCGCAGAGACGAGTGCAGACAGTCTTTGCCACTCAGCCCACGAGTGCTTCATGGTGCCTCCATTTCGGTTATCTGAAATCTCATCAAGTTTTGCATTACATTGCATCACTGATAAGTGAAATCTCATCAATGCAATTGTGTTACGGCAAATCTCATGTCAAGCATCACACAATATGGCAGCATGTTGTACGTCGATGTCGAATGGTACTACAGGATTGTGCCTGGACAGTTGAGGGATACAAAAGAAGTACAAGGTATTCAATAATGGGGGAATTAAAAAAATTGCTTGTCATTACGCTCAGATATTGGATTGCTTTGTAATGTGTGTGCGTGTGTGTGTGTGACAGTTTTAGCAAAGACAGCACCAACTTTAACGATATTAACTCTAAAGCCTGCCACCATTTTTCTTAGTGTGCAAAGAAAGCAAGATGAGGTGTCCCATTAACCCTCCAGTTTTGTTCCCGAACTGTGCATCTGTCACATACTAAGTGTACATCTATTGACCGATCGAGTGCTCATGAGTTGGACAGGTCCGATGTCCGAGGGCAACAATTCTATTATCACGCATTGTCTCAATGTTAATGACAGCATTCCCAGCTTGACACAATTATGGGACTTGTTATTCTGTGTGAACAAGGAAAAGAATGCTACGAAAACCAGCCTATTCATTGGTCACAGCCCGCCCATACTTATTTCCGCAAAAACCTCTCCATGCATGTGATATATAATGACCTCTCATCATAGAACCACAGTATTATTACCATCCGTAGAACAACAAAACTTTAAAGCAGTAACCCACTCTTTCTTTTCTCTTGCACAAGCATCAGTGCTCTTAGAGGGCAAATGTAATTTGCACAAACTCAGCTGTTCGGGATAAGTGGAAGGTGGTCACCTGTATCGTGCCCATTCGCTGTGGTATTGAAGGTGTTCAAACAACTATATATGTGTGCAAAATGTTCAGACTATTGCTTGAGCTACACAGGATAACTTCTGTGATCGTAACAGTTTGCAGCTTGATGAACAGTGAAGTTCTTAAATATGTGCTTGCCCAGCACTGCGATCCAGCTGAAGCCTGTTAACCAAATTCACTATCAAATAAAAGAATAGCAAGGTTTTTGTTATAACACCAAGGCAATGCATCTAACAAAATCCCTCACGTCTTCTTCATGCATCATATTAAAGCTATACTTCCTTTCCCTCACTTTCCTTTTCCCTTTCCATTAATATACTCAATTTAATTGCATAAAGTTTAATGTAAACTTGAACCATGTGCATTGTTGTACTCTCTGCTGCAACGTACTGTGCGATGTCAGTGCATATTAAAGAACTCAAGGTGGTCAAAATTTCCTGACCCCTTCGCTATGGTGTTTCTCATAATCATATCTGGTTTCGGGACATAAAACCCTATAAATCAATTCTTTGGTAGCCATTAGGCAAACACAATAAGGATCTTCGTGTAACTTGACAGCACAATTATTGGAAGGTTTCTCAATGCCAAAAAAAACTACTACTATATGGTCCCCAAATGCTGGAACATTCACTTCTACACATACTAAATAAATTCAGTTTTTCATTAGAGCGACTGCACCTTCTTTTACAACAGGATATGTCCAATCTTTTTTCACTAAGGTGATGGAAAGAAGAAAATATTTTTTTGTACTTTCTGTGTTTCTTTGAGGAGTGCGATTCTATCTGCATTTTCTTTTCTTTTTGCATGTAATGGTATTTTTTATTGTGCCAATCTAACTATGTGTTTATGTGTCTGTACAACTTTACGAATGCTGTCAATTTTTCTCCCTTATACTGGTGTCACACAGGTGTTTCAAAGCCTTTCCAATCGACAGTCTGTCGACTCAAAGGTTAAGTTTGAGCTGCAACACAGGCGGTTTCGATGGCCATCAAGTCTATATTCTGTCGAGTCAATGGAGCACCATACAACTCCTTTGAGATTTCGAAGGCTGTTGAGCGATGGAAGTGAAAACAGCGCAAACTCCAAGACGGCGCACCGGCAGCTCCTGTGCGCTTTAGTTTCGGAGGCCACGGCCATATTTAATGTCGCTGTTTCAATAAGTAGAACCATACACCAGTGAAAATAATAGTGGAAACGTGCCGAGAGGCCAACATTCTCACTTTACTGCATTAGTTCTAGAATGAATACACTGTCACTGCCATAAAAAAAAGCAAATGACATGCAGCTGGTGGATGGATGGATGGATGTTAGGAGCTTCCCCTTTATAACGGGGCGGTAGTCTGCGGGCCAGCGAAGCTCTACCTTCAGTTTTATCCCCCACAAATGTTTGCTTCCCCAAATCACACATATATTCACAACAAATTTTTCTCCTCGCCTACTAATATTTTATCTGTTATTGTTCCGGTGTGGAGTAACAATCTTATATTCAAATTATCTTGCATTTCTGTTTGCTCCACACCTTTCCACCACCAATACTCTAAGCGCCTTTTACTTATCTCTGTCGCTGACATGTTCAGCTTTCCCGTGCTATCCCTGAAACGCATAGCCTCCTGCAGGGTAGTGTCACACCTGCGTGTGGCACCAGCTTGTGTGTACAACCACTTTTGACAAACCACTTTTGAGGGTCACGCTAGGGACTTAGCAGTGTCAACATCGGCAAGTCTTCTGAATCATGACTGTAAAATGTCGCAATTACTTTGTCCCTTTTGGTAGTCATAAGATTAAAGGGACCCTGAAACGGTTTTGACGATTTTGTGCAAACATGGTGATCCAGTAGAGCGAGTCATTAGGATCATTAGAGGACAGATTTCAGCGTTCTGCGTAAAGTGTGTAAATTTCAATAAGGTTTTGAATACGCAAAGTTTTGAATGCGCATCGCAAAAGATCGCAGCGGCTCGCCAAAAGGCGTTTTCAAGCGCCTCCGCCATTGAACGATGGATGGGGAGGCCGCTGATTGGCCCCTAACCAGTGACGTGCATGTAATTTTCCCCACCCAACTTCAAACAACGAGCTCCGACAACGTGCTCCTTCGTTTCAGCCAACGGTATCGTCGTGGCATCTGGCGGCGTACACACGAGCCGCTGGCAGCCTCAGTAAAGATGTCGCTACGGAGAGCTCGGCAGAGCGGCTGACACGGGAGGCGCAGTCGTCTCTAGCGCGCACTCCGCAGCTGATCGAGTTGAGGAGGAACAGCAGTGGTAAGGAGGAAGGCGACAGAAATAAGCCCATAGCTGCCTTAGCGCCTGGTGCTTCGCCTTATTTATGGTGTGAATGATTTCACAATTGTGTTGCCTAATCGGTGACTTAATGTAAAAAAAATCCACACATATCCACGGAGTGAATGATGATGAGTGGGCGAAGCTCTGGAGGTTCATCGGTAAAACTGTGAATCTTCCGTGAATCTTGCCCAGTACATCAACAAAGACGTGATAAACACTGTGTGTCGCCATCTAGCGCTCTCCTATCACACTAGAGCACGCAGCGAGCGCCTCCGCGCTATCTATTCATCAATTCACATAGCTAAGCAGCACCGCAGCGCTCGGACGGACGGACGGACAGACAGACAGACACAGACTCCCGTGCTACGCGTTCCCATACATCTAAATGAAGCGAGCACCGCGGCGCCATCACGCCATCTAGTGAGCACTTCATTAAAATAGAGCTGGCCATAGATACCCTAGCAAAAATTCTAATAGAGAAACTAATAGCCTATGAGGTTATTGTCACCAATAAAATTTATTAGTATTAGACTAATAGCTTGTACAAGACTTATAGAAAAACATAATACGATTGTTCTAGTAACCTAGACCACACTATAAAATTTTAACTCCCATAAGGGTGTAAATGACCTATCCCATGGGCATAGAGTAAGCTCATGGGCGACACCCTTTTTGTATGTAGAGCAAAAATGGAGGATGCATGTGCTTTGCAATCGCACTGTGAGTGACACAGCATTTGCTTTTAGCTGCATTTATGATCACGCATTACACACTAACAAGACACCGCAAGAACATCACATGCAAATACACACTCGACCATTTCAAACCAAGGGGGGGGGGGGGGGTTCGTTAGGAAGGAAGAGACGCTAATTTCTGTCTCCCATACTGGGGACACGGCTAAGCGCCTTAGGGGAAGGGAGAAGTGGTATAGAACAGAGGCAGTTCGCGTTATTTCACATGTGTACACAGACAGTCCCGTATATATATTCCAGATTCCTGACCTGCTATGCAGTGCCAGTGGAGAAATTACTGTTATGCGCAATAACAGAATAAGGATATACAGGACATCTGCCGATTAAGAATAGGCTAACTGGTAGTGTGCATCACACATACCTGTTAATCTAAACCCACCAAATATTCACTGCCAAATTGCCAAGAAATCATATATCTCTAGGTTCCTCATTTACACCCTTAAGGGTGTAAAATTTTTACTGTGTAAACTAATACAAACTAATAAAGCCATTTAAAGAATTATTGAGTTGCAAATTTTGTGTTTTAATAGTTATATAAAGCCCTAGCTACCTTGCTTGAGAAAAGATCCATTAGACAAATTTCGAAAAGTCTTATAGAGCATATTGACATAAACTAGCAAGGCTAATAGAATGACGTATTAGACTAATACAAACACCTATAAGACAAGTAAAGATTCCTATAAGACTAATACAATATGACTAATAGAAAAACCTATTAGACTAATACAAATCTCTATTAGAATTTTTGCTAGGGTACTACTACGGAGGGAACGACCCACACCCTAAGGAGCCCCTAAAAAACGCTTTAGGGACCCTATTTAAGGAGACCTCAACTTAAGGTTTGTTTGTTGCCGTCGGTGCGAATAGTAAGCAACTAGTGCAAACTAGAATTGAAGCGGGTGCTTAGGTTGCCGCCATGTTGTTGCGAAATCACTCGGCGGCTCAACGGCCGCTCAAAACCACAGAACACCTATCTATGCTCGAAACTGCCGCGTAGCAGCGCCAGAACTCCTCTGAGGCGATAGAGTTTTCGAAGGGCTTTTCGAAGGTCGTTGACTCGAAGGCCTTCCAATGTGCCCGCGTGACACAGGTGTTATATTGCTGGGATGCGGGGCTAGTCAAGCTGCGTTTATATTAGCTTTTTTCCCGCATTCCACACCGCACATTGTATCTTTGTTTCATGCATGACCATAAAAAAAAGAATGTAAACGATGTTCCGGTTTCGGAATTGGTTAGAGTCAAAAGAAGCAGTAAGATAGGCTACATTTCTACATTTGCGATATTTCGTGCTTATTTTTAGTTCCTCCCTTCATTATTTTATTCCCTGGCTGTGAGTGGCCCCGAACGCTTGCAGCGCGGGTCCTTTTTTCGACGCGTCCGAGAGATGCTGCTTATGTTACCCCGTAGTTCTGGTTTCATTGTCGGTTTTTTTAATAAATGATGATGATGGTTGACTAGACGTTTGTTTTGCGAGTTCGAAGAAATCAAGCCGATCCAATCCGTGTTATTTTCACTTGTTTGTTGACAAGAAGAGCGATTACTACCCCTCTATGAGAAAAGACTTGTGTCGTGAGTAGAAACAGTGGTGGTGGATCGCAGGTGTGACGTTCGTGGCATGTGCACGGTCATGATCCCACCACCGCGTCGGCTTCCCCGAACGTAGACTGCAGCGCGTGATCGACTCGCGTTCATTGCCGAAATATGCATTCGCACGTAGAACCAGTGCGTCGATCAGCCCGTTTGAACCTCAAAGAGAACGGTGCTCGCAGCGCGTCACATCGAATTTCTATCGCACTGCAGCTTCAGGCATCTTTGTTCGCAAGCTATCAAGCGTTGATGCGACCGGCGGCGTTTTTGCATGAGCCTGGGACATACTTTCGATACCACCGGAACACCGGTTATGCGCGCGTCGGTGGGCCTCGCTGTGGGCATTGATGCTTGCGCACGTGTGTCCGATTGACTGCCCGCATGGCACGTGATCTTAAATTCTTATTACAGCCTTTCGTTTGTTCTACATCGCTGTAGAAAAGGCGAGTAGCGTCTGTTTTGGCTGCAGGCCGTGTTCGAAGTACCCCACTTTTGTGCATGGCAAGAATGCTTTCCTGATGCCTCACATCCCTCTACTGCCTCCCACACACACACACACACACACGTATATATATATATGATCACAGACTCACGGTGCAAAACATAACATTAATTCATCTCAAGTTCTCGCTCAAAGATGGGGTGGGGATGGAAAGAGTGTTGGGGAGCGCGCACAGGTATGATATAAAAGGGGTGTGCCTTGGGCAATGAAAGGAAAGTCAGGAAAGGCCGCACGTCTGCATCCTGTCTAAGTAGCACCGTCCAGCAGGACCATGACGGCATGACAGAAGGTTGTGCACTACTGTTTGGAGATGCTCGCGCTCACGCTGTCGCTATAGCATGTGCCGCTGTAGCCTACACAGTGCTGCACTGAAGCAAAATGCAGCTGCTGCATACGAGGGGGGTAGGGGAGCTAGTTGCTCTTTGCTCCAGCACCATGCAAAGGATGATGGTGAGGGGGGCCAATGACAGAAATGGGTAGCAGATGCTTGGTTAAGGGCAAACGTTTCCCCCCTCATAATTGAAGGCTTGCTGCTCGTATATATATATATATATATATATATATATATATATATATATATATATATATACATAGAAAGTGGACAAGTAGGGTAGTGTTGTCTTGGGGTCAGCCAATAGTGGGTACATTTGTGAATGTACAATGATTAGAACCACCTGCCAAGGTTGCGTAGTGGGTCAGAACGGCAAGCTGGCCGGTGAGTCTAGTTGGGCAGGGCACGCATGGCGGCAGATACAACGGTTGGCAACGAGGGAGGGCGCAACAGTGTTTGTCATGTCATTGCCCGAGCTGGCATTGAGCTGTGACTTCAGTGAGCAAGTTGATGATTTTATACTGTGCCAACTTCTAGCGAAAACGAGCAACTATTTTCTTCTTGGACATCGACTTTTAGAAGGAACTTCACTTACTCATGCACATGCACTGGCTATTACGAACAGCACCAAAAGCACAATGAAATACTTGAGCTGCAGTCGTTGGCTGCGAGCATTCAGAAGCTGAAAGAACGTCAGGTTTATTTCCGTACAGAATCCCAAGTACCACTGCCTCAGCAGCACAAATCTTGCTATCTTTGCGGGTGCTCACGCCATCTTGCACATTCGAAGACTTGCAAGGTACAGAATAAGACATGCAGCAAATGCAGCAAACGAGGACTTTTCAGCGTGTCTGTAAGAGCGGCATGCCAAACAAGCGGGCCCTCACAGTCCGACAAGTCGATACCTACAGCACATCCGGTGGCCTCATTGTGTTGCTTCTCACGTGACAGAGCAAAGCAGGAATACACAACCAAGTCCTCGTGCAAGATGTACCTGTACATTTCCTCGTAGGTACGGGCTCTGCCGTCTCGATTCTGTCCAATGTCACATCTGCAAGGCTGAGAATCTTCCTGTGCAGCCATCAGCGTTAGTTCGTGATTTTTCTCACTGTATGATAAGCACAGAGGGGTGTTTGACAGCGCCAGTCATCTTCCAGAGTCGACACATCAAGACACTTTCTACCTCATCAAGGGCGGTACTGACACTCTCCGTATCGTCAAAGCACTGCGGCTGCTTTGATGGTTGGACAGTGGTTTGTCACTACAATGCACCCATATTATGCAAGCACCACAATACCTTGATCTGGGACTGTTTTTCCAGTTTTCACACTTATTCAATGGCAAGTTAGAACTGGCAACAAATTTTATTCACAAGGTCAAGATAAGAGAAGGGATCAGACCTATTGCTGCTAAGTTATGGCGTTTGCAATTTTTGGTGAGAGCTCTGGTACATGAAGAGCTGCAGCACTTTGAGCAAGGCAATGCCGTGGAAAAGGTTGATGCGCCTGAATGGGTATCGCCAATCGTAGTAGTTGCAAAGAAAAATGGCAAGAATTTGTGTCGATCTGTGAAAACCGAATGAAGCGGTCATCATTGACAAATTTCCGCTGCTGCACACTTATGAACTATTCGACAAACTTCACAATGCAAATTATTTTTCCAAGATTGACTTAGCAGCCACGTATCGTCAAGTTCTGCTGAGTCCTGAAAGCAGAGAATTGACTACCTTCATAACCAATAGTGTCTGCTTCAGCCTCGCATTGGTGCTGTCTACCTTTCAGAAAGTGATGGTTACTATTTCACAGAACTTAAAAAACACTTTGTGCTACATAAACGATGTAATTGCGTATGAAAGAACACGTGAGGAACACATCAAGAATGTGAAACAAGTCTTGTACTTGACTGCAAAGCCTGGGTTAAGGCTGAATAACAAACGCATTTTCAGTGTGCAGTGAATAGATTGACTTGATAACAGGGTTAGTCGCAAGGGGATATGCCTTTTACAAAGCAACATAGACTACATCAAATCTGTGCCAACACCAGCAGATATTGGCACGTTGTACGCCTTCTTGAACATGGTAGACTATTACGCCAAGTTAGTGCTTGACTATGCCAAGCCTGTCGAACCTCTTCGTGAGTTGCTATGTAAGAATACGACATTCACTTGGAACGATGCAAGGCAAGCTTGTTTTGATGGCCAAAGACTTCATTGGCGACGGGTTATTTACAGTTATTTGACCCCGTAGGCGACATTATTGTCACTACTGATGCCTCATCCATTGGTTTGGGAGCAGAAAAGAGATGATGAGCTTGTTATGATTGCTTTTGCTTCTTGCATTCTTACCCCGCAGCGACAGAAGTACACCATTGGAGAGTTGGAAGCTCTTGCTTGCCTGTGGGCATGCGAACATTCGAGCGTATACCTTCAGGGTATTCATATTGTGCGCCGACCACCAGGTCTTGGTCACGCTCCCAAGTACAAAAGGAGTCAGTCGACATGCAGGCTGCTGGCGTCAAACTTTACTATTGAATTCCAGAAGGGTGATAGGAATACTGTTGCTGATCCCATCTTTCCACGATGCCCCTCCCAGGTCATGTGGAGATGGGAGAGAGGGGATTTGTGTTGTTTCAACTTGCTTCACTCGTGCCGAGTTTAAAACTAGAAACTAGAAGCGTCCCTTTTTGTTCAATCATATAGTACTGAAACAGCCTATGATTGTATAAACTGAAAGCATGGATAACGCATTGTTCCTATTAGTGTGTTGCACGTCTTTGAGGGAGGTAGTAAATTTTGTGAAGGATTTTTTTATGCAAAACCAAAATCCTTCTTAGATTATTTTGCATTGTCATAGCCCACACTAATGTACAGTGGTTCATATGCAAGTTAAATAATGCATGGTATGATGCAAGTTTTGCTTTAGCGGTAACATAGACCTGTGACATGAAAGTATTCCAACAGCCCTGGAAGCCCTTAGTAAAACATTACTGACATGGTCGTTCCGTTACCTGCTCTGTGTAAAACGAACTTCTAGCAATTTTGTAGATTTCAGAACTTCAAGTGACTGAGATTTATATTGTGGGTTTATTGGAGTGCTGGATTTTCTTATTCTCGCCATTAAAAATTATAGCTTTAATTTTGGTTACATTAACCGACAGTGCATTTTTGTTGGTCTGCACTTGTAACTTTCCCAAACGAAAAATACCGTGCTAACCGATTGCTTCAGCTTGCTTGAGCATTTCAGTTTGCTAAAACAGGTGTTTGCATTGGCAGTGTTTACTATATGCAGCCAGATCTGAGTCAAATGAACTTCTGACGGCGGCATGGAACTCTCCAAGACGAACATTGAGGCACCAACCAATCTTACCAGGGTACCTTTTGTTGGACGAATGGAGTAATATGCATACTACCTGGATCGCACAAAGCACAAGCTGCTACGTGTGCTGAGGGTGCACAGTTACCAGGAGATATGTGGGGACTCGTCAGTCAAGCGAGTCTTGTCAAGGGAAACTACTCTCTTGGATCATCCAGGATCTCGATGATGGCTGTTGGACGCACACAATATCTGTATCATCCCAAATTTGTGAACTGCTACGGCGACCTCGTTTGTGTAGATATGTTCTTGCTTGGCTTGCCATTGTCACTTTCGCTGTATGTATTTTAGGCTCTAGTTTAGTACTGTTTGTTTTTAATTTGGTGTCCATTTGTTAAGCTTTTTTTTTTATCTTGAGAAAGTTTGATTTTACCTCAGTGAACCTTGCATGACATGTTTCTCCTGTGATGCTCACGCATATCAGTCACTTCTGGTGGCTCGATGAAGACGTTACGTTTTGTACATTCTTAAGAGCACAGAATGTATGGACTAAAGAAGGTTGGAGAAAGAGTTTTAACAGAAGGTCGAGGGGTTGGTATGCAGGACTTACATTTCTCGCCAAAATGTTGGGCTTGCCATGACATGAACAAAAAAAGCACGGAAAGAGAAGGCCCACTGAGAAGGCCCCGACGAAGACAAGTCCGCTTGTCGAAGCGTTGGCTCCCGCGACATTCCCTGTTCTAAATCGTATTTTGCGATTTGTTCATCGATTCAAGCATCCATCTTCCCATGAGCTTCTCTTCTAGTTTGGATTTTAATATGACTCAAGTGATATAACGGTGACATTGCACTAGGATAGACAAGCAGCCGTGTTGGTACAGATACATCAAGGAAAACGCCAGCACACTTAACATAAGGAAAGAAGCTAATATGGGAAAGCAAATAACGATGTGACGTTATGCTATATTAATGTGACCAGTGAACGTAATGGTGACAGTGTTATGCAACAATACACAAGTGGGCGCGTTAGTAAAGCTCTGTAATACAAAAAAAAACACCACTCAGAATTGATGCATGGAAACCAGATACGGAGTGATGTCGTGTCATGTTGACATGACTTGTTTAAGTGGACAGCACAGTTGTGATGATATTATGCTAGTACAAGTGAATGTGCATGTTTGTAGAGATACATAATTTTCTTAAAAATGTGCTGAATTAATGCAAGGAAAGCAGACGGGGCAGGGCAGTGTTGTGCTATGTTAATGCGACTCATTGTTGCAGCAATGCTTTCTTCATCACCTCTCGTCTTGTTCCAGAATGAAGGACAACTTGAGGCCTGCAGAGCCTCTCAAGATGCCACAGGATCCACGAGTCCTTGGAAGCGCAGCGAGACCACGTTGAAAAGCAAATCTATAGCTTGCAAGATGGCATTGATAGTCCTTTTTCCTGTCCCAATACGCATGTTTTCAGTGAAATACCCAGTGTCGTATTTACCTGATTATGCTGATTACTGTAAGTGGAAGTGTCAGTTGATTGCTTATTAATTAATTTTTGAGATTGTGTCATAAGGCAGTGCCACTTGTGTACAGTGCTTTTCACATTGTTGCATGGTGCCTTGTCCTAAAGGAAAAGAAATGGCGAAAAAGAATATGGAAATGAAAAGAATATAGCGTTACCACATTGTAATTTTCACTGCTTTGTTAAGCATTGGACATGCTGATTTTTAAATGTTTTGGCACAATAGTCAGTGTACATTTAATAACACCCATTTGAAATCCTATTGTTCTTGGTTTCCCGAAATGACCGTGCAGCACCACAGGCCGGCATATGCACTATTCATTGACATCACCTTCAGGCACTTAAAAATGTGAACATATCACTTTCGTTTGCTCGCAAATAATAGATTTAGCTGAAGTCTAGAAAGTTAGAAAGTGGTTAGACACCTCTCATTCCAGATTTCTTTACATTGAGGTCAAAGTCAAACTTTACTTCAACATTCCGGATGGTGAGGGCCAGGTTAAAAAGCCTCCAATGGGCTAGATTATGACCCTTAACGAGTGGGTGGCATAGCCAACATGCTTATTACAATAAAACAAAATGACAAACATTCAGGAAAACAATCTCGGTGACACTGTTATCACAAATCTTATCAAGAAGCACTAAAAATGAATGAAATGAAAGGTTCAAACGGGGAAACAGATGATGCTAATTGCTCTCTTAGTACGTACGATACAAAACACAGGGATACCACAACAATGCAGTGAACAAATTTAGCACTGAACTAACAGTGTAACTGTGCCTACGCATATGTATGCTATACATACACGTATACAAGCAAGTCTCAAAAAAAAAGAAGGTTATAGCAGTTTACAATAATTATGATATGCTAACTTGCACTCTAATTCTGTCAATTTCAGAAAAATCTTGCTCGCATGAAGGCACATGAAATCTAATAGGGTGGATTTGCAGGCTAGTTGGTCAAGCATCATGGGAAAAACAGCGCGAACACAAGGACGATGAAAAAAGGAACATACACCACACCACGGAGTGCTCCGTGGTGTGGTGTATGTTCCTTTTTCCATCGCCCTTGTGTTCGCACTGTTTTTTTCCATGGCACATGAAATGTTGGATATTTTAAAAATTACATATTGTAGTAGAAAAAGAATTGTATATTCAAAACCAATACGTAAATATACTTAAACACATCAACTTTCATCAGGATATTTCAAGAACTGCGTATAATACCTTGCAGGCCAACGCACGGCACTGGGCAGGCGTACGCCGCTGGCGGGTGGGGCACGGCGCTTCTACTGCGACCTGTGCACGTACTCGACCGTGTTCCGCCGCAACCTGACCGTGCACCGCCGCACCCACACCGGCGAGAAGCCGTACTCGTGCCGGTGCTGTGCCCGCCGCTTCACGCACAAGAGCGGCCTCAACCGCCACATGCGCACCCACGGCGACCAGCCGCGGCACGAGTGCCCCCACTGTGCCAAGACCTTCGCCCAGGGAAAGCACCTGGCGGCGCACCTGCGCTGCACCCACGGCGTCACGGCCGACGTGGCCGAGGCCAGCGTGGCCGAGGCCGAGCTCGAGCGGGACCAGCCCATGAGCTGCCCGCTGTGTCAGCTCACGTTTGCCGGAAAGAAGGCGCTCATGCAGCACCTGCAGCGCCACGTCTCCACCGATGGTCAGGTGCTCTATCCGTGCATCAGTTGCGAGAGGGTGTTCGCCGAGCCCTCGAGCCTCGAGCGGCACGTAAGCGAGGAGCACCCGTCGGATGCCTTGTCTTTGCCGGCCAGTGAGGACGAGGAAGACGAAGGCGAGGGAGACAGCCTACTGGGACTGGCTTGAGCATCGGTCAAGGCCGTAGTCATTGGCTGCTTCTAGTGTGCTCGGCCTGATTAACACCTTCCTTTTGCAGCCTTGTTGACCGTAGGTTTTCTTACCATTAGCAAGAGGGAAAAGTGGCGTTGTGACGCTATGCGTGGGAATGTGAGGATGTGTAGGATTCGGACTGGCATCGTTTGCGAAGTGCCCAGAAGTTTTGAAGGCGTGTCTGCCTGGAAGCGTTGCATTCATCACAATAATTAATTTTCCACTGAAAGAGCCCATAATGAGCCGTTTATTTTTTTGCAGCAGCAAAAGGGAAATTTCATTGATATATGAGAACTTGTGCTTGTAATACTTTGTTATGAAATTTGAAAAGGAGCAACTGGCCACTAAATATGGAAAACAGATGACATCAACGCTCACTCCACGTCTGTATGTTGTCTGTTTCTTCTTTTCACCCATGCCCTGTATGTGAGTGACATTTCACTGCGACATGTAGTATGAGTGAATGAGACCTCTTCATGAAGGTTTTGTTGAAAACTTTATTAGCGGAGCCGTATCCATGTATCAGTCAAAGCCCTGCTTGATGCCAGACAATGCAACCCTCGCAGACACATAGTCATTCCCATTGTGGCACCCCACCCCTTAAGAACTCGCAGAGACGGTGGCACCACATTTTCCTCTACGTGATTGTGAGAAACTGTGTGGTCTAGACAGCGTAATTGTCGGCCAACAAGCGCGTCGGTGCCTGCTTGCTTAGGAAAACTGCGGGCAGCAAGATATAATTTTCTTATGTGCCTGTGTGGTGGTAACCGGTTCACGTTTGGTGTGAAGTGTCCATTAATCCACTGGCTGCCAGTGCACGTATACGTCATCGTGTGCCATGACAAGACTTTCCATTTCCATAAATGTGTGAAGCACAGCAGACATTTCGAGTTGGGCTTGATTGTGCTTCTAGGTGCTTTCAACGTTTGTGCTTGAAAGCTTTTGGTGCCAGTCCTTTGAAGGCTCGTGCAATGGAAAGGAAAGTGCACAATAATTTGCCCTGTGTGTATTCAGCAGCCTATACCAAAAGTCATCCTCAAGTGTGTGTGTGTGTCAAGTGCTGCATTACTTTGTGGATTTGACGTTTGCCTCGATTGCTTTTGTTTGTAAAATGACGTGGGTGTTTGCTTTTTTTGTACTTGTGTGAGCATGTTGAGAGCGACAAGCGCAAGGTGCTCGGGAAGTTTGCTGTGCTTTAAGTGCATCAATAAGAGCATACTGGCAAATTCTGTTGCTTGAATAGGCACAGCTTTACATGTTCCATAAGTTCACGTGCCAAGAGAAGCACAGTCAAGTGGTGGCCGAGAATCACGTAGCGCAATAATGTGAGAGAAGGTGCAGGCATAACTTGGAATCACCTAGTGCAAGACAAAACCATTTGTGATTTCCACTCTAGGCCTTGAGTTAGCAGCGATGAAGGCTGCTGATGAAATTAATTTTACTGAAGCCTGCTTCATATTGTTCTCTAATCACGCTACTAAAGGAAAATACAGCAACTGACTTTGCTGTTGCTGCTTCAGTTGAGACAGCATTGAGAGGTCAGCTTAGACTTGTTGCCTATGTGCATTATTTGACTATTGTGAATTGTGTCCGTGCTCTTTTTATTGCCAGTTTGATATCCTCGTAGAACTGCTCTACTTGTTCGTCGTCGTAGCGCATTGTTGGCGCATATCCCTCGATTATCTTAAGTTTATACTGCTCCCAATATACCAAATAAGTAATAAAAAAATGCCAACAAATGAAAGTAACTTCGTCAAAAGATAAAATAGAATTCGCAGAACTATCAAAACTTATCAGTAAAGCCAGGCAAAGAGATGTAAGAACCTTTAACATGAGAGAAATAGGGAGGGAAAGCACTAGAAAAAGGCACCTGCATTAAATCAGTCGAAAAGAAACTGCACTTAAGACAGAACAAAATGCGTGCGCCAAATGCTAAACAAGGTAATGTTATCAACGATTTCAACGAAATAGTAAAGGTAGCAGCAGATTTCTACACGGAACTGTACAGCTTTCAGACAGACTATACAACATTGATAGAAATAGAATCAGAGGAGGGGACACTGAAATTCCATGTATAACCGTTGATGAAGTCAGAAAAACTGTCAGAGGCATGTCCCGCAGTAAAGCAACCGGTGAAGACGGCATAACAGGCGACTTGATCAAAGACGGAGGAGACATTATACTTGGAAAACTTGCATCGCTCTTCACAAAATGTATCAAGACGTAGTGTATCACGCAGTTGGAAAAAT
The DNA here is from genome assembly GCA_013339685.2 of Hyalomma asiaticum. Taxonomy (NCBI): domain Eukaryota; kingdom Metazoa; phylum Arthropoda; class Arachnida; order Ixodida; family Ixodidae; genus Hyalomma; species Hyalomma asiaticum. The sequence continues at coordinate 89,446,482 of CM023489.1, read as the reverse complement.
GCCAATGTAATCTTAATCCACAAGAAAAGTGACATAAAGGACTTAAACAATTACAGACCAATTAGCCTAAATCCAGTAATATACAAACTATGTACAAAAGTAATTTCCGCTACGATAAGAGAAACACTGGACGTTAACCAATCAAAAGAACAAACTGGTTTTAGTCAAAGTTACTCAACAATGGACCACAGCCATGCTATCAACCTAGTAATTGAGAAGTACGCGGAATATAACAAAGGTCTTTATATGGCATTTTAGACTACGAGAAAGCATTTGACTCCATAGAAATACAAGCAGTTCTAGTAGCTCTACATCGACAAGGGGTACCTGACGTATACATGCAAACCATAAACAACATATACAAAGATTGCACAGCCACACTACTCCTACATGAGAGAAGCAGAGAAATCCCGATCGGGAGAGGTGTGAGACAGGGAGATACGATTTCCCCGATGTTATTCACTGCATGTTTATAGGAAATCTTTAAACATCTAGACTGGGAAGACAAGGGAATTTGAATAGACGGAGCATATTTCAGCAATTTACATTTGCAGACATTGTGCTCTTTAGCAATAACGGAGACAAACTGCAAAACTTGATTGATGACCTAATCCGGGAAAGTATTAAAATTGGACTAAAAATGAATAGGCAAAACACCAAAGTTATGCTCACTAGCTTAGCTAAAGAAGAGGAATTTAAAATTAGCAGTGAACCCTTACAATGTGTAAACGAATACGTATACCTGGGACGGTTAATAACAGGAACTCCTAACCATGAAAAAGAAATTCTCTGTAGAATAAGGGTGGGCTGGAGCGCATTCGGAAGGCATTCTGGAATCATGACTTGAAACTTGCCACTCTCACTAAAGCGAAAGATATTCAATCACTGCATTCTCCCAGTATTAACGTACGGTGCAGAAATGTGGAGGATAATGAAAAAACTAGAGATGGAACTAAGGAGCACGCAACATGCAATGGAAAGAAAAATGATAGGGGTAACGCTAAGAGATAAAAAACGAGCGGAATGGATCAGAGAACAGACAGGAGTAGCCGATATTATCTTATCAATTAAAAGAAAGAAGTGGACCTGGGCAGGACATGTCATGAGGAGGAAGGATAACAGGTGGACAGTAAGAGCGACGGAATGGATACCACGAGAGGGAAAACGCAACAGAGGTAGGCAAAAGGTTAGATGGAGCGATGAAATTAAAAAGTTTGCGGTCATAAAGTGGAACCAACTCGCTCAGGATAGGGTGGATTGGAAATGGTTGGGAGAGGCCAGTCCGGCAGTGGAGCTAAAAATAGGCTGATGATGATGATTAGTTTTCCAGCATAGGATGTTAGCATTACCTCTCATTGGCCTCCATTACGTTAGTGTATCATTGCAGATTCATAGCTTGGTAATCATTAGTGTTATGTAGGCACCCAACACTGCTGTTTCACTGCTACAGAGCTCTTTAGATGCAGATAACCAATCAGAATAGAGAAAATTAGCACCGATGTCATCATGATTGATGAAGAAAATTATTTGCTGCAAATAATATACGACATGCTCACTTCACCGAAGTAACTTTTTTTTTTTGTAATGTGACACTGGAATATGCATTTCATGAAGTTGCATTCCAGATGAAGCAATTTATGTGGGTAGTAAACAGTGCATGGGAAACTAAGTTTAGCTCCTTTGGCAAGAATTTGCATTGCAACGGAATGCCAGTTGAACATGCTAGAGATGTAGCAGTTTGTGCAACTGTGTCGTAGCTGTAAAATAAGCGATGACCTGAATTTCATGTGTCAACAACCACACTGGGAAGGTTTCCCTGCACAGTGCCAAGAATACTGTTGCCCTTGGACGTTGAGCTGTCTGATATGAAGTCGCAAATATCTCTAGTCGGTGTGGCTTGAACATTGTTTGCATGTAGTTGTTGTGGTCACGTGATCATTCAACACACGGCATGTGAAAGTTCCCTGTTGGTCATGACATGCACCCATGTATGTATGTGTGTACATTTGAACCCCCTATAACTGACATGCACCAGGGAACAGTTTCTGTCCCTTAAGTGAAGGGTCTCTTACAAGCAGGGCACCATGTTTTCATTTTCCTATCAACCCTTGTCTTGACATGGGCACACTGCAACTAAGTTGATGACTGAAGAAAGCTGCAGCCTGTTGCAGGGGGTTTATTTTTTTATACCTTAATGTCAGGTGATTTGCTTGTTATACTGAGCCATCCGGAATAGCATTGATGTTTTCTCCACCACAGCTTTCCCACATTGCTTGGTTGTCATTTCCTTTTGTTTCCGTAATGAATTAACTGCGGTTAGCAGCCGACAGTGCTGCATTTAGAGTGAAAATACAGTAGAACCTCGTTATAACGAACCCGGATATAACGAACTATCAGATATAACGAAGTAATCGCAATTCCCCTTGAAATTCCTATAGATGAAATTGATATTGGTTATAATTAACTAATGGTCATAACAAAATAATTACCACTCCACCTTCAACTTCGTTATAACGAGGTTTTACTGTATATGTTTCAACTAAGACTTTTGACCAAAGTTCAACGGAAATTCATCCTTTGTAACTGCTTGCCCCCAGGAGCTTGTCTTACAGAAGAGGTCCAACTAATGGTAGTGATGAGGCAGCCAATCACGTCAGTGAATGATGTCACTTGTACTCAGTTGTGTTTCATATCACTGTGTCTTCTGAAAGGATTCAACTGCACTGGAAATGACAAGGGAGCTTCGGAGCTTTTATCTTGCTTTGCCTGCTCAAGGTAATGCTCGCCAAGGCTAGATGCCAAGTCAGTGAATAACTGTCTTCATTGTAGCACTGCAGGTTTTTACCAAATCTCTGCCATCTATTCGCGTTGTTACTGTGAGAATTTAGATACTGATGTGTTCCTCTGCTAGTTTCACATGTGTGCCGTGCAAAGTTCATCACTCTGTGATGGGTATTCTTTTGAAGAGCAATGTCTCAAGCATGTGACAGTTACGTTTGTTCACTAGTATCCCTTAACAGTTTAATTTGACCTATGATGTACTAAAGTATCATGATTTTCATCTCTTCAAGGTGCACTTTTGACACAACTTGTTTTGAACAGGGTAGTTTGTTTGAATTTCAGTTTGAAAGCGTCGATGAACAGATTGCTAAAAACGATTGAGGACAGGGAATGTCGCAGGAGCCAACGTTTCCACAAGTGGACTCGTCTTCGTCAGGACAGCGACTCTTTGAAATCATGCATTTTAAGCAGTTCATGCATGTCTGCTGTTCATATTACCAGTGATCGTCAGTGCATTGTTACATTGCCGCGCAATGCTTTGCACGTCAAGCATGGCCGCAAGCACTCGACACTCAGATACTGCCGCTTTGATGGTAGGTGCTCACATCCCGTGGGCTCGATGGGATTTTGTGAGGTGCTTCATTTATGACCCTGGAATAAATTCTTTCGTCGGCTAGTCGGTACATGACTTTCAGGGCTGGGTAATGTGCAGTGCGAAAGAAACACGGGACAAAAGGGAACAGCGTCCAAATATGCCTGTTGCATGTCCCTTCTTGTGCCTGTTTCTTTTGCACTGCCTAGCTCTGAAAGCGATTTGTGAACAGGATTTGGAACAAAGTGTTCCACACTTGATAAAGAAGCAGAACATAAAAGGACCCTGAAACGGTTTTAGTTGTTTTGTGCAAATCCATTGAGCCAGTAATACAACACCACAACAAAAGAGATTTAGCGCAAAGACATGAGGATGAGACAGAAGACAAAACATTGCGGTGCCTTACAACATAATGCCACAGCCGCTCCATTTTTTTATGTACATGAGAGTGAGTGCATGTGCACAAGGGTGAAAGAAGCTAGTGAGAGGAATAAAAAGAAGAAATTGTTCATAGTTCAAAGTCAGTATGTACTATCAGATGCTTTCTTTTTATTATTCTTTTCATAGTTTCTTTCATTCATCTACACACACACACCGTCATGTACATGAGCACATGAAATGGCTGTGACAATAAGCTGTGCTGTAAAAGAGTGCAGTGTCTCGTCTTCTCTCTCAACTTCTTGGCTTCACGCTGTAGCTCTATGTTGTTAATGCAAATCCTGATCATTTGCAGACTGCTTTAGGTGCTATGTGCAGGGTTTGTTATAAGTTTTTAAATATGCGCATTGTTACAGATTGCAGCAGCGCTGCCATACGGCTTGTCACGTGACCCTGCCAATGGTGCATTGCAAGTGTCGCCTGCAACATACAGGCGACCAGTCCGATCACTATTAGTTTTCCATCTTAACAGTGGGCAGATGTCATTCATATTAACTGCAACAGTTTATAACGTGTCGTATTTAAAAACGACACGAGGTAGCACAATTTACTTGTACTGCACTTTTAATTAAAACTCCAGTGCGCAGGGAGCGTTCTTTGCTTATGTTACAATACGGTCTATGTTGATTCAAGCTAAATGCCCGCTATTCTTCTCGGGCACCATGAACCACTCTTATGGCATTGTGGGTTGTAATCTACTGATTAGTGATTTTGCGACATATTATGCTACATCGTACGACTGTGCAAGAGATGGTGTGTGACGTAGCTGCGATGCATTGTTGCAATGAGCACCAGGTTCTTTACACCCAATCAACAGCCAGGGCCTATGTTCTGCAGCTGCATCTGCATGCTGGAAAGCTGCTTCCCCAGCTTTCATGTTTGTGCTTACTGGTAATTGCTGCCACAGTGTTTTTTTTTAGCTTGCCCGCAAGGTTATTGGCGTTTTTCGGCTTTTTGAAAGGGAGGTTTGAGCATCCAGAGGCCAGAACTGTTGTGACACCTGGTGGCATGGATCTCAACTGTGCGCTGACAGACAGGCACTAGCAGCAAAGCTTAGCCCTGACCACTCAAGTTTCAGAGCGGAAGCAATGCTGAGAGGGTGATGTTCGGCCACCAGCTGCTCTCGTCACACTAGGCGCTTCACATAAATTACGATGCACATGATTTGGTAACGTGGTCACCTACTCTATCACACTAACCAAAAAACTGTTTCAAGGACCCCTCAATTTTTGCCCATCAAAGCTTTTTGATTGTTCTTTTCAACACTGTACTTTGTTTTTATAGAATAATGTTCTTTTTTAATCATATGAAGCTGGCATTCAAAGGTGATACAGTGCTTGTCGGGTTGATGGTACACATTTTGCACCGAGGTTTATCTAGGCATTTAATTGGGCTAGTCATTCCATTTATCTTGAACTCTCTGCCTGGTGGGGCTCGCGTGGCGTTGCTACACATGAGAACTTCCTGTTCACAGCACACAGAGCTCGAGCCAGTTGTGATTCACCACAACAGATTCATGCGTTTATATGTGACAGTATAGTAAAACCTCGTTATAACGAAGTTGAAGGGGGAGCCATAATTACTTTGTTATAACCATTAGTTCGTTATAGCCAATATCCATGTCATCTATGGGAATTTCAAGGGGAATCGCGATTGATTCGTTATATGCAATAGTTCATTATATATGGGTTCAGTTATAACGAGGTTCCACTGTATCTTTTCATGCATGGTTCATGTGGAACATCCTGATTTAGTCTCTTAGCATGCTCATTGTGTTTAAAGGGCCCCTGCAACACTTTCCGAACATGACCAGAAAACAGTGCCTAGCAGTCTTAGAAGCTCCTGTGAATACGTGGGCGAAATATTACTGCACGGCACGCACCTGGGAATTCACCGTTTGGTTTCAAACAGAGCTGGAAACTGCCTGCTCTTTCAACAAGTGATGTCACTGGGGGCGCAGACTTTGTCGCGTGACTTTTGTTGTTGTTGTTGTTGCTCTTTAAAGAGGTATGCACATTTTCATTATTTGTTGAATTCGAAATCAACAAATAAAGCATGGCAGATGGAAATTGGCCACAATCATGAAATTGGCCAAAGCTATTTCTGCCTCAGGCGACTAAGTTGGTGGTCCCGGCGAACGTCATTCGTTGAAAGAAGAGCGGCCGCTTTCCAGCTCTGTTTGCAACCAAATTGCAAATTCCCTGGTGCGTGCAGTGCATTAATATTTGGCTCGCATATTCACACGAGCTTCGAAGACTGCTTGGCACCGTTTTCTTTGTTCGAAAGTATTGTAGGGTTTTTTCCACACTCAGTCATTGAAAGTCATAAGAGGTGCCAGTAAACTACCAGTGTTTCTACTGGAACTTAGATTGTTAACGTTTATTTCTAGTCTGTCATGGATGCCATGGCATTGACTGCATAAGATGAGAGAGCTGCCTTGTCACCTTGCGTACCTGTGAAGCAAGCTCTCTCTTGTTCACTCCCCTCCTTTCTATTTTGCCTTGAGGAGGAACACTTGAACCTATAATTACGTATGAGTGTATAAAGGTGTGTATGTTGTGCCTGTATGTGTGTGGTGTGCAGTACTCATGTGATGAAGATAGCAGTGTCACAGTGCACATGCTCTTTCTAGTTCCTGGCTATATCTGGTCGTCGCGGCTGCACTGGCAAAAAAAAAAAAAAAGAATGCTTGCACACCCTTAATGGGCATTATCATCGCAACTGTAATTTTGATTGTGTACTTTATTTAACAGTCATGCAGAACAGTAATTATAGCAAAATATATGTTTGTTTGTTTCCTTCTTATTAGGTGAACACAATGTTTCTTGTAGGTAGCACGTAGTAGCCCATTAAGTTGGAGTCATGTCTGTTGGGTTAATATGAAGCGGAACTTTCTCATGGGGCGATGCCTTCAAGATGTATGTTTATTGTTTTTCCTTACCTTTGCCAGAGATTGTTTACAAATGCACATATAACCATTGTTCAGTATGATAAATATTCGTGTTCAAGAGAGCAAGTCACTATAGCCCCACAATCTGTGGGACATGTACTGTGTATTCAGAGAGCTTCGCTATTGCTTTGCTGTTTTTCTCAGTGTGCTTCGTTCTGCTTTTTGACTGCACAAATAAATGACACTGCTTGTGAAATAAAGTGCAATTTTGTGATTTTGGAAGTGAACACTAGCAGTACCAGCATGGGGGTATGTTTTCAAAAAGCCTCGGGTGGTAGAAATTATCGCGCTCTCCACTAAGCTGTGCCTCATTACTATGTCGTGGTTTTGGAATTGTTATTACCAGCATCGGAGAATATACAGCCGAGCCTCAATATAATGAGTTCAGATGTAACGAGTTAATCATTTTATTGAGCTAAACAAAATAAAGCATTGCCGTTTAAACTTCTATGTATATATGCTTATGATGAATTATAACAATGATACTTTTGTGTGATATTGAATTTGTTATAGCGAGGTCTGGCTGTTGCAGCAAGGCTGTATTGGTGCTGTAGAACGGTTCATCCATATAAGAACAGGCTGCCGTGACAAAGGCTGCGAAGATAATGAATCCTGAACAGGCTGTTCATCCTGTACAGTGCTAGGCAGCACCTTTACACACAGCCATTTGTAGTCCTGTGTTTGCTTGCTTTTACATAGCGACATATTTGGCATTTGTGGAGGTAGAAATAAAGCTAGGGGAGGGCACCGCTTCGCGATCCTAAAGCCTCGTCACAAACTAGGCTTTAGGGAGGAATCATTGGGAATATGACTTGGTCACGTGATGAGCAGTTTCACATATGTTCAGGCACCCGGCTGTGAACCGTTAAACATCGAGCAGAATGGGACAGGAAACGTGTTAATGACATTCCATTAGAAATCAAGAAGAAATGGGTGTGGGCAGGGCATCTAATGCGAAGGAAAGTGCTGGTTGTAAATGGTAACACAGGAGATCCCTAGAGAAGGCAAGTGTGGCAAAGGGCGGCAGTAAATTAGGTGGGCGGCTGAAATCGGGAAGTAATTTGTGGCGATAATGTGGCCGCAGCTACCTCGGAACTGGCATAATTGGAAGTCTGTGGAAGATGCCGTTGCCTTGCAGTGGACATAGGCAGGCTGGTGGTGATGATGATGATGATGAAACAACCTTGAGTGGTCCTGCAAACATGTGGGTCTAATACCACCCAAGGGGTTCCGCACATCAGGGACCTAGAGCAGAAGTGATGGCGTTGAGGGAGGTTGGCTTGCTCAGGCCAGTGGAACCACATGATGCCGCTTCCTAGTTTTTTTTCTTCCTCCATGGTGGCATTCATGTTCGCATGTAAATTGCGTTGTCAAGAGATGATAGAATGCAAAGTTTTCAAAATGCATAGCTAGCACAAGGCACTTAATTGAAGGCGTGAATACACACGCACAAGACACACCCACCAATCAATGCTGCAGCCATAGGTGTGCACAGGATTTTTCATTTGGGGGGGGGGGGGGCGAGGTTTCCCCAAAGCCCCCCCCCCCGCCCTTTTTTTATCAACGCGTTCCCATTGATGTCCTTCCGCTCATATTATAGTGCTGAGACGAGATATGGTTATGAAACATTTATTTCAACAACATTGAATTGTAACATATACAAAATATTATCAAGCAGTTGGTATCACTTTGTTGTGAAAGTGAAAGGCAGTCCCTGCGCAGCTTAGGCGTCAGTGACACAATGCGCGTACAAAGGATTTTTATTCTTTCTAAACCAGAGAAAAATACGACACATATGCCATATTTAACAGCACAGAATGTTTAAAAATGTTGCCTCAACGTGATTGTTGCCTCAATGTTGCCTCAACGTGAAATATAGTACACATACAGGACAAACGTATGGGTGCACCTACACATGGCGAAAGCTGTCATGTGGCGTTTGCAACGTTCAATAAGGGGACGAAAAACGCCACCCGATACACAGCGCAATGGCAACGCTTAAAAGCATGAGAATATACCACAGATTAAAAATACAAGAAACAGCAAGTTACAATATATTTAGTAATTATTGAAGATAAATGCTATGACATGCCATTCTTTCTTTTCTGAGCATCCAAATGTACAGTTGATAATTTTACTTTCTGGCACTTGATAGAAACATGTAATAGAAATAAGGGCTATAATTCCTTTTTTTTTGCACAAGATAACACGCACGCACTGTCATGCTCACAAACTAATGCATATGTTACGTGGTGGTAAAATATTTTATGACTATAAGAGTACTAAAAATGTGTAGCATGTGGGAGATATAGTACTTTTCACCAATCGTGAAAAGTCTATATAAATAAAAAATCTACTGCGATTTTGTCACAAACTGTTTGAAAACTGACTCAGAACTTGTTGACGATGCAATATGTTGCTCAACGAATGGTAAAAGCAGCCACCAAAGCTGGTCATGACTCATAGTTGATCTCAGCATTGTTTTCACAATGGCGGGCTTTGAAAACGTCCGCTCGCATGAGCAGCTAGTGACAGGGACAGTTGCAAAGCCTTTAAGGATATTAAAAAAGTCCTTATAAACTAACGCTCCTATAGGCCGTGATTTGTTGCAACCAGTCTAGCCATTCATTACAGTCGCCGAGCTTTACGTGGCTCTGTGCTAACCTGTAAGCGGAGCTCAGCCCGCAAGCTGTCAGACTCCACATCAAAATACTCAGTGACAACGTCCATCTTCTCTTCATTGGCAGTGAGGCGTAGAATGTTCATTATCGCAGATATGAGAATGATGGTCTCCTGCGTGAATCTTGCCTCAATTCCTTCAACGAAAGCATCAAGCATGGGGTAAAAAACGCTGACGCGGAGTTCTTCCTCCTTTGTTTCGTGAAAAAAAACTGAGTGGCGAAGTTCACATCTGCGCGTCTAGACACTTTCCTCTGTCTCACAGCAGGAATACTGATCCCGCGAGTCTGGCATATCTCTGTGGCACCTTGAAACACCTTTGTAAATGCGCTCTCGTCCAGCCTCATTTCCTTGAAAGCTTCTTGGAGATTTTTCACTCCCTGGAACGCAGTAAGATTTATTTTTGGGTCCTGGAGCATGCGGCTATCCTTGAGGACCATCTGCAGCACAGGATGGGCCGCTTTCATACAGAATTGAAACTCGAAGCTTTCTAGTTGCGTGAGAAGTCCTTTTGCTTTTGCTCGCGTTTCCGAATGCTGCATGTTTTCCATGATTTCCTCTACGGCATCTACCAAGGCACAGTAGTCATCCCGCACTGCTTTGACGGCTTCTGCCCGGCAAGTCCATCTGATTATGGACAAAGATTTTAGCGTCGTTAGGCCTGTGCCTTACGCCGAAGATATATGCTCGAAAATTCTGTGACGCAATGGGCTAGATTCTATGAAGTGGCAAAACTTCTAAATTGCAGCTCAATCATTACCAATTCCTCCACAGAGGCAGAGGAGGCAGTCATCGCGCTTGTGCTCATCTCTACATCTGCCACCACAATCATAAGCAACTCTAAATCTGCTATCCTAATTTTTGCCAGTGGATTCATATCCCACACCGCTGCTCACTTATTATGCTTCTGGCAGCCCCGGCACTCCATAAGCCTCATCTGGACACCAGCACATGCCGGCCTTCCTGGCAACGAGGAGGCCCGAGGAAGGAAATGCGTTGCCACTTGTTGAAAAGATCGCAAAGTACGATTTAGAACAGGGAATGTCGCAGGAGCCAACGTTTCGACAAGCGGACCTGTCTTCGTCAGGGCGGCGACTGCCTTCTCCAGCGTTCGTTTATGTACCCCATTGCACACTCTCCCCTGTCCTCAGAAAGAGAGGATTAGAAGAGTAGCATGTGGAACAATAACCAAAAAAAAAAAAACTGAAACTGAAAAAAAATGAAAGTCTACATACTTTAGAGAAACTTCCGCTCGCCGAGGGACAGAAAACACAGGGAATCGTATCTCACGTACAAATTCAATACTCTCCAGCCTACAGGCATAAACCTTTCAAAGGGAATTAACCTTGAGTTCATTAGATACGGTGGGGGGTTAACAAAGACCACAAAAGATTAAAGTATGCACAAGCTAACAATGTTTCTTCCAGAAAGTGTACTTTCAGGTGCGGATCCCCCATCCAGTTCGACGAGAACAACGGCGTTAAGCAGTGTATTTTTATTTAAGCTTGCAGGGTAGTTACATTTTAGCAACAAGCTTTCGGTGAAATGCACTGCGGGTGCGGCGCAGCTGGTGCGGGGTGGAGAGGGGGACACATGCCATAGGAGCAACTCCTAGCTCTTCCAAGCATGTGTTCCTTTTTTCATCCCGCTTTCTAGCACTGCACACACAATGCATTTCCAAGATACGTACAAGGAGTGGATTCTTTGGAAGCTCTCGCTCTTGCCATTTATATTAGTCCCGCTAACACCTGTCACCCAAATACCCCTGCACCCAACCCCCCCCCCCTTTTTTTTTCTTTTTGTTATTGTCCGCATGTTCTGCTCTTCTCTCTTTTTGAGGACGGGGGTGAGTGTGCAACGCTGGAGAAGGCAGCTGCCGCCCTGACGAAAACAAGTCCGCTTGTCGAACGTTGGCTCCTGCGACATTCCCTGTTCTAAATCGTATTTTGCGGTCTTTTCATCGATTCACGCATCCGGATATCTTTTCCTGAGCTTCTCTTCTAGTTTGGTCGCCACTTGTTGTGAGACGTGCTATTTCCCGAACGCACCCACAATGGTGGAGAATAGTTTGGAATGAGGGGTGTATTTCGTGCGTCTTTCTGAGTCTGCGTTTTTCAAAAACTCGCTACTTTCCGTGCAATTAAAATTCCTGACCGGGTCGCGCGCAGCCCACGCAAGCAAAGCATGAAAGGTGAGCTGTGGTGATCGTTCTGTGGAAGAAATACTGCCCACGTACGCTTTTCCTTGTGTGGCCGGGAGCACCAGTCGAATAACTTGATTCTGCGTCAGAATGCAAGCGAGGACGGCTCTACTAAGTGAGTCTACGTTTTAGCCGCGAACGGCTTTCCGGCGATCCGAGGGAGAACGAGAAACACGACATGCCATCGCAAGTGTCATCGGCATTGCAAACATGGCGCTCGTTTCGCATTTCGTTCCGTGGCCCGTGGCGGCTATTTTGTCTCGCTGCCTGTGTTACGCTTTCGTCTAATAAACGGAACCGCTTGCGGGGCGCCCGACGGGGTGCCGAAGTACCCTCGTGCAGTACTAACCTACAGTGTGCGCGAAAGGAGTCTTACATTGGAAGGACGACGCCTTATCAAGTAGACGCGGTGGCAACAGCTGCGTCGACGGAGCCGCAAACCAGCGAGCTTCGGCGGCATGCGTGGGCGTTGCCGAGCCCAGAGACGTCGTCCTTTTGCCGCTCGACCTTCGCCACGCTTTTGAAGGCAAGCGTGGAGTTCGAGGAGTTCGTTAGTGTCGGAAGGGCTCTCTTCCAAGCCCGTGTCAACACTGCGTGGATGCGCCTCAAGAAACTTCGTGGTTATGCGAATGGCCTGTGCAACAACTCACTGCATGCCTGTTGGCCAAACGCAAACGGCTTTCACATTTTGCCTTTCGTCGGATGTCTTGAGCCGTGGAATTTCTCTTGGTGCACGCCGCGATATTTGAAAGCTCAAACCGTTTGGAATATCGATGGTTATTCTGTAGAAAGCGGTGATTTTGGGCATATATTCGTATTGTTAGCTTGACGTACGCTGACACTCCGGAGCCATATTTTATGAGGGGAGAGGAGAAGATTATGGTACTGCTTCGTTATCAGTGTTACTGCGAAGAATACTGCCTTGTCAGTGACCAGTGTTACGCGTGGGACTTGTTTTAGCGTATATTTTCGCGTTCCTAACACAGGACAAAATAGAACACGAAACTCACACACACACATGGCACTGAGTTTCAAGTACGGATCCTAATTGCAGGGTCACAGCATGCATCAGATCTTCACTCATCCATAATCACCAGGCACTCAGAGGATCCTCTTAACTCTGTTCGCTACGTGTGTGTAGGTAATGTGATGAGCGGCAATGCCATGCCCAAACAAACAGTTCTCTTCATTTCAGCCAGTGGTGTGGATGGTTCACTAATACATGCGTCATCTAGATGGCTGTATTGAAAGTTTCAGTGATGAGTCGGGTTATATCACGTATGCTTTTACCAAGAATTGCCATGTTGGTAAAGAGAGCACTACACATGCATTCCCTGCAAGGAACAAAGAGGAGCTCGATAGTTTTATCATAGTTAATTACAAGAAATGCACTTGTTTCATGCACTCTTGGGGTTTGCATATAAGGATAGTAGTGTGTTTGATTTCTGCCGCTATCACGGCACCTAGCCATTTTCCTGTGCACATAGCTAAAAATGAATGTGAAAAATGTGTGAAAACATTTCCTGTGCACATTAGCATGGAGCCCGCAGCCACAGGGTGCGGTTTCGCAAAGTGTTTTGTTGGGTGAGGTGGTTCATGTGCTCAGAAGAAGAAAAAAAAAAAATGCCGCGACACACAATGACACAAGAGCAAGCAATTACATGGGATTGCACCAGTTCCGTGTACACTTGTCATTTTGTGCAAATTTTTCTTTTTTATGAAGATGCACAGGTTCTTAAGAAATGGTGGCTTGACATTTTAGTGAGCCCTTGCAGGGTCATTTGCTGTAGCAGCTGCTTGGCAAACGTCATCGCCGCTGACCAAAGTTAGTGAGGAACTCTTGAAGCCGACCCACATGTAGCCACTCCTGTCTGTTCTGTGTCCAGGAAAAAGGGGATGCCAGGAGCAGAGCTGATAATACCTGCTTGGATGTTTAAGGCTCCCTGATGGAGACAGCACAGCCCTATGGCCTCTGCTTCATGCGGGCGGCACCCCCGTCTGTACAACTTGAGCGGTCAGCGTGAAAAACAAGAATGCAAGCAAGGACACACACCACCACACTGTATCACAACTACCTTTGTTAGCAAGCACATGTATATTTAAGCCATCACATTATGAACATCTGCATTGATGGGGCATTGTTAAATTACGTCCTGTGCTTACTAATAAAGGTAACTGTAACAGTGTTGTGGTGTATGTTCACGTAGGTTGGTAATGGTTTAAAGGGACACTAAAGAGCAGAACGACTTTTCATGTATTAATAAATTATGTTTTTACAGCACCAAAAGTACCACCCTTGTCAAGAGAGAAAGCTTGGCAAGCGAGAAAACGCACAAAAAGAAGACACAGGCGGCGACACCACCTTCACGTTTCTGCACCAACTCACCACGATGTCATAGATATTGAGGGCACCTTTTACAACATAAGCTGTTATGAGATCACAGCAACGGTCGTTTTTGGTGTGTTTGCCGCTACCCGTGTCCGTAACCACTATCGTGCTAACTTTAGAAAAATATAACCAGGACCGAGGAGGATTCGAACCAACGTCCCTCTGCATGGCAGTCGAGCATTCTACCACTGAGCTACGCCTGTGGTTGAAAAATCATCGCAAAAAGACCTATACAAGTATAAAGCCTGCTGAGGAATCGCATTAACAAATGTAATGTTACGTTGCAGAGCAGTAATACGCCATAACGAGTGTGAGGAATGATTTGAGAGAACACTGGCGCATGCTTTGTAGCTCTGCACCCGTTACAGAGGCATCATCAACATCATCATTATGAAACGATCTTTAACTTTTCAGTCATCATTATTATGAACCACTGCCTCGTGAAGCAGTTTTGTCGTATTGTGCCATGCCTGACGTGACAGGCGACATGCGCAGCCCTGACAGCAACCAGACTTGGCTCTTGGATATACCTGATGGCCCGATCACATGGCCAGATCCCAAAGTGTTTAGGCTGGCCTCTAAGAAGGTCGCTCCTCCAGCTTACGCTGTCACTGTCCTGGGTTTTTTTTGGAGCAAAAAATTATTGTCTGCTGAAAATTAATCATATTGTGTCGTAGAAGGGCTCTAGACTTAACCTGGCAAGTTTAATCAAATTTCATTGTGCCAGTGGGGCTGAAATACGGAGATAATACTGCAAAATCCGTCATGGTGCTGAAAGCCATGCATAAGCATAGGTTTCAGCGCCAAATTCAAAAATGAGACTTTACCCTTCCTTTTCTTTTCTAATAGTGAATGTACAGTGGCCGAATGAATGACAGTACAGTTCTCAAATAATAACCCATCGGCCTCAACTGATTCATTGTTTCTCTGTGTGCTTGCTAGTAAAGGTAGTTGTGAGATGGTGCTGTGGTGTGTGTCCCTTTGTTCCTGCATCCTCATTTTTCATGCTGACCACTCAAGATGTATAACCAGGGGTAGAAGAACGGAAATTTGGGCAAGTTTGTACGAGTTCATGTTGAATCAGGAGCACTAACAATGACAAACGAAGGAGAAAAAACAACACAAATAATGCTTGTCCTGTTTTATTTTTCTTCGTTTGTCACTGTCTTTGTCTGCACTTCTGATTCAACACGTACTATAAGCAGTTCCACCTCTGCCAACAGTGAATTCTTCTGTGCCCCCATATTGACCTGCCTGGGGGAGAGTGGTGATTGTCTTTTTCCACCCACTTCTTCACTCTGTCACTTTCTTTTCTCTCGTTTATAATCTACCCTGTCTCCTCTCCTTTTCAGGTTAATTACGATTTTCCTGATGGCTAGGGATCTTGTGTGGATTTCCTGATGGCGGGAACCTTGTGTGGATGGCTAGCCTCGATTGACCACATTTGGTATAGTTGTTGCTATAGTTGGGCATAGCTGGCATTGATGGTTCATGATATACCTGTCATATGCTATGGCTTGGTGTTGGGCAACATGCACTTGTGGTGAGAACAGTGTGTTCACTGGCTCTAGCCAAACATCTGATTGTGAGCTAGTAAGGTTACAAGCAACAATGAAGTACAGTGAAGTTATTTTCAATGATGCTCATGCACTATGGCAAGTGTCATGCCATTCATGGTTCAAAGTCAGAAGAAAAGGCATAACCAACCTTGCAATTTTTGGCTCCAATGAGTCTGACAGAGAAATTAGCAGAAGAATATAAGGCATGCAAAATGACAATCTGCAAGCTGCTGTTTGAACAGTAAAGTTGTAAGGCGGGCTTCTTGGTATGGCATTTTTTTTTTGATAACTACGGTAGCACAAGGAGAACACTGAGAACACACACACAGCGCTACACTTCCAACAAATGATTTATTTCTGGGCACCACGTGGTTCTTATACACTTTTTTTGTTTCCATGCGTGGCACGAAAAACAGTGTGCAAAAAAGTGTATAAGAACCACGTGGCGCCCAGAAATAAATCATTTGTTGGAAGTGTAGCGCTGTGTGTGTGTTCTCCGTGTTTTCCTTGTGCTACCGTAGTTATCAAAAAAAAAAAAAAGCTGTTTGAACTCTGAGACAGCACACAGTGCAAACAACGAACCACCTTAACTTGGAAGCATTCCTGTAAACACGCGGTGCGGTGTCACTTTTTGGTGATGACCTGTTAGGCCTCATCACCATCATTGAAGTTGTTGATGGGTGGAAAAGTCAACCTCAATGTTCAGCTAATGAAAGTAAAATGGGACGACATGGAAACCAGTAAAGGAAATCATTTTTCTGACATTTTCATTTAGCGAAATGGACTGCCTAAACTTGCAGCCCACCCCGCTACGATGGTCTAGTGTCTGTGGCACTCGGCTGCTAATCTGAAAGTTGAAGGATTGAATCCTGGCCGCGGCGGCTGCATTTCGGTGAAGGCTAAATGTTGAGTCCCTTGTACTGTGCGTTGTCAGTGCATGTTAAAGGGCTCGTGAAACGTATTCTGAACATTTTGTACTAAGTGCGTATTCGGGATCCTGAACCTCCAATCAACAATATGCGTTGTTCCATTGCACCGTGTGCGTTGATTTAGAGCGATAAAAAACCCGGTTTCGGGTTTCACTGTGCGTGTTCCCCTCAACTCTGCAGATGCCGTCATGTTAGTAGCCGCCATACCTCCAAGATTGGTGTGCCTCGGAGGCCACGGAAAAACAAACCGTGCTGCAGCTTTTCTTCTGGATGGTGGCACCGTACGCTTTCTAAGTATTTGCTTTCTTTCTAGCTTTCAAGTAAATCAATTCTTTTGGAGCAAGCGCGAGTTCACTATACCTTTGCACTTAAAAAATATCTTACTGCAACGTCACCGAATAGTACCATGCTGGCCGGTAGTGTCGCATATTCGTTTCGGGAGCGCAAGAACGCTAGGGTTTCAAACGAGCGTTATTAAATGTGCACTGAATATTTCGCCGAAATATTTTGGAATCGGCTTGTCGAATGCATATTGAAGCAGTGAAAATTGCCACAGGCCATCTCCAAATTCTTTTCACCACACCTTTAAAGAACCCCAGCTGGTCTAAATTTCTGGAGCCCTCCACTACGGCATCTCCCATAATCATATTGTTGATCAGGGCCATTAAACCCCAGAAATCATTGAACTCCCAACCCTTGCGGATGCTCTAAGTGCCGAAGGTACGGCCACAGATGCGATACTTGTGGTGGACAGCCAGTTTAGGCTAGGTATGCTTCTAGTGCATTAGATTGTTGATAACACTGCAGCTGAATCTTAATGTGTGAAATGTGATAATGATCAGATGGGGCAGTGCTTATCGGCCATGGGTCTAGTAGAACCTGTTTCTGGGCTAGTTGGTTCATGTTAACATTGGCCATGAAGTTAAAAAAGGGAATCTTGGCACTCCCCTTGACCCCATCCCTTCACCTCGCCGTTGCAAACGAACCAGTCTCCGGTTGCCCCCTGATGGAGCTGAGCAGACTCCGAAATGTCGGCTATAGTTTGCTTCTTTAATTTTTACATAAAGCAACCATAATCAATGTTATCAGCCATGGCTGTCTTAGGGACCCTTTGTAAACAGCTGGGAATGGTGGGAGACCTTTTGCAGGGTGATGTAAAGGAGGTGATAAATCGAGACAGTGTGTGGTTACGAACACCAGCAAAGGCAGTATTGTGTGGATTGGCATTGCAGTTCTGGGAGCAGATATCTGAACTGTTAATGAGACGAGGCTGAACTTGAAAAGAATTTTCAGCACTAATAAAAGAGAAGGGAAGAAGATGGCAGTGAGGACAACAGATAGGCCAGTGTTCTGCCTAGCTGCTGTCCTCTGTTCTATCTTTCTCTTTCTTTCGTTAGTGCTCGATTGCATATGAAGTCTGCATTCCGACTAGCCTAGCTAACTGCTTTGATGCTAAACTTACAAACTGACCTTAAGCAGAGGCTTTTTTTCTTTTTTTGCCAATGCAAATACTGGGCCACTAAACATGGCTTTGTCGCCGCCTATTTGCGAACAACTGATATCCAGTACATATTCTGTGCAGCATGGAAGAAAGAGACAGATCTTTCGCTTCAGGTCAGGAAAAATGTTTCACACAGGGAAGCTTGTATATGCTCAGCTATTCATGGCACAACTTATGCAAATGCAGTGTGTCAGAAGAGGACATTTCTCGAATCTTCGCTTCCTGCCCAGCTTGTCAAATGTTGCACCTGCCCCCTTGGAGGCAGCGGTTGCCCAGTGCCCGCAGGTGCTTAGCATGCGGTGTTAGAACAAGGAAAAGCATGAGAGATAGACAAAGGTCATTGCTGCGTGAGAAGCATAAAAGCCAAGTGGTGAAACTGCTGAGCTGTTCTTGGAGTGTAGGTTCAGTCACCGTACTTGAATATTAACTTTACCTCTCGCAGGACACTGCGAGAGGTAGGCCTGGAGTAGCAAGCCAGGCCATTAACCAGGCTAACGTCTCTGGATTCATCAATAAAATATTCTCTCTCTCTCTCTGTTAGCATTTTGCTACTTGTTGGGAGTGCTGATGATTTGTTTGTATGAATGCACTTTGATTGTTTTGTCCATTAGGGAGATTGCCATACATTACACCTTTCAGTATAAGTTGCTGTCTTCAAAAGTTTGGAACACTTGTGGTTGTATTGCTCATTTTCTTGGAATTCACAGCAATATACCTGCAATGCAATGCAAGCTGAATTCACGCATACAAATACACATAGCGTATGAGTAAAGTTAACCATAAAGAAAAAGCAGGGGCTAGCCAACAGGCACTTGGAACATTAACTTTCAACTAAGTATCATATTAAACCACTGTGAATATATTTATGGAACTTTTCTAAACAACCCTGCTTAAAAAAAAATTAGCTCTTGCTTGTCTCAAGACCACTTATTCTTGGGTGAATTGGTGTTTGCTTAGCATTCCTTGTAGTAGCGTAAAAGCTCGAAAAAAAAAAAAAAACCTTAAGAGGAAGAGAAGATGAAGAAGGCACTACAGTTGTAATGCTTTCTTCATTTTCTCTTCCCCTTCAAGTTTCTTCTTTTTCGTGATTTCTCATTACTATGCGAAATGCTGTTCATCTGTTTTATCATTTGCACTTCAGCTCTACTCGTAAAAGACTGCCAACCTTTGCTTAAGACAGGCGGCGCTGACTTTCAACTGAACCTTTTGTTGAAGGTTGCGTATTTGTGCAGCGACGACATTTTATCTCTGACTGCATTATGTTGGAACGCTGCGTACAGGTACCAGATATTTATTCAAACAGTGATGCAGTGGAGGTCTGTTGAAAAGATTGCCCTGCCATGGTGGTCTAGTGGCTATGGCACGCAGCTGCTGATCTGAAGGTCGCAGGATTGAATCTCGGCCGCAGTGGCCGCACTTCAGTGGAGGCGACATAAAACATAAAGGTGGGCTAGTTGGTATGGCTTCATAGTGCAAAAATTTGCGCACGCCACACGACGGCAATGTGAAAAGGACACAAGGACCAGCGTAAACTGTCGCTGGTTCTTGTGTCTTTTTCGTGTTGTTGTCATTTGGTCTGCGCAAATTTTTGCGCTAGGAGGCAAAATGTTGAGGGCTGTGCAGCGTGCAACGTCAATGCATGCTAAGGAATACCAGGCAGTCGAAATTTCTGAAGCCCTCTGCTACGGCATCTCTCATTATTGTATCTTAGTTCTGGGATGTAAAACACCAGAAATTATTATCTGCTGACAAGATTTGTCTTGTGCCATTCTTCTCCAAGTAATGCAGCGTCGAACTCCTTAGGATGCACAAATCTCAATAAGCCAGCTCTGGGGGGGGGGGGGGGGGGGTACACGTTGTATGCTTTTATTTGTTGGAGAAATGCTTGATGAATTAAGTCAGTAGTTCAGTGGGGGCTTATCCAGAACTTCAATTCTGGGGGGGGGGGGGGGGGATATGTATATAAATCCCTAGTGCAGTATTTCACAAGATGATGGCTTACTGTATGACATTCTTTCATGCACTGTGCTTGACGGAGCACAGCAATGTATTCAGTATCCTAGACAGAGGTCATCTCTTTGCTTGTCCTGGTGCACTGCAGTAGTGTTCTTTCTGTTTTTGAATAGAACAATGCTGACCTGTACTTTCTCTTTCAGTTTTGAAGTACGAATTCCAAGAGGATTCCAGCAGGAAGTTTTCCCGGTGGTTTTCCTGTCTACTTCCCCCCCTCAATGCTGATGCAATTTCTTAAGTAATTTTATTCGCACCACTATTTAATGCCACATGGGCAAAAATGTAGCATACATGAATACTCCAGCAGTGGCTTAAGCTAACAAAAGCTTCTTTCTTTTCTTGAAGTTTTGTACATATACATGAGCAGATATAATAAAAATTCTGCTGCAGGGAAATGTGTGCCATCTGGCATTTACTGGTACAGGATATGAAAAGGATTTCTGATGTGAATGAGTACAGAGAAGTGTTGTATGAAATCTATTAATGTTAAAATATTTTTAAGAAATCTGTGTCGGTACGTCGGTTGTGAGTATGTGACTAGCTCGAACCATGAATGGTTGTGTGGTTGTGTCTGTCTGACGTCATTGCGTGATCTTATTCCGTCACTACGTACAAGCTTGTCTGCTGCTGACTTGGCAATAACAACTTATCTGATAGGTGGTCCTCTGGGTGGTGAAGTATTGTTGTCCATATGGCACTCCACCATGCCACGAACGTTGTAACACGTGGCTACGAGTTGCATGATAAAAATTGCAGCAGTGACACAACTGGACACGGAGGGACAATCAACCGTTCAGTCACAGCTTGTCGGTGCTCCCATGCCACGAGTGCCCTACAGCCTTAAACCTAGCCTCCATGTTATGCATGTACTATTTATTATTTCGGCGTGTGCCAATATGATAAATGTGCAATTTGTGTTGTTGTAGTGATGCTTCTGGTACGTGATATTATGTTGTGCATTCTAGTGCTGCATACATTGGACTTCGGCGTGCCCTTTTTGTTCAAGTGCGAGTCATTTGTGCTATGGCCTTGACATGTTCAGTGCTTGTGATTCTGAAGTGGAAAGTACTGTTGCTACAAGCCTTACAACTTGCAAATGCCAGATCAAAGATTTATTTCCTTATTTGTTTATTCAAAGTCCTTGTAGGCTACAGGGTAGACCATGGCATGAGTAAATTGAAAAAGGCTTAAACAATGAAAACGAGCAAAGGTAACTACGTAAGTACGACTTATCTAGCTTACAACTTTAGTAGGACAGACTGCTGGGCTAGTTGGTTATGCATCACGAAAAGTTCATCTTAGCGCGAAATACACAGGGGACTCAAGAAGAAACGAAACGAAAAGCGCCCGTCCTGTCTGTTTCGTTTGTTCTTGTGTCCCTGTGTATTTCGCGCTAAGTTGAACTTTTCGTGGCTTGCAACCATGTATATCTTTTCCTTTCAACTAACTGTGCTTTCTTTCCCTCTATGTTTAGTTGTCCACCCGTCACATAATGATGCACCTAATGCCTTGTCACCCACATACTCGTCTAATAACACCAGCCATTCACTGCGACTTTCCCATCCATGAGTGCATATTGTTACCGCTTTCACATCCTTCTTTTCCCGTGGTGTCGAAAATTGAAAATGACTTCACTCTCAGTATTATTGTTATATTACATATTTATTAATTGTTATCATTCACTAAAAAATCTGTAAGCATCTCATAAATTAATGCCAAGTTACAGTAAGTTTCTTTCGTTTCCACAGTTTTGCCCCTTACGTAGTAATTTTCCTCGCGGAGTCTTTAAGAAAACCATGGAAGGGTTGCCACTGTACTTAACATCTGCAAAAACAAGCTTTTGCGCAATGTCCCAAATGTGAAATGTGCAAGGACTTGCAGGAGACTAGAGTGCACAAGCTGTTTGTGCCACGGTCGAGGACACAGTGTGCACACCACATTTGACCGTCCCGTGATGCAGTCTTGACAGTGATGTGCCATGTGTCCTTATTGCTGCAGGCGACTTGGGTTACATGGAGTCGATGGGTGTCTATCGGAAGAGCGAACTGCGTATTTACCAGTGCAGCGAGTGCAGCTACAAGACCGAACGCAGGGCAAACATAGTGCGTCACCTGCGCGGCCACACGGGCGAGCGGCCGTTTGCGTGCGCTTACTGTGATCGCTCCTTCGTACATAAGCACCACCTGGACAGACATTGCAGGAACGCCCATTCACACCAGCTTGCAGACTCTCACTACTCCTACGAAAGATGAGCTTTTGCAGTGGAACGCCTGATGGGGTATGAAGCGATAGGCCAGCCAACAGCGTGCCAGCTTTTTTGCATTCATGGCAGAGTATCAGCTGGGTTATAAGGAACGAGGGAGCACGTTAAGATTTATACATACAGCAAAACCTCGTTATAACGAACCCAGATATAATGAAGCAATCGCAATTCCCCTTGAAATTTCTATAGATTAAATTGATATTGCTTATAACGAACTAATGGTTATAACAAAGTAATTACTGCTCCCCCTTCAACTTCATTATAACGAGGTTTTACTGTATTCACAGGTATACACACTTTTACTTACGGCAGTATTTGTAAGTACTGTGTAGTACAGAGAATGAGTGCACGCTATGGTGACAAAAGTGCATTTACGTGCTCACTGCCTGACCTATTGCTTTTCTCTTTGGTTTTGGAGCAGCATTGAGTTGAAGCCTGCAGGGAAAGTAAAGGTACATGATCCAATCAGCCTCTAAAGTAGTTGAAATGGTGACAAGTCTGGAATTTCTGACCAAGGCTGTGGGATTTGCACTCATTAAAGCGAAACAGGATAGACAACAGGACATGCTAGACAGCACATTGGCTTGCCTGCACTGTTTTGATAAGTCCATAATGCTGAATGCATTGATGCGCTATTTGAGGACAATTGGTCTGAGGAATTGAACCAGCCTTTGTTCTTTTTTAGTATCATCTTTCTGTTATCCTTCATTCCCCCCACCCCCATTTCTCCAGCACAGGGTAGCAGGTTTGTCCAAGCACTGGCAAACCTTTTCTTGGTTTCTTGGTTCCTCCTCTTCCCATAACACTTGTTCTCTTGACCCTGTCTTATGTGTAAATACTTTAGAATAAATAAAACAGCTGATACACTCAGTCACGTGTCATCTTGTTCTGCTGTCTGCTTTCATGCAGTTCATCTGCCAATCTGCTACAAACAGATTACTCATCTTTCTTTATAAAACAGGAAACAGTGCTAAAAACAAGGACAAAGGTACATGAGTGACACCACATGTTCCTTTGTCCCTGCTTTCAGCACCATTTCCTGTTTCGTGTTTGACCAACTAGCCTACGAGATCACAAGCTTATTCGGCTTTCTTGACAGTTAGTGCCGTGTTGAGAACAGTATGTGACAAAACTGCGACTTCCATGCTTTTTTCACCCATGTGCACCTGAAGTAAACGGGAAGGGGCAGGGGAGCGAGGGGGGGGGGGGGGTCACTGGCATTCCCCCCTTCTGTTCTGTTTCAACCCCCCAAATTCTGTCGTTATGTGGGGTTTAACGTCCCAAAACCAGCTCTGATTATGAGAGACGCCGTAGTGGAGGGCTCCGGAAATTTCGACCACCTGGGGTTCTTTAACGTGCACTGACATCGCACAGCACATGGGCCTCAACATTTCGCCTCCATCGAAATGCAGCCGCCGTGGCCGGGATTCGATCCCGCGACTCTCGGATCTGCAGCCAAGTACCATAGCCACTAGACCACCGTGGCGGAGGACCCCCAAATTCTCATGTACCACAAAATACATGGCACAGAATGGTGTATAACACCACCCAGTTACCCATTTGCATGACTACCACCTTCAAAAAGAGAATCTGGCTGTGCCGCTGTTCGAGAATAATGGGCCAGGTAGATTTTGCAGGCCGTATAACGTATAGAGAGTATTGTAGGCCGTCTTAAGGGCATAATGAAGCTGCTACTGAAAAACACATACAAAGGCAGAAACACGACAGGACCTGTTTTTGTATGTGTTTTGCAGCAGCGGCTTCATTATGTCCTTTAGACAGCCTGGTATATTGTAAGGTGTCTTAAGGACATAATGAAGCCACTACTGAGAAACACATACAATGACAGGACCTGCCTTTGTACAAGCTTTTCAGTGGCAGCTCTATTGTGTCCTTTAAGTAAATACTAACTAGGCCGACATACAGTCTTGTAGGTTGTCTGTTGCATGTGATACGAGTGCAAAGCGAAAATGTGCAATTAAGGGAGTGGGTGTGCAATATACCTAATAACATTTCCATTATTTTAGACAACCTAAACATGAGCAGGATT
This sequence comes from Hyalomma asiaticum, assembly GCA_013339685.2. NCBI lineage: Eukaryota > Metazoa > Arthropoda > Arachnida > Ixodida > Ixodidae > Hyalomma > Hyalomma asiaticum. The sequence goes on along the minus strand of CM023489.1, from coordinate 89,422,138 downwards.
AGTGTCCTGAATGGTGAAATGCACAGCGAAACATCATATATATGGTAGGCATTAGCTTTTGTTGACAACATGGGGTATTCCAATACGCACCCATGTCTGAAAATGTGGGTAGCATTGAGCGGTCACATTTAATCTTCCCAGTAATACTTGCCATGGTTAACATAGCAGAAAAGCAGCCTGCAGTGTTATTGGAAATGACGTATATCATTGCTTGATGATGATCCACACTAATGATGCCGATATATGCAGCAGCTCTATTGTAGAGGGTCTTTGGGACAGGAGTATGGGTCTTTGTGTATGTCTATTTGGCATGTGAGCAAACGCTGCTCAATTCAGTTTCGTTTGTAGTGCAAATAGCAGAAGAGATGCACACGCACAGCATCCTTTCCTACATCTCCCTGTTTACAAAAAAATAATAAGTTGTGTAACACTAACAAGCCCAAATAACACTAACACTAACAAGCACACTAACACTAACACTAACAAGCACAAAAGTTTGTGAAAAAATTTAATCATGTTTAAGGCTGTTTTCTAGATGTTCACTGATGCGCCATTTCCTAAAAATTGCCACAAAGGAGTGGTATGAGCTATATGGTGAACCTCCGAAAGGCGCCAACTAACGTACATGTATTAGCCTATTTCATTTTTGTTCGCCCTCAACTTGAATTTGCTGCTTCAGTGTGGTCTCCTCATTTCACTTACCTAACCAACCTGCTCGAATGCGTGCAAAACAGATCAGCTCGATCCATCTCGCAAAATTACAGCTACAATGCAAGCATAATGGAAATTAAAAACAGCTTATCGATTCCAGCTTTGATGAGCCGTCGCAACATTGCACTCTTATCATTGTTTCATAAGTATGTACATAGAACATCACCAATAATCTGCAAGTCTCTCCATTTGTCACATAGATTACATGATTGTCTTTCATGTGCGTATACAGAAAAACTAACGCCTTCAAATCATCTGCCCTTCCACATGCTATCCGCTTGTGGAATGACCTTCCCGATAACATGGCACACGAACGGAATAAAGATAAGTTCCATAACCACCTGCACTGCCATTTGTTAAACTAATTACTATTTACCTTGATTATTGTTCTCATGTTTTTTTATCGAGGATTACTTTGAGTATCCACTGGCTATATAGATATTCATCGTATAAATGTTATTCTGTTTTCCTAATGTTTTATACTGCTTGACAGTGTGTATTATCTTGTATTATTATATGTATAATTTCTTAGCCTTAATACTTATATAGTTGTTTAGGCTGTATGACTATTAACAATGCGTCCTTGTCATTGATAATCGATGTTGTTTAATCTATGCTTTTGTATTTGTTTGTTGTATGCCTCCCTTATCCAATGCGTACTTGTAGGGCCTGTCAGGTATTTTAAGTAAATAAATAAGTAAATGTGCTGCAACTGATTTTGAATGCCAGGTCTGTAGACAGTAGACACAATCGCACAAGTGCTTGTTGCAGTGATTTCTGTCTAATACATCAAGATTCATGTATGTTGTGTTGATTAACGAGGGGAAGTTCTGGATATTGAAAAAAAAAAACACTAGAGGGTGTGCGAATACTCGAAATTTCGAATAATTTTCGAATAGCGCTTGCTAAGTTGGTAACTAGGGGGAAAAATTTGCTATGTCTCATGACTTGGATGAGACGTAATTAGCGCAAGAAAACACACAAACCACAGACAGGAGGCAGACAACAGTGGCCCATTCCCACAGGTTGTGCGCTTCGCCGCATAACCCGGTGTACTGCGGCGAAGCTAACACTCGCGTACTGCGGCGAAGCCATCTCAGCTTTCTATTGCACAGTTCAGTGCGCGACATGTTCAGGACTTTCGAATGACAGTGTGAGCATACACGTCACGCATTAAATTTCTGTCCATGGTTAACAGCACATTTCACTATAATTAGATATGATATTATTAAAAAATTATTAGAAAAATATTCGATTCGCACTTGAACATAAATATTCGAATTCGCTTCGCACTTAAGATTTTGATATTCGCACAGTTAAAAAAAAGAGAAAGACTATTCTATGAGCAATATGCCGCCTTTTATATCCTTTTCTTCGTTGTAACCGGTAGTTTGTCATATCCGGATTCGTACGAGGTTTGGCCGCAGAAGCGTAAAAAGGTTTTCAAATAAATGCATGTTTGGACCTAGAATTATTCCTACACAGAGATGGACCTTAAAAAAAGCAATGCTGTACACACCTAGGAGGTGGAAAAATATGACGGCCCGTGATTGCGCTGAAAATGCGGAGGGAGCGAGCAAGCGTACGTGCGAAGGCCGCGAGCAGCATCGGAAACAAGGTCGTCCGCACTGGGCCAACTCCACCAGTCCGCCGATGGTGTAGTGGTTGCGGTACTCGGCTGCCACCCAAAAAATGCGGGTTCTATCCCAGCCGTATTTTCGATGGAGGCAAAAATACCAGAGGCCCGTGTACTGTGCGTTGTCAGTGCGCGTTAAAGAACCCCAGGTGGTCTATATTTCCGCAGCCCTCCACTACGGCCTTTCTCTCCTCTCTATCTCTTCCACTCCCTTTCCCCCTCCCCCACGGACGCTTAGCCGTGCTCCCTACATGGGCTGCAGAAATTAGCGTTCCTTTCTTAACCGAACCACAATCATCATCATCAGCTCCACCAATACGGGGATCGCGGCCACGCCACGCGGATTGCAAGGGCGGGCGAGCGCGTCTGATCGAAACGCCGGGCATGTTCCCGACAATGAACGGAAGCGAGAACGCCGGGGTGACACCGTACGTGGCAGACTCTGCAAGGAGCACGGCCGAGCGTTTCATCTTCGCTGTTCTTTTTTTTTTTTGTGCCTGACACGTAGTGGATACAAATGTCTATGAGAATACATGACTGCTTCGACTTCATTCATGCAACAAACATATGGCCTCACTGCATCCTCAATATTATTACGTACCACTTGGAATCGTGTCATCAAATCAAATGTATGATAACTTAAAAGCCACACCTGTTAATGCAGTATAACGATAACAGGCCAATGAGTTGCACATTACAGCCATTCTAGGATCTTGTTATTGATAAATGATGCGAACTTCTCGTCTACAGTGCCGAATCTTCATATGATTTTATTTCACTCACCTTGCAGACTCCATTTTCATTGCGATGGCTGTGTACGCTTTATTTTTCACACATCTCCCCCTAACATATTTGTCAGACTACAGCCTCCTTGATAAATGAACTATGCCATGGTTGGAGGTACAGCCTGAAGTTAGGAGGCACACCACCTAACTTCAGGCATACTGTCAACCATTTCATCACGAAAACAGAGTGGGTGAGTGAGTGAGTTACAACTTTATTACATGAAAGGGTAGGGATAGTGGGAGATCAAGCAACATAGGCTGCAAGACGATGCTTGACAGTGGCGTCCTTAGCGGGTGCCAGGACCAGGGTTTGTGTGCCGTGGTCGGAGCTGAAGAGGAGAGCCTCCCAATGGGCCTCGGATGGTTGAAGGAGAAGGTTTCGAGGAGGACTGTCCAGTGTGCAGCCTCAAAGGAGGTGGTTTAGGGAGGCCGTATCCCGGCAGAGACGGCAAAGCGGGTCAACGGCTCTAGGAGGGATGTATGAGTAAATGAGTGGGCGAGGGAAGCTGAGCCATCTGAAGGCGATGCCGAATATTTCTGATCTCTTGGTGAGGGTGTGATGTGGGAGAGCGCAGGCGAAGCAGAAAACACAGTAATGTTGGAGGATGTTGTGATAAGTGGCTTAACCAACTGGACCTCCGACTCGGAGGGGCCCACCACTCAGTCAGCGAGTCCAAGTGTCTTGGTAGGCCGTCTTGTTGCCGGTATTGCCAGAGTGCGCACGTACCGGACGAGTTTGATGCAACGTGGTTCATCCTGGCGCTGCAGGAAGGGGCATAAAAGACGGAGGGTGGAAGGTGACATGATTCCCCTTGCAAAGTTTGTGATGGCGCCCTTAGAGTCGCTAATGATGACACTAGTGTTAGCGGTGATTGCCACAAGAGCTATAGCTGCCTCCCCAGCCATGCCGGCTGAGTGGCACAGATAGAACAGGTGGTGAGAGAGGTAACTCATGACAGCCACAACTCACTCCAGCCAGGCTGTCGAGACCAAACTCAGAGATCCTGGCAGTTTCTACGGTATCAGCAACACATACGTGTTGAAGATAGGCTGATCCAATACAAGTGAGCCAGCAAGTGCGACTGTGCCTTATGTGCCAATGCAACTTATGACCTCAGGGGAACAGCCTGTGTGTTCCGAACACAAGAGGATGTTAGTTTGGACACACACAAAAAACAACTTTATGGGATACCAGTAGGCACCAGTGAACTGTCACGAAAGAATTTTGGAGCATGCACGAATGTGAACTGAATCGTATGCTGGGTACATTTAGGGCATATTAGCTGTGTCGATTCAATGATGAGCAAATGTGCAAAGCCAACTAATTCTACAGGTGTGCAAGGACTGTTCAACTATCGAGATAATAACAGAGTGCTAGAGCAAATAGCTTATGAAAAATTTTGTACAATGAAAATGATAATGCTTTACTGCTTGACCCTTTGTACCAGGTGGCTATACCGAAGCCCTAGTAGTGCATGACAAACTAAAAGAAAACTAGCGCTCTTGAAAAAAAAAAAAAAGACTTGCATAAAGAAAATAACAAACCAAGAAACATGAAAGACACGTGGGCACATGTTGCACCCAAGAGAAATCAAAGGTGCATATGCAATCAATGGGCCATGTGATGCACCAGGTTTCTGACCGTTGGGAGGCCGCTACAACCCTCCAGTGTTCTAGGTGCTGCTTCGGCTATAACACTGCTGAGCACGTACCCCATCACCACCCACGAAGCCCAGCGCAGTGTGGAACGACTTCGTACATGGGGGGGCTTAACCTGTTCACACTCTAGCACAATCATGCGACAATGCTTTCTTCTGGACTGTCACAAGCACTTGCAGTGCTCCAACACTTCTGTGTAATCATTCGATGATTTGTTACATAGTGCAACAAAACACACAAGAAAGAAAACATAAACACAGGCGCCTGTGCCGTCTTCCTCCTAGTCTGTTGTTTCGTTGCACTACGCGGTGATGAATTCCAAGTTTTCACCACCATCCCCCATCTTTGCGCAGTTGCAGTGCACTATGTCTCCGCTGTGCTCACTCGTTTTCTTGTAGATGTCTTCCTCCCTCTTGCCCCATCGTTTATATATACTTCTCTTCCTCCACTGACTGCCATTCTGGTGTCACGCATACCCAGTTAGAGTCATTAGAAAACCTCCTTCTTAACCCTCCTCCATATCGCACACGTTTCCTAAAATGAACTGCTTACTACTACTAGTATTCCACTTCCTGACTAGTGTTTCTTGGTAGCACAGTGTAGCCACCGAGTGTCCCTACACTGCAAACAATGTGCCGGTGGGTATTTAGTTGTGTGTAAGACAAGTTCGCTGTAATATTTGCAAGAAATGTATGCTTAAGTCTGCCGCTTCATCACGCAAGTATGCAGGGCAACCACAGGCCTAAAAAAATCACTGGAGTTGATTAAAGTTGCTTTTACAAAACATGTTGCAGGGGAGTCGAGCATTGTTGCATGAAATATTCAGCGCCCCTTTTAGACATCAACGGGACAGTACAGAACACACAGTATGGGCACTGTCTGTTCTTTACTGTCCTGTCCGTGTTTAGAAGTAGCACTGAATATTTTATGCAACATGGTTAAAGTTCTTACATTATTTACATTTGTCTGACACATTGTATGTTTTGCAACCATTAGTCAGGCATCTTATATTCAGGCATGCTTTCACATTCATAGCGCCAAATGCTTATGCTCTTGCAGACGACACTCTGTTCATATTTTCTTCAAATGTGTGCAGTTTCATTCTGCTCGAACTTGGACCACGTACACAATGTACTGCTATTCATTTTATGTAACCGCTGCTGCTAGAGGCCTGTTATCAGAGGCTCACAGTACTCTTTAAATAAATAAATAACAGAAGCAGTGTGCACAACCAAGCCATCCCTGCGTGCTGACGGCTAGCAGCAGCTTAACATACAGCCCAAGAGCAGGGGTGCCAGTTTTCAATTGCACCCCAGGTGATGATGTAGTGGCACAGAACTTGCGAAAGTATGTGCCCTACTCTTGATATGGCTGAGCCTTGATGAACTGGAATGTGAAAGCCAAAGGCAGAGAGAAGACAGGTTTTCAGTGCGTCAACTTTTCTGTGCTCTGCTTGTGTCAATAATGGCACATGCATCATTCCAACACATGTCCCACATCAAAGTGGCAACACTTGCCAGACATGCTCTCCCAGTGCATTAACTTTCAGATTGAATAAAACTTTATTTGCTCATTCTTCGCTGTACATGTGTTACATATTCACATGACATGAACTAGTACATGTCTTCCATACAGACGACTTCTATTGGTGTGATGAAGATGCTAAGTATGAAAATTTTTGGAATGCCAAGGCCAGATGACATAGCAATTGTTTGACAGTTGAACTGGTAATACGACGATGTTGTCTTGAAGTGAACTCATAATCAAGCTAAAAACATCTGGCGGGTCAATCTGGGAAGGAGTGTAAAGAAACGTGCACCGGTTACTTATTTGGCAGCACTCAACTTGACAGCAACATGTCCTGATATCAATCACACGTCCATATTTTATGGGCCCAAAAGCGGCACATTTTCAGTTTTGGCGGTTAAAAAAAAATACAGCTGTCTATACAGAATGAAACTTTAGTTACTTAATGTCCATTGTCAGCATTTTATTGCTATGAAGATCAAATGTGGTCAATAGAATGTTTGATGTCCTGCATGTCTATGAAACACCTCATTAACAATTTTGGATGAGATGGCTGTCCATGCCACCATCACATATGGTCATCCAGGAAAGTGTGGAAATTTTTGAAATGCCAAGGCCAGATGACACAACAACTGTTTGACAGTTGAACTGGTGATTCGATGTCTTAAAGTGAACTCATAACCAAGCTAAAAACATTACGGAAAGCAACGTCATCCATGGTCATCACAATTGTCTGATGGCAATGGCACAACCAAGCTGGCTCTAGCAGTGCTAAAGCAAATGCAGTTTTTGTTCTGTATTAAGTTGCACTGCTGGATGAATTTTTGCATATGTCTTAGAAAACTAAAACTAAAGGCACGCATCAAAATTAGGTACATTCTGAAACTAATTCATTGTGATCTGCTGCATTCCTGTTAATAACCTACCTATGGTAGGATGAAAATAGATTTCAACAGGAGATGACGTGTCATTCATCTGCTATTTCCTTAACATGAAATTAGACATTGCTACTACTATAACCGTTTCACAATTATCACTGTTTTCAGGCATGTTTTGAATGGCTGGCCAAGTTTTAAATGTTCATTTAATACCAATTACAGGATCAATATGACGACAGTTTCGTTCCACATAAATGTAGGGGGGACTGGCCGGGGCCTTCAGTTGGCAGTGAATTAACCAAAATGTAAAATTAACTGGAGCTGACCTAATGGAACTTTGCTGCATCACAATGTTAGGTATATGCCACAAGCACAAAAACGCAGTCAACATGCTTCCTATCTTTTTAAGATTGCTTCAACAAGTATTAATGCAATGGGAAGTAAAAACTTGAGTTTGAGAGTCTAGCACTGCTTTCGTAAAATTTTCACGAGGAAGTGTTGCAACCTGGGCACAATTGTACCACCCCGTTCGAGGTAGACGTTCAGGTAGCCACAGTTATGATTGATTAAGTTTCCCACGCCAGCACTGTCAGTTGTTTTCCAGGTGACAGCCATCTGAACACGACAACTGTCGACAACGGAAAAATTCTGCACAAACCCAAGAAGGTATGCTGACTAGCTAAGCCCTCATGTAGATGGTGTATGCATAGTTCACTCTCGTGTTACAGGCAGAAAGTCCAATGGAGGCATTCACCAAGGATAAGGGAAACTGCAGCAGCATAATAAAGCACAGCACAATGCTTACAATTAAGTCAGGGGAGTCTGCCATGGAAAGTGACAAGTCAGTGCACTTGAGGGTTACCCCCAGACGCAGAAAGATTATTTAGATTAAGGGATGTGACAGACTTAAGTTTCAATTACGTGAGCCTTTCACTAAACAGATCACTAAAAATGATGGCTCCAGCGACATTCCCTGTTCTCCATCGTACTTAGCAATCTGTTCATCGATTAGAGCGTCCATGTTTCCCTGAGCTTCTCCTCTAGTTTGGATGAGCCATTCAGGTCCCACAATAACCTAGCAAAGTTGCGGTTGTTAAATATACAGTCCACTCGGCTTCTCTGATCTGAAGCTCTCTAAAATTGAATGAGAAAGTTGGTTTGGTTTGGTTTGGTTTGGGGGGTTTTACGTCCCAAAACCAGTTCTGATTATGAGAGACGCCGTAGCGGAGGGCTCCGGAAATTTCGACCACCTGGGGTTCTTTAACGTGCACTGACATGGCACAGCACACGGGCCTCAACATTTCGCCTCCATCGAAATGCAGCCGCCGCGGCCGGGATTCGATCCCGCGACCCTCGGATCAGCAGCCGAGTACCTTAGCCACTAGACCACCGTGGCGGGGCAATGAGAAAGTGAATTGGTTCTTTACAGTGGAGGAGAAGTACAAATGAAAGGTAGCAGCCCGGGAGAGTTGGTAAAACTTCCTGGTGAAAACAGTGTGCACACATAAAGACAAAGGAGGCACAGAATGACACGAGCACTGCGCTGTTCTGTTCCTTCCTTGTCTGCGTCAGTGCACACTGTTTTCACTATGAAAAATAAGGTTGTTCTCGAGTTTCGTGTGAAGCTAAGGACAAATTAGCTAGTTATGAAACTAGCCCATCAGCGCTAATGAAGTCCTGTTTCTTCAATGTCCTCATGCACACGGTCTGTGACCACTGCTAGTCAGTCATCAGCAAAATGTAGAGGGGTCAAAGTGGCATGAAACATAGCTGGCAAAACACCGAGTTATGAATGTTTTGTGTCACGGGTGAACAAATGTATATTACAGGAGTGTGTAGCCTTACAACATGATAGTGGAGAAAAAAAAAGACACAGTTACCAGTGATGTGATGCAAGGACATCATCATGACATTATGTCACCTTACGTTGTGTCATCAATGCCATGTCACAGTGATGTCATGTGATGATGGCACCACTTGATTTCATGATTCTTTTGGACACAGCTCGCGAAGTCCTCTCAAGGTTTCTCCTCACTCAAGTCTCTCTGGGGAAGGGTGCGCCAAGGCAGCCACTTACAGATTTTGCCTTAAATGTGAATATTTCCTAAACTGCTTGAGATAACTCGGCAGTATATAACAAATTTAGGAGGACCTTTATTTTTTGTCACAGTCTTATCAATGGTGCAGTTGAAACTTGTAGCTGTAATGTTAGCCCAGTACACGTTACCACATGTTGTCACCATGACACGTATTGTTGCTGAGGTGCTTCTAACCAGGTGCACATGTGAACAGCAGTGACAATTGCATCTTATGAAGCTGTCTGCAGCAATACCACTGCTTAAGGGAAGGTATAACTCATATCCTATCACTTCACATTATTTGCCACTCTTGTTACACTGTATATTCCTCTAGTCGAACCAGTGGTATAGACTGGAATACTTTTGGGAGGCCACGTGATTGACTTGGAAATGACACTTGGCAAGTGAATGTAGAAGAGTTTCGTTTTACGTTAGTATCCCACAGCAGACAGATATTTCGGGAAGCACACTTGCCCAGTGGACCCACTCCATGGCTACGCTCCCTAAGTTGAACTAGAGGTGCATTTACACAGTCTCTAATGCATATTTTTCTCTATACGTTACAATGTCATAGAGAAATGTGGAGGGCCTCGATGAAGGGCCAAGATGTTGCTGTAATCTACAGTGCTCATGTAATGAAATGCCACATCAAAACTTCAATAGCAACTGGTCTGCACCGTTGCTTGAGACAACCACACCATTTCCCTACAAATCTGGTCATCGAAGGATGACGCTGGCTCTCAGTCTAGGAGCTGTCACAACACTTATGTGATGGATGGTGGATATGAAAGTTGTGCGCACTGACTATCATCATCAGCCATTAAAGTCTGTTCGTAAGCAGTCCTCTGAGGTGAGATTTTTCGTGGGGGCTCTAAGCTAAGTAGCACACCGGGTGGCAGGTGTGTCCAAGCACCGACACCATGAGGATCTGAAGTGGCACAGAAGCTGCTTCCAAACATTTGTCACGGCGAAAAGTGTAAAAAATGGAGCATGCACTGAAGCAGTGATGCATGATTAAACCTTCCTTTCACCTTTGCAAAACCACTTTTAAGATGCTTGTATTGCTTAAGGAGGTTTACAAATAATGGTTTTCCGGTAGTTCCGAGTTTAAGAACAGATGGAAAAACCTTTGAAGAAATGGAGCAATCTGGACAGCCTTGGACGAGTGGCTTGAATGAAAATGTGGCCAGAGTATGGAATCGTCTGGACTTTGACCGTCATTTGTGTAAGAGAATAATTGGAACAGACCTCCGAGATGAATAATTGACGCCACGTTCTACAATGAAGCCCTCGAATGCTTTAGAAAAGCCTCGAAATGGATCAGAGATTGACGACTGCTGGATGCGCAGACACCCCATGTCATCTTACGTACAATCTGCGTACTGTTGCGTTGGTCGGGTCAATGTGCCGGACTAACTATGGTGCACAATCAATTATAACCAAATTGTTCCATTGTGCAACAAGATGCTTGAAATAACTGAATATGCTAGGGAGGCTAGGAACATTGCACAGTTTAGGAAGTGAATTGTGGATGTAATAAATAGAACACAATTCTAAGGTGCATGTGCTGAAAATATTTAATGTATGTAATATATTTAATGTATTCATTGTTTTCACATCACATTTCAACTTGTATGTATTTCAATATACGTTAAATGGTGCTGATCATAGTGCATTCTGCATTTATCGCTGCGGAACAGGCTTGTTTGCATCTGTACCTTATATTTCTCCAATTGCTATAATATTCCTCGTTTATTTATTGTTTATATGTATATTACTGTATATTCTGTACACTGCCCTGCCGTACCTGCCTGAAGTGCCTCACGAAGAGTGGGCCAAGTCAGGAGACACACTCTCCTTTTGCCCTCTTCGTGGGCATTTTGTGAAAATGCCCAAATAAATTAAATGAAAAAAAAAAAAATGCTGCACTCGACAACGCTCAAGTGTGCAGTGTCCTTCTTATGACCACCCATGTGACCCGGATAGGGGGGTTGCAGCATTGCACAGGCACCACACAGCCCCGATGCGAGCCTAGCCAACTTTTTCCCACTCCTAAAGCTTAAAGGGAGGCTTCAAAGGTTACTGTTTTGATGATTTTTCCTGTAATCTAATGGGCTGTCACAGTCCCTCCCTCTGGAGAATGTTATGGTAGCCGACTCCTGAGAGCCTTTGAAGCATGGGAACTGTATCAGTCGCTCGTGCATCACAGCCCAATGAGACTATACTGAAGAACCTTAATAATCTGTAACAACTGGATAAATTCTTTTTACCACACCCAGTCTCATTACATTATGTGCTAGCCCTGTATTTTAAGTCCACTACGGGACAAAGGCCTCTCTCGGCAAGTTCCGATGTGCCCTGTCCTGAGCTAGTTGATCCCACTTAGTGCCTGTGTCATGTGTGCGCAAAGTGTGTGCCCGTGTTGGGGTGTTATGGGCAGTATAATATGTCTGAAAACGTGGGTTAGAAAATGCAAATGAAAGTCTTAAACAAAGCATCATTGGTGCAGTGTATTGTGTGTAATAGTGCGAAGCGCATATGTGTCACCTTTTGTCTATGTGGACGTATGGAACAAAAGACTTGGGACGGGGTTATACTGTGACGTGTGCACGGAGTGTGGCCTGTGCTCAGTGCCCGAGAAGAAAGAGGACGACAACCAAGTGGTCGCACGTGCAAACGTGCGAGAGCGCGAGCCTGGTGCTAAGAAGTGAGGAAAGGAAGACAGGGGAGACGGACTGCAGCGTTCGACACAGTCGGGTGCCCGGGCCAGAGTGTCGAGATTCTTCTAGCGGTCCACGAGTTGGAGCTCCGGGCTTCACGTGGCCGCCTGTGTGTCCTCCCTGTCTCGTCTCCTGCGGCAAGGCTGTTGCAGCTCCAGCAACATTCCATCAAGATATCGCTCGCTCGTCTATTCAGCGCTCTCCCGCACGCTCGTCGCCAGGTAACAGTACTCCAGGCTCCCTCCAGTCGCCCGTCCCACCAGGGGGTGAGCCTGTGTCGGCCGAAACTATTCGGAATTTTTGTAGGGACGCTAAGTTTGTTTTGTTACCTTGTTCATCTGCTACTGCTAAGTGTGTGTGTATATTGTGTGCCTTTGTGCATATAAACTGTCATGTGGAACGCAGAAGCAGCCTCGTCACTTCGATGGGAACGCATGCGTTCCCAGCATAAATATCTCTCCGTCGAACCTCTCATGACAGCCTGTGAACTTCTCATTTTCAACACCCCCCCCCTTCCATCTAGCCTTTACTCTGCTGCGTTTCCCCTCTCCTGGTATCCATTCTGTTGTGCTGGCTGTGCGTCAGCTTTCTCTGCATGACATGTCCTTGTAACTACTGCACCACGTGCATTACTTACTCCTAGACTGATGCATTTCATTCCTCTCTAGCCAGCCACTCTACACCAAGAAAGCAGACTGCTGGAATATGTGCACATTCAGGAGGTGTGCACATACAAAAATAATTGCACTTTCCAAGCACATTTTACATACTGGAATTCTGCCCTTTTGATGTACTGGGTGCAAGAAATACGCCCTGGGTTTCATACACATTAATATTGGTATTACAGAGGAGCCAAGAACCTGGGATACCATTAGCAGGTGAATGGCATCGTAGCGTGGTTGCTAAGTTACAGTAACTTGCATTCTTTTGCTTTGGTAGGAACAATGCTTTAAGCAAGAACTGTCTACACACAAAGCTTCCAATATGTTTTACTGTATTGACATAAGCAGATAATGCTACATAAGAAGCCTGAATGACGTGGCCCTTCCTCTGCTGTAAGGAATATGATCCCAACCAAAACCGCATGCCTTTCTGAATAAACTGATGCTGAACACAGCCAGTTTTACTAGGTCCATGCAATGAAAATGTCTATTAAGTGCAAACATTATCAGTGCACAGCAGACACAGGCCTCTTAGTGCCTCGTTTCTGTTGTCCTGTTCTGTTGCAACGGTGTGCTAATAGAACCAAAAAAACATTGGCTTTTGTGTGCCTGTGTTTGTGATAACTGCTGTTGTAACCACGCCAACTATACAAATGTTGGCCTGCTTTCACATAAACATCAAGACTTATAAACAGATACCTAATCGTCCTGATGCACAACAGAACAAGAACCTATGCAAGTGCACTATTGCTGCATACACTGAACTTACAAAGCATGTGCTATTCAAGCTGTGCTCTTCAAGCTGCAGTGCTGTATGTTGGTGCAAGACAGTAGACCCCTGAATATGTAAATGCTTTTCAAGAGAGCACTTATCTTTTAATGCACCGCTGGGTGTTTTACAAGGCTTACTAAGCCTTCCTCTCTAGAATAATCAACATAAGTGCGCAATGAGAACCAGATTTTTTTTTTTTCTCTGTAACCACGAGAAAGCTTACAAAGCAGCAAGAACTCTAATAACAAGGAACTGGGTTCGATGTGGTACTTCCATAACTTTTCTCATTTACTTGAGTGCCGCCATAACCTCCATCCCAGTGTTGCGAATGCACACATAATAGAAACTTCCAGTAAGCATCGCCAGGCATACAGGAGCCATACTGTTGATCTATTTGCACGTCCATTAAACCATGGGTTTATCTCACAGCAAAAAAAAAAAAAAAAAAGCAAAGGTCTCTCCTAAACACACAGGTGCCGTGTGATAGCTAACACTAAGACGTCAGCACAATGTGTCGGTGGGCTAGTTGGCGTGAATCGATAGTTACCTTTTCAGGGCAAAACAACAACACGGCACAGACGACAGGACAAGGCACTGCTCGCAACTGGTTAACCTCGTATAGCACTGGATTTTCTTTTCCGGATTCTGTGTCATGAATGTGCTCTGTTGATGAAGTTTGTAGTGGTTGCTGTGCGTGGTGCACACTGCACGCAATCTTCTGGCATCGGTCCTGTATAAAGCATGGCGCAACACAAACTGTCACATGAGAGTATATATAGTGCCTTGTCCTGTCGTCTGTCTTGTGTTGTTTTGCACTAAACAAGTACTGTAGCAGACCCTCAATAATTCAAACTTTTCATTAATTCATACAAATTTAAAATTTTTGGCTGGCCTGCTGCATTCTAAACAATGTGTTTGAAGCTGCCCATTTCAAACTGCACCATTCAATTAATTCTGTTATTTCGTACTTTTTGCTCAACCTTACCAGAAATATCAGCCGCTTTGGTTCCTTCTCGCTGAACACTCAAGCTCATCTTATATTATTTAACAGCCAGAAATAAAGCCAGTGGCCTGTCAGCACTAGTGAAAGCATTCAAAACCACTAGCAGAAAAAAAAAAAGAATGAACGAATGAACACAGAAGCGGCAACAATGCAGAAAGTGCTGTTCCTAAAATGTTGCACTGAGCCATACTTATGCTTCCATCTGATAACTCAAACAAAATTCTGGGTGCATAATGAAACTTTTGCGCACAAAGAAGAAGTACACACGACGACTCTGCGCTAGTCGTTGTGTATACTTCTTCGTTGTGGCTTCGTGTTGTGTGCGCAAAAGTTTCACTATGCAGCCAAACCAACTAGCCCGCCTTTCCGTTTTATAATAAAATTCCGGGGTCCCCTCGGGTTCCAATAACTGAGAGTCTGCTGTACTATGGACCAAGACATCAGACTGTGCAAGAGTGCCCCAGGAACACACTTGCCAAATGCTCAGAGAGCACAGTGCGCCGTCTGCATGTGCGACCTGAGCTCTTCGGGCGAGTTAAACAGGCTGGGACAGAGCGTGCAGCGCTGCACGACCGTTCGCTGTGGCTGCATGGAAACTGGCGGCAAGCTGCGGCACTGTGGTGCGCTTGCAAGTGTGCGGTCAGTGCGCTATGCTGGGTGAAGTTGTGCGGGCACATGGGACACTGGTAGGGCCGCTCCCCCGTGTGCGTCCGCAGGTGGCTCTTGAGGTTGCACTTGTGCGCGAAGGTGCGCGCACACAGGCGGCACTGGAACGGTCGCTCGCCCGTGTGGGTGCGCTGGTGGACGATGAGGCTGCACTTGTACATCGTGGTGAAGGAGCACCGGCCACACCGGAACTGGGGGCGCGGTCCCATCGCCGGAATGTCCAACGACGACAGGGTCGGAGGGCCTGCGCACGCAGGATACGCCAGGGCTCCAGTGTGCCAAACAGCAAGCAGCGGTGTTATAGAATGCACTGAAAGGTTTTCCTTGAGTTTCTCCCGCTTAAAGAGCGTGCACAAACATCATCGCATGACAAGGTTCAGCTCAACAATTGATTATGATTCATCTTCAAGGACCCCTCAACTAGACCAAGGTAAAAAATTCTGATGTAACGGCAGTCGTGCGCCAGTCTACAAGGAACATGAGGGCGTAGGAACTTTTCAGAAGAATGTCCTAATAGCACGATCACAGATGTCTGATGATTGACAAAGCAGCCACTGCTCATTTATCGCTTTCCTCTGCTACTCTCGCTCCCGCTTTCCTCCTTGTAGTGCTCCTCTATTAAGCACTACATGAAAGCTACATCACTAGGAGCGTCACGTTGGGAACACGATCAGCACGGCTGTGTTCACCTTGCTGGTGGCGGCACATTTCTCAAAGTGCCACATGTCACTACAAGCTACATGTACATATGTACAGTTGCGCTCAAAAGTTTACGGACCATGCGAGCGCATGGTTCACGGGCTCTTCGCAACACTTCCGGCACGTCAGATGCGATCAACAGCAGCGCTACGTGCAAGAAGCATCCCTCCTTAAATCTAGGGCCTGTCTGTTTTTCCAACTGTGAACAAGTGTTTTTCACCTTTCTCTTTCCACGCTAAGCTCTCTTCGGTATCCGAATCCACGGGTTTATATCTCGATAGCACTACGCGAAACTGATATCTCTTTATCGGCACACTGGTCGATGCAGGCCGCGACGGCTGTGATACCGCTATTAAGACAGATATGTGGCGTTCTGACCGCCGATGAGCGCTGTGTGCGGAAGCAGCAAACTAACAATGCGGTGCACGGCATTCAATTTACATGCTAGCGAGTAGCGAGAAGACTCATTTCCGGCGGAGTTCTCTGGTTGCCGTTAGGCACCGTTCCACTAGGTGGCGTGGAAAGCCGCTTTTGCACGTGCTCACGTGGTCTGTAAAATTTTGACCGCCACTGTACACTACCAGTCACGCCATCCCTGCCATCTTGTAATGTGGTGCCAGCGAGAAGGGAAATGGCATTTAAGTTGAAACATCAGCTATTTCGACAAAGAAATAGAGATATAACTCTTAGCAGATGCGGTCTTGAGTTCACAATGTAGGCACTGAAATTATCAGCTCAGAATGGCAAAACATGATGACGCACCCAAGGAAACACATGGTCAGGAAAGAAGCAGGACTGTTGTCTTTTTTCCTGCCCATATGTCTTGCACAGATCTTAAGATGAATTACCACACAACGTTTAGGCAAGGAAAGCTACAATGAAAGCTTTTGGGACGTGAAGAAATTTCAGTGTTAAGCGCAGAGCTTTTACGGGCCCGGATGGGGCAGGAAGGGAATAATGTCGCACCAACAAGGGCAGAAATCTGCCCTAGATGAAAAGTAACCAAAGATCACCAAAATACTCATATGTAAAACTTCTGTCTCTGGGACTACCAAGCGGTGCTGTTGTGGTTAGCATGTTTGAAGTACATGCTGCATAACCTGGGCACATCAGTTGTGGTACACTACGACAATGTGCACAGCACGAAGTTCAAAAAAAAAAAAAACAGTGAAAGAAGCACTGTTTCCTTTTGTTTTCTCAAGTCGATTCTGCACTGTATACACCATCATAATGAAATATGTGACTGAATAAAATTGTGTCCTCGAATATGCTACACATACTTATATATATAGTGTGTTCTAAGAGCATATGCCTTCAAGCCTCATAATGCACACTTTCGACAGTACTGATGAAATAATTTCTCTTATGAAATAAACTTTAAAAATTTTTGTGATGTACTAAGCTGCATAAAGCAGCAGTAACAAAAAGCTAGGACAAACTAGGACAAACAAAAAAGGCATGACCATGGCCTTTATGCAGTGCCCCTATTTTACTTTCATCTTACTTTAATTTCAGTGCTTTCAGTCTGCTTTCTCTCTAAAAAAAAAAAAAAAAAAGATTCCTGCAAAATGATATTACCTAGACCGTACATCAACGCTTCAAATTTCAAGTTAGGATTCCAAATGTGAACTGTGACATCAGGGTCTGTTAGACTGCATGCCCATTCACCACCACTTCAATCTTTAGATTCACAACACGTCCCTTGTTTTCCTAAATGGCTAATATCTATGAAAAAGTGTACAGCACAGTGCACTGTTAAAGGAACACTTGAATTTGAACATTTCCTATTGCTCGCCTTAGGCTACAAGTGGCTGTGTAAATAATGCCCTTTGATGGTACAGATGTGCTGGAGGGAGTAAAATTGCCCACCACTACTCATGTGCTTCAAACATGTGCGGCAGAGGCTTTAGCAAGAGTATGAAGTGGGGCTTTTTGGTAATGCATAACTGTTCACTTAGCACAAAGATTTTCACACGGGACAAGGGCGACTGCTAACTTTCAACAATGTTTATTTCGGTTAGCATACACTTACAGTAAAACCTCATTATAACGAATCCGGATATAACGAACTATCGGCTATAACGAAGTAATCGCAATTTCCCTTGAAATTCCTATAGATGAAACTGATATTGGTTATAACAAACTAATGCTTATAACGAAGTAACTACCGCTCCCCCTTCAACTTCGGTATAACAAGGTTTTACTGTATAGTCTCGAAATGCAAAAACAACCAAAAGAAATCAAGAGGCACACAAATGCCATGCGCGAACACCTTACAATCTCAAGAAATTTAACTATTTTTCACACAGACCAAGGGAGGGAGTGCTGACGCAATTTGACCCTAATCTATGAATCCACTAAGCCTCGATAATTTCTCTCGTCAGTTTACTTCTGTTATTTCGTATCGTGGTGTCCTGGCAAAAAAGTGGCTTGCAGCCACACGTGCTGCCGTGCAAGACCAAGGAAATCTCACGACCATTTTTGCCATTACAAGCAGCTTCTTGGAGCATGACGTTAATGCAGCAGCCTGTTTGTCCGATATATTGTTTGCCACATGACAGATGTATACTTTCTTTGCTTTTCGATATTATATATTACAGTTATAAATTATAACAGATTAGACAGTTACAATTTGTTATAAAGGTAATGCGCATAATTTTGTTCTGGCGCCACTGTCCATGGCGGCTCGGTAAAACTGGTCGGGCAACGTTGTGAGGGGTCTGCCCTTCCCACGCAGCCGGTCGCCAGCTTACTCGTCGCAGTGCGAGTTGAAAGACGTGCCTCCGGTGAAGCATTTTTTTCGACTTTATAACACAGCGTTATGGAGCATTCGCTTGAACAGCTATATGCTATCAAGATTTATTTATTTCAGTATACCCTAAAGGCCCTCACTTGAAGGGTATTACATATTTTGCGTAAAGCTTAGAAACAATGCAGCCGAAACATTCCAAATGCTTCAAGAGGAAGACTGCATTTCGAGATCGTAGTGCAGGTGCGGGCGCAAGATGTTCAAGGAGGGCTGGGAGGAGGTTGCTGATGAACCCCGTTCTGGATGCCTAGCAACGACCAGAACTGACGAAAACATAGATCACATGCGCAAAGTTTTGCGTCCTAACCGTCGACTGAGAACCCGGCAAATTGCTTACACCCTAAACATGTCTCAGGGGAAATCTAACTCAGCCTTTTAACATGGAAGTACTCGAAGAGATGGAAGTACTCGCGTGAGGACTGATATCAGACATGGTCAAGCTCCACCATGACAATGCCCCCCACCACACGCCCTTCATCGTTGCCACCTTCCTGGCCTGGGGCAACACCCTGGTGGTCCCCCCTCTCCATGTGACTTTTTTTGTTTCGTTTACTGAAGAGAGGGCTGAAAGGAAAGCATTGGAAGACTGTGGAAAGCATCCGAATGCTTTGACAGCATTCCCGAGAGACGTCAAGGGACTTTGAGGGTGCCTTACAGGCGTGGCAGACACGTCTCCGCAGGTCTATCGATGCATGGAGAGAGCATTTTAAAGAATTTTAATGACTTGTACGTATCCGATGGATAAATCTACTTTCCCCCCAAAATGCGCATTACTTTTATAACGGACCCTGTATGTGTGTGCTCCCAGAAATAAGCGATGTTGAGAGTTGGCAGTCGTCCTTGTCCTGTGTGAAAATTTTCCTGCTAAGCAAAGTTAGGCAGAGACTTTGCAAAGAAACAAAACGTGGAGCTGCCCTGCACGCGAGTCTTCCCTTCAAACAACAATGGACCCCTCCATACATGTGCGAGTATTAGTATCAGTATGAAATTAACTGGCGGAGGTATTTCACTAATGAAAGTTAAAGTACCAGTTCAAAGTAAATAAATTACAGTAGAACCTCGTTATAGCAAACCCGGATATAACGAACTATTGGATATAACGAATCAATCGCAATTCCCCTTGTAGATGAAATTGACATTGGTTATAACGAACTAATGATTATAACAAAGTAATTACCACTCCCTCTTCAACTTCGTTATAACGAGGTTTTACTGTATAAAGGTAAAGTAACACTGTTCATACCATGTCCCGCCTACTCACTGCCCTGTTACTGCATGTCAAGTTTATGCATTACGCTATAAAGATATTGTTTGGATATTGCTGTTAAATGTATGGCACTGTACAACGAAAGAGGTGATGAATAAAACAATGGGAAAGTGAACTGTTCCCCATCATATGAAATCAGACACAGTGAGGTATCAAAATGCTGTATTACATCACTAGACATGCCATAAATAGAGGAGTGTTACAAGATGTTATTCACAGTTCTACAGTGCCTAAGAATAAGAGGTATACATCATAATGGTCACCAACATGTTAAACAATTCCTGAAACCACCGTAACCACCTTGTTGTCTAACACAGTTGTCATATACAGCTATCATAATTAAATACATAGCAGAAACACACACGCACACAAAAAAAGAGAGAACATTAAGGCTCGCCTGGGATGCTCTAAGGCACCGTTACTTAATGCGGCTATCACGACGTGTAGACAAAAACAACCTACCCGAGCTGTATATGCTAAATAGACAACTGTGCTACATGTACTAGCAAGAACTAGCGGAGGTAAGCGACCGTAAACATTAAATAATGTTCAACACTTCAATGAGGCATAGTGTAATTATAGAAGATCACTATAGTACCATAAGAAGTTCACATCACAAAGATACAATGATGTCTAACACAGATGTCTTAAAATTTACAATTTCTTGAGGCCTGTAAACCAAAACAGAAATAATCAGTGACAAGACATCCCTAGCACATTAACTTGAAAACAATGAAACTATACAATGTTACAGAAAGGAACTTCCATTATCAAATCCTGAATGTCCTGTAAAATTTAGTGCCCTGAGCTGGTCACAATATAAGCAATTTTAAAAGTTTAAATCACACATACAGTAAAACACTTTAAACTAGGGTTAAGGACACTACAGAATTGAAGTGCTCCAAGTTGAAGATTTCTGTATGTCACCTCAGCTTTAATTACTTCTGTAGCTTCTCCGGAACAAGAGCACAAATTGAGGGGAAGATGATGACAAGATCGTTGAACAGGGAGTGTTGCTAGAACTAAGGAGTGGATATGTGAGGTTCGCACGTTGAAATGTTGGCTCCAGCGACATTTTCTGTTCAACACAATTATTTTTAATCACTTTTACAGCTTGTGTGACAATTATATGTGACAGCTTGTGTGACAATTATACTTGATTAATAATCAAGCATAATTCAAGTTTAATTAAAGAATATTGATTACCACTTTTTGCAAGGATAGCTGTAGCAACCACGCTCCCAAACTTTTCCCTAACTTGACAGCATTGCAGTAGATGTTGTGAATCCACAAAAATGCAGAATAAAATGCTAGTTGTCCCGTACATCTAAGCAACAAATAGCACTAGTTCATTACAGAGCCTGCAATGCGTTCTCCATTGTCCTATGTTCCACAGTTTCATTCTGTCAGTTGTATTACGTAGACACCATGTCCATCGGCTTGCCAACTGACGTTATCGCTCCATGTGTTTGGAGTGGCACTCAACCCTTCCAAAGTAAATGCTGCACCTTCATCAACACGGCAATGCAGTTGATACTATGCACTCTCACAACATTCATTTCTCTATCGTATTCCTGCAAGTATCATACAAGATCATCTTATAGTGCAACCTCATTTTTGCACAAAATGAAACACATGAGGAGAAAGGCACATAAATTCAAAACCACAGGCACTGTCATACAGTATTTATGTATGCAAGTTCATGTAAGACATCAGAAAAATCAAACCAGCTTGATAGCCCCTGTAGTGAGATGTACTACAACGCAACGCAGGAAAATCAATGACAGACAATACTCAAAACGATATGCTTATACATAAAACATAACACAATATAAGTGCAAGGAATAAAATTAAATATGTCATAGTCAGGGATGTTGCACAACATACCACAAAATAATCATGTAAAAACAACAGCATAAGTTAAATAAGTAATGACAAAGACGAACCACATAAATCCTGGTAAAACAATTAGTAACACACAAAGTAAGCAGGATGCCAATAAAATATACTATATGTAAATGTCACACATGTCGATGCAATATTTAGAACAAACATGCTATGCTGTGCAATGCAGTAGCACACCATTATGCATGTAATAAGGAATGATATAAGTGCATTGAAATACTAAGTGTGAACCTTTAAATTCTGCATAAATAACTGGTGCGATATTCTTTCCAATACAAGAATATGGAAGAGCACCAGTATGTTTAGTGTGGTGAAACATCTTGTAAACGACTCAGGGTGCCTCTTTTCATACAAGATGTGATATTCAGAATGTTCCACAAGGCTTTACAACATTCTGTGGCACACTTAGAGCTGAAAATAAAATACATACTTTGCATTTGCGTGTGAGTATTTAAACATTCATACAATGTAGAAGTGCTTTTGCATAGTTTCCGCACATTTTAAAATTAGAAGGAGCTTGTAGTATACTTTTTAAAGTAGAGTGAACAAGGTGTACATGCCAAACAATGAAGAAAAAAATTAGGGTTTACCTGACGCACTGCAACAACAATGCTACCATTACCTCTAAGTCAACTTAAATAACGAAAACGGTAAGGCGTATTTCTCTGAACACAACAATCACTGTGTTCTGCCATGCACTATGTGTGTATTTTTGTCTCGCACATGAAATGAAAACGTTCGGGTGCAAATGAGCGTAATAAACCTGTTGATTGATTCAGAAAAATGTATGGCATGTTTATACAAAAGTTACCGGGCTGAGTGCTAGGATGAAAACATAGCAAAGTATATAAAAAATTGAAACATAAGCAGCACATGCCGACTATGATAACTTTCTCAGATTACTTTTACCGATTGAGGAACAGTAAAAAGCAAGGCAATTCTTGACACAGATGGATGACAGAAAATGTACCGAATGTTGTCAGTGAATGTAATTAGAAATCAGGAGATTCATCAGTCATGCTTTAAAATGATTTACATTTATTCATATGTGGCAACTCATGAATCAGTTGTGTGCATTGCTATTTTCTATCTGTCCTGGTTTCTGTGTTCTATACTAAAATGATGGGTCAACAATGTGCCCGAATTGATGTTTCATTCGCAGAGCACTCCAGAGAATTTGCTTGCAGCAGGCACCTCCACTCAGGATTTTAAGGCTAGCCTGGACGCTTCCTCAAATAACTTATCAAGATGGACTGCTACATCACATAATTGTTGTACCTCGCGAAATATTGAAGTTATAGAAGAACAATGATCTCTGAAATCTTTAAATGGTATCCTTGCTAATGTAGTTGCTAGCTGCAATCCTCACTGAAGGTTGCTCTCATGTCATGAACCGATAGAATATGCTTTTCTAAGGTGGATTTTTGGCAGCCCATTTCATTACATTTCAGTCTTTTATATGAGGGGTCTCTTATAAGTGGGGTCCCATGTTTTCATTTTCTGTCAACTGTTGTTTAAATATTAGGCACACTACAACTAAACTGACCACGAAAGAATGCTACAGCCTGTTTGTTCCAGGGGGTATTGTTTGCCTCAATGTTAGGTGATTTGCCTGGTGAACTGTGTCTCTCAGAATGTAATTCATGTTTTCCACAGCACAATTCCCTCACGTTAATTGGTTATCGCTTTCCTTTGATTCCATAACAAATTGCTCAGTTTGCAGTCAACAGCAACGCATTCAGAGCTAAAATATTGGTTGCAACAAATTGTTCTGTTGCAAGAAAAGGACCAACTAATGGGAGAGACAGGGCAGCCAATGACGTGGCTAAACAATGTCTCTTATAACCACCTGCCTCTTAGATCAGTGTCTCTTGCAAAAGGGTTCAGCTGTATCACATCAGGTGAGGGCTTGTCGACCACATCCGCCTAACTGCATTCTTTTAACGCACAACCTGGCGACCCGGCTTCTCTGTTCTGCCCACAGCTCTGTTTCACTCAGGAATACATCTCACAAGTGGTGCTAGCATAAGCCATGACTCTACGTGCACTTCACTTGACAATGGACCACTATTACTTCCACAACTGCAGTGTGTGCACTAATTTCTGGTGTTGCCCACGGGGACATTGAAATTCAGTGACGTCAAAAAACAGGCCTGAATGGCTGCCTGTAGGGTAAATGGCTGCCTCACGGGTCCAGCAACAACGCATATGTCTAATTAAGGCAATGCATACAGGCTCCATTATGGTCAGAAAGCAGTCATGCTGAGGAAGGGCTGGAATTGGCACACCATCAGAGAAAGACTTGAATACTTGTCAACAAAGTTGTTAGACATCAAGGTGTGCATTGTGTTAGAAGCAAGGGGGGTTTTTAAGGAAAAACTGTGGAATGGAAGCCCTTTCAACGACTTCCCAGCAAAGGTAAGTCGGCAGTTGCCTCTAGGCTACCGTGGCAGCGTAACCTTAGCAGTTGGCAGATGATTACAAATCAAGTGCTTCTGCCTTGTCAATGCAGAAGCTGGGATGGTTGTTAAATAAAAGATTGTTGGTTCTAGTGAAACTAATATGTACAAGCGAGTATCAATAATGAGATGTCCGATAACATTTGCCAAGGTATCTGATCTTCCCAAGAAAACCAGTGACACAAAGACATTATGTGGAGCAGTATCTTTTTGCGGATAAATTTAGCATTAAAATTCTAGGCCACATAAAAAAGTGCTGCACCTTTTTTTTTTTGCTTTTTTTGCTGCAGTTTCATTTATATGTGGCCTTTTTGAATGCTTGGAACAGGGCAGCTATGGTGATACTTCATCACTTCCGGTGTCTACAGCGAACTAAGGCATAGATTTCAAAACTGGTTTTCATTTCTCACAAACAACCAAACCACATCATCACAATGTGGGCACTGAGACATGCGCCGATGAAGGCAGCATCACAATGCCTTTGCTGACAAACCAGGCTGGTAACAATGCCAAATTTTATGCTTAGAGATCCAGAACATAAAATGTGGTGTCTGCAGAAGAATGATGAAGCAGCAAGCAGGAAAGTCAGAGTGAACGCAGGAAAGGAAGTTGGGCCAGCTTACTACGTCACACAAGAGGGGTGGAAGTGAGAGGGCGTGCAAGTGGACGTAATTCACAACGCACATGCACACTGGAGCCTATCGACGAGTGATCATGTAAGTAGATTGCCTTCAGGAGCTGCAGAGGGGCTTGTTAGGCTTTAGAGACTGACAAGCTGCAAGGTCAGACTTTCGAGATAGTTTCTTCCCTAAATGGCCAGTCAACAACCCCACCCAACGCAAAAGAAACGTAGCTGCATTAAACGGCAGCAAACTCTAACCAAACGACAAACGTAGTGTCTCGCCTACGAGGTGTCACCAGTGGCAAATCACAGAAAATGATTCATGAAAGAGGAGGACAAGACAGGGATGAATGCATATATAAATAACATGAATGCACACTCAGTTGTGTTGGAAACGATGGGAAGACAATGTTTCATGAACCCACAAGAAGGCAATGACAACAGCTGTCAAAGCACGGGCCACATGTCGTTAACTCGTCTCAGTCATCGAGGACCGAAGGAATGCCATGTTTGACAATCCGAAAACAAAGCAAGCAAGGCCGTGCCTTCATTAAGCATACTCTGGATTGGCACTGCTTATGTATCACACGGGCATAGAGGCCGGATGTCCCAACAAAAATCTAATTGGCTAAGTGAAAGAAATTTTATAAATAGCGATCTACTGAGGCACTTCACGGTGTTTTATGGTTTCCGAGGTAGCAGAAATTTAGCCTTCTGTCAACAGTTTCGAAGGTTGTCAAGAGCTGCTCCATATCCAGTATCACATAATGTCGGCTAAGTTGACCACCAAGCACTAACGGACCTTCACTCATGCCAATTGGTGCAGTGTCAAAACAGTGGCCCACAAACACATGTCCTGCAATATTATATAATCAGGGTTGTTCATTTTCAGGTTTTATGTCAGTTCAAATTCGGGGGGTGAAAATTGGGTGCTAATTTTTAATGTGATAATCGGGGAGAAATAGTGCTCTTTGTGAAACCATACTGAAGGCAGGGTCTTTTTGGGTTACACTTACAAATATAATTTACAAGCTATGCACATAATAGAGTCGCACAGCATGCACAGTGTTGCTCACGGGTTGCAATCTGAAATGTATCTCAATGGCATTCACTTCAGCTGACAGCATGCAACTTTGTTGTACCAAGATGAGGCAGCTATAGCATGTGCGTTCCAAACACCGTCTTGTGTATAAAAGGTAGGTTGGTAAGCTTCGTTGAAATTTATGGAGAAACATGGTTTAACCGGATTTTTCTAGAACACGTTGCAAAGTGTAGGTATCGGGTAAAGAGCGGGCGTTACCTGAAAACAAACGAGTGCACGGCATAGAGGCTCACAAATGCGTCGTATCACCTGGCAACAACGTCAACCATAAAACCTACGGTCATTTGGCGCAAAGAATGAAGCAGGGAAGGAGTCGAGAAGAGCGCCGACTTACGACAGCTTAGCTGAACGTTGGAAGTCCTCTTGCACCCTTCCCTGCTTCTTTTTTTCTTGCGCCGAGTGACCACAAGTTTTACGGTCAACGTTGTAATGCGAACTGGCTAGCACAGCGGCAGGTTCAATTAGGTTACGTTTCACAGGCACTTCTTCAAGTAGTGGTCGGCGATGAGGTCGGCTGCGTCGACGACACCTGAGTCGCGGAGGCGGGCACGGATGCCACAACCGATGCAACAATGGTGGCCGCGTCCGGCGTCGGTGCCCCCCACGGGGAACAGGTGCGGAGGTGTCGCCAGAGCTCGTGTCGCGTGAGAAATCCGCCAGAGCAGTAGCCGCACTTGAAGGCCAGCTGTAGTTCGTGCTCCTGTTGCAGGTGTTCGGTGAGGAGCTCGCGTCGACTGAATCCCAGCTGGCAGAACTGGCACCGGTAAGGGCAGGCGCCCGTGTGCAGACGCTGGTGCGCCTTCATGTTGCACTTCTGGGCGAACGTCTTGAGGCAGAACTCGCACTCAAACGGCCGCTCGCCCGTGTGAGTGCGGTGGTGGCGCTGCAACGTCTGCTTGTAAATGGTCGAGTAGTTGCAGAAGCTGCAGTGGAAGCGTCGCACATTCTGCGGAACCGACGCCGATGCTCCGCGGCTGGAGAATCGGCCGCCGCCTCGAAACATACCTGTAAGCGAGGCACAGAGGTACGGGCAGTTGGCAAAGCACGAAGTGCAAGACGCAAGCAAGAAACACACGATCACGATCACCGTCAACAATTATCAGCTTATCAGCTTGTGTCGGCGCACAAGTTGCCTAAATCATGACTAAATCTGCATTTAACTGCCATGTTACCATAAGTGTATAATTTACTGATGTTAATAGGAGATCACCATGACAGTTTTATAACTCCAGGACATCCCTCTGTACTAGTGATGAGCAAAGAATTAATGAATTAAGCACGACTGCAGCTTTCCTTGTCTTATCATATGAGGTAGTCTTCTGTGGCTAGGATTTACTTTTACGCTAGCGCAGCACTTGTTATTGACACAGTAAGGCACAGCTATTGGTTTTACGAGTCACATGACCTTCCCAACAGCATTTCATCCCAACTTAAATTGGAGTATCGATGTCAACTGCCATGTCCTTACTGCTATCCTCCTAAAACACATGAAATCTATTGACGTCTGACACGCAGCCACAGCTGAATGCATAACCTCCGTTAAAACAAGATTTATGCGACAGATATGCAAAAATTATCTTTCCCACTGGAACTAGGCACTTATTAAACAGTTCTAAAGTTTCTAGGGTGCAATCAAGTGAAACTCCAACCATATTATAAGCAACCATATCTCAAAAGAAACACCAGGTGAATTCAGCACTATGTTTCCGCTTCTTGTTCTACAAATTCTTAGTATTATTCGTCTCGCCAAACATATGCTCCTAATGATCATATGATGTACACAACAGGCGTACAAAGCATGGACACAAGGCAAGAGGAGTGGACAACATGTGTCCGTGTGTCCGTGTTTTGCACGCCTGTTCTCTACACTATGAGTCCTTACTAACTTGCTCAGCTTTCTGTCCTTTTAATGGTGACAGTTTGCCTGACACTCTCCTTTTTTACCTTAAATGTAGTGTTATTATTCAGAACCAGCATGAAGCTTGCAACACTAAGACACGAAATGATAAAAGCAGTGGCTGCAGTGACATGAATGACCTACTAAAACGTCAGGACAAATATGCTGCTGAGCAATCTACGCCATATGTGGGTAACGTATGGCTATGCAAACTAAAGGCACTCATGGTGATCTGCGTAACAACACTCACATGCATCATAATATAAGAATATTGCAATGCAAGTAAGATACATGTTGAAAGTCAAGAATGCATGAGTGAAATTTGAGCATGCATGGCTTGGAAATTCACGAAAAGAAAGTTTCAAGCAACCACAGCATCACGAGAAGGCAGACATGTACACTAAAACCACACAAAGGAGATAAATCTCTCCAGCCATAAGGAACACACGACAACGCTCAACAGACGAAAGCATGTGTGTGCAAACAATGGGCATCACTACATCAGGTGAAGCTATGTGACAGTTAAGACAAAAACATCGGTATTTAAAGCTTAATTGCTCAATCAGATAAGACAACGACTCTGCACAAGGAAAGTGAACAATGATGAAAATATGTGACGCAGAAACAAAGACACGCCAAAGGTGTTGTACACACCGCACAAAGAAAGCTGTTAGAGGTGGTAGAAAAAGTAATGAATCTCTTGATTGGCGTCCACGATTAGAAATACTTTTGTTGTTTGGATGTCAGTGCTTTGCGCACATGTTAATCTTCAAAGTAATGCCAGGTGAGAATGCATATTGTGGTTCATTGCATACATTTTTACTTCATAAGAGGGACATTAGTGATGGGCATTACAAGATGGATAAAAGGATGAGAATGTGCACTGCACTAAGGAAAAAAATGCACCACAACAACATTTGCATAAAGCACGCTTTTACACATTCCATGTGCAAAACACCTATAACGGATTGTGCAATGTTTACTTAGCGCACTATGAGGTTATCAGTGTGACTACGGCAACATTCTCATTCTTGTTTATGGCTGAATGAAAGGTCGTAGCAGCGTTCTGAAAATTTATTACCCTTGTCCTGAGAACGAGAACATGCCAGTGTTCTCTGGTTTGCTGTGCCCAAAGACAGAGCCCATTTTGTAAACAAGCAAAATGTGGTATAATGAGGAACGTTTGACTGAAATTAACATAGAAACAAAGTGGTTAGCTTACAGACCACGTTGGAAGTGACTGTTGCCCATAGTCCATGCTAAATTCTGTTTGCTGAGGAGTTAAGGTGGCAGTACACATTGCCACACAGCAGCAGTGACTATGAGTAATGGACACATTTTAATGTTGTGCACCAAGTGCCTTACCAAAAGGAAAATTTGCAAAATGTTCACAATATCAAAATGCTTAATGTATGCCACTGAGAATGTGTAATACCCAGAAAGCTGATGACCACTGCTATTTGGAAAATGCAGATTTAAAAAAGTGTGAAGGCCTCCCACACGTGTGCAGTCAAACCTATAGTTGTTTCCTGTCAAACATATGCTGTCAAGGCTGTATGCTGTCAAACTACATCAAATACTCGACTGAAAGGTTGCAAGGCACAGATTTTTAAATGGAAGGGATTGTTCATGTCTATGGGGTTATGGCCATTGGCTTATTAGCAGCTCCAAGTTGGAAAGTGGCGCCACATATGAGAAACAACAATGTAATTGACAGCATATGAAGGAGCATTTATTTGCCAACTAGACCAGTATTTTCACTGTTCGAAAGAGCATCTGGTTACACACTGTATTGAACTAATCCATCCTGATAACCGCCAGCAGTAGCCGTAAGTGGAAATGCCAGCGCCTCAACTGAATGTCTCAGTCTGTGTCAGCTGTGAAACAACACTGTAATAATCAAAAGAAAAGGCTTGCAGGACATGCCTTGTGTCCGTGTCCTGCACGTCTCTTCTTTTGATTATGGACTGTTACTAACTCGCCCAACTTTCTGTCCTTTTGAACACTGCAATATCCCTTCTGCCATCTGCTTTTTCTTCAGAAACTTTCAGAAAAAATGCACATCTGCTTTTCAATGCTGCATAACGTCAGCAGGCTGTGTTGCTTTTCTGCCATAGAAGTCCATATAAACAATATTTTGTTTCAGTGTGAATGCACGAGTAAATGTCTTCAATGATGTCATAGTTAAATGTGCAGTGACAAGCACAAACTGCACAAGCAATACCATAATGTAACGCTGCCCTTGGTCAACAAACTGCCTGTCTGAAAAATGTGCCTCGGTTATTGCTGTTAGGTTCTACATTGACAATACTAAAGGAGAGTTACGATAAGCAGGTTGTGGGTAGTGCACAGATGTATCTGTTACTTCATACAGAATCACTGACAAGTTACACTACCAGTCGAGACAATGTTGCACTGCTTTCTTGTTCCAAGAACCATCTGATGTTACGCTGAAGCAGCAGGGCTAAAAGTGTGCACTGAGAGAGAAAGGATAATGGTGCTACCAGAGATTTCATACAATGCAAGCGCACAAGCTCGTGAAAACTGTGCAATGCTTCCAGATGGACTGCTGATTTGAAAACAGGAATGCTCAAAAGTCAAGCATGTATAAGTTCAATCTCTCTTTAGGGAGTGGCGCACTCCTAGCTGAGAATGTAAGCCAAAGCTCAATCACGTATAATGTCCGTTAAAACAGCTTTTTTTCATGGCATTCTTAAAGGAATGCCGATGCCACAAATTAAGAAGCCCACTGCTTAAAGCCGCAATCACGATAAGCTAGGCCAAACCATTCTGATCATGGTAGAGGTTTTTTAAGAACACAGCAGGCAACACGATAGATGTACCCGCTGTGAGATGGCAGTGGCAACTTCTCAATCGCTACGCAAAAGCATGACAGCCACTTGCAGGGCAAGCGTCACCACAGAAATCACAAATGTATATAAAAAAAAAAATCGATGCAACTTACAACTACATTTTCGTAGGGTTAATGATAAATATGATGAAACAAGCTTGCTTTGCATCTTGAATTCTAGATGTGGCCGGTCACGTATAACCTAGTGACGGGAAAGCATGGGAAACTAATAAACAGTACTACTACTTCCAAAAGGTATTGAAGGATATTTCCCAGGGAAGACCATAAAACTGCAACTTATATCAACCAAGTGTGAGTAAAGGCCAGGCATGCCAATTTCTCACATAATGAATGCTTCTAGAGCAATACTGCCATCCAACTTATTAAAATTCCCAATGGCACTTTCAAAAATTTATTCAGCTATGCTATGCAAGGAGGCATTGACGGAGAATAGTAGTATACATTTCGCAAATGATGCCATTCTTTTAAAGACTTCTAACCCAACGCTTTCAAGATACTGATATGTAATTATAGCTGGCACATCAGACATAAAAGCACTGTCACTATATCTATCATTGATTGTGCGAATTGATTCACTACATGCTGAGAACTAGTAAGAACATCCAAATTTTACTTTGTTATGTTTTGTAGGCCTTCCAGGTATCAAGTCATAGCCAGTGACAATCACACAGAGGAAATGTGCATCTCCAACCCTCGTGTATGAAATCAGACAGTCAATAGAATACAGAGAAAGTACCAGAATTACATTGCTTTTATCATCTTACCAATAAAACAGTGTTACAGGACATTAGTAGCACACGCTTCCACTGGCACTATATACAAGAAACGCCTAATGTCATAATATGTATGACCATGTGGGTTAATCTACCGACCAACTTAATCATTGTTCTAAAACATAGTTGTCGAATAAATCAGTGCACCTAGATACGTAACACAAGTCATACACAAAGAAATGAGGAGACAGAGGCACTTTTCCTCCATTAAGCTGTCAAAGTTGAATGTCCCTTAAAGCCATAAACAAGGAGGCAGCTACTACAAAGATGTAACGGGTGAACTAAATTCTACACAATCTTGCAAGAAGTGTAAGCAACAAGCTACGTCTATATATGCGATTCTTTGAAAACTCTGCCTATTCCACCTTCGTAGGTTTGATAATACATGCAACTTTAATTTAGTTGCAGAAGTTCAGATATTATGACAAAACTACAAATATGGTAACAGAATGTGTGATGCGTATATTCTAAGAAAAAAGGTGCATTTGAGGTGTCCTTCACACAACAATAAGTGCCATCTCACTAGCTCGCATATTGATTGTTGAAATGCAGCAAAGCACAGCAGGTAGATGAATGCCGTTGTAGTAAGGCAGGAAGACACCTCAAACATGGGTCCTTTAAATTTTAGAATGTGGAACAGATGTAAAAAGAATGATATGTTACGCACATAAAACAATGTTTGCTTAAGGCCCTTAGTGAGCCACTCCTTCCAGAATGTGAAATCAAATTGTATAGTTCAGAACTTTGGTAATCAAAATTTGCATGTCTCCTAAAATTAATAGTGTTTGAATGTGCTACCAGTTAGTGTTAAAAATGGACAAATGTGAATACAGTGTACTGCATACATGTGGAACAGCTGTAAACTCAGCCATGTGATATGCTAATGTGTATAAGAGCACTACAAACCTGAGTTAAATGCACTGCATGAATTGCAACACTGTGAAAGGCAGCAATACTGCGATTCATACTGGCCAATCTGAGTGAAAATTTGGGCTTGTTGGTATGTCATAAACAAACATTTGCTGTGGTACAAATTTTGTACACAGACATAGAAGAGAAGGACACACACACACAGTGCCAACTTGTCTTCTATGTGTGGGCGCCAAATTCATGCCACAACAAATGTTTGTCATATTAGCAGCTGCTTATGCAAGGTCATGTGACAGCTGCTGACCATGCCATTAACGTTAGCACTCCTCAAGCGGCAGCATGCCCAGCAACTCTGCAAACGCTCATGCTGGAGTGCAACAATCATGGCTCCAACTTCAGGGCATCGCAGTACACGTACGACAAGTCCATCAAAGCAGGTAGACAATGTAGCTATTAAATGGCATTAGATCAGTGCAATGCTTACAACGTGTTCTGTGTTGTACTATATTTAAATTCAGCCAATGTCTATTGTATTACATGGGCACCCTGTCTGTTGGTTTGCAGAATGTAATTGTTCCATGCTTTTCCTTTGGGCCATGCAGTATACTCATTCCTAAGGAAAATTTGCGTCTTGATCAACACCCCATAGGGTCAGCACAATGGACTTTTGTGACATTAATCTCTCTATCGTGTTCCTACACAGTATCGTACAAAATCATATCATAGCACAGCTTCATTTTTCTACAAAATAAAAGCATATGACGATTAATGCATTTAAGCTAAAAACAACATGTACTGCAATACAGTATGCGGGTATTTAACATCTCGGTTCACACAAGACAAGAGAACAACCAAATAAGCTTGGCAACCCCTGTGGTAAGATACACCATAATATAACACAGGAAAAGTAGTAACAAGAAATACTCAATCGTGATAGACGTTAACGTAGAATACAACACAATAAGGGCACAAGGAAAAAAGTAGGTGGCCATCAGGTGTTACACTATAGAAATGTGATCAAAAAGCAACAATGTATGCTAAAATGTTAGCATCACCAACCATGTCAGCAAAGTAAACTGAATTACAAAGTGCACATATACACATCTTAAGCTGCACTGAAGAATTGCAACAACTAGGGCTTGTTGATGACATACTCTTTGGGTAAAGAAAGCCTATACTGTGAGCAACAAGGGCTTTTAACAGACGGTATGCTCTGTTCTTTAGTTAAAAAGTTTTCCTTACCTGAAAGAATGAAAATAGAACCTATAAAATGCCTTGTGCCTATTCTTAAAGAAATGCTTCAATCCTGGACAAACACGTTTTACCACCCATCACAAAAATGTTAAGAGGCACACATACATGCCCAATCAAGATATCCTTCTAATGCCTAGACACAAGCATTATTATAAGAAAGCGTCTTGGAAAAGTCACCAGCACTTTAACTCGCATTAGTGTTTTCACCTAGTTCTGTGCCAACAACTGCAATCAATACAGAGCATGCAGCCATAAAGTTTACGCTGTCAAAGCCAGCTGAATGCACCTTTCACGGGCACATTACAGACAATCTCCTGCAGGACATATGGTTGGTGCCATATTGGCATTTTACACACATGACTTCCCACTTTTGCGTGCCATGACCTAAAACTAGCAAGATCATAGCACATCGAATGCACAGGTACAGTGGCTTTCATGCATATTATTCTATAGGAGTATCATTCACATAGCTGTTTTTGATACAAATGGCAACATTAATATGAATAGCCCATGACGGCGGTACTGAAACAGATGTGTAAAACAGTCTATAAGGCGGCCATCAACAATGCAGCGTGTGTGCTAGCAAAATGGTAGTGGGAACAGATGCCATGGCCGAGGGCTGTAGGTGCATCTAGCACGGTCACGCAACAGGAGCGAAGATTTTTTGGATGGAGAGGCCGTCCGAGTGGCGCTTAAAGGCTGCCCGGATGTTCCCGCTGCACGTGCTCGTACAGCAGCTCACCGTGCCGGAAAATTCGGTTGCAGAGCCGGCACTGGTAAGGACAGGCACCGTGACGTCGCAGGTGCAACTTCATGTTGCACTTTTGGGCAAATGTCCTCGGGCACAACTCGCACTGATAGGGCCGCTCGCCCGTGTGGACGCGATAATGACGATTCAGCGCCTGCTTGTAAATGCTCGAGTAGCTGCACAATTCGCACTTGTAGCGGCGCGGGTTCGGCGGTGCCTGCCGAGGTCTCTTGGCTCGAGGAGTGGCTGCCGCACTGAATGGCACCTGTAAGCGAGAGATGTACGGGCATTGACAAGGTCATCAACTGCCGATCATTGGCGCCCATATTTGCACAAACCAATGCTTACAAACATAGTTACTTTCCCAGAACAGTCACAGATTGGAATTCACTGCCTCAGGAGACTTTTAGCACTGAAAATTTTGCTACGTCACTGGAAAATTATCTTGTTGGTGTGTAGCGTTCCAATGTGTTGCAATGCTGTTGTTTCACAGACGTGATGCCTCTTTTAGCGTACTGATGTTTGTGTTATTTACTGATGTTTTTTCTTTTTTACATCACTGGAAAATTATCTTGTTGGTGGCTAGCGTTCCCATATATTGTAATCTCGTTATTTTTTTTTTCACATACGTGATGTCTCTTTTAGTGTACTGATGATTGTGTTCTTTTGTTTGCAACAAAGTCATGTGTTCTATTTTTTGCTGTATCAATTCGCTTGATGTTTTCCTTTGCCAATCCTGCTTGGACCAGAATGTTGGTCCACAGTATGCTTAAATAAATAAATAAAATAAATAAATAATGGCCACTACAACAGGTCACTATCAGCTTGCTTTGATGCTCACTGAAATGAGAAGGCTTCCGCAAGTACGACAGCATGGCTTTCATTCAGGGCTAGCTGGTTAGATGCACTGTAGTGCAGTTACACTAAAGGCAAACAACTTTTTTTGCTAGTATGCTGAGTCAATGCTTTAGAATTTCTGAATTTTCAACGTTACCGACACCGGCACATTGTTCATTGAGAAATTTAGACAAACGCATGACAAGCCCCCAGTGGGACATTCTGGTAATCTGGTGCAGTCAAGAAAGAAAAAAAAAGAAGAAGTGTCTGCTCACAACAATAGCTAAACCCTCGTCCTCTCCTACCTGCTCGTGCCTTTCATACAGCTGGCTGAACTGTTGGTCAGTAAAGAGAGAAAATGGCGAATTGATGCCTACAGGACTTGGCTAGGCAGGCGGTTCGAAAAGTTCCAATGGCATGCTGACCATTAAAATGCAGTTTTCTTTCAAACTAGAATGTCTTTCGCATAGTATTCCAACAGTGCACATTGGCCTTTGGTGTCCTTTTACAACTCATCCTCCCGTGTCTCCAGGTCTGCTAGAGCTATGACATCTCTTCATTTTCTGCAAGCAATCTCCAGTTCTCTCCTGTCTGAGTAAGCAAACACAGCGCACACTTCACAAGGACAAAGAAAGGTAAGATGAGGAACAAGCGCTTGTGCCCTGTGCTACCTTTCCTTGTCCTTGCGTAAAGCGCACGCTGTTTTCGCCTCCTAGTGAACCAACTACCTCGAGGCGCATTACACGAGTAACTTGACCACACTGGACATCAGCAACTTTCCTTACTTCATCAGCAACTGCTCTGCATCCCCAATTCTGTTAAGCTCAGTAAAGTGCGCGTAACCAGCTCAAGACATTATCTTACTCGCTCATTTCACGCCCTTCCTCTTAAATATCAACAGGTGTTTCAACTGCACAAACTCGCACTCTAATCACGTCATCCTCAAACACTTCATCCTAACATTGACAAGTCTATGAAATCAGAGGAAAACACTGAACAAATGACACACTAGCATAAACCGATCTGTAAAAAAAATCGAGAGACACACAAGAGTTGCTAAAATGAGATGACATGCATAAACAAACTGATATTTGTCCAGTTATTTCCACTGTTTTGAAAAATTTGTTGCTATATCAGGCCCAGTGTCGATGATTTGGCATTCTTAAAATCGCACAGTGAAACAAGTAAGAAGAAAAAGCTAAGGTGACCACAGGCACCACGTTCCTTTAGTCACACTGGCTTTAGACTTTCGACTGGCTTGGCTACTTGCTCATTTTCCTTGTTACACCGTACAACCTTAAAAATATCTATTTTAGGAGCTATGCAAGTCTGTTGCCTCATTGACTGCAACAGCTCACAAGATATATTAAAGTACACAGCAAATTTAGTTGAGAGATATAGCATGGGAATGATTTTCAAGCAGTCAAATTCAAGCAGGCACCAACACCAAAATGAGTTGAGCAATACCATTCACACTGCACACGTGTTCTTCATTTACCATCAAGTTGAAGACACATAAAGCAACGTATGCCGGCACTATGGCACATCAAAATTAGGAAGTTGTTCTAAACATCCAA
The DNA here is from genome assembly GCA_013339685.2 of Hyalomma asiaticum. Lineage (NCBI taxonomy): Eukaryota > Metazoa > Arthropoda > Arachnida > Ixodida > Ixodidae > Hyalomma > Hyalomma asiaticum. The sequence continues at coordinate 89,385,350 of CM023489.1, read as the reverse complement.
AGTTGGAAACCAATCACAGGATGGGTGAGCAGTATTGGTTAATATGTGGCAACAAGATATTTTAGCCACAACGAACTCTTTAGATGTGACGAACACACAACACAATTAGCATCATTACGGGTGGACAAAATAAGTAAGACCTGACAGAAAGAGAGAGCAGTACCTAAAGTAAAAACCATCACTTAAAATGGAAAAATTTTGATCAGGGGCATGGGAAAACAAAATCAAATTCAAAGCAAGAACAAATTGTGCAATTACAATGCAGAATACGAAAATAAGAAAAATAGTTAAACATAGTTCCCACAAAATGTGACCAAGTTTCCTGTGCATGGTTTACACTTAAGGGCACCTTTACCTGCGATAGCTTTACCGTTTTGCACAGAGAATATTAACAGCAATGAAAGGCCAAATGGTACAATATGAGAAACATTACCAAGGGTGTTGCAACGTGATTGACAAACAACGTGCTCTGCACTGTGTAAAAGCATGGCTCATAAAAACATAGTCTGAACTGTTCCCACAAAATGTGTATGCAAATCCTCTGTACAATGCAGTCGTGGACAAATGAAATGCAAAGGATTACCAGGTTTAACAGCTTTAGGATGTACATTAATAAGTTGAGGGTACTAGCTTGCACCGCGAATTAGGTGGTTTCCAGGGATGACTTAGGTCTCGCAATCAGCATGCATACAGAAATAATGCCAGCACTGTGTGTACTGGTGAAAACAAAAGTGAGAGAACACATTTTATTTGGCTACAACTAGCGTGCATTTCAGATGTCCGCAGTTACACACTGGTTTCCGAAAGAACTTGTCCTGCGAAACCCAACTTCTCTCTTTTACGCACAACCTTCATCTTATTCTTGATAAAGGCTCCTTCACTGACTGCGTCTTTTTTTATTTTGCAAAAGCGTTTGATAAAGCATGTCCCCAGCTACTCCTATTTAGTTTAGTAAGCTTAGTCTTGACCGTAACCTGCTTGCATGGCTTGAGCATTTCCTCACTAATCGATCACAATACGTTGCGTCTAATGGACATACTTCCCCATTTAACCCTGTAGACTCTGGTGTACCGCAAGGATCAGTTTTAGGCCCTCTTCTTTTTCTAATTTACATTAACGAAGATGTTTCTTCTAACATTTACCTTTTCGCGGATGACTGTGTTATCCTACATGAAATCTACAACGGTTCCGATAACAAATACCTACGGGACGATATTACCGCCATCTCTAACTGGTGTGACATATGGTTAATGCAACTTAACGCGACTAAATGCAAAACTATGCGTGTAACGCGAAGTAATCTTCCTCCCCCAGAAGCCCTAACATCCTAAAAGTACCTTGGCGTCCTCCTCACTTCGACACTTTCCTGGTCATTACACATCGATAGAGTAATCAGCAATACTAACCGCCATGCTTGGTTATATTCGGCGAAATTTTTCTTCAGCTCCTACATCATTAAAGTTAACGTTGTACAAAACGCTTATTAGAAGTAAGATGGAATACGCATCACCTATCTGGGACCCACACTCCACTAGCCTTGTTCAATCATTCGAACTAATCCAAAACAATGCCGAGTGTTTCGTTTGCAGCAATTATAGCCGTACATCAAGCGTAATTTCCATGAGGAGCTCTTTACTACTTCCTCCACTCTCATCCCAACGTAAGTGTTCTCGCCTTGCTTTATTCCACAACTTATACTTCCACCATTCCTACCTGCGCGATATATCATCCCCTACTTACATTTCATCTCGCATTGATCATCAACATAAGGTTGGAATAATGCAGTGCCATACGAGAAGCTAACACGACTCATTTATTCCAAAGACCTCCCAAGAACGGAACCACCTTCCCGGCACAGCTGTTGCTATAAAGGACAAGCCAAAGTTTCGGGCCGCCATGTCTGACATCATCACTTCCGGACTTAATTAATCATCGTTTGTATGAACTAGTAACATTTGCTGTTCTTGCTTTTTTGTTCATGCACAAAGGTGTGGTGGCCAAGCCATCAGGACCGCTTCTCCACCAAAGGTGGCTCTTGATGTTGCACACGTGCACAGGTGTCAACGATCACAGGCATCGCAGGTGCACTGTTGTGCTTCACTTGTTCATCGTTGAGAAGGCACCAAGTGCGACAGTGCCCTAGTTGCTTGAAAGTCCAGTGCTGACAAAGGTGGAGGGCCTGCATACGTAGACACGCCAAAGCTTCAGTGCACTTTCCTGGAACGTCCAAACTTGACTAACTGGCACCAGTGCCTCAGTGAATCACCACTACGGTTGTTCAGTTGAACTGCATCACGAAGATACTGGGCACTAGAGAGGTTTGCATAAGCTTCTTCCTTCTGGCTTTCGTGCAACCATCTTCAAATTATTTTGTCCCACTGGCTATCTTTGAACACGGAAAGAGCTGTACAAGAGAATTGGACATGACCTTTCTTGTGGGGCACCGTGTATGTCACGAACTCCCCTCTCACACTGTGAATTATTTGTTTGCCAATTTACTCAACTTTCAGATACCTGTTCTGCTGCAGACGCTAGCCTTGCCTTTCACCTTGCTTTTAGTATTAAGTTGAAACCACTCATAACAACACCTGTTTCAGCAATATATCTATAATAACAATGATGAGCTGCTGCATGATCATCTTTCGTATGTTTTCTATGAAGAATGAAACCTCTTACAACAACGCCTCCATGCCCCAATACTGGTTATAACAATGAAGACTGGCTGCCAGATGTGCAATGTGTTGGTGCCAAGAGGTAATGGGAAGTGAAATCTGTGAAAAACTCTGGCCACTACACTCTTACTGTTCCCCCCTGTGAAAGGGCGCCCCACTACCACACAACAGAAACCATCTTTTCCTTTGGGGTCTTTCTGTCCCTCTTCCAATCTGCTGCCCTCCGAAACATGAGTCCCACCCTCAAAAAGAAAATGAGCAAGGATGGCCGTTCCAAAGTTTCCTGGCATTGAGGAACTTAACTACCCTTTCCAGAAATGCCTCAGCACTGTCCTCTCTGGCCACTACATTATCAAAACATTACTGCGGCAGGGAGGGATTGGTGAGGGTGGTTCCTTCCAGCGCAACTTAGGGTTGGCTCAGAACGTCGGCCATAGTTGTGCTCATTGTCATGCTATGAAGCACACAGAGTTTGGGATGGGGTTTTTAGCTATTGCTCTCACCACTCGCACACACACAACAGCTCTGGGGTACACTTTAGCCTTTCTTCATGCAGCCCTGTTATAAACATTATCCATTATAATGCTGCGATTTCCATGGCACTTCAAAATTGCTATAAGCAGGTTCCACAGTGTACTCTGCACTTACTGGAAAGAAAAGCAGCTGTTTAGATGGAAAAGTAGACACAAAATGCAACTGCCACCATTATAAGATCTCGACTTGGTGGCAACTGTAATAAAATGTTCATTGCCTAACCTTCCTTTCACAAGTGCTCACCTGAAGGTTCAATTTACTTCTAGGTAAATTTTATCCAGATTTAAATGAAATGCAATTTAAATGTAATGTGCTGCTGAACAGAACAGCACATCCTCTTCAGTCACAATCACCATAATCAGTATGCTTTATACCCGCTAGAGGAAGAAGACATCTTTAGACGATGTCTACCCTGCCCTGTCTTGCAAGCTAATTCTACTTTATGCCAGAAAGCTTTGCAGTTCCACCACCCAAACTAACTTCGTGCCATCCTTGAGAGCACTTTTCATTCCTTCACATTCTATTCACCGTTCTAATAGAAGATCCACTGTCCGTCTTTGACACAATGTGACCTGCACAAATTGATTTAAAAAAAAGTGCCAACTAGAATACTGGCTCCCTCCGATTGTTCTTTGATCCACTCTGCTATTTTCCTATCTCTAAATGTTATGCCTATCAACTTTTGTTAAACTGACCACTGCATCGTTCAAGTTTCTTTGTTGTTCTCCAAGTTCTTGCCCCATATGTTACTAATGGCAGCAGGCAACACCAATGCGATTACAATCATTACATGCCATTTATTTATCTTATCCAGGAAGGGAAGGCCAAGATAAAAGCATTGCAGCTGTAATTGGAGCGATACCATGCCGAAGTCCTCCCTGGAACTGATGAGGCAGCAGTGATAGGTAATTGAGCAACTAATGAACCCCTCAAATCAATTAGTGGGGCAACTACCCTTACCCACGGACCTACCGGTGGTCGATCCAAATTGTCTGAACCCGCCACCTCCCAACTTATCCAGGAAAGTCAGTGACACTCGGACAGCATAGCCTGTTAGTACTGTAGCTGTCCCTTGAAAGACCTCAGAATCAACATCCAAGTACTGCGTATAAGTTCTCAAACCTCTGCACAGATCAATTGTGATTTGAGCAACAATGACAGCAGATAATGATATATCTAAATGCCTGCCTTACAAAAATAAGGGGTACCTAAGGCATTCAATTAATCAACTCTTGGTAGATGGCACCACCAGTCTACAGATGTTTCATGTTCATGAACTGGCCTAAACATATGCTTAGGAATAATGTATAATGAATTCCAGGGCTTTATGACACAAAACGAAGAAATGATTAGTGAGGGACTCGCAACCAACTTTGACCATGGGAGGTTCTCTAACATGGACCTGAATTTAAGTACAAGAGCCTTGAAGTACAAGAGACCTGAATTTAAGTACAAGTACAATGCACCTGCTGTGGCCGGGGATTGAACTCACGACCTGAAGCTTAGCAGTGCAACAGAGTGACCACTAAGCTACGATCACCACAAACTAGTCAGAAATTGCACTTGAAAGATGTATGTGCAGACAATGGCAGATCAAAATGGTTCCATTGCGGTTATTAAAAGACTAACAGCCTCTGACAGCCCCAGCATCTTTCTGTTGGGGAAGGATGAATAAGGAGGGTCAATTCCTATGTGCACTGGGTATTCTAAGGTAGTGTGGTAACCGTGACACAGAGCACTACAACAGACAAAGGCATGTATGAGAGTAACTCAAAAAGTTTCTGACTTGACCAGCTTTTAATGGAAATCAAACAAGTGCGACACTTTTTAATCTTTCTCCTCTCACTTTGACATAGTCTTCACACCCATGAACCAACATTTCCATGCCCTTCAAAAACTGTCCAAAGTACTGTATGCAAAATGTCCGCAGGCAGCTCTTTTCATTGCGGGGCCTATCTTCACGGCCATCTCTTCACACACAGAACTGTTCTCACACCTGCCCATTTTTTCGTGGTGCAACAGGAAGGAGACACTGCTGCTTGCGCACCATTCAAACAGTGCTCCACAAAACTTGGAGAAACCCCTTTTATGGTGAGGAACTTAATCGCTGCTTGAATATTTAGCAGCACTGATACTTGGTGTCTGTTGCGCCCAACAGGCGAGTGCATGGAAGTGCTGAACACTCGCGCCAAGCTTAAACCTGCCGAGCTCCTAAGAGATGCCGCTGTGTGTCCGACATGGCTGTATTAAGATCACCGCGAGTTTTTTATACCAGGTGCGAAACTTATGGAATTACCCTTATAGTTGAACCTTTATATAAGAAATGGTCATTGACTTACATGGTTATCTGGTCCATTAAATGGACTTCTTTTGCAATGAATGCTGTAATTAGAGAATGGCTGGTTGTAAAGGACAACTTCTTGTAAGGCTTTGGTCCACAATCCCACATGTAAGAGACATCTTGTTAAATTCGAGGTACTGCTAATGCCTAACCACACTGTGCAAAAATGTGGCTGATCCCTCTGTCAACGGAGTCAGTATAACACGAAAGTGAAATGTGTCTTCACATAAGCAGTCGAATGTTTATTGTTACATCGAGGTGAACTTGCCCATTGCTATCAGTGTTTCGCTGGTACGGCACTGTTTGACATAGATGAACCCATGTTCACACATAGCCTCTATAACATCAAGGACCAACCCTTTGTGGCAACTGAAGTAATTTACGTAATAACTGGACACAGTCCTTGGCAAATGCTGCGCCACAAAGGTATCAGCCCTATTTACTTGTACCACATTGACCCGCCAATGTCGCTGCCGTGCCTGGGTGCCTAACGCGGCAGTTTTCTTGTTCCCATCATGCTCGAAGAGTGGCCAGCGGGGAAATGCTACCCACAATGAAAGGTGACTGATGCTCTACCACTGCGCTATCGGCACACATGACCGATGTTGTATGAAAGCGCCTTATATTCCTTCTTTCTTCGACGCTCTTGTCCCGCTCAGTGCACGCGCATCCAGGTGCACATTGCCGGGAACAGTGCCGCCATCCAGGGGAGGTGAAGTGAATCACTGCAGCTTTACTTCACCTCTCCTGGGTGGTGGCACCATTCCAGGTGCGTTACAAAGTCCGCCTGGGCAGGCAGCACTGGGAGTAAGCTGCAAGCTGTCCTGTTCACACAGATGTCAAAGCGTCTGCAAGTTTGAAGAACTGACAGTGTGCACGGCAAGCACCAAGCCTTGCACTGTGTTTTACAAATGCCGAAAATACCAGACAATTTGAAACAAAGCCCTCGAGGACCTTACATGACGTTTTCTAGACAACGGCCTCCTGGTGGCCTGGCCCAGGTTAGTAATTTCTCGTTAGACCTTCAATACGGTTTATTACCTACCTATCGCTAAAGGGCACATTTGCTCGCCTAAAGCCAATGCACCAACTTCCAAGAACGCAGAACAGAAACAACACGATGCAAGGAACATCCCAAAAGAACTGAGGCGCACAGGCACAAACACCACAGGACCAAAAAGGACAGTGCAAACACCAACTACCAACTCAAAGATTCCAATTTGGTAGGAAAAAAAAAGTAGAGACAGAACTTATCTGCCCATCCTTAAATATGGCAGTGCCACTGATAAATCGGGCACAGGTGCGGGTCTATGTGAGAGACGACTGTTTAGGCGTTACAGTTTTTGTTTATGCAAGTTCACTGAAGCCTGGCTCAAGCATGCACTTACACCGCTACTGATATGTCAAGCTTAAACAATTAGCTGCATTTCTCCTGGTTCAAGTGTCTGTGCAAACATGTACATGGATGAGAAAGTCCATAAGATAATGTCTGGCATGCTCCAAAGCACATTTCCTTAATGCAGCAATCAACATGGTAAATTGTACAGGTTTAAATAGAAACTAAAATTACAAGCATAATAAATGGCTATGAAAAAATGCTTGCACTCCAGTATGTAGTTAGTGTTTGTAACAGTGGCTCTCAGACAGATCTAGCACTAGTTTACTCCAAGGCCTAGTGGCTCTTTTTGTGCTTCAAGTTCTTGAACTTCTTAGCTTCGGTCAATGTCAATTGTAGTGCATGAACACTTTGTTTTACCACTGACTGATACACTTCCATGCCTTTATGGCGGCAAAGCAAAATACAAAGCGCATCTTGATCAACACAACACATAAGCTGACACCATGCACTATTACTATATACATATCTCTATCGTTTTGCTACAGACATTAAACAAAATAATTTCATAGTAAAACCTCATTATTTTTCCATACTATCAAACACACAACCACCAATGCACCTAAATGAAAAACAACATGCACTACGAAGCAGTATTTGGGTAGTCAACTTCTAAGTTCACACAAGACATCAAAAATATCAAACCAGCTTGACAAGCCCTGCAGTAAAGTGCACTACAATGTAACACAGGATAAGTAATGACTTACAACACGCAATTGCAATACGCTAGCACATAATACAACATGAGTGTGAGGAATAATAAAATACGTAATGGTGAAGGCTGCCATGTGTAATACCATGGAAGCATTGCGCAAAGCTAGAAATGGATCATAAAACCACATTGAAACAATGGTATAAACAATGATTAGTGCAGACCACTGCAAATTAGAACATAAGACACACAACAAGACACATGAAAGGGCACAATGCCAGTGAAAGAGCGCTGCATAAGCATGATGCAAGGTGACATGAAGCTCAAGATAAGCATTATATGGCAGTCTTCTGTCAACAGGATTACACATAAAAAAGGATGAAGGTGCACTAAAATGCATTGAAATTAGGTGCAGTTATAACATTGTTATAAAGGGCCCCTCACCAGGTCTGGCGATGTAAGGTCATAGGAATGAGTCCTGGCTGTGGTGGCCACATTTCAAGTGAGCCGAAATGCTGAACGCCTGGGTACTGGGCCATGTCAGCACACGTTAAGGAACCTCAGATGGTCAAAATTTACACAGCCCTTGACTACAGCGTCTTTCCATAACCTGGTTTTATTTGTTTATTTACCCTTCACCTACATTGCCCCGCGCCTTTCATAGTGGGAGTTGGCAATAAGTCACAACATGACTCAATTAGCTTTGGCATAACACAGTTAACACAATTAGTTCTGGGATGAAAAGTCCCAGATATTACCATACCAGGCCTGGCCATTTTGAGCAAACAAGTGCAACACGCATGCTGTGTGCTTACAACTATGCCTGCCAAGAATTGCACCCCTGTGTGCCGTGGAAAGAGATCAAAATTCAAAGTGAATGTCGTGCACTCTTCTCGCTGGTGTCCTGCCCCGAGATGGAGGGATGACGTTCGATGCTGTACAGTCAGTACATGACTGCGCTCATAGCGACATGCGACACTTGCCAAGAGCGCATGGTGACATGCTCGAACCCATCAGGAGGCAGCACTCCCGGTGGCTGCCTCCTCGTAGATGTGTTAGCGCAGCAGCGTGCGTTTTGCATGGCCAGGCTACCGTATCGGCACTAACTCTCACCGCCTCGAATGATGGTTTCATGGCACTTCAAACAACCCTGTCTCGTCTAATAATGGGTCAATTCCAAAAATCCTCGCGGTACAGCACTCCCTATTGAGGACTTGAGAAACTCCGGTGCACAACCCAGGTTTGCCATGTGGCCTGGCGAGGGGCCTTTTAACTGAAGAACATCCTTCCTTGTATGTCTCTCATAATTTGCATTGTTATAATGATAACACTTCAGAACTCTGATTTCAGCTTGGTAAGTTTGACACAAAGCCTACAATGTGAGCACATTTCTCATACTCAAGAGCACTTTACAGCTTCGGATAGTTTGGGAAATAAATTGTTAATTTTAATAACTCCACTAATTAGGAATAAGCTGAATCAACATTTCAATGAGGTTTTTAAGCAAACATATCCACCATGACCAAAAACACACGAGTGAAAATGTTTTAATTTTCTTTACATGTCTGAGTTTTGGGGGGGGGGGTCTCTTCAATGTTAACAACACTGACAATGTTTTAGTCGATAAAAACTTTCCCAAACATTTGACTGAAGAGAAAAAGTTAGCAAATTTACCCAGATGGAAGTATACACTCTCCTAGTGAATATTCTCTCATCCCTCCTTTAATGTTTACTTTAATCTTTAATGCTTACAGCACACATCAACATGAACGCTACAGGTGTGGAGTCATGGGCCCTCCCTACCACAGATAGTACATGACTGCTATGTCAAATGTAGATTGAGGCGGAGAAATTTGATATCCTTGGCTTTAATGTAGGAAAAGATGAAAAGAACCGAAATGTTTTCTGCTTGCTTTTGAACAAATGCTTCAATGCTGGGTGCTGATGCACGTGAACATACTGTGTGGCAAATGAGTTCTGTGGAATTCTGCAAGGTGGAGGTATGTCTACGAAAGCGAAGATCAGCACCCACCCGTTTCTAGTACAAAGCTACAAGGAAACCCATACAGATACCTAGGAAATGAAAGCTTCCTAGTAGACAGAAACATTCACCCTTTGAGTGGCCAATAAATTCACCCTTGTGCTGCCGCTTGCTAGCCTTCTGCTCAGCTCGACTGTTGGAGTGAGTGCCCTGGTCTCGGGTTTGAACCCTCGACCAGGAGAGAGGGTTCGAAGAAGAACAGAGAAGGCCACCATGACTCTGCATGTGCACATTTCATGTTGTACGTATGTGCAAGTACTCAGAGGCACAACTTGCACTGAAACGACGACTTTCCCAGTTGAACGTGGCACTGATGATACAGTGCTTTTTTTCTTACTGTGGACACTCGATCACTTAAGCTCTCATAATTGAAACTTTAATTCAAGCTAATTTCAAAATTTTGGTTTGCCTGCTATGTTTTCAATATGTTTAAAAGTTGCTTAATTCAAACTGCACCATTCAATTGTTTCTGTTAATTTGCGCTTTTAATTTAACCTTACCAGAAATATCAGCTGCTTCGGTTCCTTCTAGCTGGACACTCGTGCTCATCTTCTATTATTTAACAGCCAGAAATAAAGCCAACTGGCTGCCAGCACCCGTCAGAGCATTGAAAACGACTACTAGCAGAAAAAAAGAGAAAACACTGAAGCTGCAACAATGCATGTGGTAACTGGCCCCCTGCGCTTTTCCTGGCATGTTCAGTAAGTAATACTTCTTGCATCAGATAATCCAAACAATTCCGGATTACAGTCCACCGTATTTTGATTTAGGACAATACTGTCAGCCAGGTAAAAGGCACCGACAGGAGTGGACATAGAGTCGGTAGTCACATAGCAGCTTATTATGAAGGATATGCACAACACTGAGAATAAAATGGGGGTGGTGTAAAGTCCGAGGACTTCGATGAATAATAAACCAGGCTTCGAAGTGCAGTGGAAGACAATACGCCTGAAGAGTGCCGAGCAGCGAGAGGCTACCTTCTTTATTCCAAAACCAAGAATGCCATGTGCCATGCGCTCGCGATCCTACTTCGTCTTCTTTCGCGCCCGCTATTTCTTTTCCCTTATTAATAGGTGGCTCACGAAAGGCATGCCATGTGGGGAAACTGCAGAAATAAACAAATTAAAGATGTACGGCAGGTACATCATGTCCACTGGACGAACCAGTTTGTACGATAAAAAGGAAGATGAAAGGTTTACAGTGTGTGCCATGCAATGCTATACGAACGCTATCAGGACAATCACCATTATGCTTGTGCAAAAATCTCGTAATTGCTAGACCAAAACATGTTTGTCATTCTGATAAATACGGCATAAGCTTGCTACAAGAGATCTGCTCAATAAACATTTGGATACAACATGCGGATTTAGCAGTGTTACGCTAACCTTTGTATACCTTCCATAGATTGAACTTATTCTGCAATGGATTCCAATACAACATACATTCAGACATTACATACTCAAATGGAAAGCCAGCACTCCTTTACAGCAGACTTATGCATGGTGGAGATCCTAAACTCAATAGCCTCCATCTTCACACATCACTTGGCGTGGTTTGGGACAAAGACAGCACCAGTGGGACCAAAACAATGAGAGAACATGGTGGCAGGTAAAAGACAACAGCCTTGTATTGATGGGGGACATGCATAGTGTCCAAATTGCTTGCTACAACACAGTTGATTTGTGGGGTTTTACTCCCCAAAACCAGCTGTGATTATGAGAGACGCTGTAGTAGAGGGCTCGGGAAATTTCGACCACCTGGGGTTCTTTAACGTGCAATGACATCGCACAGCACACGGGCCTCAACATTTCGCCTCCATCGACATGCAGCCGCCACGGCCGGGATAATACAACACAGTTAAACCTGACAGCTCCTTTCAGAACACTTGGACCCGAATAAATGCTTCCTTTGACAATGTCCATCAGTTATAATTCACTCTGCTTACAACAGGCCCGTTTGGAATCTACAAGAAAGTCTGATGTAACAGTTGTTTGTGTCCTGCATACTCTTTTGAAACAGACCAAAGTCTTCACCATCGAGGTCTTGTAGTGAGGCTTTACTGTAGTCGAGGTGAAGCTTGACTACCAATATAAATGCTCGGCCCTGCAGTGGGTGTAGACGGGCAGGTGATGATGAATGCTTGGGGTGAATGGCTGCAAGTGCTCGAGCGCCTGCACAATTCACGCCGATAGTAATGCAAGTTTTGTGGAAATGGTGCTGCCAGGGATTTGCCGCTTGAGGATGGGTTGCCATCCCGCACAACACCTGGAGGCAAGAGAGGCGTGGGCGTTTGCAAACTCGGGTATTTACCTAAGGTGTCCTGGTGGGCCAGTGGCTGCAATGACATATGGCAGTGCACAATGGGTGACAGGACAACATGGACAAAAAAAGAAAAAAACCGACAGACAAACATGGGTCATCATCATCATCATCAGCCTGTTTAAGTCCACTGCAGGACGAAGGCCTCTCCCAACGATTTCCAATCCACCCTATCCTGAGCGAGTTGGTTCCACTTTATGCCCGCAAACTTTTTAATTTCATCGCTCCATCTAACCTTTTGCCTACCTCTGTTGCGTTTTCCCTCTCATGGTATCCATTCCGTCGCTCTTACCGTCCACCTATTATCCTTCCTCCTCATGACATGTCCTGCCCAGGTCCACTCCTTTCTTTTAATTGATAAGATAATATCGGCTACTCCTGTCTGTTCTCTGATCCATTCTGCTCGTTTTTTATCTCTTAGCGTTACCCCATCATTTTTCTTTCCATTGCACGTTGTGTGCTCCTTAGTTTCATCTCTAGTTTTTTCATTATTCTCCATGTTTCTGCACCGTACGTTAGTACTGGGAGAATGCAGTGATTGAATATTTTTCGCTTTAGTGAGAGCGGCAAGTTTCAAGTCATGATTCCAGAATGCCTTCCAAATGCGCTCCAGCCCAGCCTTATTCTACGGAGAATTTCGTTTTCCTGGGTAGGAGTTCCTGATATTAACTGTCCCAGATATACATATTCGTTTATACATTGTAAGGGTTCATTGTTGATTTTAAATTCCTGTTCCTTAGCTAAGCTATTGAGCATAACTTTGGTCTTTTGACTATTCATTTTTGATCCAATTTTAATGCTTTCCCTGTTTAGGTCATCAATCATGTTTTGTAATTCGTCATCATCATTGCTAAAGAGCACAATGTCGTCTGCAAATCTTAAATTGTTTAGATATTCTCCGTCTATTCGAATGCCCTCTTCTTCCCAGTCTAGACGTTTAAAGACTTCCTCTAAACATGCAGTGAATAGCATCGGGGATATTGTATCTCCCTGTCTCACACCTCTCCTGATCGGTATTTCTCTGCTTCTCTCATGTAGGAGTAGTGTGGCTGTGCAATCTTTGTATATGTTGTTTATGGTTTTCACGTATACGCCAGGTACCCCTTGACGATGTAGAGCTTCTAGAACTGCTTGCATTTCTATGGAGTCAAATGCTTTCTCGTAGTCGATAAACGCCATATAAAGAGGTTTGTTATACTCCGCGTACTTCTCAATTACTAGGTTGATAGTGTGGCTGCGGTCCATTGTCGAGTAACCTTTCCTAAAACCAGCTTGTTCTCTCGGTTGGTTAAAGTCGAGTGTTTCTCTTATCCTTTTAGAAATTACCTTTGTAAATAGCTTGTATATTACTGGGAGTAGGCTGATTGGTCTGTAATTCTTTAAGTCCTTTATGTCACCTTTCTTGTGGGTAAGGATTATATTAGCATTTTTCCAGCTGCGCGGTACGCTGCATGTCTTGATACATTTCGTGAAGAGCGATGCAAGTTTTTCAAGTACAATATCTCCTCCGTCTTTGATCAAGTCGGCTGTTATACTATCGTCACCAGCTGCTTTACCGCGGGACATGACTTTGGCAGCTTTTTTGACTTCGTCAGCAGTTATACATGGAATTTTGGCGTCCTCCTCTGGTTCTATTTCTATTAAGGTTGTATGGTCTGTCTGAGAGCTGTACAGTTCCGAGTAGAAATCTTCTGCTACCTTTATTATTTCGGTGAAACTGTTGATAACGTTACCTTGTTTATCTTTTAGCGCATGCATTTTGTTTTGTCCTAAGTGCAGTTTCTTTTTGACCGATTTAATGCTGGTGCCTTTTTCTACTGCTTTCTCTATTTCTCTCATGTTAAAGTTTCTTACATCTCTTTGCCTGGCTTTACTGATCAATTTCGATAGTTCTGCGAATTCTATCTTATCTTTTGATGAAGTTACTTTCATTTGTTGGCGTTTTTTTATTAAGTCCTTGGTAGATTGGGACAGCTTACTTTTTGCTTGCTTTGTTGTTTTACCCCGACTTCTATCGCGGTTGCAAGAATTGTTTTCGTTATGGTTTTGTTTATTTGTTCTAAATCGTCACCGTTTTCGTCTAAGGCCTCGAACTTGTTGCTTAGGGCGACTTTAAATTCGTCGTCCTTCGCTCTGATTACCTCTACATTACATTTTTTTCTAGTAAATAATTTAGTTCTTGTTTTCTTTAGGTTAAGTACAATCTTTGCCCTTACTAATCTGTGATCGCTGCATTTTATCGTCCCCACTACTTATGTGTCTTGAATTATACCTGGTTTATACCTATTCTTGTGTTTCTTGAAGAACGTATTCATTATTCGAAGCTGGTTCCTTTCGGCAAATTGTACTAGCATTTCCCCACGGTTATTCCTACGGCCGACGCCGTAGTTGCCTATCGCCTGCTCTCCACTTTGTTTCGTTTTTACTTTTGCGTTGAAATCCCCCATGACTACTGTGTATTGCGTCAGTACTTTCTTTATTGCTAATTCGATATCCTCGTAGAATTGCTCTACTTGTTCATCGTCGTAGCTCATTGTTGGCGCATATCCCTGGATTATCTTAAGTTTATACCGCTTATTTAGTTTTATTACGACGGATGCTACCCTTTCGTTAATGCTGTAGAATTCATGTACGTTGCCCGCTATATTTTTGTGGATTAGGAACCCAACGCCATATTCTCTCTTTTCGGGCAATCCTCTATAGCAGAGGACGTGTCCATTGTTTAAGACTATGTAAGCTGCACCTGCTCTCCTAACTTCGCTAAGGCCAATGACGTCCCAATTAACTCCCTCTAGTTCCTCGAGTAATCCGCTAATCTAGCTTCGCTGGAGAGGGATCTTGCATTGAACGTTCCAATGTTTAGATTCCAGTGGCGGCCTGTTCCAGTGATTGTTACTGCCCTCTGCTGCTTCACAGAGCTGACCGCCGCCGTGGACAGATGTGCTGCAGCTGCTGGACACTAAGGGCGAGGGTTTAATCCTAGACATCGTGTGGGAGGTGGTGGCCAAGTACTTTACCAGGGAGGCCAATTCCTGTTCTGGTGTAGGAGTGAGTTGTAAACGGCACTTGAACGACTGAAAGCCCTTCAGGTGTCCAACCGTCGCCAGGCCCCCCCTACCGACGTAATCTCGAGCTTATGAAAACCATCCCTGAAAAAAAAAAAAGGGGGGGGGTGTTGGGCGTCGAACCTGTGACCCTTGGCGGTCTCAGTGGCGGCGGTTCCGCATCGTTAAACGTACATGCTTATAAAGCATTTCATGCGCGTTACTATTTTGTACAGTATTTGGTCTCAAAATGTCCGCGATTATCTAGTTTTGCTGATCGTGACATCCAGGGCGCATTGGTTGTTAAAATTGCTCTGAAGCATGGGTGCTGAACTGCAACTGATGTTTACTGTGGACGACCTTCCTTAAGCACATATCTGCAGTACATACGCTCAGACACCTGACCTAGTATGATATATTAAAAATTAAACATACATACATGTAAAAAAGATGTTCTTTTGTTGCTCTGTCAGAGAAAGATATAAGGTTTTTAAGCATGAATAAGTGACAATCTTAAGTTTTTTAGTTCTCTTTGAATTTAACAGATCTGCAAGGCTCTTGACTGTTGTCACAAAAATTGTGATGGAATGTTTTTGAAATATGTCATGCTTTTCCATGTGTCTCAGTGCATGTGCTGCAATACGCATTTAAAGTCATCAACGGTAAACACGAGCAGCAGTTCAACGCCCACACTTGTCTTTCATGTATTTTTTTGTCCTGGTCCTGACATCTGTTGTGCACTGCCATTTGTCTCAGATAGTTAGCCGGTCAACTAGCATTAATAGGCCCTTTTCAGAATATTAAACCTAGCTTTCGTGTGGCATAGTTTGACCAACTAATGGTGGTGCAGTCCATCCTGCAGGCAATCTGTGTGAGCATAGTTTGACTGCACATGGGCATGTAACATGTAGACTTGGTCCTTATCATATAAACATATGCAAAAATGAAAAAGAAAAGAATGAAAAAGTCTCAGCATGTACAACTCGGACAATGTCAGCATTTACATACAGACTGGTACTGCCATGAGTTGGACAAATTTACAGTGCACAGAAGAGCATTTATAAATTATGAAAAGAGTCCAGTGGCACGAAAGTAGTTAAGGCTGCAGTGCACAAGTCACACAATAACAAAGCTCTCACACGAAATGCAGTAGAGACTGAGGTGTTCTAAATGTATTTAAACGGCCACTAAACAGGCTCCTACTTTTTTTCAAAGCCGCCCAAACAAGCTAACTCAATCATAGAGAAGGTTGCGACGATCACAGTCTGCGAATATGACAGCGCTGCGTGCCACCCAGACGCCGTATTTCAGAAAACAATTCCTGCGCCTCATTTCTGCGATTGACCAGTCGCCCTCGCATCCTAGGTGTCGGTCACATTCTACCACGAACAACCTTGCGCTGTTGTAGCTCGTTGATTGGTCGAAACCAGGTGTACTGTCAGATCCTGTGGCCATCCCACCGGCGTGGGCGCAGGAGCAGCTGGAACTGCAGCGCAAGCGCTAGTGACGTCAATTACTCACGTCATGTCACGTGCTAAAAGTGGGCGGAGTTTCGATGGCACGCCGCGACTTCCTCAGCAGAGAAGGGTGGGGAGGCTGACCGAGAAAATGAACCAACGCAAGCGGCCACTTAAGCCCGTGTAACTTCTTTATTATTGCACCTATTCACAAAATCCTTGTGGGAACATGTCCAAATCGCACAGGAGCGCAGTTATATCTTTAAAACAAATTTTGGACCTCGGGGTTGTTTAGGGGCCCTTTAAAAATATTGAAAAGGCTTGCTGGTGCAGTATTCTGAAGCAGCCACTGCACAATAACAAAGAGGGCAGGAAAGCGCTGACGTTTTAACAAATTTTATTAGAAGCACTACTGCGTGCATATAATGGGGAGTCAACCACGTTGTTCCACATGTCAAAAGATTAATGCTCTTCTACTAGCTTTTAAACTGTAATCATAAAAATTATATTTTTTTCTCTAGAGAACAAGACTGACGCAGAGGCCACACATGAGCCTACGAACCATTCATGGTTCTATTAGCTCCTTCACATTCTTGTTCCTGTGCTTGCAGATTGAATCTGCTGTGCAAAGAGTGGCTCAGTTTACGTCAGGTTTGGTTCAGTGGCTCGGTTCAGTCTAGGTTGGAAAAAAATGAAAAAATTCTGAGTGATCTCGAATGAGCTCGCCACACTTAGACTTTACCTTGCCTTACGGCGCCATGGGGCAGTGCCATTGACATGCAGGGCAGAGTGTGCTGTGCCAATAACCCTTGCTTCTTGGCGAAGAATTTCACTCCCCTCCACCCCTCATTTTCCTTCCCAAGCCAGTTCATGGATCATGGCTGCACATTCAAAGGTGGGCAGCACTGGCGGCGCAAGAAGCGAAGTGCAATCCTGTTGTGCCAAGTTGTCACGCGAAACAGAGTAAACCAACTGAATGGTCTAAATGGCACACAGCATTTATGCTTGTGTAACCAGCACTGCAACTGCAGTGCCTTCCTCACTTTGCGTGGACACTCCAACAGGGCTCATGTACATGTAAGCTCGAAAGGACTGCATTAAGTTTCGGGAGCTTCAGGTTACACTGGTCCTCAGGAAGCAGCGTAGACTGGGGCACTGTGACCTTCACAAAGCGAATAGCAACCCTTGCACGACTTTATGCCAGATCCCCAAATTTTTTTTTGTGCATTTGTTGGGAGCCTTACACACACTACTCTTATTAATGCATTGCATAACATCAACCACAGCAATAAGCTGTTAAGATGATAGAGCAGAAAGCTACCGTAGAAAAGTAATATTCTCCTTAGCGTGAAGTGTACAGTTCCATGAATGGATCGTGCAAATGCCGAGAGATTTTTGTGTAGATATCCATGCACAATTCATTAATGGGAATGCTTTTCACCTTTGGTGAATTCAGCCTCCACATCACTTTTGCAGAGGATGTTCAGTTAACCCAGCATAGTGCAACTATGAAATTCCTCTCATGTGAAGTCTTCACAACTTGACTGACAGTGACTAAAACATGGCATGTGATATACAGTATCAAAAAAATGTGGTTTGACATTGTAGCACATGAATTGTGCACTTCTAGAATTTTAGTCTCCTGTGAAAAAAGCTGGACGTATTTCACTGTTTTTATTTTCTAAAAATCACCATCTTGGGTGGCTGGTGATTTTAAGAGCTTGCACTAAACATAGACTTTCCTTGTACAGACGCAGCTGACTACTGCACCAACTGAACCCCAATTAAAATGTATATATACTTTGCAAGGTGTGGAAATGATTAGCAGACATAGGCTGGCAGTGTGCATGTTTACTCGCTCACCATAATTTTTAGCAGCCTTCACACTCACTCTGATTGATTTGTGGGGTTTAACATCCCAAAACCAGCTCTGATTATGAGATGCCATAGGGGAGGTCTCCGGAAATTTCGACCACCTGGGGTTCTTTAACGTGTATTGACATCGCACCCAGCACACGGGCCTCAACATTTCGCCTCCATCGAAATGCAGCCGCCGCAGCCGGGATTCAATCCCGCGACCCTCGGATCAGCAGCCGAGTGCCATAACCACTAGTCCACCGTGGCGGGGCACCACACACTCACTCTAGTTCATATTCACGTTTAACTTGTACTAGCCTGCACCTAGCTAGTGACGTTCATACTAGCAGCTACCCAACTCTGCTGATACAGCTACTCACTCATCTATTCACACTCATCTCTACTCACGCTAACTGCTACTCACTCATGTTCGTACTCACCTTTAGTCATACTCATGGTTACACACGTTCACTGTTGCCTCTACTTATGCCGCCCACAGCTACTCGCTAGCATTCATACCTCTTCTCACTTTCACAGCTATTTGCTTGTGTTCCATATCCATCTCTGCCTACTTATACTTACAGCTATTCATGTTTGTACTATCCTGTACTCACACACACAGCCACTAACCCACATTCATACTCACCTGTACTCCCACCTACTCATTCACCTATGCTTACACTCGCAACTACTCACCGACATTCCTCATACTCGACTCTGCTCACATTTCCAGCTACTCACTCACGTTTACACTAGGACTGTACTCGTACTCATTCACGGTCACTCACTTATGTTCATACTTATCTTTACTTATAGGCCCGCCTACCCGCATTGATACTTCAGCTGACATTCTAATCACCTCTTCTCAGGTTAATACTCACCTGTTTGTATGTCGACTAATATTCATGCTCACCTCTACTCATACAGCTACTCAGGTTCATACTCACCTGTACTTACACACAGCTATCACTAATGTTCACACTCCCAGCTACTCACCCATGTTCATACTCACCACTATTCACTTATTTTCATACTCGCCTCCAATACACTCACAGCTACTCGGGTGCATTCACCTCTTTACTCATTCTCGCAGCTACCCATGTTGATCACTCACCTCTACTCATGTGACTCATACTTACATCTACTAACTGACATTCATACTCACCTCTACTCACACTCAGTGCTACTCAATCACGTTCATACCTGATGGCTACTTACTCACATTCACACTCCCTTCTACCCACTCTTGTCTGTACTCAATCACGTTCATGCTCATGGCTACTAACTCATGTCCATACTCAGGCCTTTGGAATAAGGTTGAGTGAGTATACTGACCTATGTTCTCGAACAAAGGCAGCATTGCAAAACACTTAAAGTGTAGTAAGACGGCAACTTGGGCGAGTTGGTATCGGTTCATCTCAAGGTAACAGCGCACGTGTTCAGCGCACGTCTTCGTGTTTTTTGTGCGCTGTTACCTTGAGATGAACACTTAAAGTGTTTAGTGGCCTCTTTCAGAATTGAAGCTGCTGTTATTGCAAATTACCATGAGACTATAAAGCTAAAGAAAACGGTTATTCATGCAGGAGAATGAAATTCCTGTTCATCTGTTTCAGCAGTTGAACTTATAGCCCAATACACAATGCAATTTTAACTGTAATCTCTTTTATTACCATACTTGGTGCTCATAAAGTATAAGCCTAACTTATTGATATTGACCAGCTTACAGCGCAAACGGGGACGAAGACGAAGCAAAGACAAGGTGACAACACGCCTAACTTATTGACCATGATCAGCAATAAATCAGGAGAAAATCCTTAGTACACGGTACGTATATTATGCGAAACATGCAAACACGCGTTTTACGGCATGCGTTTTCATTAGCGCATAAAAGTTTTTCGGAAAGTGAAATAGTTTTTTGGACCCTCGATTGGCTCTCTCGCGCAAGATGAGGGCGGGGGCCAATCACATCTGAGGAGCTCGATTCGGGACGTGCCATTGGTCAGGCTCGACAGCGATCTAAAGTGGCCCCTGCTCAGGAGGTATTTACACCGGTGTCACTTTCGATCGCAATGGGGGCCCCCCTCCGGTAACGCCTTTTCTTTTTTGCTCAAATCGCGCAAATGGGCCAGTCGCGATCAACTGCATAAAACGGACAGAGGGACGAGAACACCGAGAGCTGACGTAGAGCACGTAGCAAAAATCAAAACTCTTGGAAGTACTTTTCTGACGAAACCGAAGGCAACTTTCCTGTTTTCACTGTGGGCAAAGCTAGCACCCGCTTTTGTTTACTGACGATATCGAGCGGCCGTGACCCATATCTTCGTAGAGTTCGTATCGCAACTAAACGAATCTTATCCTCTGGGTAATCGCTTGTGGCAGAGTTGACATACCCTCAGCAACGACTGTCCACGAAAAGTCAGTCGACCACATGCCTAGGCAGACACAAGGCATCATATTTTTTTTCCCCTCCCGAACCTGGCGACCAAGCAAGGAGCGAACGACGTCAACGCATGAATGAGGCAAGGCCGCCGCACTTATTTCTTTTCTCTCGAATCGCAGCCTACGCCTGCGTACCGAGGCTTGGAAACTTCGCAGTCTCGATACGTGCCGCACGAAGTTTAAGCGGTACGTGTAGGCTTCAGCGTGGTACTACAGTACGCGCAAAAAGCACATTTCCAGTCTAACCACGCTCTGGTACGTCTCCAGCTGAGAATTGCCGCTCAGAGCGCTCTACTTTTGTCTCCTGTTTCCAGTGAGCCGAGCAGGTTTGTTTACCTGCGGCGAGCACAAGAAAGAGGACGTGTTGAAGTTGCACCGTGCGTCGGGTCACTCGATAGCGGCGCGTCGCGACATTACGCCGATTCAAGTCGCACAGCGCGGACGGAGATCGGGTTTTTCCCTCGTAAATACACGCTTCACAGTTCTTTTCAGACGTACTGGGCCACCAATCGCCAACTGCAGCGGCAAAGGAACGATGCGAATACGAACTTACCGATTGCGAGAGGCGGCCCCCGACACATCCATCGTTGCAGCGACTTACCTCTCCTCGCGGGGCGGCCCGGGAGTGCGTTTACCTTTCCTTTGAACTCCGCCTGTCAAATGTCATTCCGGAGAAGACGGCGCGGTCGCGTTTTGACGGGAACGCACACTCGCCCTCGGAGAACGCGCTCACGAGCATCCCGCCGAAATCGCTTTGGTTACTGGAGCCAGCTTAAGCACGGACGCGTTGACGAGAGGGCTGCGGCGACGTTGACAGGCTTTAATAGTCGCAAACACCAGCGGCAACTCTTCGCCCGAGACGTCAGCCCACGAACAGTCGTCGCGCCTAGAAAAGCAGAAACAAAAACCAACAACATAGCAACCGCCCATTACGATTGCGATGATGATCCGAATGTCCTTCACGATGCCACGGCAGTTGGGCATAGGGTGTTCTGTGACGGCAGCATTCTGCGAAGAATGCGTTGTATCTACGGTATTGCCGCATAGCGGTGCTTGAATGGTACCGACATTTGGAAGAGGATGTAAAATATTTTAATGTGCCGACAGTGTAAGGCGCACGCTGATTCGCGTTCTTCCAGAACTACCAGGTAAGAAATCTCAAAGGCTATGCTTTTGCAGATAGGGAGAGTCGAAAACTGCATGGTCGGCGGTGGGCGTAAATCGTAGCTCCACATTATCATCATCATCGTGGCGCGGTGCCAAACGCGGCGCGGAACGCGTGGAGGCAGTTGCCGCGTGAAGGAACTTCTGTGAATCAAAGCAGTGCGGAAATTTGGTCGTGTGTTTGTGTCAGCGAACGTGACTGTCACGCAAACTGGCTTGTGCTTGACGTTTGACGCTGCTCTCGTGTGGTTCACGCAGTGCTGACTCCTACTGTTCTTCGCGTCCACTCTGAGGGAGCCCGCCGCAGCACCTACCCTACAGCCATGCCCACGGTGGCAGACAGGTATGCATTCTGTCGTCTCTTTGTTAACCGGCTTCATTTTTGCACTGCTTTAGGACCTGCGCTAGGTACCAAAGGGTAATGACGTCGCAAATTGGGGTGAACTGGAGTTTGCTCACCATGGCCGGATCAGCTCCGGTAGTGTGGAGTGTCTCCTGGCCCTTTGTTTTAGTGTGCGCTGGCCATCATGGACACGAAAACGTCGACCGTAACGCTACATGTATGTGTTTCAAGCGTACAGGATTCTATTTCAGAAAAAGGAGGCTGTCTGGCCTGGCGGGCGCGAGGGAGTCCACGTGCTCTGAACTCTTCTAGGTGCGCACGTGGCTCAAAGTACTCGGGAAGGATCGCGCTTCCAGCCACCAGCATGTTTGGCTCGTTTTTAAAGTGCGAACGAATGCACTTTTGTGAACCGAACGCGCTTTGACAGTAGGTACGCGCGTGGCTCGGCTTGAATCGCGCCTTTGGGGTGTTTAGTGGTCTCGGTCGACGGAAATGCTTCGTCTGGCGCTGCTGCTCGAGCAACGACACCGCGATGATGATCTGCCCTTCGACACTTTGTGTCGGGTGGACACACCATTGCGTCCCAGCCGGAGGAAATAGGTCATTCCTCCGACACCCACAGTGACTGCCCCCAACTCTATGTGCGCCTTGAGCGAAAGGGGGAGGGGGTGTCTGTTCTGGATGCTGACAAGCCCTTGACGGTTAGTGCAGTTAGCGCACAGCTGTGGCCATCTCCTCGCAAACACGGGTCTCACAAAAATTTCTCCGACACAAGCGCACGGCTGAACATCTTATCATGTATACTCAAAGCATTTGCACACATGCAAACACACAAAAAGTGAAAGAAGCAGTGTCATTTGGCGGCCCCACGCCGTCGCGGCCACTCCGTGTCCAGGGCAGGATGACTCGGGTGCATAACAAATATATTAACCGCGGGCTGCGTTCCCACCGTGTGCAACAAGCCATAAAGGCTATTTTCGGATAGTTCATGGCAAGACTTGGAATTGCTTATGCTAACATTCATGGCACTCATCTTGTGAATTAGGAAACACTTAGAAATAGGTAGACCCACATTTTCCTTTTAGCCACATACACAACATCATGACACAGATATGAAATCAAAAGCAAAACCATGAGATAGAGAAATCTACATATAGATATGAGCTGCCTACCTATCACTGTGTTGATCCTGACTGGACTGGGTCCAGTGCCTCGATCACTCCAGTGTTCTTGTTAACCTGGCTGCTTGTGCCAAAACGTGACTTGCCACGCATCTCCAGCGTAAAAACACTGCAGTGTAGAAGCTTAGTGAATTTTGTAGGCCCGTAGCAGTGCAAATGGACATGCACCAACAGCGTTCTTTCGACAAGAATGTCTTCAGCAATGTTAACCTGGGTACCACAGAAAGCGTCTGTTGAGCAAAAGGCCAGCTTGTTTGCACACAGAATAGCGCAACTATGATGTCTTAACTGTAATCACTAGGATGAACAAATTCTGGCCGTTGTTCTTTTTATAATCATCAAGCCGAACTCCGGCGATTTTTAGACTATTCGAGGTGATGGCCATTCTCAGACACTGCTGTCATGCTTGTGATGGTAAAAATCCTGCAGTAGTGTCCTCTGCTACATAGACACCTTTTTTTGGCAGGACTGAGAACACATGAAGAACCTAGAGCAATATCTGCAAATGAATCTCCGAAGCTTTAATGCATTGGCGATATAATTTTTGGTGTGTAAGTGCAAAAGGGGGGGGGGGGGAATAGCTCCCGTTTAAGCAAAAGTTGTGCACGCTGCCACCCCCACGGATGCAGGCATGCTGCTTTCATTTCTTGATCTCGCCGCATACTATGCTAAGTTTATTCCCCACCTTGCTGGACATGTAGAACCTATGTGTAGGCAACCTCACAAGAACGTGCACATTCAATGGGATGTTGCTGCTGAAAAGACCTTTACGAAGGTAAAAGAACTCTTTGCATCCTGAAGAGTACTGCAAATGTGTGACCCAACGCTCTGTTATTGTGCTCACAGTTGAGTGTGCATATTTCCCGAGTTGGGGGGGTATTGCAACAAACTAATGGTCCATCCATATGTACAGTTGCATTTGCATCATGAGCCCTGAGAGAGATAGAACGGAAGTACCTGACAGGAGAGCATGAGGCCCTGACCTGCCTATGGACATGCCTGAAATGGCACCGTTATCTCTGGGGACGATAATACATTTTCGTAACATTACCGGGCCTGCGTATCTGCTTTCAACACAAACCACAGGACAGTCACCACATCACATTACAAAGTGGACCACTTGGTTGCTGTGTTACAGCTTCGTTCTACACTACCAATGCGGAGGACGCAGCGAAGTAGCTTGCACTTGGTCACTGCTTCCTGTCCCAGAAATGAAGACTGCCTTAAAGGGCCACTAAACAGGTTCCTACTTTTTTTTAAAGCCGCCCAAACAAGCTAACTCAATCGTAGAGAAGGTTGCGGCAATCACATTCTGCGGCTATGACAGTGCTGCGCGTCACACAGACGCCGTATTTCAAAAAACAATTCCCGCGTCTCTTTCCTGCGATTGACCAGTCACCCTCGCATCTAGGTGTCACGTTCTACCGCGAACAACTTTGTGCAGTTGCAGCTCGTTTATTGGTCAGAACCAGGTCTATATCAGATCCTGTGGCCATCCCACCGGAGGGAGCGCTGGAGCAGCGCTGGCCGGAGCAACCGGAACTGCAGCGCAAACGTCAGTGATGTCAATTGCTCACGTGTAAAAAGTGGGCGGAGTCACCACTGCGCGCCACGCCTACCCTCTCCTGGGCAGAGAAGGGTGGGGGGGCCGACCGAGAAAACGAAGCCGACACAAGCGGCCACTTAAACCTGTGTAACTTCTTTATTATTGCACCTATTCGCAAAATTCTTGTGGGAGCATGTTCACATCGCACAGGAGCACAGTTATACCTTTAAAACAAATTTTGGACCTCGGGCTTGTTTAGGCACCCTTTAGGATAGAAGTGGTACGTACCATCCTAAATTCACATTAGTGGCCTCTGCAAATGCTTCAGCCTATGATTGCAAGCTCCAGCAGGTTGCACATTTTGTTCAGACAGCTTGGCCAGCCAAGGAAACTTTTGACAGCTGAACTAAATCCTTACCAAGAGCTGGTGCCATCTTTTGATCCAGACATACACCGCTAAAAGCACCTAGTGTAGATCTTATATGGGTCAACAACATCCTGTGCATCCTCTTTGAATCCCCAGAAGCCTCCTGTATTCGTGCAACTGCAGGCCGACATGCGGTGACATGAAACTTCACAGCCACTGTCTTCGTTCCTTGAAATGTTTGTGTAAAGGTAGGTAGGTAGGTAGAAAAACATTTATTCAAGAAGTTCATAAGAGAGTTGCTTGTTCTGCGCTTGAGTGGCAGCCCTAGTCCGAGGCGCCATTGGAGATGGCTACTGCCCGGGCGCGCGCCACCAAGGAGCGCTGAGCAGCCGAGCAGGTACTCCTCCCAAGCCTCTCTAGTAGGGATGGGGAAAGGGGATGAAAAGGAGAGTGGAGTGGCAGGGCACGAAGCCACGACGTGAAAGGTGTCTGCGGGGACCTGACAAGTCGGGCACGTGCCAGGGATTTCCGGAATAAAATGCCGGGCGACAACCGGACTAAGGAAAGTATTAGTCGCTGAAGGCGGCGTAGAAGTCGTTCGTCCGCCTTCGCCAAACCACATGCGTGGTCAGGGTAGAGACGGCGCGAAGTGTGGAAATAATAAAATGTCGGGGTAGCGTGTGAGGCTCAAGTTGCCATCGTGCAAAGCATTCTGATGCCTGCTTGTGAGCTACAGTGCCAGCTCGTCTCTGAAATGTTGCTGCTCTGACAACTGCTTCCTTTCTTTTTCTTTTTTTTTCGTTGCTGCAAGTACAGACTTGCAGATCGTCTGCGTCACTGCACATATCACTCAGCCTTACCTGGTTGTTTGCTGTATGAGCATCCATGAACTAGCACTGGGCACTGTGGCCTTTATTGTACTTCAAAAATTTTGATGTCTCCAGTAAAACAAAACATGCCAGTATAGCAGTAGCATTGCTTTCCTGAAAGCACAACAACAGTCTTCAGTTTGTGGGAACCATGCACGCCAGCAGACGACATTGACATGTGCTGCTCATTGGTTGTGCATGTGGACCTCGTCACGGCTACCAAAGTGGCAGCCAACGCATTGCCGCTTCACCCGGACAACCGGCAGTGGACTGCCATGACTGGCATTTGAAGAAGCGCGCAGTTCGTGCTCGGGTGCGGTGAGGGCCATGCATAGTGTCGTGGCCCGTGAATTTGTCATGTTTTTCGTGCATCTAGTGGTTGTGCAGAAGAAGGATGGGACTATTCGCCTATTTGTCGATTTGTGCAAGCAAAACAAAGCAATAGTCATTGATGGAATTCCCTTCCAAACCATGATATTCAAAGAAATGTTTCTGTGTAGATCATTAGCAAAGTAGAGGTTTGGTGCCAGATTGTGGTGATGCGAAGTGCCGAATGATACGACAAGGCTATGCATTGACGAGGAACGATGTAAAAACTGCCTTCTATTCTTATGGCAATAGCTTGTATACAGATTAACAACGCCTCCTATACACAACACTTTCCATTTTATTCTTATAGATGTTCTCGTTCAAATCCAATACCAGCACTGTTGAACTGAAAAACCTGGCACAAATGTAGTGCAGTTAACATACCTGCTTTAGTGTTTGTCTGCTGTGTGCTGCTGGCAGCCGGAAGTCAATGTTTTCCTCTGCAACTTCAACATCTGAAGGATTTATTACTGTCCGTGGAACTTGCTTGCTGCCTCTCTTCTCGAACAGTTCCTGTTTGGAGCCTGCCATGCCAAATTACGTAGTCGAAATGCCTTAATTTTCGTTTAGAAAAAGACTGCCGAACTTGCACAGAAGATGCGATATCTTAAACTGTTTTACTGAAGTGCACTGTAGTTTAATCGCTAATAATTTTTTTTAAGCACGAGGTGGGTGCCCATAATTGCAGTAATACAGAAGAATGTCTGAAATTTTTCATTGGGACGTTTTGACGTACAATACGTAATTGTTCAAACACAAGTTCTGTAGGTTAATCCGTCAACCGAGTTGGCACTGCTCCGCATACGGAAAAGTAATTTTGGGCAATATTTCACTAAAGAGCCAGCAGGTGAGGGCAAACCATGTATTTGTTCTGTCCGAATAGAAAGGAATACTCCTATGGTAATCCTAGCTGTGCATGCATGACACTAAAGGATAATAATGTGGTCATAGATCATACTCCACTCAAGACAGGTGTACAATGCAACTAGTGGCCAATTTGGATTGCTTACCTGCTAGCAGCAGAATTTGACATGGGTACAGTCCCATGTTATGGGGGTCTTTGTCAATCCAATGTGCTGTATGGACCTTGTTTTTGATGAAGTCGTTCTTCATCCACTGGCTGAAAGTAATTGATGTTTTCCACATGGACAGCATACTCCTTAGCGTCAAAACCATTCAAAAAGTGTACTAGCGCGGACATTGTCGTATATCCGGATGTTCCTCGCCGCCACTTGCACAATCAGCTACACCAAGCGATCGTTCGTGCAGACTTTGGTAATATCAGAGTCCTTCAATGCTTTTGTGGTCACGAAAGTGCCGCCTCAGCTTCATGTGGAGCCAGCACTGGCCGCTAGAGGCGCAGCTGTGCACGTGAGGGCATGCTGCCGTCCGCTACCGCTGTGGTAGTGTGTTGGTCTGCTTTGATTTCCAAGCTTTCTAAACGTCCGCAAAAATCGTTTCACTTTCCCGCATTTACTTGGAACATTCAGCGTGCGTCGGTGACTGCGTGAACGCGCTGTCTGCCTTGAAATGAGCACTCGGGAGAAAAGAAACTAACAGCTCTGGACATGCAGCTCGCGGCAGTCGCAGTCGAAAATGACGCAAAAATTCGGGGTTTGCCGCACCAGAACCATGATATGATTTTGAGACACGTCGTAGTGGGTGATTCTTTATTAATGTTTAACATCTGGGGTCATTTTCATATGCATGTAAATCAAAGTGCACGCCCGTTTTCCACTCTTGCGTTTCGCCTCGTCGAAATGCAGCCGTCGTGGCTGGGGGAGCACCGTTCGTTCGTCGCAATACTGCAACTGGTCCAGCTTTTCAAAATTTGCCTGAAGTCAGACACTGTACATTCGCAATAATCCACTTGCTGTGCCACTTGTAAACAGAGGCGAACATACGAGTTGTTACACGTCCGTTCGCCCGCAAGTGAGTGAAATCTCTCGACTGCAAAGGTGCGAAAGCAACATGCAAGCACAACCATTTATTAAGTTTATTTAAAACAAACCACATACACGGAACGCCAGTGCAAAAGCTCAGGAAAAGCTCATTAAAAAACGTGAAGAATGGACAGCGCCAGACTCACAAGGATACAGCAATCGATTCTCCTCTGTCAAATGCACTAACTTACTGGTTGGTTTGAGAGTGGCTCCTCATTGCTTGGTGGCAAGAGCTGAGAGGCACTCACTGCAAGAGGTTTTTCTGCTGAACTTTTTAGCAAAATAACCAGCAACGTAATAAGTGAGATGGCTGTTACTTTTCTGAACGACATAGCTACTGTGTTCATCACTTAGAGACTCCAGTGCAGACCTAACCCCGTCAACATTTCCAACTTCTAGCATGTCTTCAATAATGTCACGTATGCTGAAAATGGCATAACTTGTGGCTGGCGATGAAGTGTCAAGGAGAGCTTTTATAAGCTCTGCT
This sequence comes from Hyalomma asiaticum, assembly GCA_013339685.2. Lineage (NCBI taxonomy): Eukaryota > Metazoa > Arthropoda > Arachnida > Ixodida > Ixodidae > Hyalomma > Hyalomma asiaticum. The sequence goes on along the minus strand of CM023489.1, from coordinate 89,356,329 downwards.
GGGGAGTGGGGAATTTACAGTCATTAGTAACTGCACAGGATTCAAATGGTCATTAGCACTGCAATATTGCTGAATTAGCCCAAAAACATTTTCTAATTTGTCTTGGCTAAGTCAGACTGTAAGCATGTACCTATAGCCGAGAGACTTTGTCAGATAGGTATGAAGTGAAAATGCACTACACATGGTAACATGCAACCCTTCCGCGGTGCTCTTACTCACGAATCCACCACAGGCCTTACTTGCTGCTGCTTCCCAGCACACTTCCCAGGACATTATCATAAAGTGGGACTGGAGCGATGGTGTAGAGGAGTAGAGCTGACTTGTTCACTTGCACCTGCCTGTACTTGTCCTCCTCGGCCTCCCTAACGCGTTGGCGAATTTCCTCAGTGCGCTCCCATTGGCTTTCTTCTGCAAGTGGCGCATGAAAAAAACCAATACTTTTTCTCGAGTTGGTACACTCGCCATACCCACTTGGTGCGCGTACATGTCACCATGAGGTAGTCAGACTCGTTGAGACCACCTCTCGCGAGCCATGTACAGCAGGCGGCAGCGGAACGTCAGTTTGCTGGCCGTCTCATGCGCTTGAAAGCTCGACCAGCCGATGACCCCCAGGACTGCTTCGTTCGCCACCATGCCATGACAGCCCAGAGCAATGCGGCCCACTTCCCGCCGTCGCCGCTCCAACCATTCGTGAGTGGCCGCTGACATGTTCACGACTCCGGTTGCAAACGTTAGTCCAGACACGTGGATGAGCTTCCAAAGGTCACGCGCCATTAAATATTGGTTGTAGCCCCACAAACAGCTCCGAAGGATGAATTGAGCCCACAGTCCAGCTTCATGCGTCTTCACCTCGTGTAGGCTGTACATGTCCGTCGATGCTGACAGTTTTACACCCAGGTACTTGTATTTGGTGCAGCTGCTGACTTCGGCATCTCACAGAGTCACAACTCCCTCCTTGGTGCACTCGCCTGCAAGTCTGAAAAGGGCTGTCTTCTTAATGTTGAAGCCAAGCCCCGGACAAGTGATTTTACTCTGGCAGATGCAGTGCCTGCATTTCCTGGGTGCTTTCTGCCACGAGCACAATGTTGTCTGCAAACGTTAAAGCCCGGTAGATGACGATTATCGTCGATACCGCTGGTTGTGTGGTGGAACCAAAAACCAAGGCTGGAGCTGATAAGCCTCCTCTCAAGGCTTGAGACGTTGAGGATATATGTAATGGGGGGTGACAGCGAACAACCCTGGCGCAGGCCTTTCACTATTACAATGGGGTCTGACCTAACATCCCTGAAGTGTGCCACCACAGTGTTGCCTCTGTACATACGTCTCACGGTTGAGATTAGAAGACACCCTCCCAGCCCCAGACAACACGATGGATCTCTCTGTGGCGGGCCTGGAGGCGCCCTCTATGCCAAACGACAATGTGACGAAGCAGGAGCGTCGACACTCTTAAGGGTATACGAAATCAACCGAGGCGTCCCGTGATACCCAGTCGCAGATTTTGCTGGGTAGCACCCATGACTACACCAGCGCACCTTGTGGTGGCCAGAATTTTCACTGTGTTCCGTGTGCCCCCCTTACCTGGCGAGAATGCGGCACCCGTCACACTTCTAAACCTCCTCTAACAGCTATGGAGTGCACTTCGTTATGAAGACAAGGTGGCGCATGCTCTGGGTTTGAGCGAAGACCGCTAGGGGCGCTGCAGTGTCACTCGCTCCCAGTGCGCAGTCTCTCTCTCTTTGACAGCGGCAGCCATGGAGTGCACCTTGTTATGAATCAAGACAAGGCGGCAAAACTGCAAGCGGAGCCGAGGGCTCCCAGAGCGGAAAAATAAACGTGCATTCAAGATAGAAAGAGTACCACTCGCTAGGAATAAAAACCCACAACCAGCCAGGGCACGACGGTAGGAGCTGGAAATGCTACCACCACACCACCGACAGACTTGCAGAACGGTGGAAAAAAACGGACTTTATATCTTTACCGCACCGGTATACAATTTGCATTGAATTGATGTCCAGTAAGAGCAAGGTATTTAGCAAGCAATATTGCTCTTAAATTAACATCGCCTCTCTTTCACTGCACTCTTGGTTCTCAGCGGTGGTAACGCCACGTAGTAACGATGAAGCCAAGTCGCAAATTGTCCTGTTAATATGTGTCCCGGCAGTTTTGATGCCCCCATCGCCGTGCAGGCCTAATGCCTCCTAGTCAAGTTTTCTAGGAGGCGTTGGCAGGCTTCGGTGTCCTGCTGGCCCTGCCGGCGCCTTGCTTCAGCCACGGCTGCTACATAATTTGTCTTGTGTGGCATATATGATAGACATTTGCGTCGCGATGCGCTCTGCTCCAGGAATGCAAGGACGGCCGCCGACAAGCATATGATGCCCTTTCGCACAGCGAAGTGTGTGTTCACATTCGTTTCAACATTCGATGGACATACATGCTTTCTCGTAAGGAAGCATATGCTCCCCTGTTGCATCTTGTACAAGTGTTTCACATGAGAGGACGTAGCTTCACCATTTTTTCCCATGTCTCGGGCCAGGAACTGCGGCGTTGTTTTTTATCAGGTGGCATTGATCAAAGGCGATAAACAGCTTTCGGTGAGGATCTTGGGATACTTCATAGAATGCTGTAGTTTCCCACTACAGAGTATTTCCAAAGCAAGGACATTAATTTTATGATTCTCTGTCACAAGGCACACTACAATGAAGCCAGCTGTCTCCACTTCCTTTAGCACATATTTTGTCAGCATGAACAGCTGCTGTCCACTGCAGTTCTTTGTGAAAAAATACTCCACAGGTGCATGGAGAGTCCTGTCAAAAGGAAACACTACAGTGAATTTTCTAGGACTGGTTCCCCTTTCGTTGGTGTTCCACGATCATTACCCAAGTCAAACTCTCTGACAAAGGCATGTCTCTGCTTGTTGTATAGAAGGCGTAGTAGCTTTATCCTCACTTCGTCAACAACTAGTGAACACACTCTAGCTTGCTGGGTGTTCAGATTTTCTAGTTCTGCTTTAAGACGCTCTTTCATGAGGCTTATGAATCCTGCTTCACCAGTAGTGACGCCCAGAAACGTCTGTAATGTCGAACCTGCTTGGAAGCTTCAGGAGATTTTCATAAGCCTTTGGTGACAGATTCATAAGCCTGGATTCATGGATGAATTCACGGATGAATTCATAAGCCTGTAGTGACAGATTTCTCAAGACAATGCAGTTACGAACTGTAACCTCTGAGTACGTAGGTCTGATTTTGGAGAAGTTATTCACCTGGGATAAATGAGGATGCAGGCTCCTATGTGCTTCTCTTGAGCGGCTTTAACTACATTGACAAAAGCAGTCCAGTGACAATCTTCTTTCAGTTGGTTGAGTTCATTGTGGTATTTTTCAACTGTTAGTCGCAGCTGTTGTATCTGTGCCTTTAAATCGCGCTCCTTCTGTTAAAATTTCTGGCATTCCAAAACAGAAATGCTGCTGCGAACGTCCACCTGGGTAGCTTCGTGCTTTGAGGTCGGTTCATTAGGAGCACCCACCTCAACTTGTGCTGGTACGGTGAAGCACGGAAATTATCTAAGGCCTCGAGAGCTGAAACTTGAGGAAAGTCCATGTGCACGCACGGAGTCTGCATCGGCTCCAACAAAAAGGCTTATTGCAGTGATTGTCTTAAGGGGTCGTCTAGCAGCGTTGTCAGTACCAAACGCTCGTTTCCTCACAGCCGCATCGCTCCGAGGTTTCTTCGGTTTTGGCTGTGTCAAGCTTTTCGACACAGTAGCTGCCACTTAATTTTCCCTTTTTTGGTTGGCGAAGGGAAGATGTTGAAGAAAAGGTCCGTTGTCGGTGCCCCTCAATGGCCCGAGTGCACTGTGGCAGCGCGAAAGGAGAGTCGTAGACCGGTGAAGGGAACGTTTTATTCTACTGCTCCAAAAGCATCTGTCCAGGCTGAAGCCCGAACCTCCGCTTTCAAGCCCACTGCCAGGGAAGAGGAGCCACCTTATATGCGCCGGTTGCTCTGCCCCTGAATCCCTCACAGCCAATCACAATCTTTCCACAAACAGAACCCTGCATGTCAAACACCGCATGTCAAACACCGCATGTCAAACACTGCATGTCAGACACTGCATGTCAAACACCGCATGTCAAACACCACACTGACAACAAAAAGAAACCGTGAACAATAAACTTGTCCTCCACTCCTTGCTCACATCTGATTTTAACAAAGACGCTCCACGGGGTGCGAGGGCGCCAAACCGGTTCCCCGTTACCAGCTAGCCTGTTCCCAGCTGCACAACGAACTCCAACAATGGTCGCCTCCTGCCCCGCATGTCCCTCACATGGCTGTGCGCCTTCCAACGAACCCGAACCACATTCTCTTGTTTGAGGCCGGCACACCGCAACAGCGACACCCCACGCTTTTCATGTCCCGTATATGTCAGGCCACAAGCAGCAACGCAATGCTTGCATCCCTCAGACTGACTCTACCCTTTAGGCAAATGAAGTCCTGCAGTTCCTACTGCGAAACAAAAATTGAAAAGTATTGAAGAAATCACATTGCACTGTACTGTTAAATGAACAGTTCGAAACTCGAAAACTAGGCAAAATATGCAGCTGTTAAAAGTGGCGATACGTGGTACACATGCAGAAACTTGCATGGCCAGCCGGAGTGTTGAAGCCGTCTTCAACAGGGGGTTCCGGTTTTACTGCGCTGTTTTACTTTTCAATTTCTCCAGGATTTTCTCATTGAAGCCAGAAAGTGTACGGTAAATAGATATATAACGTTTCAGAGTTACTTTGCTTGGCAGGGCAAGAATTCTGTTTTTACGCAGGTGGTCGTATAAGCGGGGACTCTTCGTCTTCATTATGATGCAGTCGAGTAGCCAGCCTATGCTGCATCGAAGACCATTAGGTTTGACTTTAGCTGCTGCAAAGCAGTGTTTAACAGCTTCTTGCTGATGAATAGGCACGCTCCCAATCTGTTCCTGGAGAACATATGCGTTTTTTGCTGCAGCTTGCTGTTGCAGTTTCACAAGGCTCTCCCTTGTACCAGAGAGACGGGTGGAAAGCCGCTTGCTTCTTCTTACTGGTGTTTTAAGTTTCCGGGCAATGTTGAGGCGTGCCTTTGTGTTCGTACGCTGCACTCGGCTTCGGCATGTCAACAAAGCTCTCCTTAGGTAGCGGCAGGAGACGCACGGCGTTCTTGAAATAGACATGAAAGCATGGTAATGCACAGCCTCTTCTACGCTAACAGCATTATGTGTCATTATTCAAGGATAAAGAGTAATGATTACCTTGTTTAGGCACCTGGCCTAGGCACTTCGTGCTGAAGTGCAGTCCTTTGCGTGTCAATACGTGGTCCCTAAGCTTAGTTGTGAAGAGAGTTTCATCATAGTCATCGCGTCTCATTGCACCCGCACATAACTGCATGCGGTCAGTCTTTCGCAACTCGTCCTCGGCCTCCATTCTGCTGTGCACCGGCCCTTCCTTTATCAAAACACCTCTAGCAAGCACTTTGCAGTTATCAACACATTGCGACTCTGAAAAAATTACCACTTCCTCGGAGAGTACTACGGCATTAGTGGTCAACGCGGCTGTGCAGTATACGACACCAGCATGGCCAGGAAAACTGTGCTTGCTCCGGTACGGTGAAGGTACTTCTAAGTTGAAATAAAACTGATTTATATCATCAGATGGTGAAGATGTAGACGCTTGTATACATTGTTCACATCCTGTATCAACAGCGTCGTCAGTGTGAGCAAACGGCCGAAGGACAGAATGCGGGCTCTAATGGCCCGTCTGAGGCTTCCGATCGCTTCCTCTTACAAGCGGTACTCTTGCGTCGGCTTTTATCCCAGTTAAGTTGGCAGATTGGGAAGAAGTGTCTGCACAGCATTGGCTTGGAAAATGGGTCTCCCACGAGGTGTCTACACTTCTTTTCCCTCGATAATGTGCACATAGTCTGAGCAAATAACGCGACATGAAGTGGAGCTCGCACACTGCGCTGGTGTCTTCCAGGGGCTTGTCCGCTTGCTGTAGGTTCTGTTCCCATTCTTTACGCCTGTTGTCATCCTTCGGGACGGCAAACAGCGATAGCTCTGGCCCACCCTTCATGAACTCATACCCTGTTTGGCACACAGGCGCGCAGCAGTGGGTTTGCCAATATCGCAACATGGTTCAGGCACTAAAAAGCATGCTGGTTTCTTGCGTGGTGCGTACGGCTCGATGCTGACTGCAAAAACTCGGTGCTACTACGTCCACAGCGATAAAACGTGGCTCGAGTCTCGACAACTGCTGCTCTGCAAGAGCTGGCCGGCACTTTCAGCTGCAACGCTCCTCGCACGTTCCATCAAAGGCGATGCCAGCGCCGCCGCCTGGGCAAAGAGAGAAGTACACACAGGCGACATTTGTGGGGTCACCACACCATATCCTCCACCAGAGAGTAAGCGCACTGCCCTCTTCTAGTAGCGCCGGGCTGCAACGCCTAGCCAAGCCAAGAGCCTGGTCGTTGTTGTGTCGTGCGACCCCTGGTGACGTGTTAAGACACCAGTGCTGTTGTGCTCTCTATTCATGCTACTGGGGGGAGCTGGGTCTCTGCCATGCCTCTTTGCTACTACCAATTCGGCGTGGTCATGCTGGTCATGTGACCCGTGCCTCGCTGACCAATAGCCTTTCTTCTCCCTCCTTAAAACCACCTGCAATAAACGCGGGAGAGCAGTCTCCCGCCAGTCTCGCTGAAGCTTGGTCTACGCGTCGTCACTACACGCGCCCTCCCGTCGTTCGGCCACTCCGTCGGCCCGCCGCGGGTTACGCCACGCTCCTGCCCTACACAACAGTCATGTTCTTCTTGGCTGTCGACTGTGAACCACACGGCATGAGTTCTGCGAGATGTGCGGTGCGTTTAGCGAGTTCGGGATCCGGCGGGCGGCACTGGGAGTTGCGCAAGGGACGAAAGCACGGGGTTGTAGCTGAGCGAACACGGAGCCAGCATATGAGGCACTGTGTAGAGGGAAACTTCCACCAGAGTGGGAATACAGTGCGCTCGGGATGTTGATGACAGCAGCGTCGAACTGGGCGCCTGAGAGATGTGCAGTGCACTGGGCACAGAGGAACAAGGGGGCCATTGTGTGCACTTTGATTGCACCGGCGCAAACGTCGTAGGTGATGCAGAACCAACCGTCACGCTCGGTAGCGTGGGGAACCCCAACATAAGTGCACTTTTTCCACAAGGCGACATGCGAGGAGGTGTTGTTGCAACGTCTTTGTTGCCCAGAAGGTGATGCTTGCCATCTGCAACTGACGAACGTTTGTTCGCTGACTGGTGCAGTGGTTTCGTCGCTGGAGTCGCGTGTGTGGTAGACAGACAGTGGCATGATCAGGTATTGATGCCACTGTGACGTCCTTGTGGTGCTTATAGCGTATGAAAAGACAAGAATGAAGAAAGACGTGACACACATAGACGCTTCTACGTCCTTATCCTTTCATGCACCATAAGCCTCACAATGTCATACCAACAAGCCCAAATCACTGCTTTACTGGACATCCTTGTGCTAGGCAAAGCCTGTCCCGCTGTGTATGACGTGCGCCTTGTATATACTGTGCATCGAAGGCTCTTGAGGACGAATGTCCTTATTCAGAGGTGTAAAGTCGGTTGGTGTACAATTGGCTGATGCGAACATGCTCTAATCAGACCCGAGGGCGAGCGAGGCGAAAGCAGGCACTGGGTATGGGGTGTCACTAGTTTTGCAGCCCTGTGGTAGTGGAAAAACAGTGGACCCTGCAGGAGGCTCACCAAGTGGTAAACGGTGTGCATCTGTTGTCGGGGATTTACCAGAACAGCAGACATGTGCGGGGTGTCAAGTCTGTCATGCATGGCCAGAGTGACATACCGCGGTGCTTGCACCTGTGGAGCATCAGGCAACTCTGGTAGCTTAGGAGCTGCCGGAATTTCTGCTGTGGGCGACATTGAAAATGATGGCTGTAGCTCATGGCAGGGCGTAGTACGCTGAGTCTCCTCATGTGAAAAAAATGTAGCAGTGGCTTAGCTCAGTTATGCCAGGGTATATGTAGGATGAGCTAAGGTTCAGCTGATTATTCTTAGCTTTCCTGGTTGTCTGGGATTAGCTTGGTTATGCTTACTGCTGCTTCAATGACATACACACGATATACGCATTATGTGACACCTGTATATTTATTCTTGCTCAACTTCTCTATTGCCACAAAGATGGCTCAGTGGTCAGTGCAGTAACATGCTGCCGTCTCTATGGCACCGATGCAGTATTCGGAGTTGATTGTCTGTCTCTTATCCAAAATATCTATGGTGGTTCCCCATTGGGTCGTCTGTACAGTTGGAACACTAAGTTGAGGTTAAATGTGTTCTTAAATGAAACACCAAGAGAGTCTGGAGCACGATTGAAGTCGCAAGCCACCACACACAGTTCACTTGCCATATGACTAGGTGTAGATGTAGCCACTACGTCTATAGTGTCTAACTGAACTGTTCGGCGACACGTACACGGCTTCGATGACCACACCACTTTCGTCAAGCTGAACGGCACAGGCTTCACCCTTGGGCACCGCTACGTTAGGCAGTTCGCTGGCAGCAATCCCATTCCTCACATAGATACAGACTCCTGAGCTTCTGGTACCGTGAACGCGACTGGCATAAGCAACCATGCCAAACGCAGGGATTGTGACAGCTTGTGACCCCATGGCAACACGAACCTCTGTGAAGAGAATATCAGCACTGATCAAGAGATGGTCACTACAGATGTCTGCCTATGACAAATGGCGGACAAGTGGCAGGGTTTGTCATCAGCACTCTACAGCGAGCATATGCTGTGTTTAGGCCGTGCTTGTTTAGGCGCTCAAACTCTGATAGCAAAGCCTTATCTGGATTGCTAAGATGGTGGTAGAATCTGTGGTCTTGCTTTGCGTTTTTCAGATAGAAGCCCCAAAGGGTAGTGACACGGCTAAGGGCAACGTAGAGCAGCTTATGAGGGTGTCTTAGCATAGTCATAAATCACAGTATCGAAGGTACCACCCTGCGACTTGTGTATCGTCATGACCCTTGCTGGAATGAGAGGAAACTGGATTCTGCACGCCGTTCCATGCCTCAAGGCTTTTCCCTTCATGACAAACAACATAGGCACGCACTGGTGCCAGTGTGTCTGGCGCAGCTATGACGTCACTCCTCTGGAACGCGCAGGCCAGCGAGGCGCACGCGGCTCCAGCACGCCAGCTGTGCGCCGTGTGACGTCACTGCTCCCCGCAAATGCTCAGCACGACTTTCCAGGAGCCACGTGAAACTGCTCAACCTCGGCCGGTGTAGCTCACGCTGCAAAATTGTTGGAAAGGTTTTCGGACGCTGCTTTCGGACGGCGAACAGCAGACGGTGTGGTCCACGCGGCAGCATTGATGGCATGTGGACAGGCTGCCGGTGTGGTGTGTGCGGTGTCGCTATTGTCGGTGGCCGTTGAAGGTGGGTCAGGACATGAGTTGGATGGATGCCTCGGCACGTCGCGGAAATGATGTAATCGCGCTCTTCAACGGAGCCGAAGCGAATTGCTCTGAATATGGGGGGCGATATGACTCACCCTTGTAGGTCAGCACGGAGAGCAGTTGTAAGGCTGTGGGCTGGCCGATGATGTTGCGAAGAGGTATCGTAGGTTGGCTGGGAGGGTGCTGAGGAGGATGGCGTGCTTCGTGGGGTGGTCGGTGATGCCGTTGATCTCCAGAACTGCATCGGGCCACGCCAGCTGGCCTCGTTGACCCGGCTTGAAAAGTCTCAAGGGCTGGCTGACGCAGAGCATGGCAGCGGGCTGCTCGGCGGAAGGTTCGTACGTGTCACCAATGTTAGGAGGAGAAAGCGAGAGCCGTGATGGCGGCCGATGTAGGCCGTGCCGCCTGCAGCGTTGCCATTGTGCGGGTGGCGTGGATTAAGTTGGAGACAAACGCGATGAGGCGCGCTTACTTAAATGCCATGTTTGTTGAACGTCCTAGTTGCCAACCGAATGAGCAAGCCTGGCTATATTCAGATACTATACACCATCCCCTTAAGGAAGAGTGTTCATGAAGAGCAAACAGCATAATAAAATAAACACAATAACGAACACAGCTGAGTTTCACTTGCTGCTTCCTTAGCGCGGTTTACACGTAAGATCACCTGACATTTTCACACGCATGCACAATACATGGTCACTTCGGCTCCTTATAACGCTCATGTTACCTCCATTTTCAGAGTTAAACCTACTCGCAATAAATAAGCTTATCTGCTATAATCACGGCATCATCATTTATCGCATGCTTAAGAATCCACAATTACTTTATGTCATTGGTCGAAACAGTCTTGTTAATTCAAATAATACTAGATTCTCTTCACAGAACAACATTTTGCTTCCAAAGTCACGAAGCAACTACGGAAAACTAACTGTTGGTTTTGCAAGCGCCAAATTATGGAATGATCTACCACTTCATTTAAAATCTTCACCAACACAATCATCATACCAACGATCATTAAAAGCTTATATGATTTCTTTGTAGCACTACAGATTCTCTAACTTTTGTTCACATTTTGATTTCCTTTTCGTTATTTTTTTGTAAACTCTACCCTCTCAGTGTATATTTGTTCGTGTTATGCAATGAAATGTGCTACCTCATGTTTATCATTGTAAGGAATATGTAACTTTTGTATATATTTCTCTTGTCAACCGACGCATGTTTAGTTTTGTTGTGTAATTAATAACAAGAGGTCCCGCTACAGTTTTTAACTGTGGGACCTCTTTCTGTATACTTTCTTCCGTTGTGTAATACCTTGTGAAACAACAAACTTGAACTTGAACATCTCTCCTTGAAAGTGCCGGTATCACACTTAGCCGTCAAAGTGTCCAGGACGTTTCCCGTCCCGGGTGGCCTAGTGACGACAGGGATGCTTGTGTGGTTGTAGAGGTACTGGTGCCCGAGTTTCTGTGTCTATCAAAGGTATCAGGTTATCGCACTCTGGCTCTGCACTGTGTGGCAATGTTGAGATGATACCTAAAGCATCTTTGAAGAGGCTGGTATTTTGGACTACTACTCGGCCTCCTCGTAATGCCACAATTTGTGACCCTGAGGTCTTGGTGATCACATATGGCAAGGGATCATAATATGATGTGAATTTGTTTTTCAGTGGCTGCTTACGAAGACCTTGTTGACACACAAAGGAGCGATATGGTGTGGCGTGCCTTCCAGCATCAGCGTACTGTGTCCGGAGTAGCTGCTTCCCGAGGTGGAACTTATTGCGGAAGATTTCGCATTAACCTTCCGAACAGTAGTTCGTATGGGGTTCGTTTTGTTGTCCCTTGTGGTGTTGGCCTGTATGGCATCAAAAATGTGTCCAACTCTGACTTCCAGTCACTGTTCTCAAGTTAGCTGGTGTGGACTTGTTTTCTTTAGTGTCCTCATGAATCTTTCAACCTCGCCATTCGCTTGAGGCCATAGCGGTGTGACTCTGTGGTGTCGAAAACAGAGTTCTTCAGCGAAGTTTGCAAATTCTGTGCCTTGGAATGGAGGTCCATTATCCGTCCCTACTTGTTCGGGGATTCCAAATTGAGCAAAAACTACTTGAAGAAGCGGTAGCACTCTACGAGCATCTGTAGAGCTTATGATGTGCACAACTGGGCAACGTGAAAAGTAATCGATTACCATATTACCATGGCATACTTTCCGTTGGGAAATGGCCACAGAAGTCGACTGATACAGCTTTGGTGGCTCTGTGAGAACAAATGGTTCGCAACTTGACTGGCGTACTGCTGCTTGGCATGGGAGGCAACCCTTGATGAGTGCGTGTACTTTTCTGGACATTGTACAGAGTACAGCTTTTCTGGACATTCGAGCGAAGGCTACGGAGGCGGGTCCGCACATTTGTGTTACTACACCAGTAGTCCAGCAGCTTCCAGCCGATTTCAGTTCCAGTCTTGGATCTCGTTTGCTCACAGCGCTAGTGTGTTTAGCAAAGCGTATGCATGCAAAATGGGAACATCAGTGTTACTTTGATGAGTGTGCATAGATGCAGCTAATTGCTGTGCTGTATATATACTGGTACACAGAAAATTTTCCGCTGTTCAGAAGGTTTCCCAGCATTATTCTACCTTTATAACTGTGAAGCTTACGTTCCGTGTTCAGTCAACAAAAAGTGGCAGCCCAGGATATATGGGTACGCACCCACGGAGCAAGAATTCTTGAGGAGTGGAAGCAGCGCTTGCTCGGGCGGCCCAATAAAGTCACACCTTAGGGCACCGCACCGACGCGCCCTCTGTCGGACGAAAAGAGAAATGCGCACATCGCACTGTGGCCTCTGTGATCGGCTGCGGCGGCGCGACGTCGCGCTGCGGAAGCCTGTGACTGTTTTAGTCAGCAGATGACAAAGAATACGTGGCAGCTCTCACGCCCTTTCTTCCCAATGCCATTTACACATGCGTGCTCACAACACGCCAGCGAATGGCTTCCAGCGGCATGCATTGTCTGCTATGAAGTGAGTGCAAGCAGCTCGTTCCAACCGCTGTACGGCACGTAATTAATTCAGCATTTATTACTGACTGCAGCTAAAATGTCCACCGCCCCTATTGACGCTACAGAGTGAAAACAGAAAATTTGCAATATACGAGATGGTAAAGCGATAATTATGCATCGCACCCCTAGGATGACATGTAAACGATAGGAATTTAATGTAAACGATAGGCAGTGTCATCTATCGTGATGCGCAGAAAACTCAACTTTCTCCTTGCCCAAGCGTTACATTAACGGGCCGCCGCTGCACGCTGCCGGGGCATAGCAGTTTCCTCTCCTCAAATACTTCTTTCTCCGTGGTGCGCACCACACGTGATCGGATGTTAACATTTACAGTATTAACCCCTTGTGCTTGCGAAATGGGAGGCCGGTTGTGGCACGATCCTGCCATCAGTGTTCGAGAAGCTTCTGTAGGTCGGTTTGTTAAGATTGCACACAAGACGCCAACGGTCAGGCTTATTTCAGAGCTAGTGTGACCACCAGTGATAAGGCTGGAAAGTTCTACGCGTGATGTATAAAAGACGGCGCCTCCCAATGATGATCAACTTTTCCACGGCCGATGCTGTACTCACCGCTATCATTGCCAGTGTTTTATTGCTGTAATCTGACTTTCCGTTTACCGACCGACTGCTGCCTTCGTCAACATCACGACATATAATGGCTATGCAAACTATGCAAGATGACGAACATTCGCCAAGCACACACTGCAGCCAGAATACACAAGTACCATGATGCCGCTGAATTGGAAGATTGTAAGAGAGCTTACGCTTAATTGAACAGACTGATACAGCTTCTTTTATCTAGCTTCGCTGTTCAAGCACCTTCATGTAGTGTGGTGGCCGCCGATGTTTTTTGCATCTTTGTGCATGCAGTATGTAACAGGTATTGTCCATAATACCAATTGTTATTGGTATAAAACATAAAGAATGCATAAAAACAGTTCATATCCTTTACTGCATCACAGCCATGCGCGAAAATTTTCGAGGCCCGTGTATTTAGATTTAGGTGCACGTTAACTCTAGGTGGTCAAAATTTCCAGAGCGCTCCACTACGATGTCTCTCATAATCATATTGTGGTTTTGGGATGTTTATCCGCATCGATTATTATTAACATTCGTTTGTTATGTACTCATGTACTGCAAGTGCCACCTTCACCGCTCGGACGTGGTCGAAAACTCAGACGTGCTACCAGCCACAAGAACCATGAATAAAATTCAATTTCAAAGTGCTGGAAGGGTCCTCAGAAATATGATTGCATTTTTACAGCATACCTTTCATTTTGTCAGAGCTTCCTGTAACTTGCACTAATATTTTCAACGGTACAAGCTTCTCAAACTGTTGAACCAGTTTTTCACAGTTCAAAGTTTTTGAACTTTCACCGTTTATGTGCAGCATATTTGGACTTGGATTTCTCCTACATTAACGAAACTTGGCATACGTCTGCTCCAAGACATGTGGGATGCCAGTATCTACATGAAATTTCAGTATCTTCCATGATTAGTTGCCACCCGGAATTGCAGTGTCGCAATACAGGCCAATGCGCTGGTGAAGAACTCAGATGAGCTTCATCGCAGTGGGTGTGGAGCAGAAAAATCTTGACAAAACCCACAGTGAAGAGACTCTCCTGACAAAAGAGACCACTATTTTACCTACAAGAAGTGCTAGGGATCTTTCAGAAGCTAAATAAGAAAATGTACAAAAAGTCAGAACTGTCGTAATTAAAGTCTATTGTGTGTCGGCAATATTGGTGCAGTGAGATTTTTTTTTTAAATTTTGAGAAGTGTACTGACCCGTCGTTGTGACAAAGATACTTGGCTGCCTGGGCTGCTCGAGATTCGACTTTTTGAGCTCTTAAGACATCACATTAAATGTCGTGAGCTGCTCCAAATGAAGGTTCTCCTTCTCCAAAATGAACATTTCGCAGCTCCAAAAAAGTGCTCCTGAATCTGTTTTTGCTGTCTCACCCCTGTAAAATCAGCACAATGTATGTTAGAAGAAAACCTCTTATATCAAGAAGGTGCTTTGTTTCAGCGGCAATAAAAGGATGCGTACACTCATAAGTCACAAACTCTTGTGAAGCTTCTTGTATTTGCCGGTCGGGTGTCTCATGGTCACTTTCGGTACTTTGCGCCTAGAATTAAGAATTCAACATACATTTAATCAGAATGACAGGGATCGCTTGAGCCGATGCGATACTCAATCATTCCATCAGTGAGGTCATATCAGTTCAAGTTCTAAGTAGTTCTCTGTCCCTTGTAGCTAAATAAGAAAGGTGGCAAACAAGGAAATCCAGACATTTGCTATGCGTTTTGCTTCTGTACTGTGCTTCAGATTGAAAGCTTGAGTGATTATGCCGGCTGAGGCAGCCTCTGTCTTTTTCTGTTTGCCTTCAGGACGGGCATGGCCATCGTCAAACACCATGCAAGTGAAGAGGCAGTGCTGGACGAATTTGTCTGCAGCATTCCGTGCGTATGCCCGTCTGAGATGATTGCTTTGTTCACGCGACTGAGGAGGACGCTGGAAGTGCAATACATGGATATCAGCCGTCCCTGCTCTTTGCAGAGTGAGGGGCCAACCTGCTGGATTGTTGGTTTCCTGCCTAACATAAATGTTCACCTTGCCGACGTTAACCTTGAGCTTCTAGAAGACTGCCCCCGGCACTTCACAATTCGCTCGCTAGAAGTCGACAGGCAAGTAGCGCACCTCGAGGAAGAGTTGCTCATGGGCACAGTTTTGTCGCTGTACTTGTTGAAGACCCACCGCTGCATCCAAGAGCTTTCTCTCGGTGAAACGGCACTCGTGTTTGACTTTCCGAATGTTTTGGCTGCGGCCGTTGCTGCAGCCCCTGGATTGACAGTCATAAAGCTGAGCCCACCGCGTGCCTTGCAGCCGAATGCTGTCTCGGTTTTAAGTGCGCTAAGGGAGAGCAGCAGGATTGACAAGTTGGACCTGCAGCAAGTTCTTCTCGATGATTGCACGTCAAAAGAAGTGGCAGAATTATTGCGAATCAGTTCTATCAGCTCCTTAACAATCGGTCAGCAGATGCTCTTCAGGCCAGCCAAACGGGTGTTCAAGGCCGTGAACAGCTGTGCCTCCTTACGTTCTCTGTGTATCAGAGGCACAGAGGAGTGCTCCGTGAAATTGGCAGAGCTTCTTGGAAAAGCTTTGAGGCAAAACAAGACTTTAAGAAGCCTTTCAGTGACGAACGTCCAAAGCGCAGGGGTAATTCATATCTTGGAAGCGCTTGGACAAGACTCTGCTCTCGAAAATCTGTCACTGACTCGCGTTTATGGTTCCTCAGAGAGGGTCGTGTCCGGGACAGTGCTGCAGCTTTCTTTTACTCGGCTCAAGACTCTCCATTTGTCTCTGAGTGGCATCGAGAGCCACAGCTTTTTTTGCTGCCTCGCAGATGCATTGGAAGCAGGCTTGTGCACACTCACTCTTCTCCACCTGTCTGACACGGCATTTGATGACAGGAGTGCTGCGCGACTGGCCAAGGCACTGTGTAAGAGTGAGACCCTTAAGAACGTCCATCTGGAGCATTGCGGCATCACAACGGAAGGCGCAAAGCAGTTCGCGCTCGCGTTGGAGC
Organism: Hyalomma asiaticum; assembly: GCA_013339685.2. Lineage (NCBI taxonomy): Eukaryota > Metazoa > Arthropoda > Arachnida > Ixodida > Ixodidae > Hyalomma > Hyalomma asiaticum. The sequence goes on along the minus strand of CM023489.1, from coordinate 89,340,211 downwards.
AAAACTTGAATATAGAGCAGATATGGCTACGCGCAATGCCCATAGGCAAGTCGGATACTTCATTCCATCTGACGGACAAGGTCATTGGACGATTGGTGACGCCTTGGAGTTCCGACGGCCTCCATGAAGTCACTCGCATGCTGTGCAGTGGTCGGCTCGCCCTTGCAAAGCTCGAACTGGGATGGACAAGTGACGCCGAGGCAGCTGCTGTAACGGCGGTCTTCCAGGCCCTGTGCTGGTACGACCGCCTAGAGGAGCTGCACGTGTACAGCGGCCAGCTAACAGACTGTTTTTCCGATCTCGTCAACCTGGTGCGGGTCACTCGGTCACTCAGGAAGTTGACCGTTGTCCCCAAGTTCTGCGATTTTGAAACGATGCCCTTCATGCATGCCCTCACCGAGAACCAAACTCTCACAGACGTATCGCTCATTCAGTGTTCGCTGCGCACCAATGAAAACGCGAGGGCTTTAAGGACTCTCGTTGGACACAATGATCAACTGAGTTCCCTCACTCTTTGCAACCACATTCCCGGAGGGAAGGCTTTCCGGAACCTGGGTCTTTCCTTAGCTCATAATTACGTCCTCGTGAGCCTGAACTTCCACGATAACACTCCTTCTGAGAGCCACTACATCCCCGTTCGTCAGGTACTCAACAGGAACCGGTGTATCCGGAACCGTGCCATTCAGTTTTTGAAGAACGAAGTCTGCGACGAAGACCACCTCGGAGCCCTCCGTCTCCTCTGTAACAGCTATTCCTTTGCCAAAATGTATGCTCAGGTTGCTAATGTTTCTTTTCAAGCTGCCCAAGAGAGCATCCTTGCGGCCTCTTTTGGTCACGGTGAAGAAAAGTGAACTGTCTTGGTTACTTTATTGAAGCGCTTTGTATTGGGTCATTATTCTTTGTTTGGTGCATATATAAACCATATGGTTTAAGCTATATTTTACTGCTGCCCGAACTTATTTGTTTATTCATTCACAATACTGTTGGCCATAAAGCCGTTGCAGGGTGGTGCCTGGGGCATTACACCACAACAAGGAATAGTACAATAACAGGTTACACAAAAAAATACAGACAGCGTGTAACACCATGAATTGTGCCAATGAAGTGTCACACATAAAAGTATTATCGCAACACAGGACAGAGGACATCGGACCATGATGTGACGAAGCAGAACGAGCATCTGTGTTCAAGGAGCCTACATGGGCGGACATGCCATCTTAACTTTTTCTCCGAAAGCCGGTGGGTGCAGCTTTGGCTTCTGAGTTGGTGTTCCGCAACTGCCTTGCTGCAGACAAAGTCATAGCAACATACAATAAAATACATTAAAGTCCTAATGTGAGCATACTTGTCATCCTACGAAGTGCGTCACAGAAAAAAAAAGCAGTGTGATATGTACAGCAACATGACATTTCGGCAAGCAGTTTTCGCATGTCTGAGTCCTGAGAAAAGTTCATATCACAGAACATAGCATGTTATGCTTGAGAACTCTGTGACTGCACCTCATACGCCTTGGCACGTTGGGTTGTAGTGCAGGTTGCAACCACAGGTAAAAAAAAAGTCACTCAAACTTTGTAGAAGTATGCCTTGCTCCTCACTGAGGCTAGCAAGAATTCTACTGCATTAGCAAGTTATCATCTGTTTAAGCCAGTAATCGCACTTATTCACGTGTAATTAAAACCACACACTGTGCTGCTAGTCATCACACTCAAAGAAGCTGAAAAGCAGGGAAGACAGGGGCCAGCCCTGAAGCACATAACACTGTACATCGATGCGCGTTCCAACCAGTCTGTTTACAATTAGCCGCGTCGCACATTTAATGAGTCCGCAGCAGTGGGAGGCTGCTTTGTCCAGCACTGAGCCGGAACTTCAGCTTCGGCTGGTGACCTGGGCAGACGACGTCGCAGCTAGGCACAGTCTCGACGCCACAACCGGCAGCCTGAAGGCTGCCCACAATACTGCTTTTGATTGTTATTTTAATGTCTTTTACTTTTGGCCTTCTCAAAGAAGTTTTCACCACGACTAACCCTTGTGGGCCGTGGCCACGCCATCCTTTATGGTAGATCCTACCTTGATACATTCCAAGATACTCATAAGAACATCGTGTGATACAAAACCAAAGGCCTTTTCTATATCTAGTTGAAGCATTGCAGCCCGCGAATCACTTGCATCGCAACACTCCAGTACACTCCTGTCGCTGGTGTACGTCCTTTGATACTAGACGTTTGGTGCAGCCCCACTCTCTTATGACAGCTTGCAATTGCTTTGGCAGGATTTGCATGAACACCTTATAGTCAACATTTGTTAACGTAATAGGACGATACAATTTTATGAGGTGAAGATTCGTTTGATGTTTTGGGGATTAGGATTGTGTGCGCTGTCAAGGGGGGGGGAGAAGCTAAGAGGCAGCATTGTGTGCTTCTATGCTTCATTGTACAGCCAGGTGAAAACAGGAGAGGTTTCTGTCTTAAACATATTATAAAGGGCTGCATTGAGGCTATCTGGCCTAGGAGACTTTCCTGGGCAACACCTCTAGAAAGATGCCTGGGACATCGCTCGATTTGCCATTGGAAGCGTGCTGCCGTGCGTTTCGAGTGGATGCTGCGTGGCGGCGCTCAGACCTGTACCGCTGGAGCTGGCCCGAGTGACGCAGTCAGAGCGGCGATGCATCTGGAAGGATACCGCTGCGTTTTCCGCACGCGTAGTGTGCCCCGGAGGCGTGAGGTGGACGGTCGGCTTGCTTTGTAGCAAACTTTTGCTTTGAAGCGGTTAGAATTCTGATCTGATTGAAACTGTCCATTTACCCTATTATTTGTGTTATTAGGAAATAGCAGCAGATTTAATGGCTCTCATTGTTGTAATTTGTTCCTAGTTATTATGCAGGCGTACGGCCACCTCAGTACGGAAGCATAAATTCCCTGTGCATCTTTGGACGAGAATAGCAATGCTATTTGAGGAGTTTTAAAGTGTATTGCGATGCTGTTATTGCATTCTCTAGGCAAATCTTTGGAGAAGAGCAAGACTTGTCGGGACTACAATAAAACGGATAAGCGGGTTAGTTGGTTTGACTGCATTATGAAAACCTTTGCGCGCACAACACGAAGACTCAACAAGGAAATACACAAGGACCAGCGCTGGTCCTTTTGTATTTCTTCGTTGAGTCTTTGTGTTGTGCGCGCAAAAATTTTCACATTGTCAGGATTAGTTGGTGTGAAGTGATGCATGGTGAAGGAAGGTACACTTAGCAATGAAATTGCTGCCGTTTTTTTATTTTGTCTGCGCGTGCTTTATAAAAAGACTGTCTTCTGTAGCGTTATTTTTTTCGGTAAGCTTTCACGTTGCCGAGGTGGTTTGCATTTTTGGCTCTCGCGACCACGGTGGCCGCAGCGAATGCGGGGCCAGGCTCGTGAGCTCACGGTGGCCAATTGAAAAGAGTGTCAAAACATAGTGAAGCAAGTATTCATTTATACACACTGAAGATCTCTATTCTTGTCCAAACATCGTTGCGACACAAAGGCAACATACAGCTTCGGCGCTCATATGTGAGGCGACATCACGCCAGTCATCGTCATGCAGAAACGTCGACTACAACTTGAGAACTTTTCGCGACAGGGGTTTTCTTTTCAGCAGCTTTGCGGCAACGTTCCTGTCGGCAACTCCCAGAGCGAAATTCGAAAAAAAAAACACCAACAAAGAACTGGCCTGATAAATTTCCTGGCAATTAGTAGCAGTGTAGTTCTTAGCGGTGCGCAGTGTTTGTTTTGCCACAGCACAACACCGGTAGGCTCGCGAGCTCACGTACAATCCTCTGTACGCGTTGTTCAAGAGGCTTCGATCAGGAAGCACACTGTCCACAAATCTACGGAGACCTATGAGCAACTTCACGAGCTCCTCGCTGGGATGAAACAAGCCTCCCCGGTATTAGAAGAGTGATGAGCCCATGGTCAGTAGTGTGCTGTGTATTGCTTCCTGCAGCATAGCAACGCAACCTGCACAGCTAATGTGCTCACTCGCGGCGCGCACAGTATACCCACCGATCATGGCCACACTTGTGATGCCAGGGTTGGAGCAAAGCGGTCTCGCTGAAAGGTGGTATTCTTTTAGTTCTACACGACCATATTCAGGGCCCTGTCAAACGCGCTTGTCCCCACATGTAATTCCTGTGGAGCACGAAGGAGCTGTCGCGACGTGAACGTGGTCAAGCTTTGTGCATTGCTGTCGGGCGACGCTTGCCACAATTCCTGTCCATTTTTTCCAGGCCGCATATTGTAATTTTCACATCCAGCATGTCATTGCGCCCGGCGCTGCGGCGGAGAAACCCAAACATTGCCTTGGCTGGTTCGCTGGACATTTTTTCGAGTCAGGACGAAGCGGAAGCTTTTCACTGTTAGTAGATGACATACGCAGGCAACGTTCGACTTAGTAGTAAAATCGGAGCATGATACACGATAATTTCTCTGCTTAAGAAATCTTCAGGTCTTCTGGCATTCATGTTCTCTATATACGAGATGAAAACATCTTCAAGTCAGTGAAGCCTCGAATCATTAATATCTGTAAATTAACGGGAATCTTCGTTGTTGCAGTGCATACGCTGCTGACAATTTCTCACGTCTATCAGCATGAACCATTTCTGCACAGCCTCTAAGAACTTTATCGTAGGCTCCACTGACCCACATTCCAAGTGGGAAGTGTGGCCCGCTTCGTCTTTGATGTACTCCAGAGCTGCAGCTATAATGGCGACACCGAACTGCATTGCCAGTCGTATGTTCATCTTTTCAAGATTTGAGGGGTAAAGATGCTTGCGTGTCAAGAATCTAATTGGCTTTACTGTAGAATTCCATTGCATCTTGTACAAGAACTTGATGTAGTTGGATGAGATTTCTTTTGTTTCGCCCATGTCTTTAGCCAAAAACTGAGAGCGTATATTCTCAATTATGTGACTCTGGTCTAACGAAAGAAACATATTTGAGTTGTCTGCCGGATGCAGGGTGTTTATGTGTAAGTCGCCTTGATACAAGGTCTGCATGGCAGTGACATTGTTTGGTGGCTGTCCGTTACAATGCGGGCAATGTCATATCTGACATCAGACGGTATTTTGCCGCACAGCCACTGGTCCCAGTCTCGTGGGCACCGTGGCACGGGAGGCACTTGGGGTGGCAGTCGTGGGCAGTGAGACCTGCAGGTGCGGTTGTCCCACATTTGGCACGTTGGTTTGGAGCGGGGTGGGGATACTCCGGTGGTCGATGACGGATGGTACCGCACTTAGTACGAACAGGGACCGTTTTCTTGTAGGGGTAGAAGAGGAAGCGGGGTAAGTTCGTGCCCTCGAAAGTCACCACCGTTGCCGCGGAATCTCCATGTTTGCGGACCGCGAGGATATTACCTCGAGGCCAATGCATTTCGGACTTGTCCGGGCTTTCAGCAGGGTTTATGTTAATGACGCCCTTGCACGTATCCCCTGGTGCCTTGGCGTGGCCTCGAACGGGCAGCTGCTGATCCCCCACTTGCATCTGGAAGTCCCCAAGGAGTCGCTGTGCCATAGGCAAAATGGTGGTGCTACAGACCAAGATGTTTTGCTCCCAGATCGGCCACACTTGAATTTGCGTGGTGGTCCGGTCACCGAGGTAGCGCCGGATGGCGTCTCCCGCGCGATCGGCCAGGACGAATGTGTGTAGCTCGCAGGGAACGCAAGGTTTCACTACTACGATGTAGTTGTCTCGAGATAGGCGAGGAGTCTGACGCGGACGCCACTTGCGTTGCCTGGCTGCGAGGAGGGAGCAGAGGTAAACGCACCACCGGAGGGATGGCCCTCCGGCGTTTCTTGCACCGCTGGGGAATGGCGGCCAGCTGCGGTGTCTCGTTGTTGTTGAGACGCAGACTTTTGATTTCGCTTGCTTGCGTTGCCATAGTCTCACCATATCGTCGAGATACTCGTCTTCTGATGGCATTGTTTGTGCGGGGGATGAAATCTCCGTGGTCAGTACCTGGGTTGAGGCAGGGTCATAGCCTGTAACCACGTTAGCAGCCGCCATCGCTGGGCTGAGAGCCCCTAGCGAGGCGGTGTTGTAGCCGGGAGTGAAATAAATGACACCGTCTTCCCGAGGCGAACCCTGAGGTGATGCGAAGCATCGCGGAGTGCCCTTTAGTTTTACTTGCGTTGGTTACCCACATCGCATGAACGTTGGAAACTTCGCAATGCTTCGCAACCTCAGGGATCCCCTGGGGAAGATGGTGTCATTTATTTGGTTGTTAGTGTAAAGACACATGTGGTAGCATGTTAAATGTCTCATTTATGAATGCGAAAGCGCTTCTTGACTAGGTTGGCGATTGCGCGTGCCCAGCTGCCGTCCGCAAAAAGCGTCCGCAAAAGCCGTGGCCGGAAAGCATGTGACCTCTCTCACCAGAAGTGACACCGGGGCCAACACTCGCCGCAGCGGCAGTCGGTGTGCTCCGCTCCGTTGTAGGAACCTGCTGTGGCATGCGTCTGTGCGTCGCCATGTTTCTTAGCTGGGTTGGCCAAAGCGTGCGCCCAGCTGCGTGGCGTCGCCGTAGCAACTCTCAGCGCGCGGAGGCGCCAGCTACCCCATAGAGTTCCGTATAAACCGGACTATAGGTCGGTCGAGTGGGAATATAGGTCGACCCCCCAAGTTTAGGTGACCAAAAAATAAAAAAAAAATAAAACAACCCAAAACTGCCGAAACACATTTATTTGCGAATAGGGCGCACCGCCCACCCATCGTCGGAGCTCCCCTCAACCACCATCGCAGCTGTTCCTATTCGTCAGACGAAGCATCACTGCCTTCTGAAGACGAGAGTTTGTCGGTGGCTGCCACCCACAGAGCGTCGTCTTCCATGCCATCCAGCGAGTTGCTGACCGTGGAATCTAGCAAGGAACGCCAGGCGGAAAGCACCCCGTCGCAGACAGTCGCAAGCTAAGGCTTCTGTAGGCGGCCTGTCGGCGTCTTCAGGTTGTCACCGGATATATACTCCTGGTACCCCCGCCACTATCTGTCCTTGAACGGCTTGTTCAGCACAACGTCAAGCAGCTGGAGGGTGGACGTCATACCACCTGGTATCACGACGAGGTCCGTTTTCCCATCGCGGAGTGCGCGTTTCAAAGCGTCGGTCAGGTGACCACGAAACGCATCCAACACAAGCATGCTGCGAGGACGCAGCAACTTTCAGCAGACGGATGTGCGCCGGCGGAGCGAAAATCCTTTGCTCCTCATGAATCGACGCACCCACGAGTTTGGTTCACGGAACTGTTCTCTAGTGAGCCCAGCTTCTCGAGCGAGCTCCACGGCTTTGTTGCAAATGGTACCCACGATCACTGGCAGCGAGCGCACACGAACTTACCGCACAAAGTCCGCGAGCGTATCCTCCAGCTGTGGATGAACCGCACTTCGCCCACGAAACGACGTTTTCCGAGGGTTGGACTTCTGCAGCTTCCCTTTCTGTTCATGAGCACTAGGGGAATACTGCCAACACACGTGATTGTGCTCAAATGACAACAAGCACAAGTGATTGTGCTCAAATGCTGGCAGTATTCCCCTAGTGCATCTAAGCCATTGTTAAACTTTGACTCCAAGCATTCGAAAGTAGTAAAAAACGGAATAGCCTTGTCCTGTTTAAAGTCAGCCCTATCGAAGTCGTGCGTGCACCGTTTGACCATTAGCTTTAATGCGCAGGTCGAGCGCCTCTTAGATGCAGGTTACCCTAGACTAGCCATAGCCACAGTAGCTGAGCGTCTTAAGAAGTCGATTTCGACCGGAACAAAAGCTGTAGCAGATAGTAACATTAACAAGAAAAAGGTCGTGAGTATTCCGTATATCCATGTAGTTTCGCACAGGCTTAAGAAAGTGGGAAGTAAATATGGGGTTAATGTTGTGTTTACGGCTCCCAATAAGTTAGGAAGGGTTTGTGCTGCAGTGCATAGAAGAAATGAGCAGATGGAAGGTAAGAAGCGAACGGATATCTGTCCGGTTAAGCACCTAGCCAAGAACAATTTCACCGACTGTCGCATGGGTGTGGTTTATAAGATTCCTTTTAGCTGCGGACGTTTTTATGTAGGGCAAACTGCGCGTTGTATTAATCACAGATTAATTGAACACAGAAGGTCGCTATCAGGTGGGACGCTGTCCAATCTATCCTTGCACTGCCAGGTCTGTAGCTGCATGCCCGAGTTAGACAAGACCGAGATCCTGTACAGGCATAAGAACGAAGATACGCGTTTATTGGTTGAGGCCTGGTATATCAGTATTAGTGGAAGTGCATGCGTGAGTCGGCCGTCGATTAGCTTAAACAGAGAGGAGATAGAAAGCCTTAGGAGTTGTCTATTGCGAAGGACCGGCATGTGTAACCGATTGACAGGTGGCGCTGCCATTCCGAGCATGCGCAGATAAGCTGTTGTTACGTCCGAGACATCGCAGACTGAGCGGCGCCAGTAAAAGCTAGTTTGCCGCTACGACGGACGTCTCGAAAGCCGGTAACGAGCCTGGCTCCGGTGATGACTTCCTCGTTACCGCAGCAGGGGGTGGCGAGTTGTCATCACCGAAAGGGGTCCTGCTGCAGTCGTATGATCCGACGGAGATAAGGATTACCTCGGCCACATTCGAAGAAAAAGGGGGAGGTCCACAACCTTCTTCCCCTTCGGACCTTCAACCTCGGATTGGAGGAGAAGCGTAAACTGGGCCCTCCCAAGAAGGCGTCGCCGGACGACGTTGGTTATTTAATCCACGGGAGAACCCCAGGATAGAGGATTCGAGAAGGGATTCGATAGAGGATTTGATTGAGATTCGGCCATCACCTTAAAATCATGCTGTAAATAAATGTAAATATTCTCATCTTCTCAAAAGCAACTCCTCGTACTCTTCTCTCCCTGCCCCGTGGACTCCTGGCCTGAAGGCGACACGAGTCCACGACAAATGGTGGCAGCGATAAACCACGACTACCGGTGGCGGCCGTGAGGTCGCAACACTGTGCGTCTTCTTTCTTTTTCGCCTCTGTGCTGTGCATCAATTGTTAGTCGGCGTTCGTGTTGTTCACTGCTCTCCTTGTGTCCGTGTCCTGCACGCCTCTTCTTTTGATTGTGTGCTAAGTTTTCTGTACACACTAAAAGATCAAACAACCCATTTGTGCTGCTGTTCCATGCCCAAAAGTCTTTTGCGAAATTGTTTTCAACTATTCTTTTATGCTTCTCTCGCACTTCCTGCGGCTTTCCGTCCTGGCATTTTGGAAGGTCTGAAACGAAGTTTATCTCTCGCGCTTCCTGCGGCTTTCCGTCCTGCCAATTTGGAAGGTTTGAAACGAAGTCTATCTCTCACAGTTCCTGCGGCTTTCCGTCCTGCCATTTTGGTAGGTTTGAAACGAAGTCTATCTCTCGCAGTTCCTGCGGCTTTCCGTCCTGCCATTTTGGAAGGTTTGAAACGAAGTCTATCTCTCGCAGTTCCTGCGGCTTTCCGTCCTGCCATTTTGGAAGGTTTGAAACGAAGTCTATCTCTCGCAGTTCCTGCGGCTTTCCGTCCTGGCATTTTGGAAGGCTTTGAAACGAAGTCTATCTCTCGCAGCTTCCTGCGGCTTCGTCCTGGCATTTTGGAAGGTTTGAAACGAAGTCTATCTTCGCACTTCCTGCGGCTTTCCGTCCTGCATTTGGAAGGTTTGAAACGAAGTCTATCTGTCGCAGTTCCTGCGGCTTCCGGTGCTGCATTTTGGAGGCTTTGAAACGAAGTCTATCTCTCGCAGCTTCCTGCGGCTTTCCGTCCTGCATTTTGGAAGGTTTGAAACGAAGTCTATCTCTCGCAGCTTCCTGCGGCTTTCCGTCCTGCCATTTGGAAGGTTTGAAACGAGTCTATCTCTCGCAGTTCCTGCGGCTTTCCGTCCTGGCATTTGGAGGTTTAGAACGAAGTCTATCTCTCGCAGTTCCTGCGGCTTTCCGTCCTGCCATTTTGGAAGGTTTGAAACGAAGTCTATCTCTCGCAGTTCCTGCGGCTTTCCGTCCTGGCATTTTGGAAGGTTTGAAACGAAGTCTATCTCGCACTTCCTGCGGCTTTCCGTCCTGGCATTTTGGAAGGTTTGAAACGAAGTCTATCTGTCGCACTTCCTGCGGCTTTCCGTTGAGGCATTTTGGAAGGTTTGAAACGAAGTCTATCTGTCGCACTTCCTGCGGCTTTCCGTCGAGGCATTTTGGAAGGTTTGAAACGAAGTCTATCTCGCACTTCTTGCGGCTTTCCGTCCTGTCATTTTGGAAGCTTTGAAACGAAGTCTATCTGTCGCACTTCCTGCGGCTTTCCGTCCTGGCATTTTGGAAGGTTTGAAACGAAGTCTATCTGTCGCACTTCCTGCGGATTTCCGTCGAGGCATTTTGGAAGGTTTGAAACGAAGTCTCTGTCACACTTCCTGCGGCTTTCCGTCCTGGCATTTTGGAAGCCTTGAAACGGAGTCTATCTGTCGCACTTCCTGCGGCTTTCCGTCGAGGCATTTTGGAAGCTTTGAAACGAAGTCTATCTGTCGCACTTCCTGCGGCTTTCTGTCGAGGCATTTTGGAAGGTTTGAAACGAAGTCTCTGTCGCACTTCCTGCGGCTTTCCGTCCTGGCATTTTGGAAGGTTTGAAACGAAGTCTATCTCTCGCAGTTCCTGCGGCTTCTCCGTCCTGCCATTTTGGTAGGTTTGAAACGAAGTCTATCTCTCGCAGTTCCTGCGGCTTTCCGTCCTGCCATTTTGGAAGGTTTGAAACGAAGTCTATCTCTCGCAGTTCCTGCGGCTTTCCGTCCTGCCATTTTGGAAGGTTTGAACGATGTGTATCTCTCGCAGTTCCTGCGGCTTTCCGTCCTGCCATTTGGAAGTTTGAAACGAAGTCTATCTTTCGCAGTTCCTGCGGCTTTCCGTCCTGGCATTTTGGAAGGTTTGAACGAGTCTATCTCTCGCTGCGTCCCTGCGGCTTTCCATTACTGCCATTTTGGAAGGTTTGAAACGAAGTCTATCTCTTCGCAGTTCCTGCGGCTCTCCGTCCTGCCATTTTGGAAGGTTTGAAACGAAGTCTATCTCTCGCAGTTCCTGCGGCTTTCCGTCCTGCCATTTTGGAAGGTTTGAAACGAAGTCTATCTCTCGCAGTTCCTGCGGCTTTCCGTCCTGGCATTTTGGAAGGTTTGAAACGAAGTCTATCTGTTGCACTTCCTGCGGCTTTCCGTCCTGGCATTTTGGAAGCTTTGAAACGAAGTCTATCTGTCGCACTTCCTGCGGCTTTCCGTCCTGGCATTTTGGAAGCTTTGAAACGAAGTCTATCTCTCGCACTTCCTGCGGCTTTCCGTCGAGGCATTTGGAAGCTTTGAAACGAAGTCTATCTCTTGCGCCTCCTGCGGCTTTCCGTCGAGGCATTTTGGAAGCTTTGAAATGAAGTCTCTCTTTCGCTTCCTGCGGCCTTCCGTGCGGGCATTTTGGAAGCTTTGAAGCGAAGTCTATCTCTCGCGCTTCCTGCGGCTTTCCGTTGAGGCATTTTGGATGCTTTGAAACGAAGTTTATCTCTCGCACTTCCTGTGGGTTTCCGTCGAGGCATTTGGAATCTATGAAATGTAGTTTATCTCTTGCGCTTCCTGCGGCTTTCCGACGAGGCATTTGGAAGTTTGAAACGAAGTCTATCTCTTGCGCCTCCTGCGGCTTTCCGTCGAGGCATTTGGAAGGTTTCAAACGAAGTTTACCTCTAGTGCTTTCTGTTTTCTTCCGATATCCGCAAATCTACCGTATGGCGTATCATCTTGGAAGCTAAGCCCTTGAAGCACTTGCTAGCTGGTCACGTTGAATAAGGTGCAGTTGATGATGTGAGGATGTAGTGAGGAGCGAACCGTAGCACAGAGCACTAGAGGTATAGTGCCTAGAATAGTATGGTATGTTATAGTAACAGGGCAGTACAGGGTGTTCGCAGTATAGTGCCTAGAATAGTATATTCTAGGATGGTATATTCTAGGCACTATACTCGAGGTATGCGCTGTGCCGATTTCAACTGACGGCGGCGGGGCGGTAGTTTCTGGTCGGTGGCGATGATGATGATGAAAACAGTATTTTATTGAGATATATGTGACCAGGGCGTGCTTTTTCTTCCCCCAGAGGTGGATGGCTGCTTCGTTCCAGGTAGCCAAGGCTTGCAGCTATCGCGTGAACCCTGTCCACAAGCAGGAGCTGGTTCTCAGGGTTTCGTGACGTTAGCAGTGCCTCTCGCTTGTCGTCCGGATTTTGGGGTACATTCGATGTGTCAACGGTTGGGACAGCTGGGTTGTTTCGGCATCCCCATACCATGTGGTACAGGGTGTTCGCAGTTCCTGCTGTAGTTCCTGGGATACATTGCGTGCAGTAGCGTGCTGTGTGAAAATGTGACTGCCTGGAGTCTTCTCCATGTCACCGCTTGTTGTTGGGTCAAATTTCTGCGGGCTGGGGGATACTGACATCGTTGCTTCTTGTAGTGCGCAAGTATTTCCGAGTATTTCTTGGGTATTGGTTCCTCTTCTCTATCAGAGCACGAATGTCGCTGCGGAGTAGCCCGGTGTGTGTGCTCTCGGGCTGCGGCGTGCGCCGCATAGTTCCCCGCTAGGGATTCATGCCCCGGCGTCCAGAGGATACTTGCATTTTCAAAGTCGCACCAGAGGAGAATTTGAAGTGCTGATCTGCTGGTGAGCACTGTTTTAATCCTGCGACAAGCTTCTTGTGAATCTGTCGCAATAGTTACTGATGAATAACCTGTGTTGATTGCTAACGCAATGCCCACTTCCTCTGCGGTAGTTGCATCATTTGTGTATGTCGAAGCGGCAGGAAGTTCTTGGCCGTTTTCATGCACTACGCTAGCTACGTATTTGTTTAGTCCTCGGTATTTATCAGCATCCGTATATTGTACGCATTCATCATTGCTATTCCTCTCCAGCTGCCTCTGCAGCACCTGGCTGCGTGCTTTTCTTCTTCCTTTGTCATATTCCGGGTGCGTGTTCTTAGGTATGTGACAGACGTGTATTTTCTCCTTGAGTTCGTGAGGTATAGGCTGCGGCATGTGTGCTTCTCTTTCGATAGTATAATTGAGATCCTTTAGAAGTGCATGTCCCATTTTCATCAGCTTTAGTCTGTCTAGTTGGTTTGTCTTCTGTGCCTCAGTTAACTCTTCCCAGGTGTTATGAACCCCCATCTTGGCGAGTTTTGTCGATGTGGTAGGTGAAAGTCCTAAGGCAATCTTGTAGGCTTTGCGGATGAGGATGTTCACCTTAGTATGTTGGATATTCTGCATCTCCACGTAAGGAGTGCTGTAGGGGGTAATCCGCTTTGCAGGCGGCAGTTGAGATGTCCCGGAGTGGGTACGAGAGCGGGCCATGCTCCGCGTCCTGCGTCTGGATTGGGACCGTGATCTGGATGTCCTACCTGAAGTGGGACTTGCTGCTTGTAAGTCGCCCTGAGATGACAAGGGTGTGATGTTTTGGATCCCGTTGTTGCTGTTCCTGTTGAAGTGCTTTCCGGACCCTGTCCATGTTCAAGGGAGGCCGGGCGCGGGCAGGACAGCCCGTGTCTGTAGTTGGGTGATCACCTCTGCATAAGCGGCACTTCGGTGTGCAGGAGTGCTCTGATGTTGGGTTATCAACGCTGCATATCTTTTCGAAACAGTAAGATTGCGCGAAGAAAGACATTAACAAGGGAGGGTACAGGGACAAGCGCAAACTCGCACTGCTTTATTCATGAGCACAGCCACTGAATATATCTTGCATGTGACGCAGTTCGGTGTAGGCGGTGGTTGGAGCGATGCCCCAACTGGAGGCAAACTGTACCAACTTGCTTGCGGGGACGATGCACATAGCACCGGTATTCGGCGCCATAATAACGTATGTAATGGGGAACCTGCAGTCCCTCGAAGGTAATGAGGGCTGTGCTCGTTTTGCCCATCGTTCGTGCCTGCAGAACGGTGTGGCCAGCTGCAACGAGATGATCCACAAGTTCAGGGGGAAGCAAGAGAATCCTCCTCGAGGGCACGAGAGAATTGAGAGGCTTCTTCCCGGCTTCTTTTAACATCAGGCGCCTCTCTTGATGTCTGTTTGTCCCTTTGTCCTTTTTGTCCTTTTTAATGGCAGCTAAAACACATTAGTGCTTGCATAATCAGTTTGGATCGCAGTTGTCTGCAGCACTAAAAGTGCAGTAAATGCAGAAGGGCATGCTCGTGTCAGCGATAAGCACAGCAGTGGGCATGTATTGAGAGTCGTGTAGTCGCACGTATAAAAAGGAAGACGATCACGTTCGTGGCGACAATTGTGTGCACACTATTATGGATTTTTCCTGCAGGCTAGTACGGGCGTACAGTACTCTGGCTTTGATGCGACTGAGGTCTCCAAAGGCATCATGTGCAGGCAACTTTAATTCTACTGCAACCACTCTGTGCACCACGCTACTCGATTTCCTTTGCTGCCAAGAGCGCACACAGCAATGACGAGGCACAAAGCGTAGCATTCACCTTAGTCAAGAAACATGCTGGTCCCACTTAGGGTCACCCGACGGCATTGAGGCGGTATGCCACGCCGCGCCGTTCATCCGTAGGTCGAGAAGCAATATGCCGACGCCCTATGTGTGCGAACGAGAGGCATTTCCTAGGAACACACATCACGGAGGAGAGAAAGCATTCCGTCGCTGCCCCTCGCCGATGCCCGTACACATTTAAAGACGGTGTCGTGACAGCTCACGTCTATCGGCGAATGGATGTCAACAAAGGATCTCAGAGGTGTCAACGCTGCCGGCTGCTGCTGTCTCAGTTAGTTGCACACGGCATCTCACATTTGGTCAAGAAGTTACACTTGAGTTAATGAGCACAATGCTAAACACACAATGCGATGCAGCGCAACCAGAAATCGTCCTGCACGAAAACGAATTTCACCACCACGTTGGACACGACCATGAACACGATAACGACAGCGCGTCGCCATGTTGGAAAAAAAAAAAACCCACCACTCGCCCCATGATGGCAGCACCACGGGTTGCAGTTTCAGTTTCAAAATGTTAGCCCAGTTGCCACGCTTTCGGTGTGAGAAATTACAGAAAATAATGCTCTAAAGCTAAAAACTGCTTACGCAATGTAGTATTTATTTTACATACCATTCTACAATTGATATTTGCCGTAAGTTATGCGAACATGCATTTTACGGACATTTTTCTCGTCCTCGGTCCAGACATGTGTTACACACCACTTCATGTTGCATGTGTAACGCCAGATTGCATGCGCAACTGTACACAGCTGTGCTGTAGTGCATATTCTGTGTATTACCAGCCGTAAAATTCGAAGCAAAAAGGTAATTTAGCAATTAATATTGTTGAGCTGTGCGTGTAGTGGTTTTACCAATATATCGATAGCAAAAAAAGTAAAAGAAGGAGAATGTAGCATTAGAAGAAAGCGCTAATAACACTGCCTTTCAGCGCAGGCATGTTTATTTCTTGTGAAAGAAAAAAAAAAGGAAAAGGTGCTAACAAAAGATATATACATTGCGATAAGCATAACGCAATTATGTTTCATGACCGCTTGCTAGCCGCTGCCTTCCATGTGACGCCTAATGCCTTTTTTTGCAATCACTCTTCCACCTGCTCGATTTAATTGAGGCTATAACACTTGTCTCGTGTGGTTCTTCGTCTTTGTCATGCCACTAGCTGTGCACCCCACCCCGCAACACTGGAGTGTCTTAGTAGTCAACTAGTAAAAAATACCAAGTAAACCTTCCTGGTTAGTAATGGCAGAACTTACGCGCTTTACTAACTGCTGGCTAGTAAACACATTTCCCGAAGGTAGTAAAATACGCTTGAAACTAGTAAGTACAAGCATTTACTAACCATTTATTAACTTTTTTTCTAAGAGTGTGCGCAAAGCGCAACTTTCTAGAGCATTTTCGGCATCACAAAACATTCCTTCGTCAATCAAACTATCGAGTACACCAATGTTAGTTTCTGTTTGCACATTAGCAAGAGAAGCAAGAGCAGTGGTAACTTCTCGGGCAGAATTTCCGTATTTAGGCGTTTTGCATGCAATGTTGTAAAATGCCAGTGAACTAACTACAACTAAAAGCTGTGCTGCAGTTGGATGGTCATTGCTTCCTGACGACGGTCTGACAATGCCAAAAAGATTCTGAAGTCGGTCCTGGCTCAAATTTGCAGTATATATGTACTTAAAACCGATGCTGTTGAAGTATGACATTAGGGTCGGTGTACTTTCAATGTTAACGAAGAAAGCTGGGCTAGTTGGTGCATACTTGGACGAGACATAATTAGTGTAAAGAAACACCCAAACCACAGACAGCAGACCGACAACACGGTCTCCTGTCTGTGGTTTCGGTGTTTTTTTTTTTTTGCTCTAATTATGTCTCATCCAAGTACTTTCAGTGGTCACCTGGAGACCTTCTGCGGTGGTTGAGCTCAAGAAGCCACCGACTGTGGCCTATGCGTGTTCTTCCCGTTTCGCCAAATATTCCAGAAACTCCTTCAAAAATGTGTGCTTTGACGAGAGCATGGACAAACCTGCTCTTGGCATACGAGCAGTCGTTATTCTTATCGGTTGGTTCATTTTCTTTAGAAAGCTCTGTTGGCTACACAGAGTTGTAAGGTCTTCCTAAATGAGAGCGATACAGAAAGAGGCCCTTGATTGTGGTTTACTTCATCGCCAAATACTTGAAAAGCTGAGGCAACCTTCATTTTTTCGAAAGAGTTCGGATGGATGTAACTTCTAGTTATCTTTGGCATCACTTTAAGGGAAACACTGATTGTCCAGTTTCCAGGCTTCCTTAATGGGCACTACATGCTCATGTCCTTCAGGAGTGTTGAATCCTTGTCACAAATGCATTTTGAATATTCTTGACTAAATGAGGAAAATCGGACAGAAAGTGCAAATGATGAGTTGCATCAACTGGGTGTGGGGCCTTGCATCATATGCTTGTAGCTTCACCTATGAGAAAACATGCACAAAATTGAAGAGAATGATTGAATTTCCCAGAAGAAATCTTATAATTTAGTGCAAATGTTACCTCTTATGCCGAACAGTTTCCACATTGATCTGTTCCACCTGGCCCCATCACAGGTGATGTAGTCAATAAGTAGGCCAGCTTTTTTGCAGAGGATGGTAGCTTCTATGATGATTTTTGCCGTTGTGTCAGCCTTGACATTGTTTCCCAATGCAAAGCCTCAGAGCACTCGAGTTCATTTTCCTAAGACCACAGAAATTATTTCATTTCACTAACGCAATATTTGATGCACAAAAAAAGTAATTTTTTACCGTGAAAGGCTGAAACATGACCACCATGCTGTGGTCCCACAAATGCTCCTTCTGAGATCCAGATGTGAATTGTGCCAGATCAACAAACCTCCAGCTCACCTGAAAGGGACGAGTTAAAATGATGCCTATGAAGCATGTTGCTGTAGTATCAATGTATAAGTGGCTGGACGAAACCAGAGTCCTTCAATACTTTTCTGGTCACGAAACTCCGGCCGAAGTTTCATTCAGGGACAAAAGCTGCCACTAGGATCGCCCCTGTTAGCGTGAAGGTTTCGCCGTCGGCCGGCGACGCTTGTGGGCCGGCTGTTTCTCCGTCGGCAACGCGCCTAATTTCATCTGCTCTTCATTTCCACCTGTAAAAACGCGAGCGAAGTGCACGTGTTTTTGATTCAGTTGACGCGTAGCTTAGCTGTGAAATAGAGGCAAGGCCACGCGTGTTACTGAGTCATATATGTTGCAGCGTTCGTTCATTGCGGTAGTCACGGCCGCTACGTTCTCGCTTTGAGAAGGCGGACATCTGGCGTTTTCGATTTTTGACTAGTCTTTGCAGTTTCCTGCATTTGAGTTAACTAGCACCAGATTTAAATCGGTATAGACAGCCCTGGGCGACATGCTGCGCTTAGCAAATAGGTGTGCAAACGTACAGCACGTTGGGTTAGCGCTGTGTCTGCGCGATTTTATAGCGCGCTAATAATGTACAAAAATAATCTAGGTTTGGAAAGTGAGCGTCAACATCATGAAGAAAAACGCTCACGAAATGGAAGCAGCATAATGGGCGCGCGTAGGGGGGTAGGAGTAAATGCTACATACTTGAGCGACTTTCCCGGCTGTCCACATAGGTATATGGTGTCAACAAAAAAACTCGTACGGTCAGTGCCTGACACACTCCTCCCACCAAAACGACAAGTTAATTGATTGATTGGTTATGAGGTTTAACGCGCTGACACTATGCAGGCAATCGGGCGCGCGCCGTAGTGTAGCTCTCCGGAATAATTTTAACCACCCAGGTATCTTTAACATGCGCGGGAATCTCTAAAACACAGGCATTTTCTCTTTTCGCCTCCATCAGAAAAGTGGCTGGGAACCCGCGTCCTTGGGCTCATCATCATCAGCACAGCGCCTTAGCCCCTGAGCCACCGCGGCGGGGACACAAAAAAAAAATTAAAAAAGAAATGCAGGCAAAGCTAGCCATGCTCCGCTTTCCAAATTCAAAATACCTGATTGGATAATCAAAATGTCGCCGCCGTGGATTTTTGTTCTGCCACACAGATGACAGTAACCTGACTGACCACTTGCTGACCGTCGCAGGCAGCTGCCAAGTGCACGCAAATGACTAGAAAGCGCGCCGCGGCTGTGGTGCAAGTGTTTATTCATACAAGTTTACGGCAATAGCATGGCGGATAAAGGAAATAAACAACGTCACACAAATATGTGTCACTAGCAAACACAAAACACAACAGTTGGGCTTTGCATAGCATGACAAACAGAACATCTGCTACCCACTAGGCTTGTTACCACCATTTGCTGGGCAGTTTGCTCGCCGCGTCGCTCGTGTCAGCTTGTTTTTTTCCCTGGTGTAAAAGTGCAGGCGGCACCTCAAGAAAAAATGAACAACCTCTGCTGTGGTACCCACATAGTGCAACCTACAGCCCACACCAGCAGAAGCAATGCGGCTGTCGAGCAAAACTTGCTCAACAATGTTCGCATACACATCGGCACATGCAACTGTGTCCACAGTCAGTTCTTCAACATGTCCTTCCACAATGCGCAACAGGCTGAGGAGCTGGGATGAGGGCACTTGCAGGAATCCTCTTGACTTCTTCTGGATTAGGTCAGTTGGCTCTCGTGTCTGGCTCTTGAGTGTTCCCACGCAGTCAGTGCAGCTTATCGTTGAAAACTTATTTACCACGTAACCGGCAAGATAATCAAGAATGCACTCTTTGGTGGAGAGCGTAATGTCAGGCACGGATGCATTGTTCACTGCCTCTCCCGGCTCCTCAAGAACATCATCAAAGAGGACCGCCAGCCTGCAAAATACATTCCAGGTTTCAAATCTTTCAATGTATAAGCCGAGATTCATAAATGCAAAAACACATTATGTTTCATTTGGTTATTTGGTCATTTGTGTAGTGAAACTGCTCCTGAAAAAAAGAAACTAGAGGTAATAAATAAAAGCAAGGGGTGCTTTACCTGATTGGAGGCAGGTTTTCCATTGTCAAAGAGGCCCTGGAGCTTGAGCAACAGCTGGGGTCCCTCGACCGAGGCCCGTTTTGGCGGTCGAACTAGGTTGTTTACAGAGAGCATCCGATAGATGAACAAAAAATGTTGCACAGTCGGCTGCCCTCCGTCACCAGCAACATGCCTCACGATGCCGAAAAACCTCTAGAAAGAAAACATCAATTTATCGCAACAATTAGAAATTCATAGCACATTTATACACATAAAAGTAATCATGTTTACCTCTAGAGGATCTTGTCCGAAGTTCCCAACGAGAACGTAACGAAACCCAGACAACAGCAAGTTCTCAATGAGTGCAACTGAGCTATGCAGTGTCAGTCTGAGGGCTCCACGTGTCTGCTTACTCAGAAAGCAGACTTGCCTCTCGGTCGGTAATGTCTTGATGTATTTCTCCCAGTTGTCCAGCCATGCAATGCTGTCTTTCAACACCTGGAATAAAATTATGCTTCATCTATAGTACACGAAAAACACTTCATAACACATGTAATAATCTCACAGCAATGTGTTGTGCTTCGTTGAATCGAACATGGTCTGGCCTCCGAGAGTTCAGGCAGTCGAACAGCTTGTTCAATGTTCTTGTGAATTTCGATGTTGCAGCCGACCCATGGAGCTTCTTGCAGTCTTCATGCTCGCTATAAAACTCCATGGCCGAAGCAGTACTCTCACGGAACAGCTGTAAAATGTGTGGAAAAGAAGGGTTTTAAGTTTACTTCCCAAAACGTTTGAGCAGATGTTTTTGAAATACACTTTGCACTGAACATAGCTGCGTGCATGACTTGCCTGGACAGCCAACTTCACGCTCATCTTTTGGAACGCGTTGGGGAAAATATGGGCTTTCGTTAGCTTCGGTACAGCCCGGAGACCAGCCTGTCCTTCTTCATAGTCCAGTAAGTCCTTGTAGTGACAGTGGAACACGTCCTGTCCTTGAGGGAGCTGCAACATAAGGACAAGTGACAAATTTTTTTTTAAACTGAATAGTTCATGCACAGGTCAAGGCATTCATATGCAACTTTTTTTTTACTTACCAAAAACTTGCCCACTTTCAGCAAGTTGTTTCTGATGCACTTAAACACGTGCGGTGGATCAATTACAACGTGGACTTGCTTTGAGGGCTCACATGGGTGTTCAAAACACGTTTGAAGCTTGTGCATGTCCCCGTTGACACCTTGAGAGAAAAACAGTTTAATAGTACACTTGTTTTTCTACTACATCACTAACCACAGCTAAATAAAATTTGAAAAGACGTACCCAGAGATCTCAAGGCTGATTGGTTTGATGTGGAGTTGTCGCACGTCACTGCGTCAACAACAACACCAGCGTTTGTAAGGTGAACAATGCACTGCAAAAGGAGCTTCGCCACGATTGATCCTGGGGCAGCACCAGAAGCACAAAATGTGCCCACAGTTTGTGACCACCCTCCCAGAAAAGGCCGAAACAGAAAGATCAGCACGTGGTCGCCGTCTTTGCCATGGTCACCTGGTCGTGTGTGTTCAGCGAAATCCACCTTGCCCAGCAGTGCCATGTCCGACTCGCGAATGTGAACGCTTCTTCTGACGCTCCTTTCATCGAACATGAGCACCCCTGGAAAGTTTTGGGTAGGTTAACATCTTGTCTCAATTGCGCTGCTGAATATAATACAATTATAAAAATGAGTACTGCTTCTTACCTCGACGCTCTCTTTCTGGAACTGCTTCTAGCTTTTCACACAGAACCGTGAACAAGGTGCTGTCGAAGCCAAAATCAGCTTTCAGATTTCTGAGGTAGCCATAGAGGGTGCAGGGATTTGGAAGGGGCAGAAATTCATTTTCATGAAGAAAAGTGTAGACTGCTGTGGACTTTATCTTTAGCAGCAAGCAGTCATAAATCCACTCCTTTTTGTACCTGGAGAGAATGAATTGCAAATTTGTTTTCCACAATGAGCTTGTTGGAAACTATTCATGCAAAGCAAAAAATAATGAGAATGGTGTTATAAAAACTGAAGACAATATATTTGCCCAAACAAACCTGCAATTTTTCCCGAAATTAGAAATAACACTACACAAAACAAAACGGCCAAACCAATGTCTGCCTCAATAGCATATTGTTTTGCGGTACAACAGATACAAATACATGATGAATAAGTGAAGGTTACATCTTGAGATAACATTTTGAAACGCAAAAGGGGGCAATCCAATAGCAATGTTACGTGTGTGATGGGGGTATTTGGAACTTACCGCGCAGCTGTTGCAGACTTCGCGTTGGCTTTCATGAGCCAGTGGTCAAAAATGAGCTTCTCGCGAGCCGAAAGCTTCTGAATGTCTTGGTGCGATCTTCTGCTCCTATTCGCTTGCACTGTCAATTTCGCAATCTTCACTTGGCACAAACGAAGTTGCTGCTTAGTGCTTCAAAGCAGGTCTTTAACTGCGTGGAGCGCTGAGATGTAGCAGACATTTCCCTCTGTCTGGCATGCCATCTCTGTGCAGCTTCCAGTGCTTATTGCTCCACCTGTCAAACGAAGAAATATGGATCAATATAATGCGACATCACGCAGCACACAGGCAATACAGGCTCTCAACATAGTGAAACAAGAAAACAAGGCAACGCGAATGGAGGCTTACCATCATCTCCGGCTGCTTCAGGATCGCAGGGCTCTGTGCTGGAGCTCACAGAAGCTGCAGTGCCATCGTTGTTCGGCGACGAAACGCGACGACGTTTTGCAGGCGGATTTTCTCGCTGTGAGCGCGACCGTGGCTTGGGCTTCGTAAGATACGCCGGCAGGTTTTCAAATATCCGGGGTATGGCACCGACGCGGAGCTTAGGCTTCTCGCGCTGCAGAAGCACAGATTGTCCACTTATTCTGAACTCATCGGCTCAAATAATGTCCGTGGTGTCGAAATGTTTCTCGCACACACGAACAGCCTTCGACTCGAAGTTGAAAGCGCCCGTCTCCTGTCGTGGAATGGCTCGCTTCCACCTGTCGCGTTGTTCGCGGTCGCTTGGGAGGCAGAACAGCGAAGCTTTTTCCGTACAACTCCGATAGCCAGAGCGGCAACCAGGTACGCAGCACGTCAGAGGCATGGTAGTTCACATCCGTCCGTGATGAGTGTAGAAAGCTATACCACACAACAAACAAACCAGTAAGCTCGTGCTCCAACGCACTGCAAATGCGGCCGCCGCCGTCCAAGCCGCCTTCACCAGACTCGTAGCGCCACCGCGCGGGAGCTTTGGTCCCCATATGAAGCTCTCCCATAGCGTTACGGAGAAGTTTCGTGGCCAGAAAAGTATTGAACGACTCTGACGAAACTTACCATTTGATTTCACATCCAGATGCTCAGACAGTTTCATCTCGCCGAAGACAATGCCTCCATGACAACAAAAGATGTCCATGTGTTTTGTCTTCTCAGCGAGAGCGTTGAAGATGTTTGGGTTAAACCCAACCCTATCGGAAAAATTTGAATGGTGGGCATAGTGTAAACCACTGCCCATTACTGTAGTGGATTAATGTAGTGGGAGGATGCTGGGCAGACGGTGGGTAGGTGCTGTGCAAGATGAGTTGATACTGGGTTCTAGACATAGTGGGTGGGTGTTGGGCAAAGCGGGTATATATTGGGCAAGATAGGTAGGTACTGGGTGTTAGCATGGCAGGTGGATGTTGGGCAACGTAGGTAGATGTGGGTGGCATGCAAGATGGGTGGATGCTGGGAGGCTGTTACAGAGGATACGGGCATCTCACATAGCTCCAATCGTGAGTTCATGATTTTTTGCTCAGTGCTCACATTGTTTAATTACGAGTGTGACTTCCTGTTTGAAGGAAACCACAAGAAAGTAAATCGCATGTTCTGTCTAAATGTGTCTCCAAGCTAAACATGCATCATAACACCATGTTTTCACAAAGCAGGCAATTGCCTGACTCGGAAAATTGGTTTATGTAACCTTGGGCATTTTATGTGTTCTTTTTCTTGCTGGGCAGATTCTGTAGAAAACCCATGCAGGTACAGTCTTATCACTGCCATATGTGGTGCATCCGTGGTTATCTCGAGGCAGTCTGAAAAATGTTAAAAAGGAGCTTTAAATTTAGACAATAGAAGCTATTAAGAAAAAAAATTAATTAAGGAACATATGGTTTTGTTTTTAGGCTCACAAGCATAATCTAGTATAGGTCGAACACACATTAAGTAGGTGGTCGTTAAGTTTTGAAGTTTTTATAGTATGTCGGTATAAAATTTAGTGCCCTTCCAGCTCTCCAACCACTTCATTCACATGTGCATTCTATGAGCAATCAGATGAAAAGACTACACCTAGATATTTATATCTATCTTGAGTCTTTTTATAGGTTCATTGTGTAAAAGGTATTTGGTCTCCATTGTCTTCAGTTTACTTGTAAAAGAAATGAGGACACACCTTATTATTTAAGTTCATTTTCCACATAGAGCACCAGTGCTGAACATGTTCCGTATCAGTTTGGAGTTGGGCAACGTCACTTCACTTCCTTATTTGTCTGTACAAAACGCAATTGTCTGCAAACGGTCTAATAAATGATGAAACATGCACTGATATGTCATTAATGTGTACTAAGAATAAAAGTGGCTCCAGTACAGAGCCTTGTAGGACTCCCGATGTCACATCAACAAACCAGAGCTTTTGCTGTTTAGAACAACACATTGTCAGGGCTGACACACGTAATTTTCTATCCATCTAAGCACAGCAGGATCTAAATTTAGTAGTTTAAATTTGCTGCACAGAAATGAATGAGTTACTGTGTTGAATGCTTTGTGGAAGTCAAAAAAAAGAAAAAAAAAGACCGTTTGCCCCCTGAATCAATGTCAGATACCAGACCATGAGAGAGTTCAACAAGGTGCGTGGTACATGAAAACCCTTTTGAGAACCCATGTTGTTCGTTTATTAAGGCGTTATTTTCATTTAAGTGTTTCATTATTCTGGAGTAGAGGATGTCCCATTACCTCGCACACTATTGAAGTTAAAGAAAGGAGTAATTTACATCTTTTTTGACCACACCTTGTGGATTGGAACGACATGAGCAGTTTTTCAGCTGATGGGAAGGAGGCCTGCCAACAAGAGCTGTTTGTAAATTATGTGCAAATACAGTGAATCACTGGGACTTCTTACATGCATATTGTGATACTACAACCAACTTAGCATTGTTCATGTATTGTTGACTCGCTCAGATTGCGATTTAAAATGAGCTCAAGTAATGAATTATTTTAATTAACTAGCATTTAAGCTGTCGCTTTAAACCCAAAATGTTCAAAAGGATTTTGCGGGACATATTAGGAGTGCCCAAATAACTTCCATAATAGCTGCCAATAATCTTAATTTTACCAAGCTTCTATGAAAGTGTGTGAAGTCTGAAAAATTGCCAAGTGACTAAAGTCTCATATGGAGTGACATCAGGGCCCTAAAAAAATGCTACAAACAAACATTTGGTGACGTAGTACTGAACAAAGTGCAAGAAAAAATGAAAGGCTGGCCGCACCTTCCACTTTTTCTTGCCTTTGTTCTGTGTGCATCATGGTTCGTTCCTTCGCAGCATGTTTGAGTTCACTGATATTGCTACTTACGAAAACCTAGCCATTCAAAGCTTTGTAATGACAAGCACCGCGCTACCGTAAGAGATCAGTCATGTCATGAATCACAAAAATATTATTCTTTGCAATAAAAATGTGACCTGAATATACAGAAATGCTACTGACATTAAGCACACCATGCTTTGATAAAAACCTGTCCACCTTACATACTCAAGCAATCAGGAGGGTGAAATACAGCAATCATTGAGCAACCAGCTTGATCACTGCAATTGAAGTCGTACACAGACTCAGTCATTACTAAAACTAACACTTGCAAAAGTGTTTACACTAGCCTGTCCGATTACGCACGAATGAGGTACGACACGTCGCTCTAAAGGCTAGCACATTATTTTGCTAGGTGAATGTAACTGAGCATTCAGTGCCAGTGTACTGCACGAGCAAGACCAAAATTCAAGATGATGTGTTAACACGCGACTACATTTGCATGTCATGTGCCGCATTATTGCCAAAGCATCCTGAAAAGCAAATGTGCACATTTAGGGACTGGTAAGTTTCAGGCGACATCACACCCACACACTAATCTAACGACTGTACGTCTTCACAGTGCAGCTAGAAAAACATTTAGCATGAGCATGCTTTCTTCTAGTACTGGGACCCAAAACAAGAGATCTACACAGGAAGAATGGGGAAAGCATGCTAGCGGTTGGGAAGTAACAACAAACAAGACAGTGTCAATGCTCGCATTATGACTGTCATTAAATGTGAAGTAGCTGGCTACGTGACACCCCAATGTTTTCCCTGTTATTCAGTGAATACTTTCACACATGCTGCCACATGGTATCAACAAGTGGGCGCGTGTATCGGCTAACAATAGGTACCTCACTTTCGAGTCTAGAACCACCAGATATTTGAAAAAATGTCAAGGACTTCACTGTTGAAAGCATCAGCCAGTTCAATAGAAGTGACACCTGAAAATAAATTTAACAAACAGCTCACTCCAGGTAATACCTAGGGCAGGCTACAAAAAAAAAAAAAAAGTTAGAGAAAGAGGGCTTAATTACATCCGCACGTAATTATAATTGCGGTGCAATGTCTTTGTCAGCATTTTGTGGCTTTCAAACCTGTCCTCACCGATAAATATATCAACGTTATAGAAAAAGATGCGAACTTGAAGACAAGCTTTTTTTAGTTTAAAACATTTGTCATGAGAAGAGTCAGGAAAACTGCATTACTGAAACTCGTATCTTAAAAATGAGCTCCATACACAAATTGCATCGTTCATTTATGTTTGTTGCACACATACAGTAAGTAAAAGTGGCAGTTTATCACAGCTGCTATTGCCACAATATTCAAAAGACTACAAGCCAGTGCATAACCAGATTGGAACTGGGACACAAGACACTAGATCATTCTAGTTTTCACAACAAACAGTGTGTTTTGGTTAAAATTTGAGCTCGAACGTTTAGGACCAATATATTTTAAGGTTAACAACTTCTTTGACAATTGCTAATAATTGGACAATTTGTAATTGGTGAAAGGCTGCAATTTTGCATTTACAACATAAACACTATATATAACTTAAAATTGAATATCAGTGCTTAGCTACAAGCTTGGAAGACGGCATGTACTGCACATTTCCTGGTATCGACAGTGGCTTTTATTGGAATCTAGAAGGAGCAATATATTTAATGTGAGGCTTCCATTTAAGAATTTTTCTTCAAAGTGTAACAATGCTACTTTGAGTATGCCGCGTACCGTTGCTAAGAATCGCACCCATCATTTGTCGCACAGTCGGAAAGGACAGACCAATAAACAGTTGCCATAAAGGTGGTCACAATGCGTGCGCATGCTTAGAGTGAAGTTGTTATGACTGGCCATAAATTTAAGCACTGCATTTTCTAGAACTACCAAACCCAACAGCTGTCCTTTAGAACTTGTAGGTCTTTGTGAGTCACTGCTCCATTTTTTCCTTGTGCTCAAAGAAAAAAACCAGATGCTAGATGCACCATTTAGCCAGCTAACTAGTTCTTGCAGGTGAATGTTTCGATTGCTTTAAAAGTAGTATAAGTTTGTGTGACCTCAAGCAGCATTAAAATGGTTCCCTTTTAATTAATGCTGTCTGTATCAAACCCCAGGTTTGATGAAATGCATGTGGGTAGGTGACATCCAAGACAAAGTAAATTGCTGACAAATGATTAGAGCATGCTCCAGCGATGATCTCGCAGGCGGATAAATGGTGTGGCCCTTCGCGCCATCATGTTCTTCACCACCAGCTCCATCCTGTGCAGTAATCATTGAAGATTTGTATGTTGAGTGAGACTGCTTGAAGCAGGACTGGGATAGGCACGTCTCGTTCATGTGTCTGCTTAAAAAGAAACTTTAGTTCTGTACTGTGCAGCACAACGTCCTCTGGCATTTGCCAGAACTGATAGCCATTAAATTTTTATAAATAGGCATCTGCCCAAACTATGAACAAAATGCCATTCAATTTAAAAAGGAGTTCTTTTACCAAACAATAAATGTGACATAGATCGGTCAGTTTGATTTTTAAGAAATCTACTGAAATATGGACTAGCGCATAAGTAAAGGTGTGTTAACATGTTGAGCATAAAGAACACTTACCAGTGAGATCAAGGCAAATGCAGCTTTTTTGGGGTGAAAGTACGCGTCAATCTCGATGAAGCTTGTTCAGCCCAGCATCTTCCGAACATCTTGATGCTTGGCCTCCATGTCTCGAAAAGTTGTTTCAAACTGGACCCAAGTGCAAGCTGCAAAAATGTACAACACAATGTGCTTCGTATACTTAGGAGGCCAGACAGTGACAAGGCTCAATCTCTCGAATTAGACATATCTGAATTGTGCTGTACTGTAGGTTACAAAAAATGGTGACATAGTGACATAGAAAGCGCACACAGAACTAGTTGTGTATTTAAATAAAGAATCAGTTCTCAAAACACAAAAACTGCAATTCTGTAGTGCTTCCATCTTTGCGTAGAAATGAACAGATTAAAGAGAAAATTGACCCTGTATAGCAATGTTCATAGCACAAAGTTTTCTACCTAGCAGTAAACGTTACCAAATCAACTAGAAGACAGGGTAGACAAGACACCCAATGTGCAAACTACATGCACCACTCTAGCATCATTTGGTGCATTTACTTAGGGATCCAATATCACCACCATGAATTCATAGAAAAGCAAAAACTGTCATGGCATTTATGAGAAGTCGACAGAATTTAAAGGTAGTCCTACCACATTAGGGCCCGGAAAGTACACAGCGAGTTTATTCTGCGGACATTTCTGTCAAGCATCCAGCGTTGCCTGTAGCAAGACTTTCATTCTGCCGTTATCCGAATCTGCTGGGTCCGAAATGGTATGCTCGATAGTCTGAACGCAATCGACATTTCCTTTTTACAATATATAGAACACTAAGCATCCATACAATAATTATTTGCCAGTCTCCACTACCATGAGAAGGTTTACAGGTGGTCATATACTATGTCCTGTGATAGTCAAGCATATTTGTCTAGCCTGTGTTACGAGGTAAGCCTTACTTTGAGCTCACGTTGTGTGTCAGCACTTGATATTACAGGCCTGCCAGGACCATTCTTCGCGCTCAGTAAGGACAACTTCTGTAGTTTTCTTCATCCCTAGCTTACTTATCTTTTTCGTTACGCTTACTGACCGCATGGAAGTGCTTTTTAAAGGGGAGTAGGCATCACCACGGTTGCATACCATGAGGTAGAAACTTCCTTAGACAGAATTATTCCACATTGCGGAAGCATCCTGTTCTCCACATGCACATACCCACAGTTGCAGTGCACTTGTTCTTGACCCATTTTTGGTCGACTGCTACCGTGATGCTAGAACATAATGTAGTAGTAAAAAAAAACAGTGATGGAAACAAATAAAGGAAGGAGGTGCCCAGCATACAACCAACAGACAAATTAGAATAATGGAAGAAATTTTAAACATTTCATTTATAAACATACAAATGAGAAAATAAATCACTTCTCCAATTATTTAAGTTGCTACTGCCAAGTACCACAACCCAATAGGGAATCGGGCAAAGTGCCATGATCACTGGGCTGGCCGGGGGCTGCAGAAGTGAGATGTTGATATCTGGTCGTTGGTGAGAATCCCATAAGCAACCACGGGGTATGTGGTAGCAATGGAGGGCTGACCAGAGCTCTCAATGCAGCAACCTGGGAGGAAGGCAGCATTTGTGGGCTCGGAGAACAAGGGTCATCCGGCAGCCACCTTCTGATGAAGTCCTTGCTTCCAACACATTTACTTTTCACAGGTAACATCTGCATACAATATAAAAACCACACTGTAGTATGCATTCAACATTGCAAAATCGTGACAAGGCACTCATCATATTGCACAGCTGAAAAACAAATGCAACATGCCTTTTCTTGAAAGAACTGATCAGGCACATCAGCAAGTCACCGGTAAAATAGATTAGCATTATGCTGGTGCAGAAAGCATATTGAAATGTGTGATTAATAAATGTTGCACACAAGGGCTTCCCTATTTTCAAGCAGCTATTGCAGTGTTGGAAGCAACTAAAACAAGTCTGCACCTATTGTTCCATTTACTGTGCTGTACGTTTGCACAAAGGGCAATACAAACCACACATGCACGAAATTGCAACCATGTGTTATTTGTTGGTGCACGTCAAATATGCATGATAGGGTGACTGCTGGTCAGCAGTCAGAAAACAATGAGCAAGAAAAATAAAAGCAATCTATGTGCTCTCTGCAGTGGCACTTAGGCACTATTTCCAAGTGCCATGGCAGGCGTGCTTACATGGTTTCTTAAACTATTTATTCTGCGCTAAATAAACCTCCAAAATTTCCCATGTTCCTTTAGACGTATGTTGATCGAAAGCCGTGGCTTAATTGAAGATGTGCTTCAGGCTGCACGATGTGCAGCATGGTTCCAAATGTCTAGCCGACTATAGCATCTCTGTTGCCTATCTGGGCTCTCTTAACAAAATGTAAATATAAGACATTCCCCATGTCAAGATTTTCGACACATTCAAGGGACTTTGCAGACACCGTTGTTGACACAACCTAAAGAACTGACCGCATGCTGTATTTCTGTCGGTTCCTGGCTGACATTTTTTATCATTTAATTTCCTTGATTCAGCAAGCCTTTCAACTTCGCAAGAGCTGACCAAACCATTTTTGTGCCATAACTTGCCATAACAATCTCCTCATTGCCATGTGAGATATCTTGCACATCAGCAGAGTCATTTGTGTTTTGGTAAAACACAATATGGATGGTCAAATTCTTACACACGAAACGTGTCAGGATAATCGGAGCAGACCTGATTTGTCGCCCAATTCCAAAACCACGACCCTTTCATTTTTACACAGCATGAAGATTGCAGTACACTCATGCTAACCAGGGACATCAAAGTTCGGTCCTGTTGGCCTAAGAAGCCGACAACCAAATTTTAAGGTACCTGTTTGATTTATTTCAACGGAAACCTTAGTGTTCAATTTCACAGTGGCAGTGGGCAAAATTACGTGAAATTTTTTTATCAGCATTTTGTGCCTGCAGAAAATGATGCTTGGAAGACTTGGACCCTTTCTCCTATAGATTTTGCTCCTCCAGCTGGACAACTAAATTCTAAGAACCAGCCATGTGTTTTCAAAGTCTCTGCTTCTTTTGCTTCAGTGTCTATCGCTTATTTTTCAGCTGTTTGACCTCGTTCGCTGATTCACCCAGTTCCCGCGCAAACGTACTCTGTCGGTGAAGTCTGTAGGGGGAGACAATTAAGCTGTGCCTTCGATCACAGACACTTGTTGGAAAGGCATTTGCCAGCTTTTTTAGGAGGTGCTTGTTTTCTTTTATCTTGCGCATATGTCGTAACATCTTTCGAAATTCTGGCACTTGGAACGCAAACGCGTATACAAATATAAGAAATTGGAAGTCTCAGAGATGCGGAGCTAGCGTTATGCATTGACTACTTTACAGAAACAAGTACTCTTATCAAGGGTACCCGCTGGCTTTTTTATAGTGTGCTGGAAATGCTGCATACATGGTAGGGATGCGGCCCGCTCGTAGTCCTGCCGTTTGCCCCGTCTTACTGAAGCAGCCTGCTTCAAAGTGCACAGAACATCCACTTTGGCGTACTGTTTCTATCACAGCGCAGAGAGGCAGTTTATTTCACATTTCACTTGTTCTGACAATTTAATATACATCACGTAGCTTCAAGCTAGTTGGTTCATCGTGCTCGAAATGTGTTTTTCAATTCATGGAGGTTCTGGGTTCAGATATGCACCTGGGATGAATTTCTATTAAAATGCGAAGTTTCCTCGTATATAGCTCTACTTTGTGTCTTCCTGATGTGGTTGTGCATGATGCACCTTTCCACCAGTACCCGAAGATGATTAAAAAAAAGTGTCAGCGCCCAAAACTTTTTTCACAAGGCCGCGTGCCTCCCACATTTCCAGCAGTATTTCTTCATCTTCTGGGATATTAAGTTCCTCCAGTGTCAGGGACCTGCCTTTCGGACACTGATTGCATTCTCCTAAAAGGCACTCTGATGATGATGGAATGTAAACGAAT
The DNA here is from genome assembly GCA_013339685.2 of Hyalomma asiaticum. Classification (NCBI taxonomy): domain Eukaryota; kingdom Metazoa; phylum Arthropoda; class Arachnida; order Ixodida; family Ixodidae; genus Hyalomma; species Hyalomma asiaticum. The sequence continues at coordinate 89,308,606 of CM023489.1, read as the reverse complement.
GCTGAGTGAAGCTCATCAGCATCGATTCTGCGGCCAGCAATGTTTGTAGTTGGCACAAATGGCAGAAACACACACATCATGCTGGGGATAACATTTTACCCAGCATGGTTGCAAGGCGTAGAATTTTGACAAGCCAATACCAGAATCAGGATGGTTGTCTTTGTAAATACGGAATGCCTGTCCAATCGATCTTGTCATGAAAAGCTTTGTTACTAATACTTTGTCTCCATCGACCGTAAATGATAGGACGTCCTTTTTGTTAGGGCTTTGTCTGGAACACTCCACTCGTCCTTTGTCTAGTACTCGCATGCCGCAGATACGCACTCGGGGCTCACCTTCTGCCTGGTGAAAGGATCCGGTCGGTACCACATGCCATGATTTTCTTTCAATTTCCTGGAATTCCCTACTGAAAATATTGCTAGTGTGTGGAGTGGTGGAATCCACCATCCATCATCATGGTGGACTATGGTGATAGCACAATGGAAGCTGGGACGTGATGGATAGTGTACCATGATAGAAGCTGGAACATGATGGATAGTGTACCGCGATGGATTTTGGAACATGGTGGATAGTGTACCATGATGGATGCTGTACGTGATGGACCATAGCGTATGGGCAGGATGGTAGGGGCGCAGCACGAGACAGCATATGAATATATTTAAGATGTGTATCAATAGCAAAATAGTGCGCAATCCTGCAGATACTGTGAAGACAGATGTGCAGCACACAATAGTATAGTTCTAGAGCTGCTGAGCACTATTCAGGGGTTTGATGATAGCCCTTGATGCATGCAGTTTTCCTAATGAGGGTTCTAGAATGCTGGTACATAGTGTGCAAGGGGTGCACGCTATAACAACTCTGGGGTCAAAATTATTTACCAACTTCTGACTAGTATGTTGAAATCCAACCAAGCTTTATTTATTACATATTGGTATTGGCAGCTGTTGACTTCTTTCGCTTGCCTTGGCAGCCAGCTTCTGTAAAATAGCTGCGCAGGTGCTTCTTAACCGCTGCGAGCCGGCTTTCTGCCGGTTGTGCTGGTGGAGGTGTTGGGTGGCTTCTGATGTACTTCTCCATGCAGTCTACGAAACAGTGCAAAAATGTCTTTGTTTAGGCTTTGAAATCAACATTGACATGTGCATGAACATAAGTACTTGCAGGAACACACCAACAATTTAATTAAGATGATGTGCACAGCTCACAACATATTCAACAAACAGTTCAGACAGATGCTGGCCTCGCTATACTGCACTAAACATAGAGTTTAAGATGGCAACACTAAAATTAAATTCACTTCATGTTGCTAATTTGTAGACAAGGTGTAACAATGCAGTTCTTTTGTGATAAAAAATACTGATGAGTCTGCATGGTTTTGGTTGGTATGGTGATAAAACGTCATTAAGGACTCAAAAATATGTCCGAATTAAGCGAACAGTAAACTGTTGATAGTGTCACAAAAAGAATAAACAGTCCTCTTATTTGAAAAATGAACACATAAAAACTGTTCTCATTTTTCACAAAAGAAGTGTACAAACCGAAATTCTTGTCACAAAAGCAGTGTGCAAGCTGGGATTCTTGTTATCTTGTAACTAAATTCTTTCACAATGAGGCCGTGATGCAAGTGCCGTTTTTTTCATCGAGGAAATTTCTTCAAGATACATATATATATACGTGTGTGTGGTGTGTGTGTGTGGCCGGGGCTGGCAATGATCTCCCAAACACCGCAATGTAGCCCGCGATTTGACCTAGCATGTGGAATGCACTAAAATGCTTTCATTCTCGACACCTTGAATGTTTCTGACAGTGTGCACATCACACAAAAGCAACAGAAAAGTAACTAGTGGGTGCTTCATCTTCTGTGCATGAAACCGTGGTCAGTATGAACACTGATATTGCTCCCACAGTTCTGAAGGCTCACGAGCTGCTTATGAACACTGAGGCAAAGCAAAACAATGGTTTGGGGCAGTGTCTAGGCAGGCACGTGTTTTTATGTTTAACACCCCACCAAAATTTTCTTCATGCCCCTTCTTGACCCCTTTCCAGGTACACTTACGCACTGCCTCATAACACCCCCCCTCCTTGAAAAATATTGTTGGCTATACAAGTGGACTGCTGCAACCACTGAGCATGAAATCTTGGCAGCAATAAATGCAATCGGGTGGACAACAACGACAACGAAACAGTTAAAAAATAGTGCCCCAAGAAAAACAGAACTGCCAGGCCTGCTGGTGCAGAACTAACCAGAGGAAGTAGTGACACAATCGTAAAGTGTCCGTGGAACACACATGCAGCCTACGCACAGTGATTAAAAATTACAAAGAGCTGCATGCACCTCAAATTAACCCTGGCTCAACTACGATGCGCTCATATCAGTGACGAATGTAAGCTCTGAAGGTGCACAAGAGCCACTGTGTCATATGCGGTGTTGCAATTAGGCACGAAGCGCTGCTTTTCCTATCATTACTGAAGTTTCTGCTGGTAATGGCCGTGCTGTCTCTTCCACTTTGTTTCGGAAGACATTTTGCCACTGCTGCCCTTTTGTGATTTTCATGGATCATACTAATTAATGTAACAGCGAAGTATATCTCAATTAGTGAGACTCATGATGCCATTAAGTGTGTGTATATATAAAGTATGACACGTAGCACTTCAATAATTCATTCATTGGTCGACGTTTTGGGCAGAGCCTGACGTTTCTATATATATATATATATATATATATATATATATATATATATATAATATATTTCGTGGGGCCAGAAGAAAACAAGTCCAAGTTGTCCAATTTTCCAAATCAACAAGGATCGAACCAGCAAGCTTTTGCTTCATTAGAATGAATAATCACATACTGGATTAAAATAACTTGCTGGAATAGTCTTGACTGACTAAATCTTTTTACAAGGGCAACAATTACTACTTTCTCATTTCTGGTAACTTACTCATCACAATTTCTACCTTTTAAGGCGTGGCAGGCACCTTCTCGCAAGCTCCGCTGATGGTCGGGCATGCCTGCCCTGTAAAACTTCGTTGCGAAGCTTCTGTATTTGTCCATAGGTGCCTCGCCACGTCCAGGGTGCACCTTGCATCTGAAGCGGCTTTCATTATAAAATGCCACTTATTCGCAGGCATCGAAATGCCTGGTCCTATCTGCACCTGCATGAGATATTCACAAGGCACGTAGCTCATTATTCCCTCATAAAATTTACCGTGCGTGTTGGACACTTTAAATTTGTGTGAAGGATAGCATGGACATTAAGGCACACACAAGAGACACTTCATGACACCAGTTTTATTTTGAGTAAACTAATCAGTCACAAAACTCCCACAAGTCTTCATAAACGCAAACGAATTATTGCTTACAGCGCTACCCCAAACATCAGGGACACATTATTCATTACAATTGGGCACAACAAAAGCTTGGCCGGCACTATCAGCAAAGGGGTTGTTGATTTGGTACATTGATGCTTCAGGAATAAGCTTCTTAGTCTCGCTTTTTGCTAGTGTTGACGACAGGAGAGTGAGAAGTTGACAATGTTCCTGGCGTGTCGTCGATGCTGCACAGGCTTGCCGAAAGCTTTCTGTCCCCTGCGTGCACAACGAGCACTTTCCATAGGCTGAACTTCCCGATGCGTCACCTTGATTGTACACCCAGCGTATCTTGCAGCGAACATTTCCGGATATCACCTCCTGCACCTCCCTTTGTTTTCTCTTTACGTAAGTGACTTCTCACTGTGCCTAGAGGTTTCAAAGGGGACACACTGGTAGTCGCAGTGGTCTGGTTGATGACGTCGATTTCTTCATCAGGGGGCATAAAAATGTCATTTCTCAGCTGGACGTTCGATGATACTTCATTGCTGAAGCAGCGAAAGCACGGGTAGCACAAGTAGACCGTTTCTTTCGCAGTCACTGCTCCGGCTGATTTTAAAAGTTGATTCAAAGAAGCAATGTCTAGGTCTGTAACTCTGAAAATTTCGCTTCTTTGCAATGCGCTTCTTGTGCTTGGATAGGTAGTGTGCACAATGCGCTCGCTCAGAGCTATACATTGTCGCCATAAGACGCACAGGAGCAGTAGAGTGAGAGCGAAGCACAAGCACTGTCGGCGTCCGCTGAAGTGTGAACAGCGGACCGAACGTGCGGCCAGTTCAGGCCGTCTGCTGCCGTTATCTGACATAGGCGCGCACATCCGGTTACCGGTTGTTTTGCTTTTGTTTCCTTTAGCGTTCTATACCTTGCTTTGCCTATGGAGTGCCACGTTAATGCGTTCTACCACAGCCTATATATAACTGTGCCTGCCGGATTATTGGCGACCCCATTGAAAGCGGCCGTCGTCGGAAGTATGGCAGTGGCGCCACTTACGTATGGGTCTAAGGCGCGCTTTGTGAAAATTTGCGAAGTGGGCGCTCATCACGCTTCTGTACTAAAAAAACAAAGTATGAGTGATGGTGGTGTTCGGCATGAGGAGGTATTTTTCAGCTTTTCGCCGGTGAGAATGTGGTCAGCAGAAAAGTGTATTTCCAGAAATTGCTCATTGTTCATGGCTGCGACGGGTGCATTTCAGTTGGGTGGAAAAAAGTATTAGAAGCATCTGAAGAATTAGGATTTAGGTGCATCGCAAAGAACGCCAGATCGTCGAATTTAATCCGCAGTCCCTCAGTACAGCACACCTATGATTATGTCATGGTTTTTGCACGTGAGCTTTTTTTGTGATTCTCGACAGCCACGCGAGTGCATCATCTACTTTTGCTTGGAAAACATTTATTAACTGTTATATACAAATTAAAAAGTCATCGCTCGTCGTATTATTCAAGAAATAAATCATGACACCCACTCGTACAAAAAAATGCTTCATCACAGGGTCCATTGTCGAAGGTACTCACTTGGTACTTCAGGTGCGTGTACGTTGTGTTGTGCGCCTGCTCGGTTACAGCTTGAGGTACTTCCTCGTCAGCGGTTTCCTAGCGAAGTTTTTTGTGCACATCGGTTTTGTCAGCTGAGGCGTAGTTGCTGAGCAGAGGCTTGATGAATCTGGAGCACACAAGTTCGATCAAATCCTGGTGGTGCTGGTGGCCACCCGCCGTGCACCTCAGAAAGGCTGGATCCTGCCAGGGCTGGTACAGCTACATCCAGTAGCGAAGCCAGGGGCCTTCGGAGATTTGGTGTTTCCTGCAGTGCAGTGCTAGTGAATATCCTTAGCGTGTCTAGGACGTAAAGAAGCTCGTCGGAGGGGTACAGCAGTCCGCCCCTGTCCTGCTGCCTGGTGAGCTGTTGCAGTGGTTGGCTGCTTGGAGCTTTGCTGGCTATTTCGACGCACATATCACATCCCATGTGTTCTCTTACCAGTCGTGCTATGTACCCGCCCATGTACACTGTTGCTGTAACCTGCAAGGTCGGCAAGCTGGCTGGCACATCTTTACTTTCAAGCGCGTCCAGGACGTGAATGGTAGCTGGTGGTAGTACGGATAGCTCCTTGTGTGTGCGGACTGCAGTGGGGAGCGCGTCGCTTTCTGCGAGCTCTCGCTCGTGCAGGATGTTTCTACATTCAGGCGCGGCGACGATTCCTGTTTTTAGTAGCTTTTCCAGGCCACTCATCGTAGAGCGAACATCCAGATGGTCGTTCGAGCCTAAAGAACGCCTCAGTGTGCCAAGAAGGGACTCAATAGGGTCGCTGTTGAATTTTCGTGTTAGCACAAAGAGAAATTTTTCTTCTGTAAGTAAGTGCTGAACGCAAGCGACCGTGGAGTACGTCGTCAGGAGAAGTGCCTTGTAGGTTTCTGCCGGGAAGAAGTTATTTGCGGAAGGCGACTTGTTTTTAAGGTCTTCGACGTACATGGGAAAGCTTAACTCTAGCCATTCAAGGCGGCTATCGTCGGGGTCGCCGTAGTGTTGGACATCGGGGTTGTTTTGGTGAATGTGTTGCACCGTGTTGCTGGTGTCGTGAAGCAAGAACCAACGGTAGATGTTCTTCATGAAATTTATTGTTGGTCTTGCTGCTGCAAAGGTGGGATCACAGCTGTGCCCTGCCTGCCCTCTTAAAGATTCTAACGCCGCCGTTACGCTGGGAGAGTGAGTGAGTGAAACAACTTTATTGACGATCCGGCATAAAGGGGGGAAGGGGTAGGGGAATTAAAGCGAAACACTGGCGTGCTCGGACATCCCGGAGCGGCAACCTACTCGCGTCAAACCCGTGGGGGCGCCGCTTTCGGCCGCTGGCGTGCCAGGATGCTAAGCATGTGCTGGACCACGTCTCTGGTTGCCTGGCTCACGGCTGGTGATCTTGCTGCTGATGGCAGTTGGCATTGCTTCTTCTTGGTTACCCGGCGGTGGCGCACAGTCCCAGAGGAGGTGTCTCTGGGTGGCTTGCGCCTTCTTGCAGTGTTGGCATATATCGGTGGTGTATACCTCCGGGCAAACGTGCTTTGCCCAGACGGGGGTCCATATGGCTTGTACTTGCAACTGCCGTAGTGTGGCTGCTTTGCTGCGTTGTAGGTCTCGGTGAGGCGGTGGGTAGAGGCGTCTGCTCGTTCTGTACCACTGCAGAACGTCGCGGTAGGTTGTGATGGAATACTCTTCGTCTTCGGCATCGGGTCGTTGCGGCTCCGAGGAATGCGTTGACGGAGACCCGCGGCTAGTTAGCGCGTGTGCCTCCTATCTGCCTCCTCGTTGCGGTTCGGGCCCGCGTCCAGCTCCCTGGCGTGGGCAGGGAACCACTTGACGGTAATGTTGGTTTCCGGTCTTGCTTTCGTTGAACATACTCTTGCAGTGGTTCCATGGACGTTGTTTGTAGCAAAGTTGACTATTGCCGGCTTTGAGTCGCTGAGGACCGTGCGGCAATCCGGGATCGCTAGTGCCAGTGCGATTGCAAACTCCTCGGCTTGCGTGGGCGACTTGCACCGTATGCTTCCCGACGTTGTGAGTACTCTGGTGTCTGCAGCGATGACTGCTGCTGCGTACATGTTTGGCCGGTGGGGATACTTCGCCACGTCCATGTAGTACGCGCGCGGATCATTGGCGTGACCCTTTGTGAGGGCCGTGGCTCTTGCCAACGCTGGGAGAAAAAATTTCCAGTGCACGCCTGACGTTCATTTTTTCTATGTTACTTGGAAAGACGTGCTTCCTGGTCAGCTTTCGCACGGGTTTGACGATCAATTCTTTCTGCAGCTCGTAAATTTTCTTCAAATAACAGGAAGATACCTCTCCGTCTGTGCCGATGTCTCGCTCCAAAAACTGAGATCTGATGTTTTTGAGGACATGGCAGCTGTCAAAGCTTAGAAATAAAAGCCTGTCGGAATCTGCCGGTTGCTCTATTCTGTAAGTCAAAAATCCGCCGCAGAGGTCTTTGAATGCACCTACGTTCACTTTATGGTTGTCAGCCACAAGCCTAACCACTTTGAAACCCGATGCCTTTACGTTCTTTATAACAGCCCGAACCAGCTGCGATAGCTGAGAACCAGTGAGGCTCTTCGTGAAAAAATATGAAACTGGGATCCTGTACGAGGTCGAAAGGCCATTTATGACGAAACACAACGAGTTTGCCAGCAAGGGCTCATTCGCTGGGTCGTCCGCTCCTCCTACGTCAACATGGCCAACAAAGCAATCTTGCTGTTGTGCTGTAACTTCGGCTTTATGCGCATTTCGTCCATGATCAGAGAACAGTGTCTTGAGGCAGGCAACATTAATTTTTCACTTTCTGCTTTTAAGCGTAGCTTAATCAATGAATTAAATCCTGCTTCTCCACTCGCGCACCCAAGGAATTCTTGGAGAGAGTTGTCCTGCTGGGTAGCTTAAGCAAACCTTCTTTCCTGACGTGTTCATAGGCTTTCGTTGACAGAAGCCTCATTATGATGCAGTGACGCACAACGTCTTCCGACCTTGTCGGTTTTTTCCGCCTGAAATTAATTATTTGATCCCAAAGGAAGACAGCCGATGTGTCTTTCTGGTTTGCTTGCTGCCTTATGTACGACATATCCGCAAAGTTGCAGTCTTCTTTGACTTTTTCTAGTTCTTTCTTGTACCTGTCAACAGTTTTCTGGAGTCTATCAATTTTTCCTTTTATTTCTCTTTCTTTTCTCAACCATTTCGCTCTCTCGGTTGCGTGGAAACTTCGAGCCTCTTCATCTTTCTCTGTCTGCGCCTCTTGGACAACCATATGAGAGTCGTTGTCTGAGTTCTCATCAAAAGTTCTTGGTGGCGCGCATTGCTGCTCGCCATGCAGGCAGGCAGGCAGGCACAGAACTTTATTTTGGTCCTGAGAAACTGCAGTTGGACGTCCCCTTCTAGGGGGATCCTGTAGCAGTTGCGGGCCGCTCCCACGCAGGGACAGGAAGACCGTGGCCCTCCGCCCTCTCGCAGGCTCTCTGGACAGCCCGAAGTTGAACCGAAAGGTCGCCGCTTCTCAGGGCTTCCTCCCAGTCCTCTTTGCTGAACTCTGTGTCACGTAACGCAGGACATATTGCCAGAGCATGTGAGCTAGTGAGCAGTAAGCCTCTCCGCAGTTCGGACAATGCGGTTCAACGTTGGGCGAGAAGTTACTAAACCTGCCTCGCGAAGGGAAAGACCCCGTTTGAAGATGAATGTGCACTTGGTTATTCCTCGGGGAGTATTTCATCCTCCATAGGCATCTCTGTCGCACCTGCCAAATTATTCACTTCTATGTCCTTTGTAGGCTGGTCTTCGGGATGTTGCTCCGTTGGGCTGTCCGCTGCAGACACACCTACAACTTCCGAGGTTCTCTGCGGAAAGGGCGTTGGCACTACGCCCTTATTTAGACGGCACCCATGGCCATTCACAAAATCTTCGTCTTTAAAGTGTTTGCTGCGCACCCTTGAGTAGTTGGAAGTTACATTTGGAGTCCAGTCGCACCTATTAATTGCCCTGATCCATGCTTCTCGCAGTGTGGACTCGGCAGGGATTTCGTGAAAAGATACACTCGGGCACCTTTTTTTTCCCATGCGATTTACAGTTGGGCACGCAGCAGCATGCCATCTTGCTCTGCTAGGATAAAAAATGCAAACTATTTTTGCCTTTCCATCTTCCAGAAGCCATATGCACAGCTCAGGCGAAGATGGATGCTTGAATCGATGAAAAGATCGCAAAATACGATTTATAACACGGAACGGAATGTCGCAGGAGCCAACGTTTCGATAAGTGGACTTGTCTTCGTCAGGGCATCGATGATACTGTCACGTGGTCGTGACACTCGCAGCGCTCGAGACGAAGCACGCAGGACTCAAGGTGACATCAGGCGAACTGTTTATTGGGCAAACTTGTGCCCACCAAAACAAGGCCAATCACAATTCACAGCAACAGCGGCGTGAACAGTCGTCGGTCGACGGAAAGACTGACAAGCGGCGCAGTGCGTCGGCTTTTATACACACGGCTTAACGCGTTCTCGCATTATCTCTGGAATTCCAGAAGTTACTCAAGCGTGCGCATCAGCGTGCAAAGTTTCAGGAATTGTCGACACGGTTCCCGAAGTGACATGCAAGATAAACGCGGCTTGCGTTGGCATAACAGGAAGTGATAACTGTGCTCGCTGCAAACAATCAAAGCAAGCGCGCGATTCTCAGGAAGGTGATAACGGCGTTCACGAAAACAACCGCACGTGTCAATACAATTTATCAGCATTCTTTGAGTAAATCTTTAGGTAAATAGTACACAGGCTGTAATGAGGTAACGTGTTCTGAACATGTCAGGTCATACACCTTCAGTAGTGGGTTGTATATAGGCACCTTCACGTCATGAACACATTGTTAAAGGTTTGCACCATATGTGTGGGTGACTTGTTCTGTGCCCATCAAGTTAAGATATGCAGACATGTCACACAAAAGAAGTCCATCTTGCAACTTCAGGCATGCTGCAGACACCTTGATAGCCGGAAGGTTGGAGCCTGGAACAGGTTGTGCCACACAGCAGGGAGGGTCTTGTGCAGCACGGTCTTGAAGAAAGCAGTTGCACGAAGCCATTAAAATTCACATAAATGTTGAGTTCTCAACACTGTCCAATGCAAACGTTTACGGGACGCGAAACTGTCGAAAAATCTACATTACCACGTAGGCTCGGAACATGGCCTTGGATTAAATGTTGTGGCCTTTACATTGCAAAATACCTCGATGCACTGAAACGTGTCTTTTCTTTCTTTTTTTTTTTGAGGCTACATTCTGAGGCTAAATGACAATTTCAAATTTTCGCGCGTTGCGCGTCCCGCAAGCTTTGCTGTGAGTGTACTTGTACTAAGGTAAAGAAAAAGATGAAACGATAAGTACCGGAGTACTTATCGCGCCTTTGATGGCGGTGGTCCATCCATGGTCGCTCATACAATGTTCAGGGCTGCGGCTCGTTTCCGTTCGAAGGGTTCGCCACGATGTGCAGCGGCAGATTCGCGTAATAAGAAGCACTGGTAAACGCAAGAGACGCACACAGTGGAAGGAACACTTCACTTGCAACGAAAATGCAGCACGAACTGCTTGAAGATGGAAATGCAACGGCCCCAACAAGTCCGAACACGAATAACCGTCTGATTGTGTCAAGCGGTAATCATTGCACTATAGTGGCCTCATTACGGCACGATGCTTTCTTTTACAAATGCTGTGACGTGGCTACAATTGTGCAACTGCCACTTAAAATAATAAAAATAATTGAATGGGCATGGAAAGCACGAAAATTAATTCTTTCCGAGTTTGTGTCATTCGAACGCGAAAACGGCACTATTGCGGATCACTGAGGTGCAATACGCGCGAAAATGGAAAGGTACTTACACGCATTTGCAAGGAACAGCCTTTTAAACAATCAAATATAGCCATGCTGATATTACAGCTCAGGCTGTTATATGTAGTCGTTGCTATGACCTAAATTTGTAGAGATGGTGTCCGTCACCGCCGCCGGTGTCTGTAACCGTGATCGCTCGCAACGAAAAAAAAAAAAAAAAGAGCTTCCATGCCTGCGTGGACCTAGCACAATAATAGCTAGTAGTGGCATGCACCTGTGACTCCCATACCTGCCAGGTGTCCCGAATTGTCCGGGAGACTACAGAATTTTGATGGTTTTTTACGATTGTACGACTGAAACAGAAATATACTGAAAACGTGCGCGTGTTCGGTCGCAGCTACGTGACACCGATTGACATCATGATCAGTGAAGAGCCTGAGCCTAAAAAGCGTAGCCGGTCAAGCGGGGAATTGAAATTCCTAGTGCTATCACTTCTGCTCTTCATATCACATGAAGCTCCTAGTATGACATGGTCACTGCCTGTGATTACATTGGGCGGCGTCAGCCACGTCAAAGATTTAGTGATATGGAGCAGCTAAGTTGTTGGTGGTTTTGAAACAAAAACTATACGATTCCTGCTCCGTTGCAACTAAATAAAAGATTCAGTCATAGAAAATGCGTGCGAAATATGCTCCCTCAGTTTGGGTGTTGGATATGACATATGTGATCGTGCTGTGACATCGGTTGACGCGGTGGCGCATTCGTGCGGTTACGTTATTGTTATGACCGGTCCGTCTCTTTCTGACCATAGCGGGGCAGCGACGGATGGGTTGATGCGGTGTTGTTTGTGGGCACCGGCTTGGCAGCCGGGCTGCTCGATAATGCCTCAGCCGCAATGTACAGGGAAAGGAACTCGGACTGGCAGGTTGTGAGCTGAAAGAATGAACTGTGCTGAGTACGTACGTACGGTTATATAGGTGTTCTCTGTACGTACGTTGAGTATTGCGCACGGACTGCTCGGACACTGCGATAATCGACAAGGTTGCACTGACAATGACGGGTGCACCGGGTGCACTGACGACGCCGCGTGTAGTCTCGGTTTCTTGCTGAGACTGAGCTTCCTAGCTCCACGGACGGCCACTGTTCCACATTCTAAGGTTCCATCGCCGTGGATAACGAAACGTTTCCTTCGAAGGCCGTCGTCAACCAGCTCTGATCGTAAACGGAAAGGCTGCTGCCATCTCTCGGCCCCGATTTCTTTTGTATAGACGGTTTCGCTGTTTGTAAACAAACAGGGATGCGCCGAACGGTGTGCCCAAGAAGACTTCTGGTGCAGTACTTCCGGTAATACTTTTTCAATGGGCTCGACGGTGTTTGCCTGTTGCATTTGATTTTGTTGCTCTATTCATTCTGGCGCATTCGTTCAGATGTGTTTAGAGCGATGTCTAGTGACTACATGAAGGGGCTCGACGACGTCGCACGAGAGAGGTACAAGCAGAAGCTGCAGTGGCGAGGAGAAGGGTTGCCTGATCCGCTGGACAGGGAAGTTGTAGCCCGAAAGGCAGCTATGTGAATTGACAAACGATATGTGTGACTGCATGTCAGCCGATGTTGCTGAGAAAAGTTATGTTAACTGCAGGATTCTTGCGAAAAGTAGGCAAGATTGCTCGGTTTTAGCTTATAAGCCTGTTAAACAGCAGTAAAATGATGATAAAAGGCGACAAGAAGAGAGCAGGTCGAGTGTGATGAAGCATGACTAGTTTTCTTAAAGTCACAGGTCAAACCGATAGCTAACTTTACTGTGCCATCACCGTGTAAAAAGGTTGTAATAATGAACATCTCTTTTTCACATAAGGGGTGGAGTTGTATACGGAACGCCACGTCGCATAAACGCGTAACGTATACGTTTTATCACACGTGTTCTAAGCTCCCTGAAACGGCCTAGTTGACACACGCAAAGGTTTGGTCTAGGCACACATCACGATAGAACGTTACATTAGTGCGCTCGTGTCCCACCGCGTACTTTTTAATCCGAGAGAATCCGGATTAAAAAGTACCCGGTGGGACACGATTGGAATCGATCGCGATCTAAAGTGTTCGGTGCGACTGAAATAATATGAAACGTACTCATTAAGTAATAAACTCAGGTGCGGCTGAGTCACGCGAAATACTATGGTTTGCTTACGAGTACACTATTTACGAATCAAACTTTAACGTTAACCGGCCCACATGTATAGTCCAAGCTCACACCGAAAGATACATTAGCCAGGATGCGACAATGTCCATTCGCGGCAACACGACAGGCGACACCGACGCCAAACCACTCGCATGCGTCACTCTCATAAAAAAAAAAAAAGAAAAAGCAAATGCACGGCGTCACTGTAATTGGCAACGAAACGTGGGCGCCGCGACGTATACTGCGCGGCGATTTATTCTGAGCGCGGCTGCTTTGGCCCCCGAATGCTGCTTCGAACAGTACACATCACTATATAATAAGGCTCCAACTACAAGAAACACCTTTACGATGGATTGTTTGCCTTAGCCAGCTTTCACGGTTTGCTGTCCACTTCAGGCGTCAGCGCGATTGTCTGTCATGGGTGGAATGCGACGGCGTCCGATGTGTACCCTGTAATTGGAGACCTTAGACTAACGTCTGAGCATCGCCCCTGTGCCGTTAGAGTATGCGCTGAGCCTTATTTGCCTTTGATGAAGTGGGCAGAACAAATCTGGGCCCTCTTTGCGGGATTCCAGTTCTCTCGCCTGGTCGCTGCGCTCTTTCCGCTTCATCCGTCGGGAAACATAACGTTTTGACTTGCGATAGCAAATTAGTTGCGGACCGCAGACTGCATCCTGGCACCACACAACAGCGCCCGAGTCGCCAGCGCTTCATCGTAATAATTGTATCAGCTGAAAACATCGAAACACAAGCAGCTGCGGCCACCGACGCACGCTGAAACCACGCGAAAGCAAGGTAAACAGGAAGTTTTCTAGGGCGCGTTTCCGGTGAACGCACAATGTTGCCAGAGAACTGCAAGCGCTGGCGAAACCGTCTATAGCCTTCGAGATTGGCGCGCCTCTGCGCCATTTCGGAGCCTATGTGTTTACATACTTTGTTGCGACATTAATACGGGTTGATATCGCCAAGGTTAGCTGGCGACTCACCAGTTGGCAACTTGAGCGTTGCAAAATGATGTCGACTACGGGGGACCCCCCTTTCCATGCACGGGCCCTATGGGCCACAGAGTTTCCTACTAAAATACTAGAGGGAAATCTGGCGCTAGTGTCTACGGGAGTTTCAAACAAGGCGTTGAGCCAGCATGGGAATGATGGGTATGACATGGATTTGCCTAATCTTCGTTTTTCTGGCTTCATATGGCTTTGCCACTTTAAAAAAAAAAAGAGGTCGTTTACGACAAAATAGTGCTCTAAAACGGAATTCTTTGGAATAACTATGTACGTGCGCAGGTACTAGTTGCTTTTTCAGCGGTAAAAAAAATACTGAACGCTCAGAAATATGGCAATATTATGCGATGTGGCAATGGTGCCTCCTCTACTTATGCCCAGATTTAGCGGCGTCCATGAATGTTTAAGTTCCAGATATAGTTGTGTTCAAACTTAAAATAGAGATTTTTGCTCTTGTAAGTGACGTGCTAACGTTTTCAAGTATGTAAAAGGTAGGTGCATCTTCTAAATCTAACAAACGTACTTTCACTCGCTTCTTTAAGCGCAGTGCAAGCGCTCCACTGCCTTTTTACAAACTATATGCGGCAAGCCGCTGCGCCAGGCCGTAGCAGAAGCGCAGTATCGCCCCTCGTATGGTGTTTAGTTTCGCGCAAAAACGTGATGTTAAATAAGCAACCGTGCCGTTAAGTTCCGTCGGAAACTGCGCTTGAGCCTTGATCTGAGCTGGCTTTTTGAGCGTCGTCTGCAGGGCGCGTCTGATTATCGCCAAATGGGTGTCTACTACGCATGATAACTGTGCGTCTACTTGGTGCATTCGGTCAGCGTTGAATCAGACAGCGGAATTGAAATGATCTAGTACAGGGTATACGGACAGCCTTGTCAAAAGGGATGTATGTGAAAGCAACCCTACGCTTACAAATTCTGTCGCACCTGATACAAAAGAAAAAAAAAACAGCAAAATTGCATCGATGAGGTTCGCGAGACGAAGCGCAAATATTTCTTAAGTTGGGTAAAATACCACTGCAAATAATGTATAGCCATCCATCAACAAACACAACAACGAAACAGACTGCACGGCCCCTCATTGCAAACGACTTTAGTACATGTGACAGTATGATGATCTCTAGCGGTAAAGCCGCTGCCTTCATCGTGTAATGAAAAAGTGTAGTAATGTCACTCGCGTAAAGCCGCTGCCTTCATCATGTAATGAAAAAGTGTAGTAATGTCACTCGTGTCGTTGACGCTAAAGGAACAGGAATAAACAAATCCACCAGAACGTTTGAAGCCGCGGGCACGAAGACTAGGCAAATTCAAGGACACCACCCACACTCAAGGACACCACCCACTCAAGGACACCACCGCACACCATCTCCTGGGCAGACCCGCGACAATGGGACGGTTGAAAAGTTCAAAAAAGTAGCAACATATACGTTTACGCGACACCTCCCCTATACGAACAAAGAGTGTCGCCACTCTTGACGAACTGAAATTAAACTCTGAAGTCATAAACAAGGACATGATGTGCTTCCCGCCCCCTAAGAACGTGTCATGTACAGTTACAAGAAAAGGGCACATAACATGCAAAAAGGCGACCCGCGGGCGAGTAAGTGTACAAAACATTCTACAACTACAAGATACTGGAACACTTATACATGATGGCGAAATGCACATGCTCAAAAATAAAACTTATTTTAAAAAACATAAACTGCTAACTGGAGTTCTGACGCGCACATCCCAGTATGAAGGTACACACACCGAGGCACACAGAGTTACAAAAGGAGTTCAACTCACTCAACATCACTGGAGTAAGTCTCGGTGTCACTGTCACTAGCCCGGTACCTTTTCGGTTCGATGTCGGATGACTGGTCCCTGTGTTGTGCCCGCGGATGAAAGTAAACCTCGGTGGCACTAGTCCAATGTTTGCTTTGACCGTGGTCACTCGAGGGCGGGGGGAGTGACTCTTAAATTGAAAGGAAGAGAAAAGTGCGCCCGTAACTGTCTCTCACAGGGGAGGACACCTCAACAGTAGCGCACAGGGAAGGGGGAAGGGAGTCGAAAGAATGTGGGAGAAATATAGAGAAGAGTGGCATGAAAAAAAGAAAGAAAAAAATAAAATACAAGAAATGGAAAAAGATTAAATAAATAAAGTGCGGGGGGTTTCTGACCTCGTCTCTTAAAATCGTCCACGCAGTCCGGCGGCCTCTATGAACTCCAGCAGAGCGGTGAAAGCACGCCCGGCAGAAGATCGAGCGCACGCAGGAAAGAGAAGGTGCGCTACAGTCGACCGGGGTAATCCTAGTCGCCTGTAGGCAGGAAGTAGCACCTGTCTGTGGGCATCAGCATTGGGGTATCTCAGGGGATGTTCGAGCGTCTCTTCATCGGCGCAGAAGGGTGCCTCGGCTGGTGAGTCGGTGCAGTCGTTCCGCGGTGCGGTAGCAGCCAATGCGGAGACGCAGGAGGAGTGATCGGTCGCGGCGAGCCAAGCCTTTGTAGGGCAGGGGGCAGGGACCATTGCCGGCAGCCACACGGGTGTCAGGATGAAGTTCCCGGGTGCTGCGGACGATGTAGAGGCGGGCGACGTCCGTCTTCGTGACGAAGGTCTTAGCCAGCACGTGCGGGGCGTGTGCGTCGCGCGCGGCGCGATCGGCGAGCTCGTTCCCGTCGATGCCGATATGAGAAGGCACTCACTGGAACGTGATGTCGCAGCCGTTTGCTACTAGTGCTTGCAGTTTGCGGCAGTCGCTGCACCAGTAGGAACCGGCCGTGCTCGTGTTCGAACGATACAAGCGCTGTGTGAGAGTCCGACAGCACAGCCACTGCACTGACCGAAGAAAGTTCCGCGAGAAGGTCGGCGGCGAGATTGATGGCAGCGAGTTCCGGGGCGGTTGTGGAGGGGGCCGTCAGTGCAGAGCCGTCAGCGAGCACGGATCCGTGGGTGAACGCGAGAACGCGTCCGCGAAGCCGCTCGTTCAAAACCGCCGCCGCCTTCTGGAGCATCGCGGCCACGTGTGTGCGGATGATGGTGATAGCAACTTTATTATTCCGCTAGATAAAGAGGCCCCCTACTCCCCGTCCCTGGCACACAGGCCTAGGTGACGGGGGCTGGCACCTCCGCGATTAGAAGCAGGCGCCGGCGAAGAGGTCTTGACTCCTTGCAGATTCTTCCACCAGGCACATGGCGTGCTGCTGTGCAGCGGGGTCCTCGCTCCGCAGCAGGGCTTCCCAGGCCTCTCTACAATTTATATTGGATTTAGTCCCTGGGGAGCTATCACACTCCCACATTATGTGTGGGAAAGTTCTGATAAAATTAACAAATAAATGTTCACTCTGTTTGAAGTTCACTGTATACGATCAGCCTCGAGAAAACTAAATGCATAAGCACCATAAGCAAAAAGAAGAGGCACAAGAAAACACAAGTCTAAATATATGCGACAGTTTATGGTTTATGTGCTTATTAAATGGGGAGGCAGCTGAAGCTTGAAAGTTCCTTAAAGGGCCCCTAAACCACCAAGAGGTCGAAATTTAGTTGTGGTGTTGCTTTTGTGGCAGTGTCCGCAACAAACACGTAGCAGCAAGAATTTTTCGAAACGGTGCCGATATAGCCGAGTTACACGCATTTGATTAGTACAACGCCCACTTGCTTGTTTCGCTCGCTCCTGCGCCCCACCGGCCGCTTGCAGGTGCCACCTCCTCGCCGAGTGCTCCTCCGAATGTCACGTGACATGCATCGCCGATGACGCGCATCCGGTTGGCGCGCCTCTGCCAGGCTCCCGCGTTCGCGCAGGTGTTTTATTGGTGCTGTGCCAATGCTCTCTGTTAGCGCTATCCGTCGTGTTCTGACAACTTCTGCAGTTTCTAGTCAGCTGTACCTCACTTGCACTTGCATAGCGCAGCGCATTTACGAATTCACACGCGAACACCACACGACCGACACACGACGAGGAAAACAAACAGGCAGGGAGCACGCGCATTTGTTAGCAGACTAAACGGAAGTCGACAGTCCTCCTTCGACCAATCAGCGGAGCTCAAACTCTTCTGACGTCACCAAAAACCACAGTGTCGTTGCGGCTAACTTTGGTATGCCGCAAATGGCTGGAGAGGCGCATGGGATTGTTTTTCGAGTTTGTGGTGCCGCCGCGGCGCGTAGCGCTGCTGTATTTGACATCGTTGATCGTGACGGCGTTCTCAACTTCATGCGCATGTTAACTTGAAATGTTCGAAGACATGTCGAGGGTGGTTTAGGGGCCCTTTAAACGATTCCATGAAACAGGTGAATTGTAGAAATTAAACACTTCCTTAAGTAAAACAAAGTAAGTGAATGTTAGGATACGGTGATGTGTTTCTGCATGCAGAATCCGGAACGGAGGGTATGTGGGGACAAACCGAAAACTTCTAAAAAACCGAAAACCAGGAACAAGAGCAAAAGGAAAACATGTGTTTCAACAAGATAAAAAAAAAAACACATGAAAGTCGCACGAACCAAAACTGCTTTGCTTGGAGCGATTACTTCATCTGCCGCGACGTATACAATAAAGCCCACCACATGTGTATTTACAAATACACAATTCTAAAGAAAATACAGAGTAATACATGCTATAATAAACCCGGCACAGACCAAAGTGAGGGAATGGGCACAACAGAACGCACAATGAGTGAAATAAACGAATGGCTAGAACCGGTACAAAGCTTTCAGGAAAACCTTTAGAACTGTGGGAATACGTTGAGGCTCATCTGTTCAGTTCACCTATAATGTCTGGTCCAAAGAAGTGCAGGGCTGCCACTTTTTCACTATGCTGAAGCTTGCAGTCGCAAGTTCCGTGTCCTTAGACTATTCAGGGGTTCTGACTTTGTAAACTCGTCAGTTTCAGCAGATACCGATGCCTGTGCGACACAACCTGTACGTCCGAAAAACCTCTGCCGAGTGAAATCCGCTTTGCTTGCCTCACCCCAGCTCCCTAGGAAGAAACATGCCAAAGAGGTATGCGAAGCAAAACGGATTAGTGCAGCCCACGCAGCTCCCCCCCCTGCCGCCGTAGGCTTGGATGTTCGGCGGGCTCCTGTGCCTGCTGCGCGAGGTAGAAAGTTAACAAAGGCTTTTCTTTACCTTCCAATGTTTTGCATATACGGTATTTGCTCATGCATAACTTATACCGTGCTTACTCGCGCATACCACTTAACTCGTGTATTTTTTTCTCCACGAATCTAGGAGTTCCAGAAGGTGCGTAAATTACATGGGAATACTTCAGAAATATCGTGTAAAGAATCTTGACGCGTGCTGAGCTGAGATGTATCGAATGAAATGTATCACAAAAACAAAGGTAGCTTTCACTCAACAGAATGCGTAACTTAACAGCCAAATTCATTCGTGGGCTACATTCAAGCATTAGCGGATGTGCGACTCGGTATTGTCGTCACTGGTGCTGTCAGCGGCGTCGCCCAACTGCAGTATCAAGCTCGACTCATATTCACGTGTCGAAATATTCGTGGCGGCAGGGCTCCCATTTAATCGGGAAATGCTATGTTGAATTTGTTTTGTCGCTATCGCCAACATGTCACTACTAAACAACCAAAATGCGACCGGCTATGGCGAAGCCTGGGCTACCGAACACGCAATACTAAAAAAAGGACAGTGCTAGCCTGCGCCACGTGGCCCTGTGTGTCATGGCAAGGGCATAACGAAAGGGAAGGGGTCAAGGGCTCGTTCTTTATTTGTTAGAAACAACTGAATGAGCAAACAGACAATGAAGCCTAGGAAAACATAGGGGAAGTTAATTGTGGTATTGTAATTGTGGAGAAAGTAGAAAGGAATTAAAGTGGACGAAAAGACAAACCTGCCCTCGGTGGGACCCGAACCCACGACCTTCGGATGTCGCGTCCGATGCTCTACCAACTGAGCTACAAGGGCGGTCGTCCCCCCGTCCACTTTATTGTGTATTTATGTAGGTATTATCCTGGGAGTGTTAGGCAGCGCCACTCGAGGCCAAGGCGGCGTGTGTAGAACACACTTTCTTGCCAGGAGGCGTCACGTAGAACGTGAACTTAGACGAGATGGCTGCTGCCCAATAAGCCCTCGCATGTAACCTAAGGCACCAAGTCTGCCGCAACGAGGCCCAAGCTATGAAATAACGAAAGGGAAGGGGTCAAGGGCTCGTTCTTTATTTGTTAGAAACAACTGAATGAGCAAACAGACAATGAAGCCTAGGAAAACATAGGGGAAGTTAATTGTGGTATTGTAATTGTGGAGAAAGTAGAAAGGAATTAAAGTGGACGAAAAGACAAACCTGCCCTCGGTGGGACCCGAACCCACGACCTTCGGAAATATAACTTGCGCAAGGGCATGCAAGTTATATTTTTGCGTAAACCGTACATAAAGTTTGGAGTGCAGAAATTACGTGTGGGCGCTAATTATGCAAGTGCACACGGTACGTAATATATATTAACGTTGTTTCAATTACAAAAGAAATGATTGCTTCCGATATGTCGGTTGTACTTCCCAATGTGAACAACATAGGCGCGAAAATATTATCTCGCATGCAGCATTGCTGTCCTGTAGTGGCGAAACCAGCTAGAATGTCTGGACAGTATACACAGCCTACTTATATTATTTTGCAAATATTGCTATGACAACAGATAAAGTGACTTGCTATGCCATGCATGTGGGCTCAGAGGCCATTAGCATGCCGCTGGGCATTTTGGACTATGTCATAGCGTTTTAGATGTAGTTTGCTCAACTTCCAGTGTGCAAGTTCTAGCATACTTCACATGCACTTAGCTAGAACTTGCACAAATCAACATTTGTGTAGATTACAGAGATAATTTTTTCTGCTGCGCTGAATAGAAACGCAATGACTTTTCTGAACTAATTCGCGGCACCGAGTCGAGCTAGTGGTCCCCTCATATTGGTAAAACTGGAAATATATCACGTGTACTTGCCTCCTGATATATTATGTGTACTTGCCAATGTTACCAACATTGATGCTGCAACTCTTGTGTGTGGATAATATTGTCCGACACAGAACATTGGAAGTCCACATTGGTGATGCAGTGAGATTGATTGGACCATATATACAGCCTGCCGCCATTACATAACCAATATTGATAGGACTATGTGGAAACTGACCCATCATTACCATCCTTGTGGACTGGCCCCACCAATAATGTATGCTGAGTGGCAACTATGGCCCACTTTTGCCTTCTTTACAGGATGGAAGAGCCATTATTGCAAATTGAATGGCTACGATGGGCCATTGTTGAATGCCTTAGTAGATGGCATTTCCAATGCTGGCTTATGAGTGGTATCGCAGGGCCTTCATTGGACTTCTGTAAGCCAACAAAAAAAAACTATATTGGCCCGAGCATCTGTGCTGCCTGGGCAGCGATCGAGAGAACTGGGAAGTGCTGTTCTCGGGGATGTAGGTTGGCCACGAAGATGTGCCACGCTTTGGTGCCGCTTCGCGGGTCATCCAGCGAGTTGCATAGTCCATTCCAGCTCTCGTCCTGTCGATGTTTCGAGCGGCGGTGACACACAGCATCGATGCGGTTGTATTCATTCTGGTGGTCTGGCCTCTGCGAGTGCGTTGCAGTGATCTGCGCGTGACGGCGGGCGGCGCGCAAGTTCAATAGTTTGATGTCCGGCACCGGCTTGCCCGCTGGTACCGAATATCGCACCGTCGCGGCAGTCACGCACTCGGAGAGGGCGGCCACGTAATCCGAAGTGTCTGGCACATTAGCACACAGTTCCCGGAAATGCGGCCATTGCACCACACTATAAGTCTGGGTGTTGCGCCGGTTACAGTAGTGGGGCTTCAGAGCAATGAGAAATAGGTCGGA
Organism: Hyalomma asiaticum; assembly: GCA_013339685.2. Lineage (NCBI taxonomy): Eukaryota > Metazoa > Arthropoda > Arachnida > Ixodida > Ixodidae > Hyalomma > Hyalomma asiaticum. The sequence goes on along the minus strand of CM023489.1, from coordinate 89,286,889 downwards.
TCCATGAGTTTCGCCAGCACGCTCCCACTCGTATGTGGCAGCTGTCGGAAACGAGGGTGAGATCGATGTCGCTCCTGCGCGCTCCGCGACGAAGGAAGGTAGGCTTGCTGGTGTTCAAGACAAGTAGACCGGCCCTGTGTATGGCGTCGAGAAAGTCCCTTCCGTGCGGGGTGGTTTGCCCAGAGCCCCAGGTGGTGTGACTTGCGGGCGGAAATGCTGCACCACCCGGTGGCACTGTGGTGTCAACACGGGCCGAACAGTTGCGTTCACTCCCACTCTTGTCATCCGCATCGTCGTCGTGACATGAACGGGGGCGACACAGTTTCATACGCGCTACATTCACAATGTCCTTCTTTGTTCTGCTGCAGTGCACGACCTCCCAGTTGTTCGCCGCGACTTGTCTGAGGAGGCAAAATGGTCCATGGTAGCGGTGAAGGAGCTTTGTTGTTTTGCCCCTTGCTCGTGAGGGCTTCCACATGTAGACATACTGCCCCTCTCCAAACTTCATTCCCACTTTATAAAAAGAAAGCCAAAAATAAATGCGTGGGGAAACCTGTCCCTGCCGAAGCATACCAGGTTTAAAGCCAATCAAAATTAAATGAAAAGGGGTTTTTAAGTACTACCCAAAGCGCTAAATTTCGTTAATAAAGCCGATTGATAAAATAAATTGTTGGGCAAACGATAACGAATTAGTCTCTCAAGGGCACAACGACCACAGAAACCCGGCTGGGCTTTTAATGACGATTGAGTGGGACGATGAGGGACAGAGCCAGGCCCTGTGTGGTTTGCTGATGCACAGATGATATGTGAGTGACTACATAAATGATGATGAGAATGAAAGTAACATTCAAATTGAAATACAGAACATATAAAAAAGAGTTGATAAGATTAAAAAACCTGTAATAACAGTATCAGAAAGCCACAGCACTGACTAATGTAGAAAGACACGATGCGTCACTGCAGAACATTGGACTCAAACTGTGGCCACGACACTGCCCCAGGCGAAGCAGCACCCCGACGTCGGGCATTGTACGCTCTCTTGTTGTTTGTTTGCTGGTCCTTCTCGCGCTGAGCTACGAGCTCCCATGCTTGGCGAAGCCTGTGCGCCACTGCATATGCATTGAAGGTGCCCTCATGGTCACGTTGTAGGTTGAGGCTCGCATCAGTGGGCAAGGTCAGCTCGTGGCCATGCAACAAAAAAAAAAATGACATGAAGCCAGTTGTTTCTTGTTGCGAAGAGTTGTAACCGAAGAGGACGTAAGGGAGGAATTCGCCCCAATCCCGGTGATTTGTAGAAACATACATACTGAGCATGTCTGCAAGCGTACGGTTGAGCCGCTAGCACCGGCCATTCGTCTGCAGATGGTAGGCGGTGTTTGTGATATGGTTGCTTCCCACTGCTCCGAACATCTCTCCAATGAAGTTACTAACAAAATGTTTTCCCCGGTCAGTGATTATCTTCGCCGGGACTCCATGTCGTAAAATCACTTGCTCCACATAAGCTTGGGTTGCCTCAGCGGCTGTTGCAGCAGGGCAGGCGACTGCCTCTACCCACTTTGCGTGGTAGTCGGTCATCACAAGCACATAGCGATGGCCGCGTTTGCTTTTCACGAAGGGTCCGAGAAAATCCATCCCAATTAGCTCGAATGGCTGCCCTATTGGGGGTATAGGTTGGAGAAAACCGTTTCCTGGGTGGTGGCTTTCTTTTCTGGCTGTCTGGGTGGGTGAGGACATACTTGCTAACGTATGCGTACGTCTTTGGCCAGAAACATCGGCAACGTACTTTTACCCCGTGTGCGCTTGGCACCAAGGTGGTCCGCCGTGGTGTCATGGCCGTGCTTTAGGATGTCTGGTCTCAGGCACTTGGGGACAAGTGCCGCGTGGTCTTCCTTTTGCCCTCCGATATAGAACACCATCGATCAGCCGAAAGCTCTATACCGTTCCTTTAGTTTTCATGACAACGGGGGTGTTCTGCTGCTCGAGGTGCTAGATAATTTCTTATCCATGGATCTGCCCTCTGCCGTTCCCCAACATCCACTCGATCCAGAGCCAGCAACGGTAATTGGTTTTCTTCGCTTGCTGGTGCTGGATCATGAGGAAGGTGAGAAAGCTTATCGGCACTTCCATTCTTCCGGCCTGGGTGGTGTCTCAACCTTATGTCGAATTCCTGCAGCAACAAAGACCACCGCATGAGGCGACCATTCGGATTCCGGACTTTCATGAGCCAAGCAAGGCTAGCTTGGGCGGTCACGACTGTGAATTTAGCCCCAAAAACGAACTGCCGAAACTGTGTACAAGCGTACACGACGGTGAGATGTTCCTTCTCAGTGGTGCTGTAATTCATCTCGCCTTTGTTAAGGTGCCGGCTAGCATATGCGATGACTTTCTCTTGAGCTGCGATTTTCTGAACGAGCACGGCGCCAATGCCGTAATCGCAAGCACCTGTGTGTACCTCTATCGGCTGTCCCGGCTCAAATGACGCAGAACAGGGGCGTTGATAAGCTTCTCTTAGAGGGACAGCATCGCTACTTTGCAGGCCGCATCCCAGACGAAAGGAACATCTCTTTTGGTCAGGTTGGTCAGAGGTCGAGAAATCCTAGAAAAATCTTTAATAAATTGCTGATAGTAGTTGCAGATTCCAAAAAAGCTCTGCACACCTTTCTTGTTTCGTGGCTTGGGGAATTTTTCGATCGCTGCCACTTTGTCGGGATCAGGCCGGATGTTTTCGCCTGTAAGGATGTGGCCGAGATACTTGATCTCCTTTCAGGCAAAACTGCACTTCTCGGGCTTCAGTCATAAGTTCGCCGCATCCAAAGCCGAAAATGCTCTCCAAGTCTTTCAAATGGGCTGCCATGGTCTTAGAAGAAAATCAGTGTCGTCCAAGTAGGCCAAACACACCCTCCCGAGGAGGCCACTGAGGACTTTGTTGATCATTCTCTGAAATGTGGCGGGTGCGTTACACGGCCCGAATGGGACATCGTTGAGTTCGTAGTCCCTGCCCACATGAAAATGCAGTCTTAGGCTTATCCTCCTCTCGAATTCCAGTTTGCCAGTAGCCTGTTGTCAAAGCCAATGTTGTGAAGTAATGGGATCCCTGCAGCACATCAAGAGCGTCGTCGATTCTCGGCTAAGGGTGCACGTCTCTCTTCGTGACAGCATTGACTCTTCTGAAATCTACGCAGAAGCACCAGCCGCCGTTTGGCTTCTTTACCAGAACCACAGGGGACGACCATGGGCTGTTGGGCTCTCTGATCACTCCGTCATGAAGCATCTCATCAATCTGCTGGCCAATAACTTCTCTTTTGAAGGTGGAAGGTCGTAGGGATGTTGATGAATGGGAGCCGAATCGCCTGTGTTTGACATGCTCCGCGATGTCATTTCTCCCGTAAACAAATGGCAGAACTTATTCACAAGTGAGAGCAGCTCCGGTCTTTGAGAAGGTTGCAGATGGTCTCAAGTGCCCACTTCGAAGTCGCCGCTACCTGCTGTGCAGTGCGGCACGGCGACGCCGAGCTGCGAATAGCAAATAGACGCAGCTCAGCCAAGCTTCATGCCGCAATGCAGTTACTGGCGACGTAGTAGGGTGAGCCACACGGACAGAGCCGACACCACTCAACATATTCATCATGGTTCGTGCCACGCACAACCCGTTTCTCAAATTAACGTTTGGCTCGATAATGTGGACGCTGTCTATGGGAACCTGTACAGGCACAATCGCCTCGATGCGTGGCTCTATGCGGATCTGTTCCTGTCACCTCTCGGGGACATCGCCATGAGTGGCACTCTTCGGCCCTCCTTGGAGATCAAACGCCTCCCCACCAATCTGCAATTTCTCCGCAGGAAAATCGATGACTAACTGAGCTGTTTGGCAAAATAGGAGCCCACTGAGCAGCTCGTAGGGGCATTCCTTGACAATGAGAAATTTCTGGCGTATTTGCACGGTGCCGAATTCAAGAAGTATTTCCGCTTCCCCCATGGGCAATAGGATATTTCCTCCAATTCCTCTAATCAAAATATCATTCTCTTTCAATTCTTGAACTGAAGTGACCTTCTGAGCAATATCAAAGGAGACAAATTTACAGAAGAGCCGGTGTTGACGGTTAGGCTGTCACTTCCATTCACCTTGACCGGCACATAGATTAATTGGTTTACAGCCAATGTGCAGACTAAACGGGCAGGCTGGCCCCCTATGCCTGGCCGTTCCCGTTTCCCGAGTCAAGATACCGCTCACTGTTGCCCCTTTGTTCGTCCCTTCTCTGTCGCTGCTGGTCCTCGTACTGCCTGGGGCACTATCGTGGGATGTGGCCGAGGCAATGGCAGCACCGTATTTTCCGGTGTATAAGACACACCTTTGTATAAGACGCACCCCCAGTTTTCGCAAGACCGTACGAAAAAATTAATATATAAGACGCACCGGTGTATAAGACGCACCTATATGCACTCACTTCCCGCAAAGAAACTTCATAACATGGGGTTGAGCGAGCCTTGTAAAATGCCGTACTTACGTTTCTGAGTGCTAGTCCGTAAGAAAACTTCTGCTACACCAAACTTGCGAGAAAAAAAATAATGCACACCCACTGAAACGTTCCGCATGACTGCAGGAAAAACATTTTATTCGTCGAAGCCCTGAACGTCCTCGTCCTCCGCCGCGCTTTGGAATACCGTATTTAACCACATAATTTGCGCCCTCGCATAATTTGCGCACCCCTAATATTTAGCCAGCTTTGCAAAAAAAAAAAAAAAACCTCGCATATTTTGCGCTCCCCGTTCCCAGCTCGCCGGCGCGCACGCACGGACCAACAGCCGCGCGGCCGCGCCCCTCGCTGCGCAGGCGAGCGCAGTCATACGCAAAAAAAAAAAAAAAAACAGCATATCCACGGGGTGAATGATGACGAGTGGGCGAAGCTCCGGAGAGAATCATCGGTAAAACCGTGAATCTTCCGTGTGTAATTCGCCCAGTCGATCATCGTGTAAAGACATCATGAGAAACACTGTGTGTGTATATATAGAAATCAACTTTTATTTGTTCTTAGAGACGATGGATGGCTTGCGATGTCCCTTCATTATGACGGCTTTATGGTCCGTGAAATGAAGGGTGAGCGGTTCCTGTATAGGTTGCAGTGGAAAATTTGCAAATACTAGGTCAATGCATGTTCCTCGGATTGTGGTTGGTTTCATATGGTCATACGATATACATCTGAGTGCATATCTAGAAGCCATATGTTGGATAAGCCAATTATTGGTCGTGTCTGCGATATCAACGTTAAAATCACCGAGTATGAACGGTGCATTCTTGTACTTTGTATTGTACTCTTTTAATGCCGTGTCTATGTACGCCTTGACATTTCCGACTGACAGGTTAGGAGCTAGATACACACTTTCCCGCCACTAGCGAATCCTTGCAGCTAGAGCAAATCTTGTACTCACGGCTGCCGGCGGGGAACTCGCGCTGCAGCATGGCGATGGCATTGGCGCGAGCCTGGTCGTTCTTGATGGAAGATATTGTGACTAGACTGTTTGAGAACCACAATCTGTCGCACACACCACAGCTATGACCGAACGAAACGTCTAGAAAGTCTCGCTTAAACCGCGCGTCGGCACCTTCGGGCTGAGCTCGCCTGATGCGTTTTGCAGACGCCTCACGAGCTCTCACTGCATCGGCATCTGCCTGCTGATGCGCGCGCTTTCTCGCCGCTTCCCGTTCCCTGACGTTCTGCAGATCGTCTTCGCGCCGCAGCCATACTGCTTCGGCATCGCGCTCTCGTACGGAAGGGGCCTCGCGCCGCTGCCGTCTCGCTTGGGCCTCCCGCTCTCGTACGGCAGGATCTTGGCGCCGCTGCCGTGTCGCTTCGGCCTCTCGCTCACGTACGGCAGGATCTTGGCGGCGGCGTGGCGCAGCTTCACGGCTCGCTTCTGCCTCGCGGGTTCGCACATCGGAATTCTGTCTACGAGCGCGCGCCGCCGCAGCCTTGCGCGCTCTACGCTCCGCAGCCTTGTCCATCCGACGACTCCGAGCGCGCGCCTCTACGCTCCGCAGCCTTGTCCATCCGACGACTCCGAGCGCGCGCCAACAGCGAGCAAATTTTATTACAACGCTCCCCCTAGCGTACGTCGCCGAACAATTTCCTTCCACCAATGACACGCGCCATATGTGACATCATTCATATTATAACATCTCGCATCTTTCATCATCAACTACAAGTACCGCCATCTAGTTTTAAATTTATCAAGTTTTAAATTTATCAACTACAATCCTCATCAACTACAAGTATCGCCATCTAGTTTAAATTTTATCAAATACAAGCATCATCAACTACAAGTACCGCCATCTAGTGAGTACTGCAAGAACTAAACCAGAGGTTACGTACATCACCAACAACAAACCCCATGGGATGTACAGACCCACGCCTTAAGGAGCTTCGCCCCTAAAAGGGGCTGCGAGTGTGATGCCCCTTTTTCCGATTCTTTTCTCCGGAAGCCCCCGAAGCCCAAAGTACGGTCGCTAGAACAAAAAGCATGCGAGTGGGGGCGAAGAAAACGGCTGAAGCAGAGACCAAACGAGCCCGGCCTATCTCCATCGCTCCGAGGGCCGATGTGATAACATCACCCCGATCGGGACACCTGCAGTCAATGCTGGGAGGAAAGGCCCTGCCCGTCTTTAAAGGGCAACTCCGGCAATTTTTCGGTGTCCACTGATCTTCATAAAGCTTTCAATATGTGTTCTCCTCGGTACAGTAATCAAATATGCCAAACCGGGTGGATGTAGGCCATTTAGTTTTCCTGTAAATGAATTTTAAAAATTTTTAGCGGATTCTCACGTGGGCCACGCTGTGTTTTTGACGTCATCACCTCCGCGCTGCCTACCCGAACCAGCGGGCCTTCAAAAGCAAAAACGGCGACACTTCAGCGCTCAAATCGTCGCTGTCAAGATCGAAAAAGCTGGCATAACTCAGTATATTGTCGGATGACCTCGCCATTGGCATTTCTTTGGTGCCAGTCCCATATTTCTGGTGACGGGAAGGTTGTGACGTCACCGCACACGCTCCACAAAGCATCTACCCGTTTCGGTTTCGGTTTGAAGACGACCTTCAGTTGATTATTTAAAATTATTGGTGCGTTTCTGAGCAAACTGAACCACCCTGGCGGTTACAGGACTATCAGTGCCATTGGAAAACATTGATATCGGAACATGGTGAAAAAACCGCCGGAGTTGCCCTTTAACGAGCATGAAAGGACGCGGGGGGGGAGGGGGGGGGATAGTGTCGCTCGGCTGTCGGCTGCCGAGATAGCGCTATCTTGGCAGCCATCAGCGGCTGGTAAACACTTCTACGTGCTGCGCCTTCCCTGGAGCAGCCGTACGTTTTGCAGTGTTATGTTAAATCGTATCCAAAAGAGTTACCGCGCTAGTTACATTATATTACACGTTATTACACAACATACTTCTTTTTTTATTTTTCCGTTTTATGTACTTTGGTTTTGTTGTGGAACTGTAGTACCGGCATGTTGAGTCTTCGTTATTATAATTACGATGCATAATTCGCGTCGTACTGCTCTAGTCGTTAAAAAAAGACTCATCAGCATCAACACGAGTTTCTCCCAAAAGAACTACAGAAAAAAAGTACGTATAAGACGCACCGTTGTATAAGACGCACCTCCGAAGATTTTGGAAAAAAACTGCGTCTTATACACCGGAAAATACGGTAATAGCACCGGGGGCGCCCATCGCCGCTGCGGGATGTTCTAGCAGGCCACTGGGTAGGCGGCTGGCAAACCTCGTCCTCTACAGCTTTCAACCTGTCGGCAAGTGTGGCCTTCAATTCCAGATTCCCCACAGCGTCTCGTCGGTAATGTTGGGCGTCCGAAATGCATTTCGGCACAGCGTCCTGGTGCTAGCGAACGGGGGCTCTCACCAGAGGGGGCTGTGTCACTGTCGCTATCGCAATAGATTCCCCAGGAATGGCCGGTGACCACGGCTGCGTACCGGTGGTTTGGTGGTAGCTGTTCGAAGGAGTCAAATGGGCGCGGACCATCAACACGGCATGGTTTATCCGCTGCAGAGTTTGTAAAAATCCTTCATAACTTGTCGGGTTCGCGAGGATTATTTTCTCTAGCGCTTCGGCACGGAGTCCACGCAACAGATGACGCATGTGGTCTTCCTCTTTCATAGCTGGGTCTACGCGGGCGCACAGCTGCAGCATGTCGTAATAATACTGCTCCGGGGTCTCAGACGGCAGTTGCACTCGATTCTCTAGTCTCAGGCGGGTTATTTTTGCTGCGTGGCGCCAGTGAAGTATCCCGCACCTCCACCACTTTGTAGCGTAGCTTTCTTGTTGCTACTTGGTCGCCGCTGGAGAGATGACGTGAACACACAGCAGATCCACAGGCTTTCTCCTAATTGAAGTTATGTGGCGTAAGTTTCCCTAATTAGACGTTTTGCACACTCGCGCATTACGTAACTCGACAAGTCTGAGCAGCACTCGCTGCAGCCTACTCGCTTGATGTCTCCAGCCGGACTCTCCCGGCTCCTTTGGAAGCATCCTGAGGTCACCCCAGAGACCAAACAAAAAAGGACCATTCAGAAGTCCCCTTTGACGACACCCAATCGGTTATTGCGGATTCAAACAAGTACACGCAATCACGGGCGGTCGTCACCGAGTTTGAACTCGATGACAGCCATCCGCTTAAAGAATAACGATCTAAACTAAAATAGATATACACGGGAAACTACCGCGACATCCGTTAGGCTTCCACCGTACAGTTCACCGCGTATACCTTCAGGCACCCGCTTCGTCCCCTAAATGGGAAACAGCCTCTCATAACGATGTCGCACAACGCCGCAAACCTTGCTCCAGGGCAGACCCGCGACAATGTGACGGTCGAAAAGTTAGAAAAAATAGCAACATATACGTTTACGCAACATTACGGTATATTCCGTGTGACTAGCAGAGGTATGAAGCTCTACTTTAACCAAGCCACACGACTGTGCCTCAGGAGTACCTTGCGTCAAGAGGGATTAGAGGGCACCGAAAGGTACGATAATCATTTCGACCTGCCATCTCAGTGACGTTAATGAGCTGGCTTGTCCTGCCAACTCATTTCATGCAGCCTTGCGACTCCACACAATCCACCGACCAATCAGTGCTCGTGATTTCTCACTGTGCCAACGCCGAATATACTGTAGGTTTTCGTGTGAATAGTTTTTGACGCTATTCGCAATTCCATCTAAATGCTCGCCACCTAGCGGACGCGCCTGGAACCAGCCGATCCAAGGTCGACCTCGAAACTCGGCATGGTATTGCATTACCGCAGGCTGTAAGCAGCTCTGTAGTTCCTTAATCGACGCCATGCCGCCACGAAGCAGCCCGAAAAAGAAAGAATCCTCATCAAAAGACTTTTGTTGCGTGCCTCAGCGCGTGTCATCGTGATGCAAAGACAGCAACACGTTGTTTCATCGGTTCCCCAAAGAAGCAGACGACGCTTCGCGCAGTGCAACATGGATTAGGAACTTGCACATCGGCAGGAAGGTGGCGGGAACTATGCTACTTTGGTCCAGCCACTTCACTCGCGATGATTTCTTCTACCCCGGTGAGTACACAAATAGTGTGTGCTCACCGGGGTGTTTATTATCATTTCGAAGAGCCGGAGTGTAGTTTAGTTTAGGCAAGCACGTGAACAAAATAGCGACATTGTTTATGCGTGTATATCTGGCAACGTTTTGTGAGCGTGAACCGCGGTAACATTATTGCTGATGTACTTTTGCCTGCATGCATTATAGTAAGTAGATATAAAGCGAGCGCTCACCTTCGTTCGCCACCTTCGTCCCATGCGCGCTGGGCCTCGTAATTTGTTTGGTGGTTATGGAGGTAATGTGTGATCGTGTAACGTAGTGCGTTTGCATTTCGAGTTCATCTGGTGACGATTCAGGATTTCTTAGACTCGTTCCAACTTTTCAGTCCTCGACCTATTCACCGCGCCTCTAAGTTTGTCTTCCGGCACCGCGCATAGAACTGCACTCTTTTAACACGTTTATAAGTGACGCATGTGTACACAATGGAGCAACACCGCGCACAAGTGCTTGCATCTTTCGGAGAGGCCTGCTACGCATGAACACATACCTGGCTTCAACTTCAGGCTCACTGGAAAGGCTCTTTATCCTTAAGAAATTCTGATGCGGGTCTCCGAACAAGTGCGACGTTTGAACGCACAGCACAATTATTTCCGCTGTTTGGCCGCTCAAATCTTTTAGACCGACTAATATCAGATGTTCGGCAGCAAGAACCCTTTCGCATTCGACGAAGCATCGTGATTCGAACCCGCAATCAAGAAACTTTAGCACAGCGCTAAGCAGAAGCGCGGCCGTGACCCTGGATATAGAAGCCATCTTTGTTTTTCTCAGCAACGTTGCCAGACGAACCACTTTTTCTGGAGTTGCGAATTTATACATTAATGTCATTCTGCTGTGTTTTTCCTGATACCTATGCCCAGTCTCGGAGCACTCTAGCACAAGTAAACGTAAGGTGGGCAAAGCTCAAAGCGATTGGAAAATGTATGACAGCAGATTTTAGGCATCACCTTTATAAATACATTGTAGTAATGTATTGTTGGTAAAATAATGCAGCTTTGTCAAGTACAAGTGTTTTTCTTACACATATGCAATGAACATCTGAATTCTGCATTTGTCAGATTGGAGTCGGCAGAGAAAATTTTAAGCTTGCCTCAACAATCTTGTAGATGAACTCTTCATCCTCATCAAGCAGGGCAAGTAGAACACGTGTACCATCATGTTCTTGTGCCGCACTTTTCAGACGGTTCCTTGCTTGTTCAATTTCTTTCAGACATTTCTTCACTTTTGGCCCCTTCATCTGACTCTAAGCACACCGACATACATAAGCCCAACAATTTCCATGCTAGCGTCAAGTCTTTCACAAACCTCACTACCATGTAGCTGCGTGGAATGCTCAAGAAGACAGTCCTCAGTAAACAAAATTGGCCGGTTTTTTTTTTTCACCTCCGTCACACTCCTTGAGTGATTAAGGGTCAGTCTTTATGATGCATAGATCTCATTCATGAAACGAGGGGCAAGCTGCTGCTTGGGATACATTTTAGAATGCTCAGAAAGGAGCTGCTGCTGCTGCTGCTTTTCCCGCTGTGTCAACAAACTTTCTTCACGTGGCAGCTCTGGCTGCCATGCTAGGTAACTGTAGGAGTCTTGGGTAGAGCGTCGACGTGGCTGGAATGAGTTGGAGGTCGGCAATTTGTGCAGGCAGCAAGTGCGCCATTGGTCTCTTGTTGTTGTTGTTGCAGTTTTCGAGCTTCCACATCAATGTCTCAACCCTTGTGGTGACAACTGTACCCTCTAACAAATCCTCAAACGTTCAAGGGTGCATTGGCTTAAGTTTTGTAGCAATTATTCTCAGGTTTCGTCTGCCAGGCGCTGTATGCTTATCCAAGATGAGAGAACTCAGCATTCTCGCTGTCTTGTTCAGATTGGCTTTTGCAGCCATTGTGATGCTTGAAGTAAACTTGGTGGAAACTTTCCCCAAGGAATGCAAAATTTCTCAGCTCATTCATCTAGCTGTGAGTTGGCATCTGAAGTCAGCGCGATTGCCCCTCGGCGCTGATGGAACAGGAGCAGCAGCTGGTATGGTCTGGAAATTCGCAAGCAGAATGTGCATTTGCACACTGTAAACCAGTTTACCCCCTTAAGGGTGTTTTACAGTGTCTATAACTAACACCCTTCCACCCTAGAAAAATGGCATTTTTGATACATCGAAACACACATCAATGGGGGTTTCCACTTTTCAAAGCACCCTTATTACCGAAGGGTGTTGGTGCAGTAGAATACCCTTAGTGAAGGGTATTCACATGCTGCATCACGTACTGCTGCTCAGACCGGACATATTGACCAGGGATGTGGTTTTATTTGTTTATTAGCACCAGTTCCATCTGGCAACACATATGACGTTGGAATGAACATTTTATATACTTGTCCATCAGAGTATATAGCTGCACTCTGGGTGGCACTAAATAATTGTGGACGCACCTTGGCTTTAACATATATCCTCAATTAACAGTACAGATTGAGTGCTAGTGATGTGTAAATGGCCTCAAATTTCTTCAGTAGCACTTCTTCAGTAGCATCGTTGATTCCTCGAATCTGCATTTTTTACATTGACAGAAATATGGCCTCCGCATCTTCATGGATTCACTTATGTACCCACTAAGGAAAAAAAAACACCCTTAAGGGGTTTTACAGTGTCTATAACTAACACCCTTCCACCCTAGAAAAATGGCATTTTTGATACATCGAAACACACATCAATGGGGGTTTCCACTTTTCAAAGCACCCTTATTACCGAAGGGTGTTGGTGCAGTAGAATACCCTTAGTGAAGGGTATTCACATGCTGCATCACGTACTGCGGCTCAGACCGGACATATGACCAGGGATGTGGTTTTATTGTTTATTAGCACCAGTTCCATCTGGCAACACATATGACGTTGGAATGAACATTTTATATACTTGTCCATCAGAGTATATAGCTGCACTCTGGGAATGGTGCCAGTGATAGTGGTGGTGAAATGGCCTCAAATTTCTTCAGTAGCACTTCTTCAGTAGCATCGTTGATTCCTCAAATCTGCATTTTTTACATTGACAGAAATATGGCCTCCGCATCTTCATGGATTCACTTATGTACCCACTAAGAAAAAAACACCCTTAAGGGTGTTTTCGAGTGTCTATAACTGACACCTTAGCACCTATAAATATGGGTTCTTGATAAATTCAAACACCCATATCAAGGGTTGTCTTGCTGACAGAAGCATGCTTTTTTTTTCGGTAGGTGTTTCACCAAACATGCGCCCTTTCTGACAGGTGTTTTGACATGGTTACACCATAGGGTATTTCACCATCACGACACTCTTTTTGCAAAGGGTGCTATCCTTTCAATTAAGGGTCTAATTAAAAATATCCCACTATTAAAAACTGTTCATGCACACATTAAGTTCACCAATGCAAATGCATACTTAATTATGCATCTGCATCCACGACATCAGTACTGCAGATATTACATGAAAAATATGCAACTCAATAAATCATTATTCTTGCATACACACAAAAAAATTGAATTTACCAAATTTAACAAGTAAAAGCATCCCATAGATATATGTAAGAAGTCACACTACAAAGGTTGAACAAAAGAAATTTGTTTATTTTTCTACCATATAGAAAATATCGTATAAAGCGCAGTGACATTGGCTGTTCTGTGTGCACACAGTAAATGATGCTGCAGGGTTGTAAAATATTGATCTGCACGTTACTTTTAAAACAGCAAGTATACTGCCAGCATAGCAGTCAGCCCCTCAAAACGATGGTGTGGCACACGCAGTACTTGTCGAGATAAATGAATGAGTCCTCATCTGCTTGAATCTTGCTCCCAGAAAGTGCAATGTACGCAGCATGCTGTGCCTCCAGGCTGCACAAATAGGAAGAGAACATTATTTATTACATCAGACTGACATGTAAAAGGTTGCTTGTATCACAATATTCAAAGATGTCTATAAGGGTGAAATTAGATAATATGCCTATTGACAAAAGAAGTAAATGCTTGAGAATATAAAGTGCTAATACAAAATTGGCAGAACAACAGAAGTACACGGTCAAAATTACATTGTTAGCATACCTCAGCACACAAATGAAAGCACTGATTACCAGTGGATTTATATCCCACTTGTACTCCTGTCCATTCACTTATTTGTACAATTAATTTATGCCTTATTACAAAAGTTCTGACAATTCAATATCAATTTAATTAAGCCTGGTATCAGGTTGGCTAGCATTGAAGATTCTGAGGGATGCATTTTATTTTAAACTTCATCCAATGAAGCCACCAGCACAAATTAGGAGGCCACAAAAGCAGAAAATTGCTGACTTTTCTCTAAGGCTCTCTATTTGCACAATGTATGAGATAGCATAATCCAAAGGAAACAGACATGAGAGCCTTGTCTCACAAATCCTAATGACATTGTGAATGCACATGCATTTAAGACTGAATTACACGTCGGGTTATTGCCTCTCATCTTCACGTACGAAGACGAACTCCGTGTGACCCTGGCTATTAGCTCAAATAAGGTTTCCATGGGTGAGTTGCAATCTCTCCAGCTTGCTCTCCCTCGCCCTATCCTTCTAGGAGTGTACTTATACTGTCTTTCAAGATAATAAATTAAAAGCCACTACCGTTCATTAATCTGCTCTAACATCTGTGCTGCAACAGCAGATGGTGAGGTTGCCAGATAATTGGTGCATAGGAAACCAGGTGGGGATGAGCACTCCTCCCTCTTCTTTATTGGCCATGTGAATGTTTCGTGCTATAATTTTTTTGCCGTGTAGCAAGTTGCGAAATTCTTTAAGGACTTTAAAAAAAAGCCAGTGAATTGCGTGATCAGCCTATGAAGTTCAAGTTGACTGGTAAAGGTCTCATAGCATGACAGCACTCTGAACAAACATAGAAATTTAAACACATAGAAATTTAAAACTAGAGCAACTCATAGTTTTCAGTATCAGCATTAAACATGAATGTTCGTGGGTATACAGACATTCTAATCCCACCAAAAAGGAAAGAACAGGTGTGATTTAAAAATTCACATTTTATAGCGCCAGTTATTACACAGGACGGCAGTCTAATAGAAGTACCAGAATAATGTTTATACACATACTTGTTTTCTTTCGTTTCACGGGGACCGCCTTTTGCAGTGTCTTGTGACGCATATTGTTGGTCAGCAGATGCCTCAACTTCCCGTCTTGTCCTGTCTTCTTCTTTGTGAGTGTTGTTTTGCGGTAGAGAAGTATTATGGTTTTGCACCTACTAGCTCATCAACACATTGTAACCTTAACTTCAGTTCGGGTTTCACCAAAAGTATTCAAGAGCAACTGAGATCTGTAACAAAATCTGTAACAGCTTCCTTGAATGTCTCTAATTTCCCTCGGAGCTTCCAAAAGTGCTATGCCAACACGCCCACTTATCCGCAATGTCAGGTTCTCTAAATGCTACATTGGCGCAATACGATTAAATTGTGGTAGCAGCCGTACCAAAGCAGTCCCACTTCGGTATCGAGAGTGCGTTTAGCGTTTCCCTTACAAAAATACCCATTAGTAGCAGCAAAAGCCTTACTCGGACAAGTCCTGCAATGTTTAGACGGTCAGCGCGCTAAGTAGCAGTTAACAAGTTCCGAGGCCGACGTATCATATCAAATTTACGAGGGCGCGTGAGCAAGCAAACCAATACCAGAGAGCATTCACTGAAACAGAGCATTTCGCCGCTTGCAGATGAGGGCACAGCTGAAACGTCGTCCAAATGACCCGCCCAATCATCATCATCATCGTGGCTTGAGGAAAGGAAAAGGCGCTAATTTCTGCAGCCCGTAAGGGAGCACGGCTAAGCGCCTTGGGGGGGAGGGGTATGGGGATAAAAGAGAAGAAGAAAGAGAGGAGTGGGACGTGTTCATGACGCGATAGCTCAAAACGAGCACACCGCACGCAAAAGGCCGCCTACGTCGTCGAGGCAACACATTGCAGTGGTGGCGTTTCCACCGCAGGCGAGTGTCGAATCACTCGCGCTGCAACAGAGGGATGTGCGCGCCGGCAAACTTCACGCATGCCGCGCGCATCGAGTGGTTCTCTGGCACACAGTCCAGCACTTCCCTGATGGTCCCAACGAGGATGGCAATGAGGGCATCGCGGGGATCGACGTCGGGGTTTGGTGTGGCAGCAGCAGGCGGCGTCGAAGCGTCGGCAGCAGCAGCGACAGGTGGTGTGGCAGGGCGAGTCGCCAGCGCGGAGCGCTGGCGTCCGTGAGCCACGGCAGGTGGTTCGGGCGGGCCGGTCTTCACTGCAGCGGCATAGGAGCGCACCTCACGGGTCTCCTCGCGCACTGCAGCTTTGACTGCCCGTCTCGAGAGCAGGGCCGGTGATGTTGCAAGTACGGTCGCCACGCGCCTTTGCTCTTGCCACCGCGGGCAAGTGGGGTTGTCAGCGGCGTGGCTCCCGTTGCTGTTAACACACCGGGGCTTGCATAGGTCCGTGGCCAGGTGTTGGCTGCCACAGATGATGCATGCACCGACCCGCTGGCATGCCTCGACGACGTGATCGAAGTGCCCGCACCGTCGGCACTGCTGTGGTCGCGGCTTGACGTGATGAACCCGAAGCCCGCTGATCTTGACAACGTCGGGAGGGGTGGGAGCATCGAAACGCACCTTTACGGCGTGTCCCTCCCTCGTTGCCGAGAGTATTGGAGCCGCGGAGTCCAGTCCGGCACGCAGCTGCTCGTCTGTGATGTCACCATCCACCCCGTAGACGTACCCGAGGCTGGATTGGCGATCGGCTGGTTCCCGGGCAGACACGGGCACGCCGTTGCGCTGCTTGGTCAGGAGTAGGGTGCCTCGATGTGCTCCTCCGGAACAGGGTGGAGACACTGCTCTTGTGGACGCCATATTGGTTCAAACGTTCGCATTCGGTGGCAATGCCTGGCATGCATAGATGGAACGCTTCCAGCGAAACGCGCGGCAATTTGGCTCAGTTTATCCCTTCCGGCGGTAGGGCTTGCACATATAATGTTGGTAACAAATAGATTAGCACTAATCATTACGCACGAAACATTTGATGGCGAAATAAAGGCATTTAGAGCGTATCTATCGGTCTATCTATCTCACTGGCTGCGTAGATTCTCGTGCTCTCGCGGCCGATTGATTAAGTTGATGAGTACCAAAAATGACATGGCATGACAAGAGCATGTTGAAAACATAAATGACTGCTCATTACATGAAAATCATGACATGCCTTTAATGTACGCCATGACATACGTGACATGGTCAAGGAGCTACAACGGCCGTTTGGCCAACTTCATGTATATCAAAATTGACATGATATGATAAGAGCATGAGGAAAGTATACATGACTGGTCATAACACAAGAACCTTGTCATGCATGTCATATAGGCCATGACATACATGACCCGGTCATGGAGCTCTTACGGCCGTTTTAGTAACTTGATGTGTACCCAAACTGACACGGCATGATAGGAGCGTATGGCTAACATGAATGACTGGTCATAACACGAAAATCATGTCATGCGCGCCATGACACACATGACACGGTCATAGTGTTCTAACGGCCGTAATATTAACTTTATGTATACCAAAATTAACAGGGCATGATAACAGCGTAAGATGAAAGAAAATAACTGGTCATAACACCAAAAAGATGTCATGCATGTCATGTACGCGATGACATATATGACCCGGTCATGGAGCTCAAATGACAGTTTTATTAACTTGTAGAGCACCAAAATTTACATGGCATGATAAGAGATTATGAGTAACATAAATAGCTGAGTATAACACGAAAACCTTGTCATGCATGTCATGTAGGCCATGACATACATCACCCGGTAATGGAGCTCTAACAGCCACTTTATTAGATGCGAAGCATCTTATGGTCGAGTTCAAACCGGTGGTGGTGTGCGGCGTGACCACCCTTATTGCGCATGCGCTCGCCCTGTGTGAATGACTAGCTTAATGCGGATTAGCTTAATCCGGCTTAATCCACATTGCCTTATTGTGGCCATACGCTGTCATCCAACTGACTAGGCAATATCAACTTACAACTGGGTGGTGGAAGATTCGGACCACCTTAATCCAGCTTAATCGAATTTAATAGGATCGGATTAATGTGACCATACGCAGTCACCCAAACGGCTAGTCATTCTCAATTCACTCAACATTGACTTGTAGAGGATTAGCTTAACCCGGATTTATTTAGTCATGCTTAATCCGAAAGAACATAGCCTAGTCAGGTCTAGCCTACATCATGGCTATGCCATCTCGTCTTGAACCGGATTAGCGTAATCCGACATAATCTCTACTAATCTTGCCTAATCCCACTTGATAGGTATCTAGATTGGTATGGACTAGCGTTAAATTCGCTTGTCCAAATTCAATTAGGCTGCGATATGCTGGCTTAAATAGGCTTTTTCTAAGCTTACCCTGGTTTAATCCGGCGGCTTAATTGGTTGATCACTGAATATCAATCAGTATTGATTTGTATCGATTACTATTGATTGTTTTGACTATGCTTATTTAGCATGGGCTACGAGCATGATTAACTTGTCTTGACCAAGCTTATCAAAGCTTATCGGCAAGGTAGCCGAAGCATCTATTCACTGCGCAAGGCTTAACGCAAAGCTTAACATCCTCGTTGTAAAAGCAGCGTCACGCGATGATTATGCGATGCAGCTATAGCGACACAAACAAGGATTTCTTTAGCAGCATGCTCACCGCCAGCGATAAAAAATGCACGGCCACATGCGAGACAAGTCAACAACTAACCTCGTATATCTTGGTGCTGTCGTTCGGATGCCAGCGGTCGCGTTTCACTTGTGCTTCCCATTTTTTTCTTCGCTCGCTGTTGCGAGGGAAGCGAAACATCCGCTGGCCTTTCGCGTGTGAACTGGTACACCATGGCACACAGCAGCCTGTCATAGCGGCGAAAGAACTGATCTCAAACTTCGCGAACAACGTGTTTACAGCACCGTTCCCGCGCTAGCCTCTGCGCGCCGCCCGACACTTTCGAACCAATATGGCCTCCAGGCGGCGCGGGGTCTTTCAAAAGGTGTCTCCACCCTGGAGCGGAGGCGCGCGCCAAGGAGGTTATACTAGAACTAGTATAACCTCCTTGGCGCGCGCATATCGAGGCACCCAAGTCAGGAGCTCGGCCGCCAGGCTCTCCGCCGACGACGCATCCGCGGCCACAATAGACAGTTTTAGCGGACCGGTTTTCGCCTCCCGCTCCGGTCAGCTAGCCGCCGGCGGCGCCAGTGCGCATGCGCGGGACGCTCAGACGGGACCGCGGGAACGGACCGTCGCCGCCGCTCCGGTCAAGTTGAGGCTGAACGGAGCGGACGAACGTAGCGAACGGAAGAGAGCAAAATGGCTGCCTCTGGTGCTGCGAGTCCGATGAACACCTCTGCTGTTCGACAAGTTCGAAAGCCCCGACGGCACTTCCGCATCCACGAGGACTTATGTCTCTTGCGGGAAGTGGCTGCCGCCAACCCGTTTGAAAACCCACAAATGTGGGAAGAAGTTTTGCGTAATGTCGTCGCGGCAATCGAGCGAGATGTTACTTTGCGAGCAGTGAAGGAGCGAGTGGAGCTGCTGCTGAACTACTTCCGAAGGGAAGATACAGCGAACCTCCGCAAGTAAGTGAACTTATGTGCAACAGTCACGGTTTCGCTTAGCACCAGTGTACATAAACGTACTACTTGTTCGTGACGCATTTGGGCTTGATCTTACTTTGTACTGCTAGATCTGGAACGGAGGAGCAATACGGGGAGCTCCAGCAGCTTCTACAAGAGGTGTCGGACCTGGCCCGGGAGTTCAACTATGAACCCCGCACCAGGCCCAAGAAGAAAAATGGGACGGCACCGGCGGGGTACCAAGCCAGGCAGGCAACTCCGTCAGCTGCCGCCGAGCTACGCGCGGCGCAGCAGCTGAGAGACGCCGCCGCAGACTGCGCGAGTTTTGCTCAACATAGTGATGTTGAACATGGGCCGGCGCCTGGTAAGCAGTACAATCACAGCTACATAATTTACGTCATTTAAGATTGATTACTCATGTCTTATTCTGCTGCAGTTTTCTTGGTGATAACGATTAGTAAACACCCATAAATAGGTAATCGCTTGTTACGATATAGTGACTCTTCGTGTCGTTGCAAGAGCCGTACGTGACTAAAGCTACGCAGTAAAAAAAAAAAAAAAAAAAAAAAAAAAGAATGCGTACTTTATAACCTCGTAAATATAGTGACATGGATCTGTAGGTTAAATTTGTGCATGCACAAGTATGTGGACAAATCAACTGCTTCATTAGCAGCTACATTGCTCGCTGTGCGAGTTGCATATTTACGTTGAGGTAGCAAAACTTGTGGCTGATGTCAAGGGTGCTTCTGATAAAGACAGCGCATTTTTGTTGTTGCCCTTTCATGCAAACATGCTGATTGGTGTAGCATTGTAACTTTTTTTTTAAAGTGTTGTAGTCCTCACTGCACGATAATGGTTGTGTGCATGATGCACACACATTATGGCTTTTTGTTCTCAGTGTGCTTTGAACTGTTCTACTGCTGACTGAGCGCCTGCTATGCTTTCTTTGTAGCAATATTTCTCAAAGCAAAAATAATGATATACAACTGCTTTCAATGTGTGGTCCAGTAAGCAACATGTAAGTTTTCTCAAGTGCACTACATTGCCATTTATTCTGCTGCAGAGAATGAAACAGCCTCTTCTGTACTTTTTGACCAAGACCAGCGAGTGCCACCGGAAGAAGGCAGTCGCCTCACACCAGAGCCTGTGGACAATGGGCAAGCCGACGAAGGCACAGTCCAGGGCTCTGACGACGTTGAGGCTTTTATACCGCAGCGGCAGCAGGCCCAACCGAAGCGTCGCCGTACGCAAGCTGCTCCAAGGGGTAAAAAATAGTGCTGCACGGCACCTAATATTTAGTAAATTTAGTAAACACATTTGTGTATAAATTTGCTGGCACGCATTTCAGAGTTCTGTACATATCACGTCTACCGTCCCCCTATACTAAAGCCTTTGGGGCTGGCTTAGTCTCTGCTAGCTACGTAGAACAACTTTGCAATTATGCAACTTAAAGTGATTCTCTGAATCTGGTTTGTCGGATGTCCCAGAGTGAGCAGACATAGTAATAAAATAGTGCAGCAGCTCCATTACTTGCGCAATATCACCAAAGGTATCCTACTGAGGAATAACTTTATGTAACAGCCAGTACTGGTTTATGTGCAATAATAAATTTCATGCACTGCTGAATGCACGTATAAGCATACGACCAGTTGAGCAGCCAGAAACATTTACATATGACCATCTCACTTATTTTTGTGAAGAGTTGAGTTTCTTCAGAAATGAATTGATACATTGAAAGTTACAAGTATTCTAATTTTATACATAGCAGTGTACAGCTATAACACTAACTTTCTTCCTTTGCCTTCACAGGACTCAGAGCACTTCAGACGCTCGGCTTGGAGCTTTTGACCAAAAGGGAGGAATATGAATTCGAGCTCCGTAAACAAGAGATTGAGTTGGCGAGGAGGAGGCTCGATCATGACGAGAGGCGGCTTTTGCTTGATGAAGCAAAGCATCGGTATGTGAATACTGTTTGTAAACGAATATAACTTTTTTTACAGCTAGTATATGTGGGCACTCGATTGATTGTTTTTGCACCTCGGCAGGTTTGAAGTGGAGTGCCGGAGAGAGGACCGCGAGCAGCTGCTTGAGCGGTTGGAAAGGCTGGAGCGGCACACGTTTGCATCACCTTAAGGCAGCCAAATTTTTTTTTCATTCTTTTATTAAATAATCAAGCACAATAAAACAATAGAAGACAAAGCTCAAGTAGTGCAAAAATTAGCACGAGTGTTTATTGTAGAAGCATAGACATACATGTACTGATGACAGTGGTGTAATATGGTATGCTATGGAATTTCAGAACAATATTCCAAAAAACAGGTAGTAATCTTGTCCACTTACCTCAAACACGGCCAAGAAGCAAATTGGATCAGTGTTTTTAAGAATATAACCAAGAAAAATCAGGACTAAGGTATTGCGATGTTTAAGCATTAAGACGAGTAGTCATAGGATTTGTTCATGTATAGTTGCACCGCAACACTTGGTGCTTTAAGCGGCTGGTATTTCCTGGAGCCGCCTTGAATAATTGTAAACTAAATACTAAATACCACTTCTGATGGGTTAATGCACAGAAAGTTATTCGTAGACCGAATATTGACACTATTTAACCCTTTCGGCCCTGGCGGTGTCATTTGACACCCCAAGAAAATGTTCGTTAAGGGGCCTTGAAAACAAATCTACAACTGCAGATTTTAGTGACAAGATGACATTTAGGAATCCCTACTGCCATCCACATGATTACCTGCTGCGTGTTTTTATGTGGACAGCAAGGAAGAAGAAAATGCCGCCGTGAAACCCTTGCACGCGATGCTCCACGTGAAGTCTGAATTTCAATTGTTCTATCTCTATAAATATAGGGATCCACGCAATCCAATTTTTATATGTTGTTTGCTATAACCGCCTTAGTGCACAGCTGCCTGAAGGTTTGTTGTGGTTAGCACCAATTTACGGTAAAGCCTCCTTTTCCCTATGTGCGATTTTGACACCGTCAGGGCTCAGCGGTAACGAATGAAACCCATAGAGTTACGAGAAGCGCGATGCTTTTTGTTCGCTGCGTCTGTTTTATCGCTTGTATGTTCGTGCCAATAGTGTTGTTTCCCAAAGAACATGAAAATGAAAATATCTCCAGATAATTCGGTGTAGCCGCTAGAGCACTGCTTCAGAAGGTCGGTAAGGGAAGTATGCTCGATGTAAAGGGTGAACGCGATAAAGATAAGGAGGCCACGCGCCTTTGTTTGACCATCCCCGGGGAAGATAGAACTGGTCGTGATTATAAGTACGGTATTTGAATACAGTGGATGACAAATATTTATTATACAGTCACAGTTTTCCTAGAGACTGTTTACGAAGTGTTCCATTAGATTGCAATGTAGTGACATGCGGCAAGGGCAACCGCCGTTTCAAAGGCGCGCAAGAGGGAAGGATGAATCTTTTTGATGTTTCTTTGCATCCATCCATGTACACTTGGATTTATGTAACGTGCACGCATACACACATGCATTCATTTGCTCATACGCGCTGGTTACCGCCCCCACCCCTTACCTGATCCCAGGTCTGGAACCATGGCTGGGAACTATGGTCCATTTGTGTCTGTCATTACCAAGAAGACACTTCACAGTGTTAAACTCGTGCACGTAGCATATATATGGCTCAAATAGGCCCTCATACCACTATGGTCATATAGCACCAACGTGCGTCATTTTACAACCTTTGAGCCCTGATGTACGATTTTGACACCATAGTGCTAACTCTCTCAATAGATTGCCCACAAGGCTAATATTTGCAAGGGATGTTATTTAGCCCTTAGACACATGAAAAATCACGTTGAATAAATTCTGCACTGAAAATAAAAAATCCAGGGCTGAAAGGGTTAAATCAACATCAACCTTTTCTTTGCTGTTTTTAGCTGGATGATAAGTGGCAACTTTAGTAACTTGGAATGCTCGCCATTTACATCACCATGAAAGATAATAAAGTCAAGTGTGGTGCACATACACATTCCACATCAAACACCAAAATAACAAACTGTAACACTAACGTTGTATATGCCTCACATCATGCTATAAGCAAAGTCCAGAAAACAATACTTCATGCGTTACAGATGTGCAGCTCAACTTTGTGTAGTAGGCCAAGGCAACACTCGAATTTTTGTTCTAGCTTCATCCCATAAACGCCCCGCCACGGTGGTCTAGTGGCTACCGTGCTCGGCTACTGATCCAAGGGTCGCGGGATCGAATCCCAGCTGTGGCGGCTACATTTCAATGGAGGCGAAATGTTGAGGCCCGTGTGCTGTGCGATGTCAGTGCACGTTAAAGAACCCCAGGTGGTCGAAATTTCCGGAGCCCTCCACTACGGCGTCTCTCAACCCCACATAACAATTCATCCCATAAACGTTTAACCATGCCTGTACACATATTGTTCATTTTCCACAGCTGGGTTGTTTGTGTCATCTCTTCTACCCTTCACAAAAACCAATTATGTTAATTTTGTACCTCATGCTTCATGTGCATTGTTACTTTTTAGTAGTAAGGTAATCCTCCAGACATGGAGGTTCTACACTGAAGTAATTTGATACTTGTGAACCATACACACAAGTGTGGGAGTTCGCAAGTATTCCGCTTACCTTGTACATGCGAGGTACATTTTGAATATAGACCTTCTGGTTCTTTCTGAAATCCACAAAAGCGAAAAGCCCAACAATCTTCCCAAACCCCCACTCTACAGCCTGCCTTACAGAGCTCATAGCTTTGTTGAAGGCACGCTGTGGAACAGTGATGGAAGTGCCGCCGTACGGCTTCAACAAGAGGGGCCTCAGCGGATATGCAGGATCACCATAGAGGCAGTAGTGCTGTCCTTGAACAAGCCTCTCCAGCTGTGGGTATGTTTTGCTCCTGCGCAGTATGCCTAGAAAGAAAAGAGTTCACTGGTACACATTTTCTTCCCAAGCCACAGCAGTTACTACATGGAAGAGGGCTTAGAACAATGTACACTTCACGAATAGGAAACAAGCCTGCAGTATACAGTTTACAAGGTGAATTCTTGAACAGCTGCTTTGGTGAAGACCAACATGCTTGTCTTAACATGGCGCTTCCATTGTCTGAAAAACATTCGCACTATGCGTGCAAATATATCCTTTTCTCACAACTCGCCATACCAACTTGCCAGCACTAGCAACAACATGGGACGGGCTGGTGGTGGATTTCTTTTTCAGTGTACCCTATGCTATTTTAATTTTAAAACGCATTTCATAAGCTATTAAGGAAAAAAGCACCTGAGTCATGTCGACTGCCGTAGTATGGCCCCTTCAGTTGCACAATTATTCCGTTGGGGCACATAATCGACTGGAACTTCATGGCGTGGATACGCTTATGGCCAGAAAAAAACTTTTTCTGGTTTTGCGAAGGCCGGCATATAGGACGTGCCGTGCCATCAATAAATCCCCAGCAATTCTTCAAGGGTGCTCCTTTTGAATGAATGGCCTGTGAGAGGAAAGAGAAATGTAATTTTATTCAATCAATACAGCTATAGAGTTTTCATAAGCCGTGTAGGCGCTAGGAGATGGATGTGTGCAAAAAGCACGATGAATGCACTACTTAACACGGCGCGTGTTATTTGTAATTATGTTTGCTCAGGAACCAAAAATTGGCACTGCGATATTTATACCACACACGTTCACGGGAAATACGATCAAGCTTAAACTTAGAAATGTAAAGGCGGCCAGGAAAGCATAACTAAAGGAACCTTGCTATTTAAAGATGAAGTGCATATGTCACATTTTATGGGTTTTCTTACGACAGCTAATAAAATGCATGCTATATTAAATATGATGTCGTAAAGAACTAATGTCGCCTTGGTGACTGCTCAATCGCACTTGCTCTTTCCGTAAATGCTGTTCATTGTTGGCAGAATACCGCTCGTACAGTGTACTAATTAAAAAGTTTACCTGTGAGAATTCTTCCAGCGCTGCGATATTCAGCCACTCGTGGTTGTTAACGTCGCATAGCAGGTGTCCGAAGTTGTCCTCAATGTGCGTGAGAACGCTGTTGGTGACCGCTGATATAACGGAGTAGTGTCTTCCGAAAAGGCGCTCCAGTTCAATCAGCCTATTAGGGTAGGCAAGCCTGCGCAAAGTTATGCAAAGTGCCTCCTCGCCGGATAAGGACACCCTTTGAGCCGTGTAAACGGTATCCGGTAGCAGCAGTGCAGACTTCAGCCTTCTGATGTCGTTCTTTTCAAATCGAAAGTACGTTCGAAAAACGCCATCATCCATGCGCTCAATGTTCAGAAGGCCACTGGCCGACAGGGGCTCACGTCGCTTCACCGAGAGCACTTCCATTACAAGCAGGTCCTCGATGTCCCTCCACCGCAGTTGCGAGAGAAGCAGGGGATCTTCTAACACGCTCTGCATTCTCACACGCAAGATGCACGAGCAGTTAAAGCACAAAAAGGTTAACTAAAACGTAAAACTAGGCTTTCGCTTTCAAGTCCCGTTTCAGTACGACTTCGCTCGAAGGTGGGTGCGTTGCAGACGGCGTCAAGGCGTGCCGCGACGCTACCTGGCGACGCGAAAATGAAGCGCTCGAATACAGGAATAAGTTTACATTTACTTTGAGGTGTATTAGACGCTGTCAAAATGTGAAAATAAACAATTTGCAGTGTTCTAAAATGTAATACGTTATAGTCATGCAAAAATATTCTACTTTTTATTTTGTTTTTCAGGGTAGTCTCGTGTTTCATCCCCAGGCGGCGTAGCAATAGAAAAAAACATTGGCGTGCGCTCAACCGCACCGGAGAACCGTTCGGCTAAAACGTGTTCGTAGTGTTGACGCTCCGGTCAGGAGCAGCGTCGAACCGGATCGGGAGCGGAACGTAAAAACGGTCCGCTAAAACTGTCTAATAGACAGTTTTAGCGGACCGGTTTTCGCCTCCCGCTCCGGTCAGCTAGCCGCCGGCGGCGCCAGTGCGCATGCGCGGGACGCTCAGACGGGACCGCGGGAACGGACCGTCGCCGCCGCTCCGGTCAAGTTGAGGCTGAACGGAGCGGACGAACGTAGCGAACGGAAGAGAGCAAAATGGCTGCCTCTGGTGCTGCGAGTCCGATGAACACCTCTGCTGTTCGACAAGTTCGAAAGCCCCGACGGCACTTCCGCATCCACGAGGACTTATGTCTCTTGCGGGAAGTGGCTGCCGCCAACCCGTTTGAAAACCCACAAATGTGGGAAGAAGTTTTGCGTAATGTCGTCGCGGCAATCGAGCGAGATGTTACTTTGCGAGCAGTGAAGGAGCGAGTGGAGCTGCTGCTGAACTACTTCCGAAGGGAAGATACAGCGAACCTCCGCAAGTAAGTGAACTTATGTGCAACAGTCACGGTTTCGCTTAGCACCAGTGTACATAAACGTACTACTTGTTCGTGACGCATTTGGGCTTGATCTTACTTTGTACTGCTAGATCTGGAACGGAGGAGCAATACGGGGAGCTCCAGCAGCTTCTACAAGAGGTGTCGGACCTGGCCCGGGAGTTCAACTATGAACCCCGCACCAGGCCCAAGAAGAAAAATGGGACGGCACCGGCGGGGTACCAAGCCAGGCAGGCAACTCCGTCAGCTGCCGCCGAGCTACGCGCGGCGCAGCAGCTGAGAGACGCCGCCGCAGACTGCGCGAGTTTTGCTCAACATAGTGATGTTGAACATGGGCCGGCGCCTGGTAAGCAGTACAATCACAGCTACATAATTTACGTCATTTAAGATTGATTACTCATGTCTTATTCTGCTGCAGTTTTCTTGGTGATAACGATTAGTAAACACCCATAAATAGGTAATCGCTTGTTACGATATAGTGACTCTTCGTGTCGTTGCAAGAGCCGTACGTGACTAAAGCTACGCAGTAAAAAAAAAAAAAAAAAAAAAAAAAGAATGCGTACTTTATAACCTCGTAAATATAGTGACATGGATCTGTAGGTTAAATTTGTGCATGCACAAGTATGTGGACAAATCAACTGCTTCATTAGCAGCTACATTGCTCGCTGTGCGAGTTGCATATTTACGTTGAGGTAGCAAAACTTGTGGCTGATGTCAAGGGTGCTTCTGATAAAGACAGCGCATTTTTGTTGTTGCCCTTTCATGCAAACATGCTGATTGGTGTAGCATTGTAACTTTTTTTTTAAAGTGTTGTAGTCCTCACTGCACGATAATGGTTGTGTGCATGATGCACACACATTATGGCTTTTTGTTCTCAGTGTGCTTTGAACTGTTCTACTGCTGACTGAGCGCCTGCTATGCTTTCTTTGTAGCAATATTTCTCAAAGCAAAAATAATGATATACAACTGCTTTCAATGTGTGGTCCAGTAAGCAACATGTAAGTTTTCTCAAGTGCACTACATTGCCATTTATTCTGCTGCAGAGAATGAAACAGCCTCTTCTGTACTTTTTGACCAAGACCAGCGAGTGCCACCGGAAGAAGGCAGTCGCCTCACACCAGAGCCTGTGGACAATGGGCAAGCCGACGAAGGCACAGTCCAGGGCTCTGACGACGTTGAGGCTTTTATACCGCAGCGGCAGCAGGCCCAACCGAAGCGTCGCCGTACGCAAGCTGCTCCAAGGGGTAAAAAATAGTGCTGCACGGCACCTAATATTTAGTAAATTTAGTAAACACATTTGTGTATAAATTTGCTGGCACGCATTTCAGAGTTCTGTACATATCACGTCTACCGTCCCCCTATACTAAAGCCTTTGGGGCTGGCTTAGTCTCTGCTAGCTACGTAGAACAACTTTGCAATTATGCAACTTAAAGTGATTCTCTGAATCTGGTTTGTCGGATGTCCCAGAGTGAGCAGACATAGTAATAAAATAGTGCAGCAGCTCCATTACTTGCGCAATATCACCAAAGGTATCCTACTGAGGAATAACTTTATGTAACAGCCAGTACTGGTTTTATGTGCAATAATAAATTTCATGCACTGCTGAATGCACGTATAAGCATACGACCAGTTGAGCAGCCAGAAACATTTACATATGACCATCTCACTTATTTTTGTGAAGAGTTGAGTTTCTTCAGAAATGAATTGATACATTGAAAGTTACAAGTATTCTAATTTTATACATAGCAGTGTACAGCTATAACACTAACTTTCTTCCTTTGCCTTCACAGGACTCAGAGCACTTCAGACGCTCGGCTTGGAGCTTTTGACCAAAAGGGAGGAATATGAATTCGAGCTCCGTAAACAAGAGATTGAGTTGGCGAGGAGGAGGCTCGATCATGACGAGAGGCGGCTTTTGCTTGATGAAGCAAAGCATCGGTATGTGAATACTGTTTGTAAACGAATATAACTTTTTTTACAGCTAGTATATGTGGGCACTCGATTGATTGTTTTTGCACCTCGGCAGGTTTGAAGTGGAGTGCCGGAGAGAGGACCGCGAGCAGCTGCTTGAGCGGTTGGAAAGGCTGGAGCGGCACACGTTTGCATCACCTTAAGGCAGCCAAATTTTTTTTTTCATTCTTTTATTAAATAATCAAGCACAATAAAACAATAGAAGACAAAGCTCAAGTAGTGCAAAAATTAGCACGAGTGTTTATTGTAGAAGCATAGACATACATGTACTGATGACAGTGGTGTAATATGGTATGCTATGGAATTTCAGAACAATATTCCAAAAAACAGGTAGTAATCTTGTCCACTTACCTCAAACACGGCCAAGAAGCAAATTGGATCAGTGTTTTTAAGAATATAACCAAGAAAAATCAGGACTAAGGTATTGCGATGTTTAAGCATTAAGACGAGTAGTCATAGGATTTGTTCATGTATAGTTGCACCGCAACACTTGGTGCTTTAAGCGGCTGGTATTTCCTGGAGCCGCCTTGAATAATTGTAAACTAAATACTAAATACCACTTCTGATGGGTTAATGCACAGAAAGTTATTCGTAGACCGAATATTGACACTATTTAACCCTTTCGGCCCTGGCGGTGTCATTTGACACCCCAAGAAAATGTTCGTTAAGGGGCCTTGAAAACAAATCTACAACTGCAGATTTTAGTGACAAGATGACATTTAGGAATCCCTACTGCCATCCACATGATTACCTGCTGCGTGTTTTTATGTGGACAGCAAGGAAGAAGAAAATGCCGCCGTGAAACCCTTGCACGCGATGCTCCACGTGAAGTCTGAATTTCAATTGTTCTATCTCTATAAATATAGGGATCCACGCAATCCAATTTTTATATGTTGTTTGCTATAACCGCCTTAGTGCACAGCTGCCTGAAGGTTTGTTGTGGTTAGCACCAATTTACGGTAAAGCCTCCTTTTCCCTATGTGCGATTTTGACACCGTCAGGGCTCAGCGGTAACGAATGAAACCCATAGAGTTACGAGAAGCGCGATGCTTTTTGTTCGCTGCGTCTGTTTTATCGCTTGTATGTTCGTGCCAATAGTGTTGTTTCCCAAAGAACATGAAAATGAAAATATCTCCAGATAATTCGGTGTAGCCGCTAGAGCACTGCTTCAGAAGGTCGGTAAGGGAAGTATGCTCGATGTAAAGGGTGAACGCGATAAAGATAAGGAGGCCACGCGCCTTTGTTTGACCATCCCCGGGGAAGATAGAACTGGTCGTGATTATAAGTACGGTATTTGAATACAGTGGATGACAAATATTTATTATACAGTCACAGTTTTCCTAGAGACTGTTTACGAAGTGTTCCATTAGATTGCAATGTAGTGACATGCGGCAAGGGCAACCGCCGTTTCAAAGGCGCGCAAGAGGGAAGGATGAATCTTTTTGATGTTTCTTTGCATCCATCCATGTACACTTGGATTTATGTAACGTGCACGCATACACACATGCATTCATTTGCTCATACGCGCTGGTTACCGCCCCCACCCCTTACCTGATCCCAGGTCTGGAACCATGGCTGGGAACTATGGTCCATTTGTGTCTGTCATTACCAAGAAGACACTTCACAGTGTTAAACTCGTGCACGTAGCATATATATGGCTCAAATAGGCCCTCATACCACTATGGTCATATAGCACCAACGTGCGTCATTTTACAACCTTTGAGCCCTGATGTACGATTTTGACACCATAGTGCTAACTCTCTCAATAGATTGCCCACAAGGCTAATATTTGCAAGGGATGTTATTTAGCCCTTAGACACATGAAAAATCACGTTGAATAAATTCTGCACTGAAAATAAAAAATCCAGGGCTGAAAGGGTTAAATCAACATCAACCTTTTCTTTGCTGTTTTTAGCTGGATGATAAGTGGCAACTTTAGTAACTTGGAATGCTCGCCATTTACATCACCATGAAAGATAATAAAGTCAAGTGTGGTGCACATACACATTCCACATCAAACACCAAAATAACAAACTGTAACACTAACGTTGTATATGCCTCACATCATGCTATAAGCAAAGTCCAGAAAACAATACTTCATGCGTTACAGATGTGCAGCTCAACTTTGTGTAGTAGGCCAAGGCAACACTCGAATTTTTGTTCTAGCTTCATCCCATAAACGCCCCGCCACGGTGGTCTAGTGGCTACCGTGCTCGGCTACTGATCCAAGGGTCGCGGGATCGAATCCCAGCTGTGGCGGCTACATTTCAATGGAGGCGAAATGTTGAGGCCCGTGTGCTGTGCGATGTCAGTGCACGTTAAAGAACCCCAGGTGGTCGAAATTTCCGGAGCCCTCCACTACGGCGTCTCTCAACCCCACATAACAATTCATCCCATAAACGTTTAACCATGCCTGTACACATATTGTTCATTTTCCACAGCTGGGTTGTTTGTGTCATCTCTTCTACCCTTCACAAAAACCAATTATGTTAATTTTGTACCTCATGCTTCATGTGCATTGTTACTTTTTAGTAGTAAGGTAATCCTCCAGACATGGAGGTTCTACACTGAAGTAATTTGATACTTGTGAACCATACACACAAGTGTGGGAGTTCGCAAGTATTCCGCTTACCTTGTACATGCGAGGTACATTTTGAATATAGACCTTCTGGTTCTTTCTGAAATCCACAAAAGCGAAAAGCCCAACAATCTTC
Organism: Hyalomma asiaticum; assembly: GCA_013339685.2. Classification (NCBI taxonomy): domain Eukaryota; kingdom Metazoa; phylum Arthropoda; class Arachnida; order Ixodida; family Ixodidae; genus Hyalomma; species Hyalomma asiaticum. The sequence continues at coordinate 89,255,605 of CM023489.1, read as the reverse complement.
CCAAACCCCCACTCTACAGCCTGCCTTACAGAGCTCATAGCTTTGTTGAAGGCACGCTGTGGAACAGTGATGGAAGTGCCGCCGTACGGCTTCAACAAGAGGGGCCTCAGCGGATATGCAGGATCACCATAGAGGCAGTAGTGCTGTCCTTGAACAAGCCTCTCCAGCTGTGGGTATGTTTTGCTCCTGCGCAGTATGCCTAGAAAGAAAAGAGTTCACTGGTACACATTTTCTTCCCAAGCCACAGCAGTTACTACATGGAAGAGGGCTTAGAACAATGTACACTTCACGAATAGGAAACAAGCCTGCAGTATACAGTTTACAAGGTGAATTCTTGAACAGCTGCTTTGGTGAAGACCAACATGCTTGTCTTAACATGGCGCTTCCATTGTCTGAAAAACATTCGCACTATGCGTGCAAATATATCCTTTTCTCACAACTCGCCATACCAACTTGCCAGCACTAGCAACAACATGGGACGGGCTGGTGGTGGATTTCTTTTTCAGTGTACCCTATGCTATTTTAATTTTAAAACGCATTTCATAAGCTATTAAGGAAAAAAGCACCTGAGTCATGTCGACTGCCGTAGTATGGCCCCTTCAGTTGCACAATTATTCCGTTGGGGCACATAATCGACTGGAACTTCATGGCGTGGATACGCTTATGGCCAGAAAAAAACTTTTTCTGGTTTTGCGAAGGCCGGCATATAGGACGTGCCGTGCCATCAATAAATCCCCAGCAATTCTTCAAGGGTGCTCCTTTTGAATGAATGGCCTGTGAGAGGAAAGAGAAATGTAATTTTATTCAATCAATACAGCTATAGAGTTTTCATAAGCCGTGTAGGCGCTAGGAGATGGATGTGTGCAAAAAGCACGATGAATGCACTACTTAACACGGCGCGTGTTATTTGTAATTATGTTTGCTCAGGAACCAAAAATTGGCACTGCGATATTTATACCACACACGTTCACGGGAAATACGATCAAGCTTAAACTTAGAAATGTAAAGGCGGCCAGGAAAGCATAACTAAAGGAACCTTGCTATTTAAAGATGAAGTGCATATGTCACATTTTATGGGTTTTCTTACGACAGCTAATAAAATGCATGCTATATTAAATATGATGTCGTAAAGAACTAATGTCGCCTTGGTGACTGCTCAATCGCACTTGCTCTTTCCGTAAATGCTGTTCATTGTTGGCAGAATACCGCTCGTACAGTGTACTAATTAAAAAGTTTACCTGTGAGAATTCTTCCAGCGCTGCGATATTCAGCCACTCGTGGTTGTTAACGTCGCATAGCAGGTGTCCGAAGTTGTCCTCAATGTGCGTGAGAACGCTGTTGGTGACCGCTGATATAACGGAGTAGTGTCTTCCGAAAAGGCGCTCCAGTTCAATCAGCCTATTAGGGTAGGCAAGCCTGCGCAAAGTTATGCAAAGTGCCTCCTCGCCGGATAAGGACACCCTTTGAGCCGTGTAAACGGTATCCGGTAGCAGCAGTGCAGACTTCAGCCTTCTGATGTCGTTCTTTTCAAATCGAAAGTACGTTCGAAAAACGCCATCATCCATGCGCTCAATGTTCAGAAGGCCACTGGCCGACAGGGGCTCACGTCGCTTCACCGAGAGCACTTCCATTACAAGCAGGTCCTCGATGTCCCTCCACCGCAGTTGCGAGAGAAGCAGGGGATCTTCTAACACGCTCTGCATTCTCACACGCAAGATGCACGAGCAGTTAAAGCACAAAAAGGTTAACTAAAACGTAAAACTAGGCTTTCGCTTTCAAGTCCCGTTTCAGTACGACTTCGCTCGAAGGTGGGTGCGTTGCAGACGGCGTCAAGGCGTGCCGCGACGCTACCTGGCGACGCGAAAATGAAGCGCTCGAATACAGGAATAAGTTTACATTTACTTTGAGGTGTATTAGACGCTGTCAAAATGTGAAAATAAACAATTTGCAGTGTTCTAAAATGTAATACGTTATAGTCATGCAAAAATATTCTACTTTTTATTTTGTTTTTCAGGGTAGTCTCGTGTTTCATCCCCAGGCGGCGTAGCAATAGAAAAAAACATTGGCGTGCGCTCAACCGCACCGGAGAACCGTTCGGCTAAAACGTGTTCGTAGTGTTGACGCTCCGGTCAGGAGCAGCGTCGAACCGGATCGGGAGCGGAACGTAAAAACGGTCCGCTAAAACTGTCTAATGTTGCGACGGTGGTTAACGCGCACCGCCGCCACACCGGGCCGCGAGGAGAGTGCCGCGGCAAGGGCCAGGCGAGGCGAGTCCGTGAAAGAACTGCCGGGAGTGGAGGGGCGGTAGAGCACAGTCCCTACCGTGCCTGTTTGGGGCTCGATGACCGCCGATTCCAGGGCCCGTGCTCGCCGGCGCGCTGCTTTGCTGACGACGAGTTGATATCCGTCGTCGGCAGGCGCAGGGGTACGGGTTAGGGGCGGACGTTTGGCCGAGGTGTTGAGGGGGCCCATCAAAGGAGGGGCCGCTGCTGCTGTGGGCTCGGCGGCGCATTGTTGCCCCCGCTGCTGCCTCTTGCGTTTACTTCTCCGTCGCCGAGCATTCTTGCTGCCGACGAAGGTCACGACCGTCCTTGGCGGGGCAGCCGCGGTGTCGTCAGAGCCGGCGGAGAAATAGGTTGTGCCGTGCTCGTGGGGGTTGCCGTGCTCGTGGGGTTGCATTTGCGAGGGCGACGACGAAGGTGCGGAGGTATCGCACGTGGCTTGCTTCCGCGGGCCGTCGTCGTCGTCGTGCTTGTCGTGCGGGCGCTTCCGGCATGTAGACACGTCCATCTCCTCGTCCGAGGGCGGGGGAAGAGGTGGCAGCGCGGAAGAGTCCGTATTGCTGGGGCCAGGTGCAGCTGCTGTCTCGTCAGCTGCGGCCGGCGTGGTGGCGGGGGTCGCGGGCGGTCCCGCGGTATCTGCCGATTCGGAGGGTGCAGGTGTTGCGGCAAGCGCCTCCTGCGCTTTATCCCGAAGCCACCCTCCGATGGCTGTGGCGGCCTGCAGCTCCAACGCCCGCTGGGACCTGCGGCGCATGTCCTCGGCGAGGCGGCGCTGGGCCTTTAGATAGTCTGGCACGCTGATGTCCCAGGAACTCTGCTTGGTGTTCGGCGGCGTCGCATCCATGGTACAACACTCACAGAACAGGCACAGTCCGTAGAAAACCGCGAACACTCACGTGTTCGTTAATCCGTGGGGCACGGGAAGGGCACGACGCGCGCGGCGCCGTACTCGTGCGAGCGAGGCGGCCGCGCGACCGCTCTCGTTGGTGGCGAGCTCGCAACTGACGCGAGGGAGAAGGACGAAATTGACGGAGCGCCGAAAAACACGTCTTCCCCCTTTGGCTGTTGAGACGGAACTCCACCCAATAAGAGATGCACAAGGGCAACACACATTCAATTCAAAATCTCTGGAAAGCGTGCCCCCAGAACATTGCGCTCATCATAATTGCACAATACATACGGACATACCCGCTGCGGTAACAAAAGTTTACTTAACGCACACTAAGAGATAGAAAACTGCTGCTCTTACCTGCTGTACTTATGGCGCATTTCGGCTGTCCAAACACAAAGCAGAAACGTCCGTTACAGAAAATTCAAAGCGCCGTCGCCGTACATACCCGCTCAGAGGGTGTTTCTCTAAACCAGGAGATCTTCGTAATAAGCAGCGCTAGCAAGACGCAAGGGACCAGCACATAGTGCAAACAACACTTCGAATGAAGGAAAAATGCAACCAAAGCGCCCCAACAACATGCTACATGCAATGAGCATGCTAGTTAAAACAAGCAGATTGGGTTGTGGTGGCCGCATTTGTGCACACATATCTTTGATCAATGCTTTAATACTTGCCTAACCATAACCAGAAATACTTACACACTGTTCAAAATAACGCAAACAGTAAAATAAGTGCACATCACGGCTTAAAAATACGTGCTTACGAAACTTCTTTTCCAACACAAGAACGACAAGTTTGCCGATCACTGAGGCTAAGTCTCGGGATCCGTGCCCGCGAAGCTTGAAACGCATTATGCCTGTATTTGCAAGCAGCAGCAGTTTAAACCAATATACCACTGTAAGAACACTAATAACAACGCATATAAGTACTTCGTGTATTACGGTCAGGCGTTTCTGGTAAGTGGAAGAGGAACAAGAGTCAAGTTGCGGGCACAGCTTCTACAGGTGACCGGTCACCTCATGTAATGATTCCAGCTTAGGTGTCGTAACTAGCGAAATCGAAAAACTGTAACGTTTCTCTTCTCGAAGAATACATTTTATAGCGCCAGTTATTACACAAGACGGCAGTCTAATAGAAGTACCAGAATAATGTTTATATACATACTTGTTTCTTTCGTTTCACGGGACCGCCTTTTGCAGTGTCTTGTGATGCGCGCTGTCGGTCAGTGCGCTGCACACCCGCCAAATTACGCAGTTTCCCGAAGGATGCTGTTTATTCTACAAACATTGCAGACCCCACGCATATGCCCGAGTACATACGTTCCTGATCTCGCGCGAGGGTACGATGGAGCTGGAAAGGTCTATGACGCGTCACACGTGCGCCAACGAGTGTGCTCGCCTCTGTTGCTGTACAGTACTATTTGCTTTCTTTTCTCGCGCAGGTCAGCAAAATAAACAGTCCGACTTTTAATACCTTGCTTCTCGTCCATCATAATCACGACCACGTGATCTTAAAAATGATAAAACAATAAAAAACAATCATATGAACTACAATTGCAAGCACATATTTATACCGCCATCTCTCAGCGATATGGTAGTATGGCTTTTTCCTTGCTTGTAATGGGTGAATGCCAAAGCACCCTTATTCTCATAATGGTATTTAGCATAGACGAACCCTTTCATGCACCTCTAAAATTAAAGAAGAGGGCAATGTGGAAAAGAAATTCTGCAAACAATAGCAACACACCTCATCGCATATATGTTGGTGTACACGTTCACCTGTAGCTATATTTGGCCGTGACTTTGGCAAAACACATTGGAGGGCTCCGTCAGGTACAATGTCAATGTCCCAAAGGTCGACGGACTCTTCAAAGCATTTTTCTAACACATGGGCAGAATTGCAGCAGAATCAATATTCCTACAGAAACAATTTAAATTTAAGTATAGAATCACAGATATGGAACCACCTAATTTATTTAAATAGATTAAACCAATGAAGAGTACTACAAGGAGCAACGTGAAATTAGCGCTCAAAGCACTGCGGAGTAACGGGAGCCATGAAAAAAAAAACACACTCAAAGTGCGATATTTTACCTGGGAACTCACCTATAGCATTTGCCCAATGATCGGTTGGATGGTTAGTATCAGTAAATCCCTTGTTGCATTACTGCAAAGTAGATTTCTATTGATAACTGCGTGCTCAAACATCCGTGTCCTACTGAAAACTAGCGTTACGTGCACACTCTTCGGTGCGCAGCTACAATCACATTTGTGATCAACTGGACGTCGCTGACGCAAATCAGCCCAACGTAGTCATCACGCAAGCTAGTCCATGCCTACTAAGAACAGGCAGAACGGGCGACAAACGTTTACGCTACACGTATTGGGTGGCAGATGTGAATGTTATTCTGCTGTGTTGAACTTTATTAATTGAAGCACTGCCTCGGTGGCGAAAGCACGTGCAGGTTGCCACAGTTAATTAAAGGCTATTTGCGGGGTGATGCAGGCAATCTCTTCACTATTTGTCACCGGTTATAAAAAGCGGAGAAGTTCAGTGCAAACTGCACATGTGCTACACAACGCGACGGCAAGGGGCTGTTCGCGATCCATACAGCAACAGATAGCAAATGACTCAACGTACAACAAAAGTCTCGTGACTGCAATGAACCCGACTACTATAAATCAGTTTAGCAGTGTTATAGCTTACCTGAGAACGATGACGTCAAAAGTCAACGATGGGACCGAAAAGTTCGCACCCACGGCCAGAAATCTCGGGGTCAGATTTCTTCATGTGCTACCCATTCCGCAGGCACTTAACAGTCGCCGCCAACATCGTGCCGTCGTCTCATCGCTTATTTCAAGCACGTGTAGAACACCAAATTTGATCGCAAACTAAAGGACTCGCTAGCATGAACGCCATGCGCGCCAGCCCTGCGAGCATTCTGCGAGCGACAAAGCAAGCTGGAACCTGCTGCATTGGCGATGGCAGTCGTACTGCTGCGGAAGCGAAGAAACCAAAACAACCTTTTAAAAGTATATGCAAGCATTGCCTCTCATACTCGTTACAACTTTATCGTGAGAAATTCATTTGTGATAGAAATCATTGCAAAATGGGCCGTGATAATTATTTTTTCTACTTAATTTTAATTAGTGACCAGTTTGTTTTATTATTAAAGAGAAAGTAAATGTAATATAGCCGGTAATGTTTCGAATCTCGAAAGCCACTACATTAAAAAAAAATGGCGCTGATGACGCTTCGCTCGGCCTTTTTTTTTTTTCACGCTTGCAAAGCTGTTGCAGAGAGTCCGTAGGCTTTCTATTATTCCGTGTAGAAAAAGTGTAGCTCTGCCCACCTACAGGATGGTGTTTTTATAACATGTGTGCAGGATGATGACTAAGCTGTGTACACCATTTCTATTACTTTATTCCAGAGATTTTAAGATTGACGAGAGTATTGAATAGGTAGCTGACAAAAAAAAAAAGGAATGTCTCAAACCTCGTGCTCCAACTATAGTGCTGCATAACAATCCCGTAACAATGAATGCAGATGTGTGTGGCGGCTGAAGAGCATGCCGTGTTAAACATGTACATTCTGCTGTAACGAATTTGGCATGAACTGGAGCAAGTACAGTTTCACTTTCGAAAGTGCTGTTTGTTCGTAAAAATATCCCGGCCAATGTGTTTTACTTATGACAGCTCTTTTTATCCAAGCCCAAATCAGAGGTTTGATATATCTCACTGAATTTAAATATTACATGTTCTGTAATTAAATATTACATGCACTGCTCCACAGTAAAAACAAGGGAATCGCATTCGCAGGAACGGTAAAACATTCCGTGCACTTTCTGTGTCTATGCTTCCTTTTTTTTTCTAACCTGATAGTGACATGTAGCAAAGCAGGAAATGCGATGCCTACAACTGAAGGACAGTCAGACTTGATGGGCCAGGATTAATTTGACATCTGGCGTCTGATCTGAACGGTAATCGCTTGACATGCACAATGCCAGTTCTGCGTTTTTGCCGTCGCCTCCGAAACTTGTAACAGCGCAGGGGACGGATGCACGCCACGAACGGAAGTGAGATGTATGCACTGAATCTTGCGTCCAGGATGCATATAACAGATTCTCGTGCTCTCTTTCATGTTCCTGAATCCGAAACCGATCCGAAAACTTCTCTCGACGAGACATTTAGACAGCGTTTTACAGCTTGGCGATTTGCAATCCTAGTATTAGATAAGTGACCGGCTCTGTGGGTTTTCGAGGAAACTCGTGGGTGTTTTGGCAACTCGTAGCAACCTTGGCTCCAAAAGGGTGTTTTATGTACAACGTAAACCCTTACCCCTACCAAAAGGCTGTTTCGGTAATCAAAACACACTTACACCCCAATTTTTTCTACTTTCGGTTTTCAAAAGGGTGTTTTAGTTGTTGTAGACCGCTTTAAAGGTGCAAACTGGTTTACTGTGCAGGAGGCTAAGAAGTCCAGGTCTGATACTTGCAGATATCTGATGTGTTGTGCGCAGTTTACTCCATACTCCTGCAGTTTCCGACGAATGGTTGTGAAGTCCTCCTCACTGAGTGCTGAAAGCCACACCTGTAATAGTGACATAAAGTTGTCCTCCGGGCGGGCAAAAAAACAGCAATGAACTTAAAACAGCCTGCTTCAGTGCAATGGCTGCGACTTTTGAATGGCCATCATGATATCATTCACGCGGATAGCAATCTTGAAGGTCCTGAATGGAAATGCACTTAAGTGTCCGAGATTGTGGACCTGGCAACAATTATATCATCATCATAGGTTCCAAACTAGGAAGATATAAAAAGACTGCTGGAGTGGAAGGTGCCCATGGCCATACCTACCCACAGAGCACAGTGAAGCCGGTGGCGGCCATCTTGGGGTCGGCAGGAGGGCGGCCGCCTTCTTTCTTTCCGGAAATGATAGCAACTATAGAAGTAAAAACGTACTTACGTAGACGGTGGTACACTGGCAGCATTTAAAAATATTCCAGAACGGCTCTTTTCTCATATCTGAAAATTTCATTTATGCATGAACGTTAAATGACGAGCCTTGAAAACAGACTTTATCTTTTACGAGCTTCCGGCTTCGTTCTTTTGTCATGTGGTGCAGCCTTATCTTGACGTATAGCTACAATACTTGCTTCCTCAAGTTATAAATGGGATTGTCCAACACGTGAACTTCAAAAAGATGTTCCAAATGTGAGAACCACCTCTTTTCCAATGATTCACTTACTAGTGTACCAGACTAGTTGTTTGGTGTTGGCATGTATGTTCTTAAGGCATTGCGGGGTAGCCTGCAGCCGACGCAGCCCCTTTTCCGCTGTTTCGCGCAGTGACAACGCTTCGGAAGAGTAAAAAAGTCCACCTCGATTTTTTTTTTTTTGCCTCACCAATAGTGATGTATCCGCTCCACGAAGAGCTTCCATGCAAACCTCACAGCTGATTGTCAGTCAGTCAACGAACTTTATTCACAAATTGTCCTGAGGAGCCGATGCCCTTCAAGAGGGCGGGTCGGCCGCGGGCCGCACCCACGTTGGGACAGGAAGGGCATGCCCCTCCCCCAAACTGCGGGCCCTCTGGACAGCCCGGATTTGGACCTCCCGGTCCGAGCTGGTGATTGCAGTCTTCCAGGCGTCCTCTGTGGTGAGAGGCTCGCCATTGCGCAGCGCCGTGCATTGCCAGAGCATGTGGGATAACGTGCATCGTCTCTCATCGCAGTGAGGGCAGTGAGGCTTTATGCTGTCAATAAACTTACTGTAAACTAAGGGCGACGGGTAAGTACCGGTTTGCAGCATTCGTAACGTGATTGACTGGGCCCTCGAGAGTTGCGGGTGCTGGAGCGGAAACCTGGACAATTGATAGTGCTTGCATATTTCGTTGAAGGTGAGGAGGGAATCAAGCTGTTGGAGGCCTTCCCCCAAATTCTGCGAGCGAAAGAGCCTGCAGTGTAAGGCACAACAGAGCAGGCGAATGTTGAGAGAGGCTCTCCGGATAGTCAATTCGGTCTGTGTAATCGTAGTCCTGTGGTTGTAGGTTGGCAGACTTTCGTATCATTGTGATCGCAGTGGTTGCATTAACTGTAGTGGCAGAGGCAGATGCACCCAGACTGGAAACAACACCTTGTGAACAGTTGTCTGAGGTCGACGATCACGCACAGTTTGAGATAATGATCACCGAAATTCAGAGCCCCGATCCAGGCGAAACTGAAACTGAGCGCCCCGGGAGCGCAGCAAATTCATCATAACTGGTATGTCAGACTGTGAAGCTTGCGCGACAATTTCAGAAAAACAAAAATAAAGCAAAAGAAGGCGCATTGCAGCAGGATGTGGTCAGCAAGCCGTCTCAAGTACCCAACTGTACCGTTTATTCTTTGCATTTGGTAGGTAGTGCTTATCCGTTTCTTTGTTAAACTTGAAAGAAGTGCAAAGAACTCGTTCGCTTGTCTGCGAGAAGTAGCGCCGCAGTGGCTGCCGCCTAGTTTTAAGTGTTACAAGGAAGGAAAAAAGCAGAAAGTGCATTTTTTTTGCGTATAGCATGAAAGAAACAGACAAGCACTGCGCACAATAAGCAATTAATAGGCATTTGTCGCAGCTGATCGCGGAGGCCACGGTGTGACGCGTGTAGTTCTCCGTGCCACCGCAGGAGCGCCTCTGCTATTGGCAAGCACGCGCAGAAGGAGCCGCTGGTTCTGCATGTTTCGCTGCAGCGGCGCTGCGAGTGTGCATTTTATTCACGCGAGACTGTGCGTTTCTTTGTCGAAATAAGATTTCTAAGCTGTCTGCAAGAATATAAATATGCCCAGGAGGCCAATACTAGGCCGGCAATGGACTCGCATGAGCCCGAACTGCGCACTTTCGCAGCAGGTTGCGATACGGGATAACCGTTCAATATAACGGGCAAGTTCCTTATCGCTTGTTGCTTCGCTTGATGCGTTTCTTTGCTGTTGGAACAACCTGTTAAACGACGTTTAACCGCGGCGCATGTGGGTGGCGCCTCGCGCATGTGCTTCGCCTAGGCTTCACTATTCTGCGCCAGGTACGCCTTTGGTTTGGTTTGGAAAAACTTTATTAATGAAGTCCGGAGGTGTGTGCCTTTGCAAACAGCAGGGCCGCTTCCACGGCGGGACACTCAGGCCGAGACCGACTGCAGCATCGTGGGCCCTCTGGACAGGCCAAAGTTGCGACTGATGTCCGGACTCGTCAGTGCAGAGCCCCGCTTGCTGGCCGATGCTGTATCAGTGCCACGTACTGAGAGGCACTACACCCAGAGCATGTGATTTAAGGTGACTAAACCGCTACATTTAGTATATGAGTTAAGTAAACATCAGGATAAAGCTTGTGGAGAAAGTCGGGGTTGGGATAAGTTTCCGTTTGATGCTTTCTCTATGTCAGCGCCTACGCCTTGTTTAACTTCCTATCTGGAGGAGGAAAAACTCTCCTGCCCGTCGCGAAATATCGAGTAATTTCGTTATAAGTAGTTGGTTGATCCCTATTTACCAACACTCTAGGTTGATCCAGAGGTCTTCCATGGTCGTGGACAGCTAACTCTCGTGCCCTGGATTGGGCCAACTTATTGATTGATAATCCCTTCTCCCATGGATCCCATATGAGCAGGGAGCCATGTATGTTAGGGTATGAGTTGTGACTTCTCACCGAGTGTGGCTTTGACCTCTTTGCACACAGCGCCAACACTGAAAGTCCAAATAGCTGCCTTAGAATCGCTGTATATATTTTCATGATGGTGATCTGAGAGAGCCATCGCGATGGAAACCTGCTCGGCTGCATTAGCAGTTTGGGTGCATATCGACGCCGCATTAATTGTAACACCCTTGTAGTTGACTACAACTACCGTAAACCTGTTCCTGCCTCCATCATATTCTGCCGCGTCTGCGGAACTGGCACCCCCGTGGAGACCCTCAACTCGGCGAAGGGCCAGAGCTCGCACTCTCCTCCTTCCTACATTTCGCTGGGGATGCATGTTCCTCGGGACAGGCGAGACGATAATGTTCTCCTTTTGATCTTTTGTCAACCCTTGGTACAGAGCATCAACCTGAGCCGGTGGAGTACCCATATCCACGAGAATTCTCCTTCCCGCTTTTGAGCCTGAGAGTCTAAGTACCTGTGCTCTTCCTTGCGCTTCCGCGATTTCCTCTAATGTATTATGAATTCCCAACTGCAGGAGACGATCCGTGTAGGTGTAATTGGGAAGACCTAGGGCACTCTTTACCCCCCTCCTAATCATCGCATTAAGCTTGTCCTTTCCGCTCTCCTCCAAACGTGCATTGCGGCCAGATATGGGCCTGTGGGCATGGCATGCATGGCGACATGGCAGCCATAGGGTTCACGTACCTGGCAGGCACTCGAGAGTCGAACCTTGGAGGGGTTCCGTTGGTGGCGGGCTGCCGGTTGCGATGGTGCCAGCGATTAGCACTGGTGAGCCAGCCCTATGTAGTGGAGGGCCAGCATTGTTACGCCTTCAAAGCTGGGGTGAAGGCCATCGGCAGCTAGGACCCTCCATGGTGGCAACTCGTGGAAGGCATGGTCGAGGTACTGCACACCGTGACCAAGTTCCTTCCGGTGACAGAGGTGGCGCACCTGGTCCACAAACCGCGAACCTTCCCTGTTGAACCATTGCACAAAGCGTTTGTTCGCATCCTCGACGCCTGCGGTTCGGAGCTCTGGGCAGCGGCAGGCTTGGGTGGATGTCGATGGTTGGTTGTTCTAGGCGAATGTTCTGCAGGAGCTGTTTTAAATCCGCCAGGGCTTGCACACAACCATTGTTAGCGATGTCAACAGTGCCAACTTATAGCACCAGCCTTGGCAGAGACGGCGGCAAATTGCGGAGCAGACCCAGAATATCGCCGAATGTGGCGCCATGGTACAAGACGAACACGGGAGTTCCGGGTTCCACGGAGTTGAATCGGCTGCCGCTGAATCTAAGTATCTAAGTATGAGACCTAGCACTTCAGTGACATTCCATTTATTTGCCGACGGTTCGGTCAGGGCCTGACCTTTCTCAAGAGTTTTTTTTTTTCTCCTGTTCGTTTATATAGGCATAGGAGAAAGGGCGGAAGCTGTTTACTAAGTGTTTGGGGAAAGTGAGCGAGGAAGGATGGGAGGGAGCAGAGGGGCGCCAGCACGTTTTCTTCGAATGCGCGTACGGCGGCAGTTTTGAGGAAGTGGCGGCGAAGGACGGAGGTAATCGGCAGTACGACGAGCTCCAGGAGAGCACTGGAAAAAAAAAAGGAGTGCTGTTCGGCGTACCGCATCGAAGAGATCGTGGGAGAGCCATCGCCAGCCTAATGACTCGTGCAGCGGCCGGCGTCATTTTTTTCTGGCTGATGCTACTTTTGTCATGTAAATGTGATAAAGCTGTCATTATCGTGCACTTTGCCAAGGTCAAAGAATTTGCCTTGTGATAATGTAGCTTTAAGCTTCACTGAATTTGGCAAATGGATTGCAACGGATGCAATTCTCCTTCATTCACTGACCGCTGAAGAGATCCGAGATCGATGTTGCTGCACAAGCTGAAACTGTAAAGGCATGAAATGAGAATGCGAGAGCAGAAGCCGTCTGCGGTCTTCATTCCTGCTGAAACAAGGAGCTTGCATATTGCAACTATTAATACCCTCATTTTCGGCAAGTAGGCCAGATGGGCCAGACCTTGTCACCGCACACGAAATAAGAACGAAGGAATCTTAAGAAACAGGTTCACCGGGCTTGAAAGATTTCACGTTTAACTTACATTCGCTCCCAATGGAGCACTTCCATGATTGGAGTCATTGCTTCGAAGTACCTCCACTTCACAAGTGGAACATCATTTGCTCCAGCTCCACTTCTCATGCTATCCTTTAGTTGATTTTTTGCTTTTGTGAAGCTATCCTTCAGGTTTTTGAACCTTCTCTGGCACTCCGCATCAGTAGCAGTCTTAAATGACACCAATAGCAAATGTGGACCACGTACTCGTGCTGGTCATTACCAGCCGATGTTAGACGATTATTACGAGAAAAGGTCCTGATTGTGTGGGCGAATGCGCACAACAGGTGTTCGCCTACGTTGGCTATGGTGGCTGAAGCTACACGAAGCACAGTAAAGTCTACGATGTCGTCTTTCGTCAGTTGGACTCGCATCACCACGTTCTTCCGATTCAGCTATTCGTGCAGCAGTTGAACTAGTTCGTGACGTGGCTATGTCAGCGGCTTTCAACTTGCGTGCTACGAAGCTTTTTCTGATGAGGCCCTTGTGGCGCAGTGAGTGAGATTAACAAACATTGATATGCCTCATGTCCGTGCGGCCGCCATGGCGCAACATTCTGTCTGTAATCAGTGCTTGCGCAAGTGATGCTTTATAATTTTTTGGACGAGCACAACACCAATCATCGTGACAGTAAAGTACATCGGTGACGAAGGTCAAAACGTAGTGGCAATGCAAGCATCACATACATTGCAGCGCAGTCATTGCTCAAGTCTCTGTGAGTACCTACTCCCGAAAGTAGCACGCCGCCGCTTTTGTGACACACCGCGAAGCTTTGCGACAGAGCTGTCACGAAGTAGCGTGGCATGGTGAACAAATTGGAGACGAGCGCACGTGCTTCGCGATCGCTGTTTACTGTCGGCGTGTGCGCTACTGACATGAAATGCATGTGTACTTACTACTGACTCCACTCCCAACTAACTCCTTTGCGACATGGTCTGAAATCTGTTTCTTGTGAGACGCATCTTTATAACGGGGCTGCGTTTTGTCGAACAGCTCAGGATAATTCTTGATCGCATCGATCAGCGACTCGGTTAGTGACCTAGATAGCGGTAGTGACACGAGGGCAGTCCGCATGCCATGGCCGTTTGCACGGAAACTGCCACGTGGCGCTGCAGCGCCTTTCACCTGCACCGCACCGCGGTGCGCGCTTCTTTGCCCGATACTCGTAGGAAGAGTGCGACATGTCTTAAGCTGATCCTTCACTCCGAAATGCCCACTTGCAGACATTGTCAACAATAAGAGAATAAATAGTCTTGGCTCCCAAGCTGCAAGCCTTGCAATCTTAAGTAATAACGCACTTGGGTGAGAGATTCTGGGGCTTCGCGTGTCTACTGAAAACTAATGCGTGCACCAGCACCGAGTCGAAGTGCAACCACAGAGGGCATGCTTGAAAAACGCACACAAACACAAGGACAACTGAAAGAATGCGTGAAAGCATTTATTAGGACAAAGACATTCTTCGAAAAAGAGGTGCCTAACAAAACCAGACCCGATCCTAGGTTGTCCTGTTGAGCTTAATATGTTTTGCTCTCTGTCGCTTTGCGCTTCTTCCACTATTATTACTTTTGATTAACAAATGTAGCTGCGTGAGCACATAGAACGAAACAATTCTCATGCTCACTTCTTCTGTATGCTCGTCGCATCCAACGCCATTGGAGGAAAGGAAGTTGTTCTTTACAAGAGCTGCAACATCCCGGATGCTATTTGTGTGTATCTCCGATATGCTGAAACATTCAGTGAATGTTTTCCGCAGCCTTGATGAATGAGTACAAGTCTTTTGATGGATATAAAAGTCCACACCAGTCCCACTGCTCAATGCACTCTGAGGGTAGGAAATGCGCTTTGGCTTCTGCTCTCCTGACGAGGAGGATGTGCTCACATGTACACAATTAAGTTGTAGCACGCACTTCCTTGCTACGTAGCTTGCTACGTAATAAATAAGTCGCGAAGACTCCTTTGAGTGCACGGCTGGGACAGGGAGCCTCCGCTCTGGCCAGGGAATCTTCAGCTTTTTCTAAACTTCCTTGGGAGAGAAGCTCATCAATACTCTCTGGAGTAATAATGTTCGATGTGTCCTGTCCTCCACACTGAGAAGTGCATTGATGATCTCAGGGATGCTATTTGCATCGTCCACACTGCTTGCCATGTTGTAGAATTACAGTTTACTGTTATAAGGAGCTGGTCTGGCGAGGGGTGGGCGTTACAGCTACCTGACTGGCGGATGACGCCAAAGATGTGCTCTATGGGGTCGGTGCTGAGGCCGGATGCCATTAAGTACTTGAAAACCACATTCCTATCAAGCACCTCAGGAGGGATAATGTACTGACAGTAGTGACCCTCAGGCCTGTCTCCGTAGAATTGCTTAGAAACCCTCCTGTGTCAATAGTGCTAGCTTCCTATTTGTTTAATAGGCAAGCAAATCCTTCAAAATCGCCGACGTAATGGAGGCGGGCCTCAAAGCTTCTGCAGGAAACCTTGATGTCATTACTTTTATCAAGTGCCTAATCTTCCTGCGAAAAGAGAGATCTAAGAACATTAAAAAAATTCAGTTTGAATAAATTAGTATCATTGAGGCACAATCACATTGCAAATTCAACTTAGTCGAAGAATTTTTCTGTGGCCACTATTCTGCCGCATTTTCTCTCGACTTACTTTTTATAAGATGTCATGGCTCTCAGGACAGTCGTTCCGAAAAGTTCAAAGGCGTATGACACCCTCATCTTTGCGAATGAGTTCGGGTTGAGGTGTGGGTTGACTCTTCTCAATGTTGACTGTGTTTTTCTCACTATTCAACGATGCCAAGACATACCCAACGCCGCCGTAGTTCGGGAATTTGTGCAGTGCCCAGTGCGTTTGAGGATTTAGAGAATTTCGTTTGAGTCAGCATTGTCACGTATGTCCACGGTTTCCGTGGTCTGTGTACCGGCCTCTTATAGGCACCGTCTTTTTGTTTGACCGTCATGAAGGTTTGATCGCAGCTCTCTTCATCGTGGGCCTTTCGAGCGGCGGATTTTTCGAAGGGTATCTACGACGATTAGGCGAAATCATGGGCACTGCATCTGGCGAGAGACGGCTCTCATAGTGTTAACTCTTTGCCTTCGATTACGTGTATGTAATCTCTTATAGTATATATTTTCCTTCGAAGTGAAGTTCGCACACGGCATCACTGACTTCCAGCTACTTGTCATTGCGGGGTATATTCCGCTCGGCGCATTTCTTCGTCCTCAGGGACACTGAACAGAGATAACTTTGGGGCATCTTTCACTTCGGTGTACCCATTGAGTCTTACAACTGGGCGCAAAGCAATAATTCCTTGGCCGAGGCCTCCCCATCTCATAATTTAATAACTCAGCGCTATCTTCAGCACACCACAAAGGAAACAACAACAAAAGAAAGGAACGTGCAGGAGCGAACAAAAAGAAGCAAACAAACAGCGATCACCAAAGGGGTCAGAACCTGTCCGCATGCGCGCCGTAGAGACGCAGGTGCAGCCTGCAGGTACAAGACGCTGTGGCGCCACCATGCAGGGCGCCTAGATTTCCGTGCTTTTCGCCACGCTGCCGCTGTCCGCTCTCTCCTCGTCCCACTACCCCTATCTACAGGGTTTCCACTTGGGCTTGTTGGTGAAGCATGGATAACAGTAGAGTTGCGCGTAAGACGCGGGCAAGAAAGAAAGAACACGATGACACACACAGAGCGCAAACTAACAACAGTTTATTCATGAAAGCAACATGACCTTTTATACATCACCACAGCAACGTTGTGCATGACAGAAGGGGAAAAAAGAGAAAAAATTTTACAACAAAACATTACCGCAAATGTGACGCACTACTAAGATAGGATGGTTCCTTGCTGGACAGTGTGATGGAAGCGACGCTAACACATTTTTCTCCTTGGCTGGTGATATTATAAGCCTCCCGTATTGTTTTTTACGTTATTGACATGTTCGCGCAACCGGTCGTTGATGCAACGACCGGTTTGTCCGACATAAAAGCGGTTACATGTTAGAGGTATTTGATAAATTACGCCCTCAGTATATTTCGCGTCAAAGGTATCGTGTTTCTTGCTGCAGCGTTTGGGTTAGCCCTTTTGCACACTTCAGCTAGCTTTTGAGGTGCTGAAAAAGCCACGCGAACATCTGCCCAGAGAGCATGTGGACACCACCCCTTTCCACCGTCATCTCGGATGACCCAGCCAAAACACCCTCTTGACGTTCACGCGCTGGGACGACACTGTTGCCGGTGTCGCCTCCTGACGATGCTGGAGGATGGACCTGTGGTGCTGGCGCGTCGCCCTTTGACCCAGTCGTGTCGTTGGTGGCTCCTTGGCTCGCCGGTACATCCCCGTTCGGGGGGTGACCATCGGCATGCGCCGAAGTGTCTGGCGAGTCAGTACGCTTTGCTCCCTCGTCCGTGCCCCTCGCGGCCTCCTCAGCCTCAGCGACGTCCATCATCTTGTCACTGTCGTCTACCTTTGGTACACCGGTCACCGACGCGTACGTCCGGACGCAGTCCGCCTCCGCATGTCCGTAACGCCGGCATTTCAAACACCGGGGCACCCTGCAATCCCTGCGAACGTGTCCCGTGCCGTGGCAGCGCAGGCACTGCATCGCCCTCACCGGAACCACCACGAGGGCCAACTCCCCGGCGACTCGGACCTGATGGGGTCGGTCGTCAAGCTTGAATCCGGGCTTCAACTTGAGTAGCACAGTCCTCGTAGTGGAGCCCTTTTCTTGCATGCCTTGGACACGCCAACGCTCCCGGGTCACCTCTGTGATGTTCCCGAATGCAGCGAAAGCCCTTTTCTTCGCATGCCTTAGGACACGCCAACGCTCCCGGGTCACCTCGGTGATGTTCCCGAACGCAGCGAAAAGCCGTCCGGATGTCGTCGTCTTGGACGCCGTGAAGTGCAGGCGGAGTGGACGCAGTGCAGGCGGAGCTTGACCTGCTGATCCTCAGGGTCGAAGATGATACACCGGCGGCCTTTGACTTTGAGCTCTTTAGTACTGGCAAGTTTCTTTGCGGCTTCTCCGGTGTTCAGGGTTATCGCCCAGACGTGGTTAATCTGGTACGCCCCTAACGCCACGACGTCGGGAAGCACACCGGCGCTGGCGAGGGCATCCCGGAAATCTTCGACCTCGTAAGGCCTCTCCAGCACGTCTCCATGCAAAAACAACGGGTTGTGCACAACACGGCTTGTAGGCAAGGTGGGCAGCACAATTTTGCAGTCCTTGTCATCGTATACACACACCCTAAGGAGCTTCGCCCCTAAAAGTGCAGTGTTTTCAGCAGTGGAGTGTTTGCAAATGCTTGCCAGCAGTTTGTGCATAGCCTGCCGCACAAGCCCCATTGTTCATTCATAGTCTTAAAGGTATGCGAATTTAATAGAGCACATTGTGAGGCAATGAGGAGCTTTCCCATGATCGATCTTGTGGAAATAGTGGTGGGCCAGCAACTCTCGCTGCTTCACCGGAAAAATCGTGGAAGAGGAGGTCCATTAGACATTTTGTGCACATAAAAATGAAAGCTTCATTGAAGATGCTTACTTCACTTCTCTTATAGCAGTCTAGTTTTTTAAACACACGTTACACTTAACAGTGTGATTCTGTTAAGTACTTTGTTGTGCGCTTCGTACTTACTGTGCGGCACATACATTTATACGAAATGCACAAAGGGAAAGAAACTCGAAACAACGTTACATGTGCACTTCCAAGAAGGTCCGCAATGTTAGTAAAGTCCACGGCGCAGTTACACATGTTGCACTCGAGCGTCCTATCAAAAGCTGCTCCAGTGTTACTAGGCGGCAATAATATGCAAAGGTGGACATATTGTCCGGCTGAGGGGGAAAAACAAACGAACTGATTATCGGAACTGAGCAACACATATGAAGAACTGGCATGCACTACACTAATTGCACAAAGAGAACGACTCACCACCACACACCAGGGGAGAATACTGCTACAAAGGCTGGGATGCCCTCTCACCCCTCAATATTGTGGCTACAAAATTACTATTTTACCGACGCAAATACGGCACCACATCTTCGTGGAACCTGTTCCAAGAAATATGCACCTAATCTACAGTAAAAAGCGCCGCCAACTGCGCACACAAACGCTGCTTAAGAGAACTAACGATCCTGACACCTACTTTGCCTGCGCCAGTCTTTATCCCGCGCCATCACAGGGCTCCAGAAAGCAGGCATATGCAGCGGCAGTAACCAACCAAACCCTATTGCAAAACCCAGCGCCACTGGGCGCCCGCCATGCCTGATTATGGGCCTAGTGTGACGCTGCATACTGGCACGCTGGCGTGCCACGGGATACTGGGAGGCGCGGGTTACTGGCACGCAAAACTGTTTTAGAGGAAAAAAAAACGTGGTGCTTCCCTGTGATGTATACTAAATAATATATAAATATAAAAAAAGCGAGAGGACGCATTAGAACAAAAAGAAAAAAAAAAGCTTCCGCGACCAGACCAGGATTCGAACACGGCACCTCCGGATCACCAACCCAGTTAGCTACCACTGCGCCGCGGCAGAACATGTTGAGGCTGAAGTTAACAGGTTAGTTAGCGGTGTGACCTGCTGTTAGACTTCATCGTTTGCAGCGGTACACACAAGACGGATACGCTTTCTATGCGCAATTGAACCTCACAGCTTTATGAGAAAAGAAACAAGCCACCGATCACGCATGACATTTCGATAATGGCGACAGCACCTAGTTTATTATACAATTCATATCTAATACTGAAAAAACATAAATAGACCGATGGGCACGGATGATCGGCTGTATCGGCCGAGCTCGATAGCCTTTTCTTGCTCTTACAATAGTTGACATGTATATATATGCGTTTTATGTTGAGTATAATGCCTCTCGATAATTGAACGCGTACTTCAGGACGCACTTAGCAGTTTTCTCGCTCAATCGGCGATATTTTAGTACAGCGGCAGTGCCGGTGTCTGACATACGCAGGGTAGTCGAAGCTCACGCCTTCCGATCGCTTCTCAAAAAGCAGCTGCAGTGCAATGGGTAACATCTCATCTTCTTTGTTCTGTAAACCGTACTGATAGGCAAATTTGTGTCATTGCATCTGAGCCAGAGAAGAGTGCGGTAGCAACTTTCCATGACATATAGGTCCTTGCTCAAAGCGAGTCAAAGCAGGGTACTCTTGCTTGGCAAGGATATAATGTTGTTCTTTTTCTTTTTTGGAGATGTACATACAACTGGGCACTCTTCATTTTCATGAAGATACACTCTAGTATCCAAGCCGTGCTGTACACATTTCCCTTGTTGCTTTTCTTTTTTTGCTGCCGAGAAACATTGTCTAACACATTCTTGTTGCTTAGGGTCGAGATCTCTGCCTCAAGAACTTCCTCTCGCTTAGAGGAATTTTCCTCATGCATTTTGCACAGCTGGTCTTTCAGATCACTCACTCATGATGACATTTGCCGGTTTCATTGCCGTGGAGAACGCCGCTTCTGTGCTATATTCAGTGGCTTCTTGCCAACTACCCGCCTTAGCCGTGAGCGCTGCGTCAGCAGGACCGTCCTGAGGTAACGCAACACACGCACGCTTTCCCTGCAACGTACAGTAAAATGGAGCAATAATAATAGGTCACATTATCGTCATTGTCAAAAAAAAAATATACATGCACAGCACTGCCCCTATAAGTTGGAAGCGAAATGGCCATAATACAACTGTAGGGAAGGAACGGTGCTTACCATCTGATGGCTCCTTTCCAGTACACTGTGTGCTAAAGTATGTGCCCGCGTGGACAGTCACTTGTGCTTCGAGTTCATTCGTCAGGCTGTTTGCTGGCATGGTGCTAGTCTGCAATGCCCCTCTGCAGAGGCATTGTAAATCCACCTTTTGTAGAAGTCGGTTTCCTTCTCCACAGCTGTCGTCGACATGTCCTTCTTCTACCAAGTGTCCGCAAAGGTGCGCACTATATGCGACGCCAGGCTGTCGTCCTGCGAAACACCACCACCCTCTCTGACTGCACGTTTTGATTCTGTCCCATTTTTTAACTTGCAATAAACTGTTCCTCTATGATGAGGTACGCGGTGGCAGCTCCAGTGCATTCCAGCTTCGTAAAATCGCCCTGCACAGATGGTTCACTGTCTGCTTCCATCGACACACTGCCTGTTATGTTACCCGCACAGGTCGCTTCTTGGTGAGAGACAGTCATAACTCGAAGGTCGTTTCTCTTCGATGGGGCATATGCTTGCGCTTTGCCTCTTCCTCGGGAGCCTCTGCAGCAGTGTTTTCTTGTACAGGTAGCTCGAACTGTAGAAGGGCACGCATTTGGGCTGGTTGTTTCATGATTGCAGGAAGACGAAACAGCGCAGGACAACAGGACCAGGGAGAGCACAGACACGAGCGCTGACTAACAACCATGTGTGTTTATTGCAACAGTCGTCGTGCATAAGTACGCCGCCACTATCAATAGGAAATAAACCAACAAAATCAGCATGCGCTGAATCCAACTACATATCTTCAATTTAGGTAGCTCGGTGCATTTGGAAGCAAAGTGGGCACTTCATTGGGGCAACAGCTCCGGCTTTCCCCGAGAGATGCTGACCTATTCGCCATTATGATGTGCACAAAGTCTCTTGTGATGCATGATTGCTTGAAATGCAACTCACAGACGGCGCATGTCTCGTCTAATGATTTATCCTTTCGGTGCAGCTTCCGTTCCCATTGTTTGCGGGGGTTTTCATCCTTCGGCAGTGTCATAGCCCAGCGTTGCTACGCGCTGTCAAACAAGGAGCCAACGTAACTTCGAACCATTTATTCTAGCGGAGTGCTGGCCATGAAACCGATACACGCTTGTCCGCCCGCGCAGTCACAGTGTTGCCTTTCACCACGCACACGGCTCTCCGTGCGCCTGCCGCGCGGCATCGCCGTGGTCTGCGGTCCACGACAGGCAGCGCGAAGAGTGACGGCTGCGCCCCTGTCGTCCACTGATACCCGGTTTTGCACCCCGGAGCGAAGCAACGGTGTTGACGCCTAGGGCCACACATTGCATCTCTCGGGTGCCTTTTACAGTGACGAAAACGTGAGTTCCTTCTTTCTTCAGGCGAGGTGACAGAGAACAGCAGCACTGCACGTGGACGCAAACAACATAGCAAAAGCAAGCCGCTGCTGCTTCGCTCCCGGCCGAGCGTACAGCCCTCGCTACAGCAGCGCCGCCACATACATCCCGGGCCTGTCAACACTCCCCGCTTCACGCCGTCGCACGACGCACGCCCTCTCCTGAGCTCACTACCCGATATTCTAGTACACGGTAGCGTCGCCGAACGATAATTGCGCTGACGGAACGTGCGCTCGCATGCAGGCAGACACAACCGGCGGCTCCTTTGCGGAACGTTGCTCGCGCTGAAGTAGACGCGCTTGCACACGTTTCCACGAGCAGCCACAGTTTGCAGCTGCGTTGGTCTACTGAGACGCGGCAACACCAAACGCAACTTGACGCCGGAAGAAAGAGCCACTCAGAGCGAGGGGCGCCACGAAGCTGGTGGGGAAAGAATTTGCACCGATCCATTGGCCCTCTCCAGGAATGCCGAGGATGGGCTATGTCCCGTGGCTGACCTGGAATCATACTGGAAAGAAGCGCAAAAGGAAAACGAGGACACGAGCAAGAACTGGGAGCGCTAACTTCAAAATTTAATTCAACAGACAGCACGCTTACATCAGTCGTCGCAAACCACCGGGATTCTTGAGAACGGGTGAACCAAGCCAACCTACTCAGGAGAAACAGCGAGGCTTGGCGGCTTCCTTACCATAACCATAGTCCCTCAATACCTTTTACTGGTCACGAAACTTCGGGCCAAGTTTGGTATAGCGACGGAACCTCCCGCCAGGGGCGCCACGGCAGTCAAGAAGGCCAAGTAGGCTTTCATCGCAGGCGCTTAAACGGCGCGTTTTTGGTGCGTTACGAGGTTTCCCAGGCGGAGACTCGCTCTGGTGACTTCGCGGATGTCTTTCAGGGGAGTTTCATATCCCGGTCTCCTTTTGCTTACAGGCAGCTCCTTTTATGGTCTTCCTTTTATGCAGTTTTTCTTAAGAGGTCGAGTATTTATCTCAAACATGCTCTTGAGGGAGAGGCACTGAACTGTGATCTGCTCCAAGCGAGTAATATGGGCAAAATATAAACAAAATAATAGACAAAAATGTAAACAAACGAACAGTTTATTACAATTTTTCACTACAGGGCATGCAGCATGCTCGCCACACGCACTAGTGGAATTGACCACACACCGCTGCTAACACCAACCGTGCAGCATATCGAGTCAAATGCCTTCTGCAGCTTTGGTGAAAAGTCACTGTCGAATGCTCAGTCGAATGCACAGGATGGTACTGTATTCAAACGGATGCTGTCCAGCCACGTTAAGGAAGTTCGATATCTTCATTGTGATGCTGAGGATAAACCCAGATCTTCCATATGGTGAGGATATCTTTAGGATGACGCAACACTCGGAGTCTTTGTGTTCTGCAAAAAATCATTCCAGAAGTACTAATTACTTGCGGCAGCAGTGTTTGAAGAAGTATTGCTAGATCATATCGAATCTGTTAGACAGAGGAAAAACACTTTCAGGGAACCTGGGAAAATTAAATTGAATAATTTAGATGTGCTTAGAAAGTTTAAGAAATTGGCTGTAGAGCCTAATGTTGCAAGCTTTGACAGCAACACGTTTGTCCGCTCGCTTATTTATGACTAAAGATAGCGTGCGCTTAGCATGTTTCGCCGGCATAATTTTATTGAAACACTCAATTTCGGTATGCAAAATGCTTTAAAACGCCTGTACTAATGAACACCACGCCATGAACATTAGCATAAAAATTTATATAATTAATAAAGAATTAAGAGTGCAACTTCAAAGTTATACATAAGCAAATTCAGAACTCGGACTACCAGCTTGCTTGTGTGAACGATACCTGTGCTATTGGCACTAAACTTCAGTTAACCAATGAATCAGTTCTATTGCGACATAACAAGTAAATTACACAGCACTGAATATACAGACGAGAGTCCCAAAGTACAATGACTGCAACGGGACCATTGGTGAAGGTTGCCAATAAATAATGCTAGGATTAGCAGCAGTATTACAGTAAAAAATAAATAATGCAAAACACATACCGGAATAAAAACAAGAACGCAACAAAACAAAAAGAAACAAATAATCTGATAAAGAAATACAGTATATAGAAACACAAATATAGTAATAATAAAGACAAAGGCAGATCAAAACTTAAAGCTAGACATGCACCAGGCATGTTATCTAACCAAATTGCTGGTATACTTCGAAGTCACTGTATAAGCGGTTATAAAGAGACTTTGAAGTAGAAAGAAGGATACGACTTACACGCTTGAGGTTTTCTTTTTTGGAAGGCTGCAATATTTCGGCATAGACAACGCGTATAAATTTAGTACCGTGAAAGGGTGCCTTGAAAGCTGTACTAGCTTCGGCGAACGTTTGGCCCCCATCGAGGCTACGCATGTCATGCCGACCCGAGCAACCCGTTAAGCTTTCGTGGCAAAGAAGCATTAGGAATGCTCTACAGCACGAGTTGTGATTAAACACGCACGTTTCGTCGGGGAAATGAGAATGCAGGTAACAAATGTTCGGTTGACATGACACCTGAAAAGCATGCAAGTGAAATAACAGGAAGCAAGCAAAGCTTTGTTTACATGCACCTTTCAGGCGAGGTCCCATTCAGCTCGTAGCATTCCGATAGCACAGCACTTCATTACAACAACGAACCACGGTTAATACAATGCTGAGAAATGATTAAGAATGGCATGACCAATAGCAGCCACAACACCAAACGCACGAATACAAGAATACATCCACAGCGCACCAACATCGTCGCGGGCCAGCGAGACCTAGCTGGTCACTGCAGCACATGTGACGACAGAACCGGCACCCCGCGCATTGATACAACATGGGCGTGAGCGAAAATTTCTGTATGGATAGCTTCATTTATTTTTGGTTCTAATGACAAACGGCACCACTTCTTTTACACCGCTTTGTTCACGACCGTTTACACTAAAATAATCTGCTAAGAGCATATTTTCTCCGCGAACTATTTCCTTACGCGCATGCTGGCTGTTGGCCGTTCTTTCGTGGCTGCATGCACTCACGGAAAGCCGCCTCTGTGGGTGCAACAGCTTGCTCCTCGCGGTGCAACTGTTGCTCTCTCTCAGTTTGCACACTGGCCTTCTTGAGGACTAACTGATCTTGTTGAGGACTAACTGGACGCCGTGGAGACGAACGGCAGCAGTTACTCCCAATTCGCTCGGTTTTGGTTTAGAGTGCATCTGTCATAGCTTCAGTACTCAGCGAGGAAAGTGTCGCTGTCAAGCAAAACGAGAGTATTCATTGACTACCACTAGGACGTACTTGTTGCCCGGTAGGGGGCCGGCAAAGTGTGATGCCACGGACCGCCATGATCCACTTGGAAGTGGCGTCATGATCAGTGGTGATACCTTGTTCTCAACCACAGTCTTTCGGCGTGCGTCGCAGTTCTTCACGACCTCTTCCACCCTTTGGTCAATACCTGGGAACCACACCTTTTCTCTAATTAGTTGTTTCGTCTTTACCATTCCTTGGCGACCTTTGTGTGCGAGGCAAATTGTTTGAGGTAGTGCTTTTCCGGGCATTATCGGCCTTGCTCGTCTCAGGACAATGCCATTTCCTGCAACGGTGAGCTCGTTGTTGATTTGCACAAATGGTTTCAGCTTGTCACTTTTTCCACAAGTCTTCGGATGAGTTTTGGTTGTTTGCTGCAGAACCTTGATTAGGAGTTACATGTGATAATCTTCTGCATACGATTTCTCAATTTCTCGCAGAGTCACTCCATTCCAGATATCACATTCCACAATGAAAGAGATGCACTCTTCTGTCGCACTTGTTTCTTGACTGGGGACGACGCTGTCAGTGGGCAGTGCATGCTTCGACAGGTAGTCTGCAGAGTTGTCCTTCCCTGCAATGTGTTCAAAGAAGGTATAGTGCTGTAGCCTGAGGCTCAGATGTTCAAGCCTTGCCGAAAGCTTGGTGCTTGGCTTTCGAATGATAGACACCAACGGCAGGTGATCGGCCTTCACGGTGAACCTGCCTCCAGCGAGGTACATCCGAAAGTGCTCAATGGTTGCCACTATGGCCAGCATTTCTAGGTCAGTGTGAGGGTATCTTCTCTCTGCTGGGGTTAATGATATGCTGAAGTATGCCAGAATGCTACGGCTTTTGTCTTGTGGATCCTCTTGAGCTAGCGCTCCCGCAATTCCTTCTGGTCCAGCACCAGTGATAACGTGGGTCTCCCTTTGTCAGCGAAATACGCAAGGGTGCGCGCTTGTGATATATCTATATTTACATTGTCCAGTGCCTTCTGGTGCTCTTTGTTCCACCAAAATTCCACTGCGACATTGTTTTGCTATTTCCAAACAAATCTGTGATTAGTCTGACGACCTAGTCCGAGAAGAGTGTAATACTGTTAAGAATTATGTTACCTCATTATTGCCTTATTTGCTGCTTACATTGTGTCGTTACGTGGCGCAACGGAGGTCAACGGAGTGTGAATACCTAAATATGGCGTGACACGACATGCACCCAAGGAAAAGCAAGTCCTTCAGTGGTATTTTTCGCCCGAAAAAAGTAATTGTCATCTGGGGCCTTGCTTGCGTCTCCTTTTTTTTGGAAACTTGGAACTAGTCAAGAATATTTTGCAGTCAAGAATGCCATACTGGGCGCGCTATGCTAACGCAAGACCCTCGGGATGGATTGTGATATGGTTGTGGACCCAAAGGGGCTCGGGAACTGCTCGCCTTTGTGAAGAAAACAGTGGTTTTACATTGAGAGGTCTTGGGCTTCGTTATTGCTAAAGGCCACAAACGGAGCACAAACACATGCAGATGTTTGTTTTTCGCACCATGTACAAATTAACCCCGTGTAATATTTGGGCAAGGATACTATAGGAAAACTATGCGGAGTACAAGTGGTGAAATACATGAGCTGGAAGCCCAATGTACAGATACTGAGATGCATTTCCTTTGATGTAATGAAATATTTCTTATTTTTGGGAAAGACGAGATACTGTATGTATCCCAAAACACCGGTAATGTAAAAGGTATCCCAGGTACTGGAACACTTTATTTCCGAAGAAAACCAGCTGAAACCAGCAAACAACTGGCGCAACTGTCGATGCTCTTACTTTATTTCCGTGTTGCTGATGCTGTGGAATGACATTAAGTGCAGCTTAATTATGTTAACAATGCCGTACCCTATTAAAGCTCAACTCGAGCATACTTCTACTGACATATTCCTTATGGCGATTCCGGTAAGTTCACGTTTCCGTAAGAGTCACAACGAAACATGGAATTATTGGGATGTAGAACGGAAATGTATAGCAAGGCGGTTGAAATCAATAACAAACACTAGTGAATTAAGAAAAAAATTATACACTTATTTTAAGCACAGGACCTGTTCTGCCAAAAAGAAATGCTTCGATGTGCACCTAAAGAATAGGGGCTTGTTCAGTAGGCTGCCTTCTATACAGCGTGGTTCGTCTTTAACACAGGACTTGGCTTCAAAATAATTCTCTGCTGCTGCAGACGAGCACAGATTCGTGTGTTAAAGAATAAATGCTACCTTAATGGCCGTGAAGCCATGCAGCATGGCGATACTGCTTCTCGGATCGTCTGGGTAACGTGGGTATGTTCTGACCACCCAGAAGACGAGGTGCCCGCACTTGCAAAGTTGCAAAGACCAGCGTTGTGTGACTTGACTTATCACGAAGAAGGCTTCCTTTCCCACTTGAAACACGTGGGCTCGTTTCTGACCCAAAGTACCCAGGTACCAGTGTAGGGCACTATACCTCAATATAATCGATGCTCTGTAAAAATGTTTCACTACAAATGCACTACTACAATTTTTGCTGCAAGTGTATCCTCATGCAGAATGTATATCCAGATATATGCTGCTGAGGATGATTGAATGGCAGGTGCTTCCTTCGCTTGTGTACTCTTGGGTCTGATGTGTATGTACGTCGATTTAGCGAGGGCGCATTTCATACCTGCTTGTCTCGTGAATGTTTCGACCACGTCACTGGCTCTTTGTAGGGTGTCTTGCCTGTCGCCGCATGAGCCTCGGGTGGCCCATAGCGTGATGTCGTCCGCGTATGTGGCACACCCGAGATCTTGTTCCTCCAGCTCTAGTGCCAGTTTGCGTAGGCCTACATCAAAAAGGAGTGGTGACAGTATCGAGCCTTGAGGGGTGCCTTGTCCAGGTAGGTCGTATGGAAGCGAGTGTGTCGAACCTATAGCAATCGATGGGGAGCCCATCAAGAGGGCGGCAAATATGCGAGTTCTCGGGATGCACGTCCGAGAAACGGGCAGCGTCTCTGTCGCGCTCTTCAAGCTTAAGCGTACAGTACAGAGCATCACGGGACTGATTAGAAGAATCGCGCGCAGCAAAGAAGGAATGACGGAGGCTGACACACTGCGCTTAGTGCATGCCTTCGTCATTAGTCTCATCACTTACGCGCTACCTTTTCAGGCTACGCGCCGCACTGAGACCGACCAGGTGGACAAATTGATCCGAATTGCTTGCAAGGCGGCGCTTGGCATTCCGGAAAGCACTAGTATGGAGCGCCTCCGAGACCTAGGGCTGACTAACACTTTCGAAGAGCTTGCCACAGCCACGATGATCGCACAGCGAGAGCGCCTCAACGCGACGCCCCCGGGACACTCTCTGTTAAGACGCCAGCACTACCCCCTGACGCCACAATTCTGTGGGGACGAGACTGAGCTGATACCACACACACTACGATCACAGCTGTACGTGGGTCCTATTCCACGCAACATGCACCCGGCATTCCACATGAAACGACGACGAGCCAGGGCGACAGCCATGCGAAAGAGGCAGAACGACCCGGACACATATTTGACAGACGCTGGTCTCTACCCCCGCACAACAACACCGACCTCGGCTTTCGGGGCCGTCGCAACAAACAGGTCAAGAACGGTCGCGGCCGCTTCCTTGAGCACCTCGTCCAGCGCCACGGCTGAGGCAGCGGCCATCGCTCTCGCCATCGGAGCCGCCGAAGCAAAGGGCCAATCGGCTTATGTATTAACGGGCTCGCAAGAGGCATGTCGATTGTACCTTCGAGGAGTTATGCCGACCTGTGTCCTGTGCATCTTGGGACCAAGCCTTTCGCAGGATCATGTCATCAACTGGTGTCCGGGACACGCTGGAGTGGACGGGAACGAGCGGGCGGACCGCGTGGCTTGAGGCATGACAGGCCGAGCCTGCGGATCACTCCGCCCAAACGGAGCCCTCCACACCCAGTACGCCTCGAGAAATGCTTGAGGCACAACGACTCGGCCGACGAGCGATGGCTCCACCCCACCCGAAGCTCAACCGAGAGCAGGCAAGGCGCCTACTACAGACAACCACTTTTCCACACTTGCGTAGGCTGCGCAGAATGTACCCCGGCAGATACGAAAACAAATGCCCCTGGTGTAACGGCACACCAACACTCCACCACATCACATGCGGGTGCTCAAGGCGCCCGGCAGACGCCGTGTCGCCTTTAAACACAGACTCACTCACAAACTGGTCGTGGGAGGCGCGACTCTCAGAACTGGACTTGGGAAGCCAAGTGGCGACCCTCGACCACGCCCGGCGAGCCGCTAAAGCCAGTGGGGCTCCGGAATAGGGGCTCCACCAAATGCACCAAAAGATTTCCTGCAGTTGTTAAAGTTGTTTCTGAGGATGATTGTTGATATCTGTACAATGCCCCCTGGTGCTGTCTGCTGTAAAAAGTATGATACTTTAGTGAAGTGTTCTTCGCCTTTTTCTCTCACACCTTCAGTGGTCCAGTGTATTGAGGGGAAACAAACTATTATAATTATTATTGAATTCGGATACTCAAAGGTATGCCTAAGGCGCTCTCGCGATACTCTTGTGCCGAAATAGTGCATAGTCCTGGTATATAAGCATATGAGTGTTTCAGCCAACTACCAGCGAGCGCATCAAAACCACACAGAAGGCCTTCTCTCCTTGACTACTTATGGAATTGAACACCAAAGCAAGATGTCCCGGTATGCCTTGTCTGGAAGTTGGGCATGCGTCTCTCCCTGGCAATGAGCGCGTTCATGTGACAGCCCGAGGCTTCACTCTCCGGGCGCCGGTGGAAGGCCAGCCCAACCCAGTCAAAGTGCTAATGATGTCGCCCATGTACTACAACACTACACACTTCCGTGGAACATACCTTCCATCGCACACCTAAGTCGTGCTGACGCTGCCGCCTAGCACCAGGCCTAAACACGTTTCCCAGGCTGTGCTGTGCCATGCTTTCTGCCGAACTCTGTGTTCATAGTGATGTCCCATCTGTGCCTTTGTGGAAAACCCCAAAAAACCTGGCCCGCCATGTGTAGAAGAAAATGCCAACAGCAATCGGGAGTGGGAACGTACCGGGAGGGGGTTGAGGGGAAGCCCCCTCTCTGTTATTTTTGCATCTGGCGCTTCTGCCTGTCGGGCATAATCTTACGCGCGCACCCTGAAAAGTCATTTTGCACGGCATGAAAAACTGCGCACTCAGGCACATACTCATGTTGCAAAGCAGAAACAGTGACAGCTCTTCCTCTTCAGGCTGGCTGTTCTGTTTTTCTTCTACCCTTTCCATGTGACCTCGCTCGCGCTCTTCCAGCGAGTGCCCGAGCCCCGGTGGCTATTGTGAAATCAGGAATCCTTGACTCCGTGGATGACTCATGCGACAGCAGCGCAGCCCTCATTCCTGCCATCACGCAACTTGCACCAGTTTGACTGACGGCATCTTTGAACTTCGGATTCTCGCACACTACCGAAGTTCATGGCTGTTTCGTCACTTCGATATGTCTTCGTGACTTCCATTGATTCCCTGTCTCCACACATTTTGAAAGCGTGGCCCACAAGATCTTGAAGGGGAGCTTCTAATATGCTTAGGCGAATTGGGGATCAACCGGCGATTGCTGATTTTTTTTCCAACCAAATAAGCTGTTCGGCCCATACCAGTGTGGAATTCGAGTCTATCAATCACTCCCCATTCGTAATGAGGCACATATTCGTGAAGCCTTTGTCCATAAACAGTTCCTTCCGTTTTCCTCAGTATGGAAAAGGCTTACTATACCACTCTGAGATTTTCGCTCGGAGATGTCTCGCACACTGGAGTGCGTGGTAATTCGTTGCATCACGTAGAGTTATGGGTGCAATTGCACATTTTGTGTTCGTGTGGGCAGTGTTTTAACAAAAAAACGTTTGTGCTGGAAACAGGAGTGCCGCAGTGTGGCGTGTTTAGCTGCACTCTGTTTATTATAGAAACAAATTCCTTGCGTCTGCACATGCCGCATACCATGCTTTATTCAGTGTGTGTCGATGATGTGCAGATAGGGTTCAAATCGTCCAATCTTGCAATATGCGATCATGAAGTTCAGCTTGGTTTGAAGAGGGTGTCTAAATGGGTTCAGACATAAACGGGTTCAGCCTAAATCCGCAGAAGTGTCTGTGTCTCGTTTTCTAGAAGGAAATGCCTGCACCCCGATCCCAACATTGAGTTGCAGGGTGAGCGCCTACTTGTAAAAATGTAGCACATTCTCAGGTGTACTCCTACAAAAAAAGTTAATATTTGGGTCACATTTATGGTGTCCGGAGACCAAATACATCAAACCAGTGCATTTTGCGAGTGTTATCGCACACTACACGGATTAGTGATGCAAACTGTCTATTGAACCTATATAAGAGCCCTATAAGATCACGCCTGGGCTATGGGGCCATAGTTTACCACTCTGGGGCTCCAATAGCCTTGAAGATTGTGGGGTGGACGTTGGGTCCCCCACGCTGGAGGAACAAAGGACGCAGTACACTGCAGCAGTGTCATTTACACCAGCTGTCATTTACATAGCGCTTATCGGAATTGTTTTCCTAATTTACACAGACCAGTGTTTATATCAGCTACCATAGCTGCCCACTGCAGTACATGTCCCTTCAACGATGCCCTGTACTCTAATATTGCACACTGCTTATTCAGCGAACAATGCGAGTACATTTGGTGCCATGCTGTCCTCACCGTTTTAAATTGTCATGCATTTGATATTTAAAAAGGCACATCTCATTCACAAGCTCTGATGAGACGGCAAGTGCTAAAAAACTCGCCATGTAAACAACCCTCGAAAAGCAATCTCCTTTAGATCCTCGTTACTTGATGAATGCTACCTGCTCTTGCATTACACCTCTGTGCATGTGTGTGTCAGAGCAGACAGCGTACAAAGCAAGGTATGTGCAACTAAGCATGTGCCGCTGTGCAGTGCACTGTAGGAAAACAGAACAAGAGCAAAATCAGCATTTCTTCGTGCATGCAATTTTCTTTTGCAAACACCACAATCGCGTACGTTCGAGCTTGAATTCTAAACACAGCAACGACACCGGTAACAGCTGATAGCAGCCGTAAACGATGGTCCGTTGTTGCTGGCTTGACACTACACCTAAACGATTTGTCTCGAATCAACAAATGTTTGAGTGTCGTAGATAGAGTGCGCAATACACTCATGTTCGTGGCAAGATACCACCGGAAAGCTGGCGAGGGCGCGGTCCATCTTTGGCAGCGATGGTGGCAGGTGCCGATGTTGAAAACAAACATGCAGTGGTTCAACATTCTTACGTAAGCACCACACATGGTCACGATCACGGGCGTTGTTATATATAACGTTTACGTTGCGACGTAGACAAACATCAACATCCGTCACCCGAGTTTCTCAACTGTGCCCCTTCGGGCGAAGTCGACGGGCCGCGCCAGAGGCCTTCGCTGGTTACTGACATCGCTCACAATTGATTTAGCAACAGGTGACGGTCCAGACTTCGAAATTCGAAAGCATGTCTCCACTCGTTTCAAGCACAAGTAAATACAGACACAAGCACAGGCGCAGCAGCTGTCTTCAGTACGATGTCGACGATGTTTTGACTCAGCAGCGATCGCACTCACGCCGGCGGAAGGTCAGCTGGAACTGTTGGCAAAATCACGGTGGGCACGATATCATATCACCCTGCGACACTCGCGGTCCTTGATCGTATCGCTGTGGACTACGGTTGACGACGCGTTAATTCCGAAACGCTTCCGCTCTTCCCCAGAACTCCGTCGTGCCTTCGCAGCTGCACCGCGGCGGCCGCCATGCTAGGCCTAGCTGTGGGAGGTTCCACGGCCTCTGATTGGTGAACGCGCTCGTTTCAACGCTCTTTGCGACTCGGGCGTGCAAGGCAGCTACATCGCAATGCTCAAACTGGTGCTCGATATGTCAGAAGCAAAGCAACGTAGACAGCAGAACTCGTACTTACCAGTCAATTCCAGCTCGCTGCCAATTTTCCTCCACAAATCGTCCTTGAGTAGACTGTCTTTATGTTTGGGGTGGCGTTTGTCATATAGTACGGGGTAGTTTCTCACCATTTCTATCAGCATTTCCGCAGTGTGGACGTTTTTTGACAGCGACGCGACAAGCGCGTCAGACTTCGCCGCCATTTTTTCAAGTTCCGCGGCGAGCGGATCCGGCGGCGGTTGCCGCAAAAATCGGTCCGGGAGCGATCGGCGCGGAGAGGGCCGATTCGGCGAATCTCGCCGCCGCCGAACCGGATTCCGCGGCTCTCCGGTCGCCGGAATGCTCAGTGTGAACGAGCCATTACTATATATAGATGCCAGTCGCGTCGCTCGCTTTCCCATTGCGGCTCTCGTTCCCTCAGGTCGTGGCCTCCGCGATCGGCTGCGGCGGCGCGGCGTTGCTCCGGCCGTCCCATTCGACGCTTACACAAAGGGAGAAGTGTAATTCCGCTAGCGCCTAAAGGAGCCACTAGATGGCGCGCTTAGCCCAAGGCTCGCCGGAAGAAGAGAGCGAAGGCACGTGTAGCAATTAGTTACATAAACATGCAGGGTGGTAGAAAAAAGGCAAAATGGTTAGAGATTGAGGAACAGTTAAACAAAGAAAAGATAGGCGTTTATGCGGTTACAGAAACACACCTTAGAGACCTGGAAGAGCCACCACATATTGACAATTATGTTTGGGAAGGGTGCAACAGGATCATATCAGAAAGAAAAGGTGGGGGTGTTGGAATGCTTATTCATAGCGGAGCCAAATGGGAGAGAGTAAAACAAACGTGTTCAGAGCACCTCTGGGTTTCGGGCACGGTAGGTGGAAAGAAAACGTGGCTAGGTGTAGCTTACATGTGGACGGGAAATAACTGTAAGGAAAAGAATCTGGAGATAAAGCATTGCATAAACACCGATATTAAAGAATTTGGTCATGGGGCTGAAATCATCCTCCTAGGGGATATGAATGCCCACATCCATGACCTTGACGGATATACAGACACCAATGGGAGGTTATTGCTCGATATTTGCGAGCACCATAGTCTCGTGATAGTTAACACAGGGCCCAAGTGTGGTGGACAGATCACGTGGGAGGTCAGAAACAGACAATCGAACATTGATTATTGTCTAATGACGGACGGAATCTATGAAAAACTGAGAGAAATGAGAATAGACGAGGACGGGATGAACAGCTTGGGTAGTGATCATAAACGCATAACGTTACAACTGGGATATAAAACTGAAAATAATAACGTAGAGTCGGAGTTTGGCAGGTCGTACTTAAATGACAAACAAATAAAAAATATAGCCGCAAGAGTAGAGGAAGAAGTAGGCAAAATACGAGGCAAGGACTGGGGGTATAATGAGCTAATTCATGCAATGACGAAAGAAATAAGTAAAGAGAAGAAAAATGTTTGCTGGAAAGGAAAGAGAACGCCAAAAAGATGGTGGAACAAGGAAATCCGGGAAGCGATCGAAAATCGACGTAAAGCATCAAGGGAGCACAGGCAGGCAAAAAGGGAGAAGCGGCCGCAAGTCGAAGTCACGGAAAGATGGGAAATATATTTAGAGAAAAAATCTATTGTACAGAAATTGGTCGAGGCAAAAATTAAAGGTGAAAGCGAACGCTGGGTTACAGAAATTCATGACAAAAAGAAGGACGCGCCTAGGATATTTTGGAACCACATAAAAGCGCTAGGTAAAAAGTCTGCCACATTGCAACAACATATTGTTGATGAAAGAGGAAATCAATTGGAAGGGTACGAAGCGTTGGGTTACATCCAGAAGGTAACAGCCGATTCGTTTAAAAAGATCGTCCAAGAGATTCCCCCAGTGGATAAAACCATGAAGGAGAGCGAAACTAAGGAAGAGCTAGAACTTGAGAATTTCAACTGGAAAAAGGCCGAAGGAAAAATTCCAAAGCGCACTGCTATGGGTTTAGATGGGCTCCCCGTTAGCCTCATTAACGAATTAGGACAGAACACTAAAGAAGCGCTATTGAAAGCCGTAGAAAAATGCTTACAGGAGAGGCAAATACCGGACAGTTGGCGAAAAAGCAGAATGAACTTAATCTATAAAGGCAAGGGGGAAAAGAATAACATTCGCTCGTATAGACCGCTAACCATTACATCGGTACTATACAGGATGGCTATGCAAGCAGTAAAATTAAAAATAGAAGCCTGGGCAGAACGTAACAATATTTTGGGAGAACTTCAGAATGGATTTCGAGTAGACAGGCGTTTAGACGATAACCTATTTGTTCTTACTCAGTGTATAGAAATATCTAAAATAGAAAGGAGGCCGTTGTATGTGGCTTTTCTAGACATCACTGGGGCGTATGACAATGTTAATCAGGAAATATTGTGGGAAACTTTGGAAGGAATGGGCATAGGCGACGATTGTGTACAGCTTTTGAGGGAAATATATCGAGAAAATACAGTTTGCATAGAATGGGAAGGAATAAGTAGCAGAGAGAACGTTGATATTAGCAAGGGGCTGAGACAGGGATGTCCTTTGTCGCCGCTGTTATTCATGCTGTACATGGTTAGAATGGAAAAAGCGCTAGGAGATAGCCACATTGGTTTTAATCTGTCACACAAACAGGGCGGCGTGATGATTGAGCAGATGCTTCCGGGTTTATTTTATGCTGATGATATTGTCTTATTCGCGGACAGTCGAGATGATATACAACGGCTGGTGAATATATGCGGGAAGGAAGGCGAGGATCTAGGACTAGGATTTAGTGTAACAAAATGCGGATTGATGGTATTCAATGATCCCAACGACCAGGCGGTATCCATACAGGGCCAAGAAATACCGAGAGTAAGCGAATACAAGTACCTTGGCGTATGGGTAAATGAGGGTGATAGATACATGAAGGTACAGGAAAAAGCCTTGGCAGCAAAGGGAAAGAGGAACGCAGGAATAATGAAGCACAGAGCGTTATGGGGACACAATAGGTACGAGGTGCTTAGGGGTCTGTGGAAAGGGGTAATGGTACCGGGGCTTACATTTGGGAACTCAGTGGTGTGCATGAGGCCAGAGATACAATCGGGAATGGATGTGAATCAAAGAACTGTGGGACGCCTCGCGTTGGGTGCTCACGGGAAAACTACAAACGAGGCTGTAAAGGGCGATATGGGATGGGCGAGTTTTGAGGCAAGGGAAGCGCAGAGCAAAATAAGGTTTGAAGAAAGGCTAAGGAATATGAAAGAGAGTAGGTGGGCAGTGAAGGTGTTCCGCTATTTATATAGAAAGAGCGTTGACACGCAGTGGAGAAAGAGAACTAGGAGGCTCACCAGTAAATATACGGCTCTAAGAGAACTGACAACAAAGAGCGTAAAGGGAAAAGTCAGAGAGGCGGAGAAGATTTACTGGAGGACAGCGATGAAAAAAAAACCGACTCTGAATAACTACCGAGAGGGCAAAAACGAAATAAAGAGGGAGGCATTTTATGATAATTCAAGAGGAAGCGCTTTATTGTTTGAAGCGAGATCGGGCTGCCTTAGAACGCGTGTTTATAAAGCGAAATTCAGTAAAGAAAAAGAAAAATGCACATGCTGTGAGGAAGATAGGGAAACGACAGAGCATGTTCTGATTGAATGCGGAAATATCCACCCAGGTGTACGTTTGGGCACAACCCTACACGAAGCCTTGGGTTTTAGGGCGAACAACGGGAAGCTGAACATAGCCGCGATTGAAATAAGTAAGAGACGGTTAGAATACTGGTGGCAGAAAACTAGAGAGAACGGACAAAAATGATTATAGGGAAAAATATGGAATTTCTGCCATAAGGGGCAGGGAACTGGGCTATGAAATTCCGTTTTTGATATGGCATGATCGATTTGATTGAAGTAAATTTAAAAGGCATGAGGAAAATTAAAAGAGAAAAAGAAGTTCTTAAATCTTCTTACGAGCCTGGTGGCGCACATGTCACCGCCCCGTTACAAAGGGGAAGCTCATAGCATCCATCCATCCATCCATCCATCGCGGCGCGCTCTGCACGCTCGCCTGTCCGGCACTACCTGCCAGTTGCAGTGCGAGTTCGGTCTCGCGTCAGCCGTTTTGACGCATTTTCACGCAGAAGAACCGCGGACACGCAGTCGAAATTTGTTCGACTTCTTCCTACAGCTACAAGAAGTAAAGGCATGTTGTCAAACACTTACGAATCGCTTGTGCATACAGCTTTAGTGGTCGTTTACTAGCGGATTAAGGTAACCGAGACTTTCGTCGCGCTACATTTAACCAGATCGAGTGCGGGATACCGCCTTTCCTTTGTTAAAGAATTAAGCTGTGATATGCGACGACACTTAATTATGCAATGTATGCCTTTCTGGTGATTCTGAAAGCACTGGGCAGGCACTTTACAGCGATGTCCTCTATGGCTCGAACAACATATGCAGTTGACAGCACTAGTCCGGAGTTCTGAGCTCTGCTAATTGTTGCCCTTGAAGAGAGATCTTTTTCTTTGCCTTGCTATGTCGTATACTTTCCTTGTAGGTGCGAGTAGTTTCACGTACCGGCGCTATGCCCCTAATAAATCATTCGCGTCATGATGATCGAAAATCGCATGGCTATATGTGATGCGCTTCACACCATAACGCCATCTTTCTTTATTTACAGATAAATGCTCCGCTGCGTAGCTTTCTGTCACTCTGACAGGAAGAAAAGACTTGGGATACGTTTTCACGAATTTCCTGCAAACTATGATCGTCGCCAAGCATGGCTAAAGGCCATATCGAGAAAGGACTTTGTACCAAACGACAAGTCCGCTAGCAGTGTCGTTTGCGGCCTTCACTTTTTAGACGGATTATATGCTCTGGGTTTGACAAAGGTTCGGCGGCTCAAGCGGAATGCTGTTCCAAGCGTGTTCCCAGGTTATCCGAGCTACAAGCAGCCACAGCAGCCACAAAAAAGACGCAAGTTGGAGCGATTGTCGCAGAATTGTTCTTTAGACCAACAAGAGACCTCAAATTTATAGCGTGATCGTGATGGAGCTCTTGATTCAGCCTGTGAGAAAATATGCAAAAAAAATTGTCACGTAGTGTTTGAAGACAACCGCCCTCATGTGCCCTTGGAGGGACATGAAGCAGTGCTGAAGGTACAGGCTGCAGTGAAAGCCACCCATCACAGGCTTCTGCTGTCCGCGTGGCGACATTTATGTCTGAACGTAATCTGGTGTTCGGTGGTAAGGAAGCAAGTGCACGAAATGCAGTCGGTGAACTGCAGCGGTCTAGTGAGACAATTGAGCGCGCAACGCAAACTGCTGACGACCTCCTTCCTCGCAAGCAGTCAGATTTAAAGAATATAAACCACATGAGGGTGCAAATCTTCAGAAAAGCAGATGCTATCAGGAGACTGCAGCGAGAGAACAGCCGCCTCAAAAAGAAATTGAGTGGTATGAAGCGCTATGTAATGTCCACCTGCTTCACTCGGCCCCCAAGTCTGCATAACAATTTCACAGACGCCTATTTACGCCAGTAAGCTGTTCTGCCTGACGCTGGCATTGTTTTTCAGTAATTTCTTCGTGCGCTTTGGCTGCGATAATCGAATTTTCGTCTGCAGCTCCCGCCCGCGCCATGGAAAACGAGCTATACGAGCCTTGGGTTACGCGCGCCACGGTGCGGCGAAAAGAGCGGCCACGCCCCTTTCCGCAATTACACCCTCTCCGTCCGAATGGGACGGCCGGAGCAACGCCGCGCCGCTGCAGCCGATCGCGGAGGCCACGCTCAGGTTCGCTCATTTCAGCGAAAATCCGTGAGGCGGCGCTTGTTGCCTTTCACCGTTTCCGGTAGCAGCGGAAGTGCGGGGCGTCTGCTAGCTCTCGCAAGCTTTGGTAGTGCTGGCTTGCGAGAGCTCTCACGAGCGCTCTTTCTCGTTATCGCAACTGCGTGCTCATGTTGCGTTATGCCGCGCAGTGCGGCCAGAAAAAAACATTTTATACATCCTGCGGTCATTTCCTGTTTTGTCTGGGGAGACTCTAGGCTGCAGCCTGGGACAGCTGTCGCAGCAACTGGCGTTACAGTAGGGTGCTCGTCGGCGTGTTTCTCGGTGGAGGCATCGCGCAGCTGCCAGCACTGTTCTTTGCATTCAGAAATGGAGCCAGTGGAAGACGAATCTCGCTTGCAGTTTCCCGCTCTAGCCCACTCGGCGTCCGAGTTTGCGAAATGGACTCCCCGAAGATGCTGGGCACCGCATCCGGCTTAAGTCGCCGTCGTATCCGGCAGCTTTCTTCGAAATCACATTTTTGAAAGTGCGAACTGCACACTATCCAGCTGTTTGAATTCAGCGCTGGCGTCCAGTTATCCCTAGAAATAGCCTGAAGCCATTTTTCGCGCAGAGCATTTTCCGTTAGTAGTTCATGAAATGATACGCCAGCTTGTCGGTGATGAGTACTTGACTCGCATTAAGGCACGCAGCAGCGAGGCATGATGATCAGTACAGTCTTCGCGGAACTCAACAGATGGCTAACATTTTGGAGCTTACCTTGACTCCAGCCAAACACCGTAGAAGCTGCTAGTGTAAAGCGCCGGTACTCAAGCAACAGATTACAGCGACAAACTGTCTTCTGCTTTCTGTTCATCGCAATATTGGTGAAACGCGTTCCAGATTTATTGCATGGACTTAAAAACAGATTTCCTCGCATTTCATCCCACGCATCTGATACTTTATTTTCTATCCCAATATTGAAGCAAATAAAAAAATGCGCAGAGCCTGTGGTCTGCTCGGCTGCGGGGAACACGGCTTACCGATGTCTTCTGCTAGCAGCAGTTGCGCCGCGCTCTGCGCCAGCACCTCCAAGACGTGGGAGGCGGCCCTAGTGATCAACGTTGCAGGCGCGCGCCCATACGCGGCGCTCGTTGCCTTTCACGAAGGAGGGAGAGGGTGCGGAACCGTGTTTTTGGACCGGACGACGCGGCTGGCATCTAGTAAAGGAGGCGTTGCGTGAGCCGTGCGCGACGAGAAAATATCTGACATTGCTAGATACCCTCGTGTCGACGCGTCTAGGTCCGTCAGCCCCCTCCGAGGGTGACGCGCTGCGATGCTTTTGACGCGTAGGCGCATGCTGACGCGTGTCTGTGGTTGGGCCGAGGATCGTTCCCCGTCCGTAGTGCCGCGAATCCTCGCCGCCAGGTAGAGCTACTGCGGGAACACATGCGCCATCCTGAACGCAGCGGTGCGCATGGCGATGACGTAACGGCTCTTGCCCCGCTTTGAGGAAACGCGAGCACCATGCGATAAAAACTCATCAGAGGATGTCGACATTGCCCCAAGATGTGGAGCTCTCCACGACCTAGGCATCCGTCTTTATGTTCTTTGTTGAATCCAGTGGTTGTTTCAACTTCTGAGAACATACTTATCTTTCGTTGAAAACAATTTCCTCAATGTAAACGCAAACAATGCACACCCTACGTTCACAACCATGAGTGATCCGTCCAGCGCCCAAATATTTGAGAACAAGTTTCTATAGGCCATCGTAAAAAGACTAAAATTATGGTAGCCCGATACTCGGGAGTCCGTTGTGGCGGATATGCACAGCCACGTGTCAAACATTCTAGGTTTTCCGATGTTGAGCTTCAATGCTTTCCACACCTCCATAACGGCTTTTTTTCCCCATGCCTTGTCACAAAATTCACGATAGTGCCCTTTTTTGTTAAAGAATGCTCAGGCATTTCCTTGAGGTTGATCACAAAAATCCTTTTGAGCTGTCTTTGAATGCCAGATGCTGTGTGAACAAGAAGGGCCATTAAGTCTTGACCTCTTGTCTTGTCAAGCCTGCCTTAATGTCTTGCTGCAGATAGTGTGTAGATTCCATAAGCACGGTCACATAATCTCTGTAGGTAGGGGTCTTCTTTGAACTGTGGGAGATATGGCCGCGTTTCGGCCCGAAGTCAGTCTCGGCCAGCCAATGCAAGGGCGCCGCGCCCAGCAGCGCGCCCAGTCCTTTGCCAAGCTAGCATAAGCGCGCCCTACGCGCTGCGCTATCACATCGTTGTCGTCTCCTTGAATCTCTTCACAACGGCCCTCTGGCGGCGATTCCCGTACCATCCCTCCCTCTGCGGAGGCTGTGGCACTGGCCCGCGGTGGTCTGAGACGATGCGGTGGCGTGCATCCCTGCCTGCGGAGAAACCTTGGAAGCTGGTGCACGGAACGTGCTATAGCGACGGAAGGCAGGTCGCGCAGGCCCGGGCATAAGGTCTTCCAGGACCCCGCCGTCTGCAACCCTTCAAGATCTTATAGGATTTGACGGTCCTAAACCGAAACCTGGAGCAGGTGCGCCACCATTCGCCCCACCAACCTCGCTCTGAAGAGCGTACCAGCAGGTAGCCGGTGTGTGCAGCCATCAAGTCACAGGCAAGCAACTGCAGTGAGGTCGGTCAGCCACCTCATTTGTGCAGTACAAGGGTGGCTGTCGAGTGAATGCACGTCGTCGGCACACGGGCACCGTCATCACCAGCATCATGATCACCTTCATTGCGATATCCAGCTCCTACCGGTGCACCCGCCATTGTTCTCCTTTTTGACCCCTTCTCCCCGTTGTATCCTTTTATGGGGCGCCCATTACTCTGAGAATCCACCGACCTTCTGAACAACCACTAGTCCATGGAGTAATTCCCCCTTCGGCTCTTCACGTCTCGAACAGCGCTGATAACTGCCGAAAACAGATAACTCATCTTCCATTGTCGCACTGTCGGCACTGTCTTGCCCCTTGGTGTTGTCTCACTCCTCGTCATACTCCTCTCCGTCGCCTTCTTCATACTTCGCATCCGATTCGTTCTTTTCTTTGTCTTTCTGATCCGTACTTTCAATATATCCATAGTCAAAAGAAGAGGACGTGCAAGACACGGACACAAGGTGAGCAGTGAACAACACGAACGCTCACCTTGTGTCCGTGTCTGCTCACCTTGTGTCCGTGTCTTGCACGCCTCTTCTTTTGACTATGGACTGTTACCAACTCGCTCAACTTTCTGTCCTTTTGACTTTCAATATACCTGTCTCTCTTCAGACCCTTCAGCCGAGGCCCGCTTCTGCGCTTTGGCGTCGCTCGCACCTTTGTCCTTGGCCCATGTGGCTTCATCAGCCTGCTTCATCACGACGTTGGCTTGTCCGTCGAGTGAACTCATGTCTTTGCCGCACGTACTGCAGGAGAGCCAACACATAAATTTGCCTTCGCTCGTCGGCTGCCCACGATGTCTAGCAGCTCGCATGGCTAGAGACGGAGCGGTACCCGACGCAACCTCTGGCCAGATACACGTATGAAGAGGCACGCCTCCTCTGCCCCGAGCGTAGAGTGCCGTAGATACACCGCTGCCAACGCTAGAACAGGGCCCTTTACAAAGCTCGCCTGTGAATCACTGCCGGTCAAGCCTGCAGGCCTCTGCCTCTCCTGGTACCATAGAGGACGCCGTAGCTCTGCTTCCGCAGCCGCTCCGCATGGAGCCAACTCCGAGTCCTCCCCACAACGAAAGACTATCATATGGAGGGGGCGACTGATATCCTGACCGTATACATGGACACACGAGCAACCCCCTGCCCTCTCTTCCACTTTCGCCCAAATTGGAGGGGTGGTGTGGGGACGCTGACGAAGACGAGGGGCTATGCAAGCTCATGCTCGTGCTCGGCTCGCTCACGCTAGTGCTCTCCTCGCTGCAATGGCCAGGCAGTCTGGCCTGGGCAACGGCAAAGTAAAGGCGTTTGTTCTCGTTGCTGCCTCTGTGTTCTCTCTCAGAGCTCCGGCCGACCACTAGCCCTGAGCCCACAGAAGATACCATGCCGTGCGAGCTGCTCCCTTTTCAAATCCTTAGGATCCCCAGGCAGGGTAGCCACTACTCTGCTTGTAAAGCTTGAGCACTTCCGAGACTGACTGCGACTGATGTTTCTACTCTGATTCAGTATACAGTAGTAGCCAGTTCCAACGAGGCTACCATCAAAAACATCTTTCAAAGACGCTGGCCTCCACCATTTTTTAAGGGCGAAGCTCCTTAGAGCGTGGGTCTGTACATCCCATGGTGTTCGTTGGTGATGTACGTAGCCGCCTCCACTTTTATGAAAAAAAAAAAAATTCCGAGAGTTGTGTCCTCTGCCTGGATTCGAACCCAGGCTCTCGGCGTGGCAGTCGAGCATTCTACCACTGAGCTACGCCTGTTTTTTTTTTTTCTTTATTGCATGGAAATAGTTCCGTAAATGGGTTTGAATTGTACTATACAGTTGCACACATATTAACAGTCTAGCATAAACAAAGCACGCCTTTGCACTTTTAAGCTCATAGACTCCTCAATAGTCAGGCAAACAGACACAAGCGTCCAGAAGCGAAAGCCAGTCCGGAACAGGATCAAAAGTCTCAACCACACTGCGTACTTGGGCAACCTCTTCTCGGAACACAGACTTCGTCGAGCGAGGTGGTTCAGCATGCCTGTCAATCATGCGGCTCCTCCAGAGTGCATAAAGTCCTAACAACATGACCATATCATACGGCATAGTACTACTGCTCTTGCTGACCTAAACAGGTATAATGTCTCCCGCGGAATCGCATTAACAAACGTAATGTTACGTTGAAAAATAGTAATACACCGCTACACGACGCGAAAATGGATTGTATAACGAGGTCGAGGCATCATTTGAAAGAACACAGAGCTGCATGCTTTGTAGCTTTGAACCCATTACGGAGGCACTGGTAATTATGGCGTAGTGGGTACTTCCCTACTTGGCAAAATGATAAGTTATGGCGCAGGAGATACCTACCACTTCTACTTGCACTAGTTTCCTCAAGCGTTTAAAGTGGCCTCTAAGAAAGTAGCTCCTCCTGCTTACGCTGTCACTGTCCTGCAGTTCTGCGCAGGCCTGGCTCTAGCACAGCATATCCCCCTTAAACGCGAGATCCCAGCGTACGAATACAGTGTTTCTCACGCCTTTACATGATGATCGACTGGGCGATTTACGCGAAAGATTCACGGTTTACCGATGATTCCCTCCGGAGCTTCGCCCACTCATCATCATTCACCCCGTGGATATGCTGTGATTTTTTTTTTTTTGCAATAACCGCAGCTGTTTGTGTAAAGGGTATGGGCAGAGCTTGAGAACATTGTCAAATGTTATTGTAATCATTTTTCTGCTGTCTTTAGGAAATGGAAGCTGTACATCTCGCACAGCTGTTAGAAGTTGGCATTGCCTGCCATGGCACAGT
This sequence comes from Hyalomma asiaticum, assembly GCA_013339685.2. Taxonomy (NCBI): domain Eukaryota; kingdom Metazoa; phylum Arthropoda; class Arachnida; order Ixodida; family Ixodidae; genus Hyalomma; species Hyalomma asiaticum. The sequence goes on along the minus strand of CM023489.1, from coordinate 89,211,092 downwards.
AACTCTGCCCAGTTTGGGCTAAGAAACACGTTGGTTTCACTGCGTTCTTTCCGTGCTGGCTTATTTAGTGCCCAGTTTTTGGAAACATGGACATGTAGTTGAAGTACAACAAATATATTTCATGAGAGGCACATAGGAAACGTGAAGCTTGCACATTCCCTCTAAATTAGTTAAATCATTAAGCATTTGTGCAGCTTGTCAACATACCACAGACCGTATGCTTTTTTCTTAGGGTTCATATCTGTCCACCCTGTAAGTTTGCAAACTGTTATGCTGACGCATGGAGTTCAGAAAGACTGCTGCCGCTAATGTGACGAGTTTCTTTCGGTTTGGCATGGGTGCTTGCCCAGGCTTGGCTTGGGTGCTAGTCTCTCTTTTGTGGTCCTGATAGCAAAATGAAGTCTTGAAACATGTTAAGAGAATTTGTTAAAGAAGAATTGGTTGCAATAAATCAACAAATCACAGCAATAAATTAGGTGCCCACAAACAAAAAGTACCTTGTGAGGTAACGACCCCCTTAGGTTACTTCCAGCGGGGACAGAATATTTCAGGTAAGTGACAATAGCGTTCAAAAGTGTCTTGAGCACGGTCCAGAAAGCTGGGAGTAAATTCCTCTTTTAGGACCCCTTCCTCTGTGAGACCATCGGGCCATTCGTCACCATGGGAGTCCCTCTCATCCAAATTGGGCTCCCGCGTGCACCCAAGTGGACCATATAGTCTACACGTGCCCTGTCAATGCCTCCTTCATGTCCTGGGTAGGCTTGTGGGTGCTGTCTACAATGAACTGGGCACACTGCTCCCTCCGGAGCAATGTACGAACATAGCTCTAGAATTTCAGGGCCGCGTTCTGGCCCTCTCACTTTAAGTTCTGCAGGAACAGTGCATCTGCTGATGCCTTTTCTGGATGCATTGGAATACTTTCACCAGCCCACCGGACGCCAGGGCATAGTCTATTAGACGTAGCGCTTGCCCGAGCACACCAAGTTGTTTGGCCCTCACAATGTGGAGAAGTGTTCAAGATTTCCAGCTGGCGGTGTTCTGCCAGTTAAGCGGGCAGTTTCCATTCGCATCTGTATACCCATCCAGATCAGGAATGTAACCACTGAAATTGCCCAAGATGAGCACTTCCCTGCAGTCCGCCCGTCTGTCATTCTGCGTCTCGAAGAACACACTCCAATAGTCGCTTGCTCGTTTTCCCTATAGTGCACACCCTGGACGGCCATATACACCACGCACACCGCTGATGCTTGATTTTTGCGCCATATGGGGCAATCGCTCGAACGTCAGACTTTCCGGGGCTTGCGTGCACTCAGCGTTCTACTCGGTGATAGCGGCGGGAAACAAGACGCGCGCCCAGCATGGTATACATTTGTTATAGTGAGGCATAAAAAAAGATAAAAATAATACTAAAGCCTCTGCCCGCACCATAAAGATATAGCAGGCATTGCCAATTAGAAAAATAAATGAACTGGGCAGAGCCAAATGGGATTTGGAAGGGGAGGGGGGGATGTTGGGGAAATAGACTCCACCACCGGCGAAACCGCAGTCAAGGGAACAGACAGGTGGCGGGATTTATTTAACTCTTATATTTTACATGATAAACCTTGATGTTAACAGATTGATTTCTTAATTTATGTTGGTGTATATGAATCGGAACTGGTGCTTGAACTTGTATTCAAATATCTCTTGACGTATTCTTGAGTTGTAATTCTCGAACTTGGCTTGTAATTCTTGAACTCGGCTTTGGATTCTGTAAAAAGGATATTTTCGATTGAAGTTATGAATTAGTATAAGTTATGAATTGAGATATGTTGAAATAGCTAGCTAAACCTGTTTGGTTTATATTAATCAATATGAATTAATTTAATGAGAAAAAAAAGGAAGGTAAAGTAATATGTGCTCTATCTTCCTTGCCAGGCTTAAAGGCCCATTTCCCTTTTCAACTTTTCATACTGCATGTTGTAGTGCGGACAGTCCCTGTCCCACATCGAGTGTGCAGCTTGAGTGTCGCCGTTCCTGTAGCAGGCTGGGCACCTTTTCACTTGCGCATTGCAATATTTTGCTGCATGTCCCTGGCTACATTCGGTACATACCGGGTCTTCTGCAGTGCATCGTCTTTCCGTATGTCCGTATTTCGTGCACCATGCGCACCTTGCGACATAAACATTCTCATAGATTGGGCTGTGTCCGTCCAATCAGGACTTTTTTCAGGCCCATCAATTCTCTTGCATTTCCCGGTCTGTTAGTCGGTGTGTTATTTGTTTCGTCCCATTACTTCGTATTGACCACGTGATCTTCACGTTTTCTTCTCCACCATGAATCTGATTTTGCCTTAGTAGTCATCCCACTATCTCACTGTCCGGGATGGATTCGTCGATTCCGACGGTTTTGAGTTCAGGGTTCTTTCCTTCGAGATTATTGTTTTTAGGTGTTTCGTTTCTGCGTTCTCTGTTATGGCCTTTGAGAGACTTTCCCAGACCTTCTGCGTTAGCTGAAGTTACAACTACTCCCCCTCTTATTGGCTTCAGAGTTACATCTTTGAGCCCATATTATTCCGTTGAAAGTTATTTTGGACTGCCTGTTTCACATCTTGAAAGCTGTCCCTTCTCTCTTGGTCTGCTCTGATCAGAGCAGACCAAGAGAGATTCATTATTTGACATGGCAATTAGCATTTGCGCTACCAAGCATCGATTGTGGCTCTCGATGTTGATGGTAAGGTTGAAGTGCGGGACATTTGAACCGAGTGAAGGATTTCAGCAATCGCAACAAAATATGGCGACGCTTGTGGAATGGCAGACAAGGGCTCTTCAGAGCATGGCTCATTCGCGGGGGGGGGGCAGGTATGCTTCGTCTTCCTCTCCCATGTGCAGTTACCTACGGGCACGTGTGCTTCATTACACAGCTTACAGCAAGCACTGCGAAGAGTCCGTGAGAGTGGTCTAGTGGCTACAGGGTGGTCCAGGTGGTCAATGTCCATATTATGCCAGCCGTCCACGTCGGCATGCCTCATAATCATATTGTGTTTTCGGCACGTTAAACCCCAGCAATTATTACAACAAAGTAATAAAAGCTGACGGACCTTGTTTAGCTAACGTAAATCGTGACTGACGTGAAGACATGAGCTGCTGCTGCTTTGTTGGCCTTGCTTCTTTCAGCTGGCTCATTGGCAATGGATTGGAGCTTGGGTGGCGCATCTTACATTCTTTTTTCAATGACGATGAACGGCAACGGTGCCCCGCTTCTTCCGTTGGACTCCCTAGGTAATTTGCAAATGTAAGTGCTGCAATTTCATGTTCGATAAATTTGGGAACACTCACCGTAGGTAGGAGCTGTCTTAACAGGGCAAGCAACTTCCGCACCCTGCTTTGACTGCAATGCTTTTATTTTCCATGTTATTTGCCCACTTCTTGCAGTATCTGCACAGGCCCATCATTCTTGTTGTCAAGATTTGCCAGCTCTCTTCTGATCGCAAAATGTCAATAAATAACACGAGAGTAGGTGAACAAACAATCGCATACATAAAACAGAGCAGTGTCACATGTATGAAACAGCAGTGACACGTGTACCTGCCACGCATATCTGAGAAGAATGCCACCGACTTGGGAGCAAATGTGGTTAAGAGACTATGAAAAGACTTCTAGGCTTGAGGTCTGAGCAGATTGTGAAAGCCTCACTATGTCCGTTAAGATTGTTCTCTCTGTTGCTACAGCAACAAACCGTGAATAATAAGCCGGTGTACCTAAAGACTTGTCTGCAGCTGACTGCAGTGGAACTGGCATTGCACACTACCTGGTGAAAGCCATTTCCCATTAGGTTTGTCATCATAAAGGCATCACGTGTAAGGGCTGTCATTGCCCTTGTGCATATTTATTACGTGGTTTAGCATGTCTGGAGGAAGATTTGCAAATAAATATTTGTAAGTCTTGAGAGTAGTTTGGCATTCATACTTCTTATAGACACCATAGCAACAGTTGTTGCAGGATTTGGTGACATTATATCGACCGTCTTCATGACACCATAGCAACATCTCTTGTCCTTTCTACATACATTTTTGCCACGTTAAACCACTTTCTACTCATTTTAAGAATACTTCGGTATGCATGCATGACAAAATTCACCATGCACTGTCAATAATTTAAAAATGTCACGGCAAAATACAAATATTTTCATATAAATTTATTTATTGCTACAGCTCAGAAGGCCGCGAGCCAGGACAGACGACAGTGTCGTTTTTATCTCAGGATGTCTTGCAGCTGAATTCCTTTGCAGTGTAGCCTGAAAAGAAAAAAAAACATTAATTTACAATGCGTTTGTGAGTGTGCAGGGGTACAGGATAGCATATGAAAGTAAGACTATCAATTATAAGCTAAGTTACCTCAGAAACATCCACAGAAGAATATTTAAATTGCCTTTCATACATACCAAGGATGGCATTCACTCGCCTGGAATCTAATGCCTCCTTTTGGGCGGTGTCTTTACAGGGTTCGTACAGGTTCTTAAGGCAGAAATTCAAGGGCTTTCAAGGACTTTCAAGGCCCCAAAAAGCTTCTATTAAAGGACCCGTATCAATAAGCAACCTCGTACCAGTCTTAAAGGACAAAAAGAAATTATTGAACACTAATGAGACGACTTGCACTATGCACGGGTTAAGACGAGTTGAGGACTCACTGAGACAGGTAGTAAGCATTCACGAAAGCTCCAGAAGTTCTGTGTTTATTTTTTCGCTGATGTTTAGCAGTTCTTCGGCGGTGTTCTTTGATGGTGTTTATTCGAATGCTCTGCTTGTTGCTCTTTTGTCTGATGAGCTTCCCTCTGCCTTCAATGAAATAGCTTCTCCGGCACTTCCAGACTGAAGCAGTGCGGTCTCCTAAAGGTGGCACCGGCAGCCCTATAGGGACGTTTTCGGTCTCATTTTCCAGGGAAGCGAAGAAGAATTTTGCAAAACATTAAAATAATTGCTTTTCCTACAATTTCTAACACTAACATTAGTAAAACACTGCAATCAGTTAAGCAACACATTAAACATTTTCAGATGACATTAAAATGTAGGACATTTGACATGATCATTCAATAATTTGCATCGGATTATTACATATTCGCTTGTGTGTTGTGCTTAAAAAGCGTGCAGACAGGCATTTGAAATGTATTTCTAAAACAGAGGAAGCATTCAGGATTAACAAAATGGGTACCTGTTGAGACACTCCTTTCTATGTGTGTTAAGAAATCCATGTTTTTATTAAATACCAGTCACAACCCAGGAGATTTCCAACACTTACATAGTAGCACCTTTACAGTGTTATTTCCGATAATTGCTGTCAAAATATTGAAACTATTATACGATAGGTACTACTGGCACAAATAAAATTTGTCGACTAAACTTCAGCTGAGGGCGTGCTGCAGTAGTTATCTTGTTTTTGTGAAAATAAATCTCACAGGCTGTTAAAAGCATAAGCACCAAGAAACAAGCAATGCCAGCCAAGATTGTGACAGGTATGCCAAATGACACTGAAACCTTCTTGCAAATTAGGTGGTGCATATTTGATGCATACTCATGATGAGCAAACTAAATCATAGTTCTGATGTTGCCATTGGTATGCGAGGTGTTGAACCACCCAGTCGAACGTGGTTGCACGAAAAAAAAAAAAATCACCTCCAGCACTGATACAGGACATTGACGTTAATATAAGACATATTTATCTTTGAAACAGCAGAATTCATGCAAAAGTCTATGCACATTGGAGTTTCCTGGCCACTAGTTAGTCGAACTGGTGAAAAGGAGTTGCATAAAGTGAATAATTTTGCACACCGCCACTAGGATGCTTGTTTTAAGCTTATGGCACCAGAGGGTGCATGCACTGTTATGAATCAGCTAATCTGTCAATTAGCCCGAAAATTATTCTTTGCACGGGCTCCCATTACTGTGAATAACAACACACGACAGCCTTGTTACCGATGTGTGAGGGTGGGCACACTTCAGAAAATGTGAATTAATGTTTACAGAAATTTTCAAAATGCCATGCAGCATTCAGTTAGTGTATGTAACGTTATTTAAATTAATTGCTACTTTGATAAAGCGATCACTGTGTCTACTATGTCATCTTCTATGCTCCTCGTTCTTAATATTATAGAAATTGCACAATTACTGTTTTTGCATTCTTACGTACTGGCCTATGAAAAAAAAAAACACTTGGTGATAAGAGATCATAAATTGCGTTGGGAAAGGAATTTCTTTTTCGTTCGTGGGACATTAAAACATTTGGCGACGGAAAATAATACCTTAAGAGAACAACACTGCCCAGTCATGGATACACTGGTTTAAAGTTCAATCAAACATTTGCTGAGAAAAGAAAATTATATATTGCTTAAGCAAACAACCTTTTCAAAGCCTTGCACACTTCCTTGAAAGTGGCTTCTTTGCAAAATGTTTACAGGCATCCTGCTTGTCATTCACATTGAACGCGTAATTTGAAAGGAGTGGCCTGAGGAAGTGAACTGATATCAGGTTCATGAGTCGTGCCCTGTGGTCACAGCTTACATCACTCTGGCATTTGAGGAATCTCAATGCACCTAGGGCTGGAACTGGTACACTTTGTGAAGCTACTGAGTGGTTTTCTCCAAGTTGGATTGTCTCTAAGTGCACTGTCTGCAAATGCTCGCAAATTGTCCAAAATAAAAAGGAGCTGGTCTGATGGATACAGCAAACCACCCCGGTCCTGGTTGTGTGTCAGCTGTAGGAGTGGCTGGTACCACCCACGACCTTCTCGGTACCACGAAACCAGCGAGCCAACCATTAGGGTGCCTTGATGCACGCCCGCCCGCTCCGTGCGTGCATCGAGGCATCCTACCATGGATGAATGGATGATGTAGAGAGTGAGCGAATGCGGACCGTCACGTTTGTTGACGTGCGGTGCGGTGAAGGATGGATGCGGTACACAGTATGGCTGGAAAACACACACATATTAAGGGGACACCCTCAAAGAACGCATACAAATAAATAAACCAACAAACAATAAAGCTCGCGAGCTACACGTTAATTCCTGTCCTAACCATGCAGGTCCCAAGCGTGCACAGTTCTAAAAAAAAAAAAAAAGCCAAGTCGCGTGCATGCGCACAAGCTCACGTCTATGTCGACGCCGGTAGCACGAGTCGTCGATGTGGTGACTTGAGGGACGCGGCGGGAAGGAGAGGTTGTGGAGCTTGAACGGTGGTGGCGGCTCGGGCTCTCAGAAGCAGCACGGAGTGACGTCGGCCCAGCGCAGGTGCGCGCCGAAACCATAAACCAGCAGGTGACGGCCTACACTGGTCGCTTGGCGCGGTCAAGCAGCAGTCGCCGGCTAACGACGTTCCTAGGAGCCGCCAAGAGGCTGCCCAGCGCTTCAGCTCGGGTAGCCCTCTTCAAACCTCGGCTCCTCGAACGCCGTCTTCTTCTGCCTTCGTGGCGGCTGTCCTGCTCGCGCCTTCTTCCTACTTCTTTTTTCGCTGCCACCGCCGCCATGTGCTCTTTTGGTCCACGACGCGCCGCCCATGTAGCTTCCTTCGTCGTCGTCGTTCTTCACCACAGATGCTATGAGCGCCCCTTTTGTAATGGGGCGGTGACATATGCGCCACCAGGCTCGTAAGAAAATTTAAGAACTTTTCTTTTTTTTCCTTCTCTCTTTAAGTTGTCCTAATGCCTTTTAAATCTAGTTCAATCAAATCGATGATACTATAGCAAAAACGGAAATTCATAGCCCAGTTCTCGGCCTCTTATGGCAGAAAGTCTATATTTTTGCGTATAATTATTTTTGTCTGATCTCTCTAGTTTTCTGCCACCAGTATTCTAACCGTCTCTTATTGCAATTGCGGGTATGTTCGGCTTCCCGTTGTTCTCCCTAAAACCCAAGGCTTCATGTAGGGTAGTGCCCACACGTACACCTGGGTGGATATTTCCGCCTTCAGTCAGAACATGCTCCATCGTTTCCCTATCTTCCTCACAGCATGTGCATTTTTCTTCTTCTTTACTGAATTTTGCTTTATAAATACACGTTCTAAGGCAGCCCGATCTCGCTTCAAACAGTAAAGTGCTTCCTCTTGAATTATCATAAAATGTCTCCCTCTTTATTTCGTTTTTGCCCTTTCGGTACTTATTCAGAGTCGTTTTTTCCATCGCTGCCATCCAGTAAATCTCCTCCGCCTCTCTGACTTTTCCCTTTACGCTCTTTGTTGTCAGTTCTCTTAGAGCCGTATATTTACTGGTGAGCCTCCTAGCTCTTTTTCTCCACTGCGTGTCAACGCTCTTTCTATATAAATAACGAAACACCTTCACTGCCCACCTACTCTCTTTCATATTCCTAAGCCTCTCTTCAAACCATGTTTACATAGCGCCACTATGCGCTAGCGGCGAGCGGGGGAAACGCTAGGGCCGACGGCCATGACGGGGCTATCTTTCAGGCACTGAAGGTTATAGAGAAGGCACTGGCACAGTTCAGCATGTGCCGCTTCACCGTGTGACGGTGGAGCTCCATACACAGGATGATGCTGATCTGCGTAAGCGCTGATAAGTGTAGGAAAAGTACAAGTGTGAGGAAAGTTGAGGAGGCCCAGTGCCGTAATTCCGTACATGCATAAAACCACTCACAGCTTGAAGAAAGTAGCGCAGCGTGTAAACAACGTAAACATTGTTTTCCCTGCCCCAGAAAAATTAAGCAGGTTGTGCGAAATATCTGTCTCTGCTTAAAGACCACAAGAAGGGTCTCCTGTCAACCATAACAATCATAACAGATTTAGAGAGCGCATTTGCAACGTGTTATAGCAGTTGCCATTGTGTAGAAATGCAAGGTCATTGCACGGCCACATCAGGAAACTGTGCGATGAGGTAAAATTCCTTTATCACTGCTGCCTCTTCATTGGCATTGGGTAACTTGACCAGCTGCGGGAACAAAGTTTCTGTGATGATTTTCGATGCGCATGTGTTGATCCGTGACAGAGTTGCCTGCGAAACATTGTCGAAGTCCCCGGTGATGACTTGAAATGTTCCGGTGCCGTAGAATCGCAGTGCGATCAAGAGATGGAGCGAAGGCGGTACTGGGTTACTGCGTTCGTTCGCTTTTGGGCCCAGAGGCAGCATCTTAAGCAGCCGTAGCAACGCTCGCTTTGAAAAGCGGTACCGCGGCAAAAATTCCGCGTTGTTATACGCCTTTATTGGATTTACGGCATTTACAAGGAGTTTTGCGAAGCCTGTCGTGTCTGTATTGGACAGCGACTGGATCAAGATGCTCATTCCGTCTGAAACGGCGGAACACATTCGGGAATTCATGGCTGTCAACTTTTCTACAAGTTGTAGGAGCCCTTGACGGGTGCCACTTCCCAGTTTCACTGCCACGAACATGCCACTGATTATTATAACTACAAGGGGTGGTAAGTTCATATGGCTATTTTTGGAATTAACCTTCGTGCGTAAGGCATTTCACCCAAATCGCCCGACCAATACGCCGCATGTGAGCCTTTTATTGTGTGTGGATTGGAAGTTAGAAGCTACGTATATGATAGTGCCATGTTACGCATGAATACGCTGCATAAATATGCTCACACATTAGTCTCAGTGACGTCAGTTCCTTTCTGGAATGTGCAAGCGCGCGTGTATTCTGCAGTTACAACGATCCAATGCTCAAAGAAGATTGCGAGAAAACAACGCCTGCCGAGAAAAAAGTTAATTGTGCACCCAAGTAATTGCCGTCACAAGAGAACTTTTTTTCAAGTTACACTCGAGGCCTTGAACAGCTGAAGTCGTGCAGAACGGAAAAAAATTTTAATTACCGCATCAGTCGAGTGAGACGTGTACTGGAAAACGCCTTCGGAACATTTAAACAAGATGTCGCTTCACGTCCGAGAGAACGGAACGCGACTTCGCAAATGCTCTCCTGGTAATTTGCGCATGGTGCGTGCTCAACAACATTTGCGAGCATTTCAGTGATGCTGTTCCGCTTCAATGGCTCCAAGAAGTTCAGCACTCAGACTCCCAACTGCCCCAACCAGAACGCAGGAGCGATTCACAGATTGGGAATGCGGACAGTGCGCGTTCTGCACTTGTGGATTATTTCAGCCAGCGGATGCAGACCCAGCCAACTCGCCCCTAGAAACTGCCTTGTGTTAACAAATGTAAATAAAAAGTGACAGTTTTACTGTGTCATTTTTTATTGATGGAAACCAACGAGGGCATTTACAAGTTTTTCTTGAAGTTGCAGCTTTGTCCTTAGCTTCACTTCATTTTGCTTAGCTCGCTCCATCTGCTCTCGTAGCATTTTTTTTGTTCAGCCAATATAGCTGCCTGAAACTCGCGTGCTGCACTAAGTGGCCGCCGTCGCTTCCTTGCGGCCCGTGCTGCTGTGCTTGTTTCAGGGCTCTGAGCCGACTCCGTGGCGGGTGCAGGTGATGGCGACTCTTCAGTTGGTGTTCCTGGCACCGATGTGCTGTCGGTGTCAGTAACCTCTGTGCTGACACTGCTTTCCATCTCATTGATAAGCTAAGAAGATTTAAGACAAAACAGCTACGATATATCACACACACTCAAAAGACGGAAATCACCACAGAGGCATCACACAGCAATCTGTTCGACATTAGACACGACCACTCTTTAAGAGAAAAATCACATATCTTGATAATTACATTGATGAAATGGACTGCACAAATGAGGGTAGAGCTTTAATGGTATTGACGGGTGCTGCCTATTCAAGCTGAGGATGTGCAAATGTCATGTTAGTTTCCCAGATGTCATTATTAGAATGATTTGACTTCCAGTGTATGTAGCCTCATGATCTGGAAGAATTGGGGCATAGGTATGGAATGTAGGTAGACCACACAATAATTCATTACGTATATAAGCCATGCCATCTTATATTTCATACCTTTAGATGAATACTTCTGTGTGTCCGATACATTCAAAACATCATCCAATCCAACATTACCGTCGGAAATGCACTAGCGACTGTATTGGTTGCAGGGAAAGTACACAATCGTGATTGTTTGCAACGTACCTTCTCTACAGTGTCGCTGGTGCTGTTGCAGGAGCTCTCCTCTAAGAGGGATGGGGCGTTTATTGGTAGGCAACCAATGAACCTCTGAATTTCGCTGTAGCAGGGCCACGTTAGTGGTGCAGAGCCTGTGGTGAGTCCTCACTCAATTTTCTAATAAAGAAAGAAAAACAATCACACACGATTTTGCTTGTCCAGCAACAAAAGGAGGATCATATCATAAGCAGCATAGAAATACATAACTACAACCTATGCAACCTTGTCATAATTTTGCTACCTCTGCTTACAGGTTATTCAATACAACTAGTACGTGACATGGTTCGTTCACGGTGCAGGGTAACGATGTTCCAACTTCGACGATGGCAATAAAATGTCTGCTTACTTCTCAAGCATTACGTTCATGTGACTCGAGGAGGGTGAATGCTGGCACCCAGTTTTCGGCTTGGAAAGACTCTTGTCACGTTTCTTACGAACGTGAACACACGTTTAATTTACTTGCAAGAGTTTTTCGAAAAGCGCACAGACGCACCTTCACATCAGGAGCGAACAGGTGCACAAAATAGAGTAAAAGGCTAGCAGAGGCCAGAGAAAGCTCAGCGTACACCCGTCGCGTTAAATATGCGCTTCTCGCCAAGCGTTTCTGTGGGATGCGCACCACGTATGGCAGGGACGAGGAGAGCGCACTTGCACCTACTGTGGTTTCCCGTGTTCCTCGATATACGAGGTGTCCACGCAGATCGGGTTTTGCAAATCACACATCCGGAAGCATGCGCGACAACACACAGTTCGAGTAATTGTAAATGACCTTCATACCTGCATGTCTGTGTCAAATTGTCGATCTTGCTGTGCACTTGCGCACGTGTACAGCCTACAGGGAATACCGGCGTTGGTGAGGTGCTCGGCGATTGTTTTGTTAGACAACACCGTTGTGGTTCTGCTCTCGCACAGCATCCAAGTGGTCTTCCCAAAACTTTACGAGCGCCCAGGTCGCCTTGTCCATCCACTGGACCCGTGGTTTTTACTGGGCTTTGGTTGACGGCGCCGTTTCCGCAGACTCCATCGTTCCAACCTCGCCGACACTGCAAATGCCGCTGCTGTAACGGCCAACACTAACATGGCGGTGCAGGCGTTTGAGAGCATAAACAGCTATAGAGTATTCACTTTTCGACAAATCGTTCTACTGCCGAAAATTCAAACATTTTCTCTCGCAAAAAAAAAAAAAAAAGTCGCTGGGCATCTCAGTGTGGCAACACGTTTCCTTTTATTGGTAAATTCTGCACACTATAAGCGAAAGTACTTCGTTCCTCCCCAAAAAGTAGATGCGCGATCTGCCTTTCCGAAGAGGATCGGTGCTGGAAGGGAGTTTCTCCTTTGTCGTGTGTCACTGCGCTTGAATGCCTTTCCGGAAGATGCCCCCTTTTCTAAAGGACCTTAGAGTGGCCGTGTGTCAGGGGTATAGGGCTCTCCAGGGCGGCAGTGGGTTCACGCATTAGGTGCAATCCTATACTCGGATCAGCAATGCATTTCAGAGGATAACCATCCCATTACTTTTCGTCCCTCCACTCGACAACGATGTGTGTCATTTAAATACGCTACTCGCATACTGTAATATAATAGAATTCTCGAGGTTCGCGAGCGCGTCTTGCTAGCGTGACCAGAACTTTAATGGATGTATTCGGATTATTGTTTTCGACTACAGCTAAACTTAGCGAAAGCATTTTCTTCCAAATATGTTACAAGGCCATGCGGGCATTGCAGTGCCTTGCTTACAAAAAACAGCGAATAATCTGGCTGATAAAATTAATTTATTTTGCCTTCAGAAGTTCTTTATTTTTTGAGTCGCCCGTACACACTTTCCCTGGCGGGCTGCTTTGGTAAAGCAAGTACCGCCTTACGGCGGCGATGCGAATCTCCTTCGGCGGATCTTCACGTCTATGAAGTTCCACATATTTCTCCAGGCAAGCTGCAAAATATTAGAACAGCCACATCAAGCCAAAAAGGAACAGCACTTGAGAAGAACAATCATTGTACTGTCTGAAGTGATGCTATTGTTTTTTCATATTAGTAAACTGACATCCCAACTTAACAGCATGTGTGCTGCAATCAGTATGTGTAGCAATGCACAGGTTGAATGTGTGCAGAATGAATGTCTTGCTTTTAACCATATCCACCTTTTCTGGTGTTGCTGCCAGTTTTTCAATACCTGTTGAAAGGCTGCGGCACGCCTACCCCGTGAAGCTGCAATTGGCAGCTTCAGCAGTGGGCCGGAAGTGCCGTGCTACTTCTAGGCAACATTTTGCATCTGTGATATTTCGCATCAGATGTTGGCATTTGTTTATGGGCATGAAGGTGTCATGCCCAGTTTTGACCTGCGTGAAAATACTTATGAAAGTATTAACTCTTTTTGAATAATACAACCATATAGATGCACTCAAAGGTGAGTGGACAAGAAACCTTTGCTGCCCATAGCTGTAAAACAATCAGCAACAAAGTAAAACACAAGAATGCACACACAAAAGTAAATTTCAGGAGGATTTTTTATGGTGTGCAAAGCAGCTCCTCTGCCATCTGCCACTTATATAATACGAATCCGTTACTCTGCTACATCAGCAGCAGTGCCCCAAATTAAGGGACTGCTGTCATCAAGTGGCCCCAGGAGACAGACACATCCTGGCATCAACCCTGATGCAAGGACTTCCATTGATAAAGACTACATTTTCGTTACATTTACTACTCCACAGGGATGATGGTGATATTAACTCAATTCTCACCTATGTAGACATGTGCACAAAGAACTCCCAACAATTCACGAAAGATGATTTCTGCATGTTTCATCAAAGTAAAAGAAATGGAAAATAATGGTACTTATCTCTCAGTAACAGAAAAATCTGAGCTTTTCGCATGAAACTACACGCTATGTAATGTCATCTGGCCATCAACTACTGTAAAAGGTTCTCTGGCACTGCAAGGTCAGCTGCAGGCGCTGCCACTCGCACCTAGTGTACTACCATCCATGTCTGATTTGGGACAGGGATGGTTATTGAAGCAGTAAATATGACAACTGCACGGCTTTTCTCTTCACGACCACTTGAAATTACGCACAGCTATACACAAAGTTGCATTAATATGGTATGGTAAGCAGGGTTGAGCACTACCTATGAGATGCCATAGCACACAGACAGACAGACGGACATGGAACTTTAATGTGGTCCTGAGGAGCGACTCTGAAAGCCCTTTACAGGGGAGGAGCCGCCGCGGGCCGCTCCCACGTCGGGACGGGCAGGCTAGGGTGCCTCGATGTGCTCCTCCGGAACAGGGTGGAGACACTGCTCTTGTGGACGCCATATTGGTTCAAACGTTCGCGTTCGGTGGCAATGCCTGGCATGCATAGATGGAACGCTTCCAGTGAAACGCGCGGTAATTTGGCTCAGTTTATCCCTTCCGGCGGTAGGGCTTGCACATATAATGTTGGTAACAAATAGATTAGCACTAATTATTACACACGAAACATTTGATGGCGAAATAAAGGCATTTAGAGCGTATCTATCGGTCTATCTATCTCACTGGCTGCGTAGATTCTCGTGCTCTCGCGGCCGATTGATTAAGTTGATGAGTACCAAAAATGACATGGCATGACAAGAGCATGTTGAAAACATAAATGACTGCTCATTACATGAAAATCATGACATGCCTTTAATGTACGCCATGACATACGTGACATGGTCAAGGAGCTACAATGGCCGTTTGGCCAACTTCATGTATATCAAAATTGACATGATATGATAAGAGCATGAGGAAAGTATACATGACTGGTCATAACACGAAAACCTTGTCATGCATGTCATATAGGCCATGACATACATGACCCGGTCATGGAGCTCTTACGGCCGTTTTAGTAACTTGACGTGTACCCAAACTGACACGGCATGATAGGAGCGTATGGCTAACATGAATGACTGGTCATAACACGAAAATCATGTCATGCATGTCATGCGCGCCATGACACACATGACACGGTCATAGTGTTCTAACAGCCGTAATATTAACTTTATGTATACCAAAATTGACAGGGCATGATAACAGCGTAATATGAAAGAAAATAACTGGTCATAACACCAAAAAGATGTCATGCATGTCATGTACGCGATGACATATATGACCCGGTCATGGAGCTCAAATGACAGTTTTATTAACTTGTAGAGCACCAAAATTTACATCGCATGATAAGAGATTATGAGTAACATCCACATTGTTTTGTGGTCATGCTCTATCGTCCAAATGACTAGACAAACTGAATTTACTCAAAATGGCTGGTTCGGGATTACATTAGTCCGGATTAGCTTAATCCGGCTTAATCCGGGCTAGAATAATCCGGCTTAATCTCTATTGTCTTATTGTGGCCATACTCAGTCATCCAATGGATAGGCAATCTCAGTTTACTCAAAACAGATTTCTTTAGGATTAGCTTATTCCGGATTAGCTTAATCTGGGCTACCTTAACGTGGCCATGCTCAGGCATCCAACAGGCAAGACAATCTCACTCCAAATTCACTTGCTTGTGACTAGCTTAATGCGGATTAGCTTAATCCGGCTTATTCCACATTGCCTTATTGTGGCCATACGCTGTCATCCAACTGACTAGGCAATATCAACTTACTCAAAACAGGGTGGTGGAAGATTCGGACTACCTTAATCCAGCTTAATCGAATTTAATGGGATCGGATTAATGTGACCATACGCAGTCACCCAAACGGCTAGTCATTCTCAATTCACTCAACATTGACTTGTAGAGGATTAGCTTAACCCGGATTTATTTAGTCATGCTTAATCCGAAAGAACATAGCCTAGTCGGGTCTAACCTACATCATGGCTATGCCATCTCGTCTTGGACCGGATTAGTGTAATCCGACATAATCTCTACTAATCTTGCCTAATCCCACTTGATAGGTATCTATCAGTATAGATTGGTATGGACTAGCATTAAATTCGCTTGTCCAAATCCAATTAGGCTGCGATATGCTGGCTTAAATAGGCTTTTTCTAAGCTTACCCTGGTTTAATCCGGCGGCTTAATTGGTATCACTGAGTATCAATCAGTATTGATTCATATCGATTACTATTGATTGTTTTGACTATGCTTATTTAGCATGGGCTACGAGCATGATTAACTTGTCTTGACCAAGCTTATCTAAGCTTATCGGCAAGGTAGCCGAAGCACCTATTCACTCCGCAAGGCATCGCGTGAAGCTGCTTTGTAAAAGCAGCTTCACGCGATGATTATGCGATGCAGCAATAGCGAGACAAACAAGGATTTCTTTAACAGCATGCTCATCGCCAGCGGTAAAAAATGCACGGCCACATGCGAGACAAGTCAACAACTAACCTCGCATATCTTGGTGCTGTCGGTCGGATGCCAGCGGTCGCGTTTCACTTGTGCTTCCCATTTTTTTCTTCGCTCGCTGTTGCGAGGGAAGCGAAACATCCGCTGGCCTTTCGCGTGTGAACTGGTACACCATGGCACACAGCAGCCTGTCATAGCGGCCAAAGAACTGATCTCAAACGTCGAGAACAACGTGTTTACAGCACCGTTCCCGCGCTAGCCTCTGCGCGCCGCCCGACACTTTCGAACCAATATGGCCGCCAGGCGGCGCGGGGTCTTTCAAAAGGTGTCTCCACCCTGGAGTGGAGGCGCGCGCACATCGAGGCACCCTAGGGCAGGCCGTGCCTGACCGCCCTCTGGATTCGGAGCTCTTAAGCGCTTTCTCCCACTCTTCTTCAGTGGTGACGTGTCTGCAGGATTCAGACAAAGGACCTTTAGTACAAAACGCATCGGGACATGGATGTGCATCATGTCGACATCGTGTATCTTCCAGAGTGCAAAGCCAGCATGCTAAGGCGCTTGACACATTTCCACTTCTAGATAAGCTCCGTTGGTATGACACCCTATCAGCCATCTGCTGCAACAGTTTGTGCAATGTTTTGCATTACGTAGGTTCAAGTAAAGTCACATCAGCATTGAAAACAAGCCTCTCCCTACGAATTAATTATAGGGCGCTGGAGGTTTGCGAGAACGCAGCACATATGGAATATGTGCTGTCTTGCATTGCCGGGATAAGTGAAATGGGCACATGTTTTAGGATGCCACAGAGTTTGATTCTTTGTGTTGCGCTGTCCACGTGAACACGGACAGAAGCTATTTTGTAGGTTTCTTCCATTTCTTCAGGTGTAAATGGAATGTTGCCCCCAACCGAGAAAGGAGGCATGACCATTACAACTCCTTTGCTAGCAAGGTGTGTTCTTATGCCAGGAAAGCCTTTATCTGCCAAAATCATATCACCATCTTCGACAATGTTAAGAAAACCAGACTGCAATGTCATATGAGTGTCGGAACAACGTCCACCAAAAGTCTTTGATGCAAAAACAACCATACCGTTAGGCATAATACCAACTAAAAATTTGAGCGTGTAACATCCTTTGTATGAAGAAAAAAGCATGTGCTGCTGCCTGACCTCTGACGGTGTCTGTCTTTATCTGAGTGCAGTCGATTATCAGGGTGCAGTCAGGGTAACGTTTCCTGAAGCAAGCTGGCTGTGCCATCTTTATGTCACCAATGGGTGGCTTATAAATCCAGCTTCTGGTTACCTCGGCCAAAGTATATAGAACAGAAAAAAAATACACGATTGACAGTGCTCTTGTGTGTACCAAATAGCACTGAATGAGACTGCAAGCTTCATTTTCATTAGGAACATTAGCAACTTAGTGTAACATCTGTGGTTCTGTCTCTGTCGGAAGAAGGCTGAGCAACAAAGCAAACACATTTGCACCAACACCACACAAACGACATAACGCACCAGGGCTGCCTATGATACTGCTGTAACCACCAAAGAAACATGTCCGCGAGGAAGGCCCAGCTGCAGTTGTCCACATATGTGGCTGCTCCGTTTGTGCAGATGAATCTGTTAGGTGGGTTCCTGCTGAAATAATGTCTTTGGAGCATTCATGAAAAGGATTGGGAAGGTCTTTGTCCTCTTCAAGGAAGCTTTCTTTTGTGTCTGGCGGCTGCACAAATGACGAAAAAAAAAGAGAAAAAGTCGAGGTCGTGAAACATAAATTCCTTTGGTGATGAGAATTGTGAATGTACGGAAGACATTTGGGATCAAGATGAAAAGCATGAGTGATACATCACCGAAGTAAAATGTCGGGGACTTACATCCTCAGCTTGTGCTTCCACAATATGCCGAGACATTTGTGAGGCAATGTCAGCTGCAGTAGCGGAATTTCGGCCCGTGTTACTTTGTTGTAACTGGAGCGACGAGGTCTGTTGGCCTCTTTTTTGCCATCTGAGCATTTCGAAAGAAGCACTATAACACACACACACAGACACACACACACACTCACTCACTCACGCACGCACACACGCACACACACACACAAACGCGACTGGTGTGCTCCGAAAACACAGTAGATACCTAGCAAATCTCTCCAGTCCAGTGGAGGGGTCTGCTGGAAGAGGCCTGCTGCAAACTGCCGGGAAAATTGTAGGAACATAGGCAGGGTGCCCCATGGCCTCGTTCTTATTTCCCGCAAAGTGCCGACTACATATTCTTGTATTCGCCGTCGGCAGCCACGGCGTTCCGTCCGGACTGCATACAGTGCAGAAAACACGTGCAAGAAATGCATTGAGTACCATATACATAGCAGACAGCATTTCTCTTGTTTACTTACTTCATGGATCGACCAGCGCATATCCAGCGCTCCCGTCACTCCACTTCGCACGGCTTTCCGGAGAATCGGTAGAAATGCACCTAATCATTACTACCTTCATGTTCCTGACAGTTCACGGCGCAGCAATAAAGGCGGCGAACGCGTTTCGGAACCGCGCGTAGTCCAGCGTAGTCGCAGACTACCTTCACTTCGCGATCGGTTTGCCGAAGCGGCGAGCGCACCATTGCCATGGCTCACATTGCAGAAGGAAGCGCACGAGTATTTTCGTACGCTTCCAGCCCTTCTCGTGCCAGCGAACTGCGCACAGCACTCAACACAACGCTACGGGACGCCGTCCATGTTGACTACTCAGCCAACTTCACTGAACGCCACCAGGATGCTCCACCGTACACACAAAGCTCCAGCTCGTCGCTACCATACTATGCAAAGTCTCGAGGCTGACATTGTCGATGTCATCGCATTAGTCGAGCCTGCTGTATACTCCACAACATCTGCGAGGAATTCTCTGATCATTTTGATGTCACCTGGATGAATGATGTTACTGCACCAAGGCACACGCTGGCCGCAACCTCTGTGCACAAGTCACCAGGAAAGGCCACAGGGCGTCGAAGTCCGGGATGCACTTGCGAAGCACTTTGCTGCTGACCAGTCTAGCTAAATATGCTCTTGTTAGTGTTTCCAGTAGGGACGCATTCCCATACCAAGTGCACAGCTTCATCGTTACATTTCATCTCAATGTCTGCTTTTGTTCTTTGATTTGTTACATTTCAGGTATGGGCTGTCAATCTTGCCTTAATGAAAATGTTTTGCACCAACAATGATGCCATTTTTTTCTCGATATGTCGTTCTCTGTTACACTGAAGTGCATGTAGACATGACATTACAGGGCAGTTGGATTGTGAACTTCATTCGAGGTGTAATGTGCCAGTATTATTTCCCCGTGTGTATCTTGCACAAAAGGTGCACGGACAAAGGAGAGGGTCATAAACACACGAGGGCCTATGCACTTTTATGCCCCTTCCTTTGTCAACGCCCTTTATGCTCGATTATTCATACTAATGGTGTACCAGCCAGCCGAAGGAGCAACCTTAGTAGTAATTGCGAGGATGTAGGTGTGATCACGTGCAGGCAGCTGTTGCAAAACAGCGACACGTGACACTGTGACTGCAAAGGGAACTAACAGTTCCTTAGTGAAATCTTCAGATAACGCAATGTTACCCAACACTGGCTTTTGACTGGTAAGCATCTTAACATAGCTGTGTGCTGATATATGAAATGTCTCATTCTTTGCTTTTATAAATTTTTTTGTAACAGAATGTTGATGCAATTGCATTCCCAGTTTCCCAGAATATAATTATACTGAAAAATAGCTTTTTATGAATTGTAAGCTCATGTTTCGACTTCTTTGTGCAGTTCCAGGGAAGCTGATCTGTTGCTTCCTTGTTTGTCCTGTGTAGTAGGTTACTGCAAGTGTCGTCTGTATTACCATTGCCTTAGCAGTGCCTTGCAAAGGTTGTTTTTCCGCCGTGAATGCATAAGTGTGAGAGTCTCCACAATTCCATTCGCTTGACCGGAATCCCTGTTCTCTAGCGTTTCAGGGATGAATGCATTTCAGTTTTATGGAACATGCTCGGTCTTTTATTTTTGGCACAGAAAGGCTTCCATTGCCGTTACCATGCTGGCCTGGATGTCACTGCACTCTGCTTGCAGCTGCACTAATTTTTTCTGCAGCTTGTAGCTCTTTTTTGAAGCCTTCGCAGCACGTTCTTCTGGTTCATGATGGCGAGTTTCACAGCGCGCGAAGACAGGAAAAAAATGCGACAGAGAAGAAAGAGCGCTGACTTCCAACTGATCTTGTGCAATGTTAGAAGCTCCTCAAAGTTTGTGGATGGCCTTTTTTTCCCCCGTGGGCTTGCTGCTACTATTATGGCTACTTATTTTATTGTAACTTGCTTCTCCGTGTTGCGTGTTGTCTACTGGAGGCTCTCCAAGGAGATCCATGGCAGGGCCTAGAGCGACACCCTGATTATGGGTGCTGTCCTCTGTAGACACATCGCAGACCTTCCACGACGCAATTAGTTGTGCAGAATCTGGCAGAGCAGGCTCCTGTTCCACCTGAGAATTTTAATATGTTCATAACCCATCAGCACTGGAAACAGCAACGATGGTAATAACAACAAGCAAAGTAGTCGTGGTGAGACGCCAAGATAAAAGTAGTACTGTGAGGTTGAAGATTTTGATGGATCTACAAGAGGTGTACGTATAATTTGAAAATGCAATGCATTAAGTACATATTTGAACAAAGCTGATGGATGAAAAATGTATAGGGCACAAGTTTTGCTCTCTATAAATAGATTTGTCTGTGCGTAGGAGCTGAAACTATCAATAAATTACAAAGATAAAAAAGTGCGTTCGTGTGGGCTTGTTGCTGCATATTTAAAAAGCAAACAGCACCGAGACGGGACTGCCTTGTAGCTTTTTTTCTTGTCCCACCTTAGCGCTGTTGTTCAATTTTTGGAAATCGCAAGCTATAAGCCTTCTCCACATAAATATCCATAATAACACGCAGTCTCGCTGCAGGTTACCATGCTGGCTAAATCCAAGCTCACGGGAAGAATTTAGCTTTCCTGAAAGTTCGTTCTCTCAAATCTTGAAACGAATTAAATTGCTGCAATACACCTTCCATTATCACTCATCGTTCGTGAGCTTTTTTCCAATACAAGCTCAGCCACACAGCACTGCTAAAAATTATTCCTGTGATAGAATAGATGACAGGATCCTACTGGATCCAGAGTAGGTCTGCCTGGCAGCTTATTACTCTATATTGGTAGACTGAAAATGAAGTTATATAGGTAGTTTAAAACACTGATTGAGAACATACAGAAAGTGCAGTGCTTTCTGCTGGAATGTCAATGAGTGGTGTACTGCGCGCATATGTTATGAACAATGCACAACACAGGTTAGTGTGGAAGAACAGATAGATGCACATTAGAGCGAGAAGTTGTGGTAAAACGTGATACTTTTGAAGCATTACAATTCGTTTGGACCCTTGTCGGCGTCACACGGTCCGAGTATCACGTTTGAATCGCCGAGCACTGCACTGAGTGCATTACGCTAAGGTCGGAAGTAATCTCGCACTGGTAAGGTGGGAACGTGTAATTGCTTTGACAAGAACTTACCGATGTCTGGCCCTGGTATCCAACTTACGGCGAGGGAACACTCAGCCGTATGGCACGGCAGAGTTCTCTCGCACTTTCCTGACGCGAATTTTATTGTTGGGCCTAAGCGATGTGAATTGTGAATTACAACAAAACATCTTTAATGGGATGCTGCGTCCTGCCATCAGTACGCACTCTCACAGCATCATCTTCCAATATTCACTTACCGGTAACGCTTGTTTCAGCCGCACTTGTTTCGCAGAGTACGGTCCTTCGCCGACGGGAAAAGTGGCGTTGAGTCGGGCTGTCATGTCCGCGTCAACGTGCGCGTTCCGACTACATGAGCGCAGAGCACTCAGACTATCTTCCCAAATTCGTATAAGTGCCTCTGTTGTCACATCAGGCCAAACGATACTATGTTGAGAAGATACCTGCGAAGCGCTAGCGCTGCACTCGGGACGGCTCTCGTCCGCCGTTCCCCCTGTTTCGCAAACGTCGGTCAACTAAACCGAGGTAGCTAAGCTCGGTTGGTGGCCAACCATAGTTAACGGTCTAACCGCCATTTCGCCTGCCGTGTAACCGCGCTAAACGGGTTTGAGGATAATCGCGGTTACGCTGACACGGTTAAGGGCGCCCGTGTTACAGGGGTCGTGAAAAAATCAACCTTTTTGAAACTAGCACTTTCATAATTTACAAACGCTGCTGCTTGTTCTGACAAAGTTTCTCGCGTGATGCCTGATATGAATGTTTCACAACTTCCTCTTACATGTGAACAATTGTAAGCCTTCTTTGCCTTTCTGTGTCTTTTGAAAACCTGAATTTTGGAGTAAGCCTTGCTCATTCCTCTCCTCGCGAGCACTGCACTCCAAGATGGGAGGGATGGTGCTCGATACGGTGTGTATCGGTGCATGACGCTATTGATAGTGAGACATGACATTTGCGCACCGTGTGGTGTCTTGCTCAAGCAAATGAGCTAGGCATCGATTTGGGTGGCTGCCGCTTGGCGGGCGATGAGGTGCTGAGGGCGCATCATATATAGATTGCAAAACGTAAGAAGAAATACTGACCTTTACGGCACCGGTTGCGTTGCAGACTTGAACTTTTATTTTATGCGGCGGGCCTTTTATGGTTGGTGCTTGTCTGCAGGCAGAGGGACTCGACATGGACGGCCGCGCTTGTCGTCTCGCCTACTCCACAACATATTATATGGCTAGCGTTAAACGCCGCCTCTCCTTCGACAACACATCTCTGTGTTTCCTTGGCAAGGTCAAGGATTGCGTTTAGAGACTCCAGAGGCCCGTAAGCCTCCTGGTTCTCGAGACGTGCACGCTTTCCTGTCGATTCCATCACCTCTCGTCCCACCATATTGAAACGTTCTCCGCGCCACCTGTAGGTGCTGGAAAGAGGCAATACCTAAGCATACAGGAAAAAAATATAAGTGAAAGTATAACTTACGGTCCACAGGAGGTCCTCCATCCATGCACCATGGGCAGCCCTAAAATCTGTTAAGCTGCTTCATCATCAAAAGTGAAGCGCCAGATAGTGAGTCACCACAGCACCATGCCAAAAAGTCAATTTGCAAGAACGTTTTCTTCCAGCATGCTACCACGATATTGATATTATGTTATTATACACGCTGAGAAAATATCTTCATGAATAGATGAACCGGAGGGTCACACTTCGCGAACCACAGTTGTCCGACATTAATGTTCCAGAAGCGTAGCTCATATTGCAGTTAATTAATGGAAAGCTAAGAGAAACGCACTTTGTTTGACTTGCAACTGGTTGAGACCTTTTCTGGTGTTGTACAGACGTGCATCTGTAACATCCGAATTCCGCAGTCGCAGCTGTGTTGAAGCTTCCGAAACTGCACTGAGTGTTGGTTGTTTTAAGCCAAAGAATAGGAATAAACTGCCTTTAGAAAACAGACAGCTTGCAGTTACGTCACGTTACATTGCCTGTAAGTTAAGACACTAGAGCAGCCACATATTTTGCGTTCCAAGGTAACTATAGCACTGTTGGCCCACACCTGGCGCAAGTGTGACCATGTAAGACCAGTGCACACGACGCGAGCCATAATGGGCAACACCGCCTGTACATTGTTCATGGACGGTATGATCAATGTTTAAATCTCGCAGTTTTTAAAGTGCTTCACGTCATCCTCTTCAGCTTTTGAATCTTCCCCCGCATCGTCGCTATCATTGTGGAAGTCGTCTTCGTGCACTTCGCTCATCAGTTTCCGCCAGCACATCACGTTCTTTACTCGCGGTCTGCTCATGGACGCCGTTGTGAGGGCATTTCTCCTAATTGCCGGTTCGTCCAAAGTCGATATCAGCTTGACGAAATTCGGCAATGCTTCGAAATCCAATAACGCATACAGGTCTTCTGTTCAGCTAGTGTTTGTACTTCCCATATAAGGAAAAGCAGAATGCCATACCCATATCACTTCTAAGACATGAAAAGTAGCTGTCGCAACATCGAAGGCACTGTTCATCTGGTGTCACTTACCATTGACGGTTCCACCTTGATACAAGCGCCAGCTGCATACAAAATACCCATTATCTTGCTTTCTGTTCAGAAGAACTACACGTGCTGTGGAGCCCAAGCAGCACACCACGGCATGCACTGCTGACCGGATGATGCTCCCTGAACAGGACTACACTACCTTTCCAATGCCATTCACCTCTTCAGCGAATTTCTTCATGAGAAGGTGCAAGGTGCAGACACCCGAGACCATGACGTTCTGCCAGCGAGTTAGAATTGGGAGCTCCATTGACGGTTATTTGAAGTGACCGTATGCTTGAATCAAAGACGAGTGCTTCGTCTGTGTTGAAACACGAGGTTATGTCACTCCATGCCATGCTTATTTGCTTCCTAATGCTGCGGTATAGAAGACCTCTGTAATATCACCGTAAACACCGGGGACATGATCAGCTGGTGAGACCTTCTGCAAATTAGATAGCAGGGTACTGCCAACCTGTTTCAGTAGCCCCACGAGCTGCTGCCTGATGTTGAGTATCAGAAAAAAGCTTCACGTGCTCGTCAGGTGTCGCACTTCCTTTTTATTCCCACGGGAAGCACAAATCATCTTGTCGTTGCCCCTGGCATCACAGTGTTTGCCAAGGTAGCCATGGCATGTCTGGCAGTAGAGATGTATCCTCAGTGCTTCTTTCCTGTTTTTTCACAGCTTCCGGACAGCCTATGTTCAGCTAGGCACCACCTGCTCACCAAAGAGGGCATTTATTAAGGTTAGCAGTCCTTCTACTTGCGCCCATGTCAGTCTAGAGGTAACAACATAGGCTAGCACAAGCAGAGAAGAGCTTGTGCTTTTGTTGTTGCCTGGTGTGGCAGGTGCTCCTGTGAAAGCTTTGCAAAGTATGCATCAAAATCATCATGCCCTATGCAATAAGACAATGTCTTCAGGACTGTCCTCTGGTTCAGTGTCGGCATCATCGCATACTTTTTCCTCCTCCGAACGATCATCACTCAATTGAAATGCTGAACTAAATTCATTACAACTAGAGTTTGATGTGTCATCATAAGTGTCGCCTATTTCAATCGTACCCTCCTCACTCTCTCCCTCTTCACCACTGGCATACGCACTTGTACTTGCACCAACATTGACATCTGAAGCAAGGTCAGTGTAAGCCGGCACAGAACTTTCTGCTGCGTTATCTTGAAATTCAGCACTCCCTATTGGAAAAAAACAGTGGCACTGGGCCAGTGTTATACCTGATTATCGGACCGGTGTGGCACTGCACACTTGGTACACTGCACACTGGGTACACTGCGCATGTGATTTGTATAGAAAGAGCATGCAATGTGTTGGGCACATTCTGAACATTCCATTCACAACGAGTTGAAAAGAGAAAGCAAGCTCTTCAACTGCAATACGTTGTTTGCGCAAAATAAATCAGCAATGGAGGTGGAATAATTTTGAGTGTGGAGCAAAAAAAAAAAAAACGATAAGTTCCGAGCTGAATAAGTTACAATGAATTGGTTTATTTGCCAATAAGAAGTGAATCTTGCTTAATTCTGTCGAGTCCGGCTCCTTTGTCCCAGCCGGCCCATTTCGGCAAGTATATCACGTAAGGCATTTCTTCCGACGGCCAGCCTCTTTGATGCCTCCTCCTCTGTGGGGTTGTCATCCACCACCTTTTGGATGACATCTGCATGGAACAGATTGTACGTTTAAAACTGCAAACGTAAGGCAAGGTTAACTTCAAAATAGTTGTCCTATACAATAGACATCCCTATTGGAAAAAACAGTGGCAGTGGGCCAGTGCCACCTGATTATCGGAGTGGTGTGGCACTGCACACTTGGTACACTGCACACTGGGTACACTGTACACTGGGCACACTGCACACTGGGTACACAGCGTGCACTGCACACTGGTGTACACTGCGCATGTGATTTGTATAGAAAGAGCATGCAGTGTGTTGGGCACGTTTTGAACATTCCATGCATGAGTTGAAATGAAGAGAAAGCAAGCTCTTGAATCGCAATACCTTGTTTGCACAAAATAAATGAGCAATGGAGGTGGATTAATTTTGAATGCGAAGCAAAAAAAAAAGACAAGTTTGGAGCTGAATAAGTTACAATGAATTGATTTATTTGCCGATAAGTGCATCATGCTTAATTCGGTGGACTCCGGCTCCTTTGTCCCAGCCGGCCGATCGCAGCAGATATATCGCGTAAGGCCTTTCTTCCGACGGCCAGCCTTTTTGATGTCTGTTCCTCTGTGGGGTTGTCCTCCTCAACTTTTTGGATGACTTCTGCATGGAACAAATTGTACATTTAAAACAGCAAACGTAAGGCAAGGTTAAATTCAAAATTGTTGTGTCCTAAACAATAGACATCTTTTCATTTGACTAGAGCTTATATGGTATTTTTTCAGTTAATTTGACCTTGACCTGCACACAGTACATTTTGTTAACACAGTTTCTTTTAGTCCTCTTGTCATCACATAAACTCAATGACCATAGCTGTATTAAAGCAGATTGTCATGAGTAAGAGGGGCCCACAAACACAGGCTAGCAGACGAAACGGAGAGATCGGCGAAGTGGCGCGGGAAAGCATGCGCCGCAGACACGTCGATGTGCACAATTGGTTGTCAGCGGGCTCGCGGCACGCGACCCGAGGAGAGATCGGTCATGGAGAAGGCTGAGCTGGCATTCTCTGCGCGGCACCGGTCGACGAAGGGTGTCTGGCCAGCTACGGACTGGTGACAAGGAGACGAGGGCGTCGGGCTCCGGGGTGCCGTCGTTCTGGCTGACGATCGAGCACGGACTTCGGAGTGGCAGCGGCCGAACTGCAGCAGTTCCTGGCGTACCCGCAGCGTTCCACCTTCGCCGGCAGAACGGGACGACCGGCAGAAGAATCGCCGCAGAGGGCCGGTCTTAGCTGGAGACCGGGCATTACATATGAGGAGGCCTAGGCTGGGCTAGGCCTAATCGGTGACTAGCCACGTCACAGGTGAAGCAAGGCGGCGGACGAGGATGGACCTTGCGTGAGCGGCGGCCACCACCAGCGGCACCTTCGACGACAGCTACGGGACACGACACACCAGAGAGCTTCGACTCTGAACCACACCGCGTCGAAGGCAACGTAAGAGCGTCCAACTACACTTTGACCGGCAGGGAGCTAACGCGCACGTAAACGCGAGGCCCATGGTTGCGTGACACCTGTAGGAACTGCGCTCTACGCGGAGTATGTGTAGTTTGGCCGTTTAAGTTGTTAACTTAGTAACATTTAGGTTTTCTCTTTGTGTGCGAATTGGTGGTTTGCTCGTTTTTCATGCTTTGATGTTCTTTGTATAAAGTAACGACTTTTGTTAGTTTTTGTTAATGCTTTACGCCTCTCGTCTCGTCACTCTCTCTCTCAATCCATCGGAGCAAGCGCTCCCGAGATCCACGCTCGCACTCGTGACACAGATAGTATTTTAAAACACACGGGTTACAAGAACACCAACCAACCTTAGAGATCTACGCTTTGAACTGCCTTACTTTGTCTATTTTCAAGATCTGGATACAAAGATTGACCGAAATGTATTGTAGCGAAACGTCGGGGCCGTTAATGTTAGACGCATCGGAAGGTCAGGAAGACAAAGAGGCGTGGGAGCCACTCCGCGCAGGCAAGCGATGAGGAGTCGACACAGTGAATTGGGAGAGCACTCATTGGGGGGTTTATTTAGCTAAGACATCTTGAAGTTGGAAAACACACAGGGCAAAAATTATACAACATAGAAATGGTATCATACCCCGTCGGCCTGCCGGACTGCTCCCCGGTGATGTCGAGCGTCATGGTCCCCGAGTCCGCTCTAAAAAAAAGGCCAGTGTCGCCGCTTAAATAGCACTTTTCAGCACCCACGGCAACACGAACGTCTCGGAACACCACCGCCTCCTACCAATAGGAAAACGGCTTACACGGGCCAGTCAGGCAGGCCGAAGTTAACGATGCTCAACGCGAGCCCTCGTGATCGCGTGCATCCGGCTTTGCTGCAGAACTAATACAAACAACACATTCCAGAAACTGGCCGCGACGCACACACGTGGTCTTCGTTCTCTGTACTACGTCGTCAAGAAGACTCCCTGCGGTGCACCGGCTCGTTTGCTTGAGCACCCTTCTAAGAAAGCAGTCGAAAAAGAAAAAAGAACAAGAAAACATTCTACACGACGCGGTCTTCGCGACAGTATCATCAAGGAACTTATTCAGCACCATACATTGCGCAGCTTTCTTTTATTCTTTGTGCACTTAAACAAAACCGAATCCACAACTGCTACTCTCTATTAGAATCATAGAATAGGGGTGAGTGGGAGATGGTGTTTCAGTGTCAGAACACCTGCTAAAGCATTCATGTGCAAGTTAAGTGGGATTTATGGAAGAGGGCACTGCAGCGTGTACCAGTCTTCATGCATACATCACATCCACAAGCGCGCTCAGTGGGCAGTTCTAATTACTGTGTAGTTTCATTGGAAGTCATTTGATATTCTGCCATGCTTTCAATGCTATGGAATACTTTTTAAATAAAAAGCGTACTCATGATGACCTCTGCTTTCTCTGGTGTGGCCTGCTGCTTGGCCGCACTGTCCGCCAGTCGCCGGCAGGGCTGCCCCGTCAGACTGCGCACTTGGAGCTCCGACGGAGTCCAGAAGAACCGGGCCATGTCTCGCGCCATCTTGGTGATGTTTCGGCTCCGCATTATGTAATTCAGCCTTTGGGCATTTAGCATAATGCCAGAGCAGAGATGAACCTGAAATAAGTGCCGAGGTGGTTTAGTTTGCTGGCCGTGGGGACGTTAATGGGGAACTCTGGACCATACTCTGATATAGCTGTTTTTCAAAGGTATACTGATAGTCTTGTTACAGCTAGCCCTGTCGGAAAAAAACAGATGTTGGGCATGCTGGAACACTGTACCCAACACTATAGTGGATTAATGTAGTGGGTGGTGCTGGTTGATACCGGGTGTTGGGTAAGATAGGTGCAAGATAGGTGACGGGTGAGATGGGTGGCAGGTGGGGCAAGCTGGGTGGCTAGCTAGCGGTAGAGGCAGAGAGCCACGGGCTTCTTGGATGGACATAATTATGAATTCTACTTTTGCTCATGCTGGTACATTAGCAAACTTACATTGGTGGCTGAAATAAACCACATAAATCAAGCACAAGGAAGACATTGTGGCCCACACATTTTGTTCTAAATATGTTAAAAGGCCAAGCAGGCATTGCAGTGCCTTTCTTACAAAAAGCAGCTGATAATTTCGCTAATAAAATTAATTTAATTTGCCTTCAGACATTCTTCTTTTTTGAGTCACCCGGACTCTTTCTTTGCCGTGCTGCTTCGGTGAACAATCTCCGTAAGTACCGCCTTACGGAGATTTTTCACCGAAGCAATGCGGATATCCTTCGGCGGACCTTCACGTGGATGAAGTTCCGCATATTTCTTCAGGCAACCTGCAAAATATTAAAAGAGCCACATCAAGCCAAAAAGGAACAGCACTTGAGAACAATCACTGTACTGTCTGAAGTGATACTATTGTTTTTTCATATTAGTAAACTGACATCCCAACTAAACAGCATGTGCACTGCAATCAGTATGTGTAGCAATGCGCAGGTTGAATGTGTGCAGCATTATTCACTTACTGTTAACCATATCCACCTTTTCGGGTGTTGCTGGAAGTTTTTCAATGCCTGTAGAAAGGCTGCGGCACGCCTGGCCCGCCAAGCTGCGATTGGCAGCTTCAGCAGCGGGCCAGAAGTACCGTGCTTCTAGGCAACATTTTCAATCGGTGGTGTTATATGGGCATGAAGGTGTCATGCCCAATTTTGAGCTGCACGAAAATATTTATGAAAGTATTAACTCTTTTTGAACAATACAACCACATAGATGCACTAAAAGGTGAGTCGACAAGAATTATGATGCAAACCTTCGCTGCCCATAGCTGTAAAACAATCAGCAACAAAGTAAAACACAAGAATGCTCACACAGAAGTAAATTTCAGGAGGATTTTTATGGTGAGCAAAGCAGCTCCTCTGCAATCTGCCACTTTATATAATATGAATCCGTTACTCTGCTACATCAGCAGCACTGCCCCAAATTAAGGGACTGCTGCCATCAAGTGGCCCCAGGAGACACATCCTGGCATCAACCCTGATGCAAGGACTTCCATTGATAAAGACTACATTTTCGTTACATTTACTACTCCACAGGGATGATGGCGATATTAAATAAATTTTCACCTATGTAGACATGCGCACAAAGAACTCCCAACAATTCACGAAAGATGATTTCTACATGTTTCATCAAACTAAAAGAAATGGAAATTAATGGCACTTATCTCTAAATAACAGAAAAATCTGAGCTTTTCGCATGAAACTACAACCTTGATAAGTTGTATGTAATGTCACCTGGCCATCAACTACGCTAAAAAGGTCCTCCGGCACTGCAAGGTCAGCTGCAGGCACTCCCCCACTGCCACTGGCACCTGGTGAACTACAGTTCATGCTTGGCTTGGGACAGGGTACATCATCGTTTGTTCCTTCGTAGCAGGTTCAAAGTCACTGACATTGCTGCTTACAGGACCCTACCTAGTCAACGCTTTGTAATCACAAGCACCATAAGAGATCAGTCATCTCATGAATCAACAGTATTCTCTGCAATAAAAATGTGATAGGAATATGCAGAAATGTTCCTGACATTAAAGGAGCCATGCTTTCATACAGTAACACTTGTCCACCTTATATACTGAAGCTACGAAGAGTTATCAAGTCATCAAATACAGCTATCATTGAGCAACCAGGCAACATCACACCCACACACAAATCTTACAAGTGCACATCTGTACAGTGTACCTAGAAAAACATTTAGTATGCTTTCTTTCAGCAATTGGTCAGCACACATACTAAAACAAGAGACCTACACAGGAAGAATGGAAAAAGCATGCTATAGGTTGGGAAGGAACTACAAACGAGACAGTGTCAATGCTCATATTCCAACAGTGTTTAAAGGGCAACTCCGGCGGTCTTTCACCATGTTCTGATATCAATGTTTTCCGATGGTACTGACAGTCCTGCAACCGCCAGGGTGGTTCAGTTCGCTCAGAAACGCACCAATAATTTTAAATAAGCAATTGAAAGTCGTCTTCAAACCGAAACCGAAACGTGTAAACGCTTCGTGCAGCGTGTGTGGTGACGTCACAACCTTCCCGTCACCAGAAATATGGAACTGGGGCCAAAGAAATGATAGTGGCGAGGTCAACCGATGATATATGGAGTTATGCCAGCTTTTATGATCATGACAGCGACGATTTGAGCGCTGAAGTACCGCCGTTTTGCTTTTGAAGGCCCGATGGCTCAGGTAGGCAGCGCGGAGGTGATGACGTCAAAAACACAGGGTGGCCCGCGTGAGAATCCGCTAAAAAATTATAAAATTCATTTACAGGAAAACTAAATGACCTACATCCGCCTGACTTGGCATATACTATTACAGTACCGACGAGAATATATATTAACAATTTTATTGAGATCAGTGAACATTGAAAAATCGCCGGAGTTGCCCTTTAAGTACATACACTGTATGGGCGGCTACCAGACAGCCCAAATTTTTCCCCGATAGTGAATACTTTCACATATGCCACACGGTGTGAACTATGAACAAGCAGGCACATGTATCACTTAACGAAAGATACTTCACTTCGAGTGTAGAACCACCAGATATTTCAAACAATATTAGGCACTTCACTCTGTTGACAGAATCAGAAATGTACTACCAGTTCCAATAGAAGTGACACTTCTAAAGTAATTTAACAAACAGCTCACTCCATGTGGTGCCTAATGCAGGCTACAAACAAAAAAAATGTTAGAAAGAGAGGACCCAGTTCCATCCGCACCTAATTTAAATTGTGAGATGTCTTTAGTCAACATTCCATGGCTGTAAAACCTGTCTTCACCAATGAACACATTAACGAATGCGGATACTTGCTTACTTTAGCCCAATTTTCCCTTTACATACTTCTCATTGATATGTGCAGATTTTTGTGCATTCATCACATGTTAGCAGCACCCTAAATGGTGTGATTTCAGTGCTGCAAACAACTGCAATTCAAACTCATTATGCAGGTATAATTATGTTAGCTACCATTGAAAAGGACAAAACAGGAAGTTCCAACACATGAGAGCAGTAATAGGAATTAATTGCAACAGCCGATATATGTGAATCTGCAAACAGCAATAACATATGACTGAAGTTTTTCTTGTTTTTTTTTTTTTTTTGAAGGGAGTTCTTCATAGCTAGCCAGCTCAAGAGGTATGTATTGTTAAGTGAAGATAGCATTCGCTACCCCATACCTCTGTAATTCTTCACATTTGTCACAGATTGGAACGAAATACTGGAATATATGTCAATGAAGGTTTCTCCGAAGTAAATTTTCCCTGTATAAATGTTTGCTTCATGAAAGGATGACGAATGGGATTATAACAACAGAAGGCCTGAGATAGTCGGATGAATTCATAATGAAATAAGGCAAGGCGAGCAAGCATGGATGCATGAGAGCTAGACAACACAAACACTAACGAAAATGACAGCACAAAAATTATCTGCAGATGCCTCACATTACAAATGAAAAACTGCAGTCTACACCTCGCGCCTTGAGTGATCCAAATGCTTCCAAATAGTTTCTGAATGAACCCACTGAGTTATCATCCAGAAGCTATTTGCAAACATTTGACTCCTTCCAGATAGGCCGAGATGCAGATTGCAGTTTTTCAAAGTTCTGGAAAGTTTAATGGAAAGGCATGTACGGTTGAGTGTTGTGCCATCTTTGTTCTTATTTTTTTTCGTCAGCATTTGTGTTGTCTACTTCTCGTGGTCCATGTTCGCCTGCCTTATTTAGTCATGAATTCATACAGACTAGCTCAGCTTTTTGTTGCTATAATTCCATTCGTCTTGCTTTCGTGAAGCAAAGAAATTCAGGGAAAGATATATTTCAGAGAAACTTTCATTGACAGATATCGAATATCATTCATTTCTATCAGTGACAAATGTGAAGAATTACAGAGGTAGGGGGTAGTGAATGCTATCTTCGCAAAGCGATGCACGGCTCTCGAGCTGGCCAGCTATAAAAACTGCCTTAAAAAAACCTTCGTCATGCTATTGCTGTTTACAGATTCACATATCATATCAGCTGTTACAATTTATTCCTATTGCTACTGTCATGTGTTTGAACTTCCTCAGTTTTGTCCTTTTTAATAGCAGCTAACACATTTTTATAGCTGCTTAATGAGTTTGGATCGCAGTTGTTTGCAGCCCTAAAATTGCAGTAAATGCACAAACGCATGCATACATCAGTGATAACCACAGCAATAGGCACGTTTCGCAAGTCATGTAGGTACACGTATAAAAAACAAGACGATCATGTTCGTGGCGACAATTTTATGCACCCTTTCAGTGGAATGTTCACGCACGATAGCGCGGGCGGACCAGCACTTCGCAATTGTTGCGACTAAGCTCTGCACAGACATCAGTGCACACGCCAATTTAACGCTACTGGCACCGCACTCTGCACCACGCTACTCGATTTCCTTTGCTGTAAAGAGTGCACACAACACAAAGCGCAGCATTCACAGCCACCTACTTTAGTTAAGAAACATGCTGATTCCAGTTTCGGCCATGAGATGCTGTGCCGAGCCGCGTCGTTTGTCCGTAGGTCGAGAAGCGATGTACCGACCCTCGATGTGTGCGAACGAGAAGGCATTTCCTAGGAACACACATCACGGCAGGCACGTAGCCAGGATTTTTTTTCGGGGGGGGGGCCCAAGGCCTAATTGTTAGCAAAAAAAGTCTTAAGAAAAAGGAAAGTTGCCTGGGAATATATACGGCGCTTAATTATTATTATTATTATTATTATTATTATTATTATGGTAACATAAAACACAAGGACACAAAAGGAAGAAGGAATGAGCAAGTTGGCAACTGCCACCGAGTGGACGAGAATGAGAACAGAGCGGAATGCAACACAAGAGGCGAGTCAATCAGAGATGGAAAGCAAGTTTTTTGACGCTGCAGTAAAGCTAGTGCGTATGCGCGAGAAAGGATACTTTCCAACCAAGCAATCTCGACGAAGAAGGACCATACAGAGTGTGTGACGGATAGAGGAGTGACAAAAAAAAAAAAAAGGAATGCAAAGGAAGCAGGCGCCCACTTACAGATGTACGGCATAAACAAAATAATTGTCGGACGCTTTCTCTACCCAACTTCTCACACTCTGTCTCAACAACAGGCCTGCGAGAAGAACGTGAGCCAATTTATGACAGCAATTCTTAAACGAAAAACAGATATATTCGGGAAAACAATTTCATTCAACCACAAAGAACCAACACATGGATGCGTTCATGACACAGAAGATGCAGAACGCTAACATTCGTTCTAGGAAGCAATATTAAAGAGTGAGATTGCGAATGGTTTTTCTATATAGTACAGGTCAATGCAAAATAAAGAAAAAAAACGAGTATGCATCTTGGCCGAAAAGAGTGGTTCGCGCTGCAATTTTCATGCGCCGTGGTTTCTACATAAACGCACTGATAACTTCCTTGATACTGACTTGCATCCGGTGAATGGACATAAGAGCCAGGTCATTCAGCCGCTCTTCGGCTGTCTGCTTCCTCAAATATGGTTTTTGCTCTTTTCAGTGTCGAGAAGCTGCATTCTGCAGAAGCTGTATTAACTGGGAGAGTTGCCAATATCTTGAGGAGTGTGTGAACTTTCGGGAAGAGGGCTTTATCGCATTCAGGTAAAGCGTCCGTCGCAAAGCGGGGAGCTTCCTCCTCTTGAATGGCTTGCCATTTAGTTTTCCAGATTTCCCATTCACGTTTTAGCTTAAGGATATGCGCTGTTGTCATATCTCTGAGGTAAAAAATCGAAGGCCGGACGCACACATTCAAATTTGCCCTTGGAGGCGTGATTTGGCTGCGCATATTGCAAACTTGGCAGTGTTTTCCCGATGGTTTGCAAAGCGCCGTTTGAGGGAAGTTTACAGGTCATCTCTTTATGGAATGAACGTGACTCGCCTGTAGTAGTCTTCCGCAGAACTACAAGTGTAGTTTACCCTGTGTACTCCTTCCGCCACGCGGGCACCTGCCTCCGATAGAGGCAGCGGTAAAAGGGTGGTTGGGTTCGCAGAGGTGCCAGCGGGGTCGAACAGGTTAATTGGTCGTCGAAGCCGCCGCTTTCCATACAAAAGTCCTCTTTTCTTAGCTTCCGCCGTCAGGTTGTGGAAAAACTCTGCGTCAGCGACAAATCAAACCCGTACGCGTGCGTGTTCCCACGCCGTGCGGCTATCAGCCAAACAAAACACCTGAATGCTCCTTAAAGGGCTACTAAACAAGCTCCTACTCTTTTTAAAGCCGCCTAAACAAGCTAACTCAATCATAGAGAAGGTTGCGGCGATCACATTCTAGGAATATGACAGCGCTCCGCGCCACACAGACGCGGTATTTCAAAAAACAATTCCCACGCCTCTTTCCTGCGATTGACCATTCGCGCTCGCATCCTAGGTCTCGTAACGTTCTACCGCGAACTTAGCGCAGTTGCAGCTCGTTGATTGGTCGAAACTAGGCCTATGGCAGCTCCTGTGGCCATCCCACCGGCGTGAGCGCAGGAGCAACCGGAAAGGCTGCGCAAGCGTCAATGACGTCAATTGAACACGTAATGCCACGTGTCAAAAGTGAGCGGAGTCTCGACGGCGCGCCGCGCCTACCCTCTTCTCGGCATAAAAGATGGGGACGCCGATCGAGAAAACGAAACCGACGCAAGCGGCTACTTAAACCCGTGTAACTTCTTTATTGAATTGAATTGTTTATTTACAATTCAACAAGGTTGCGAGGATGACCAGGCAAAAAAGCTGCATTGAGCAGCTTGAGGGGAACCTGGCCACCTCATACACTGGGCAGCTTCACAGCGGTCATATAAACACGGTATACATAACAACACGTTATACAAATAAACATGGTATACATAACTATAACAGAAAAACAGTAAACATCCACGGTTGGCATAAATAAACAAGGTTATTGTAGAAGCATTTGAAACAATTATCGCACCTATTCGCAAAATTCTTGCGGGAGCATGTTCACATCGCACAGGAGCACAGTTATATCTTTAAAACAAATTTTGGACCTCGGGGTTGTTTAGGGGCCCTTTAAGTTGCCGCTGCTACGCGACTGTATAAATGACGCCCGCAGTGTACCGCCTGCTAGCTCTGCAGCGACAAAGACACCGCTCCTATCTTTAAAAAAAAGACATTTCTGCAGGGAATCCCCCGGTGGAGTCAACGCTATCTTTTTCTGCATGTCCTGTCATTCTTTCCACTCTTCCTTGAAGCAATCCAACTACCGAGTGCCCTGGCCGTAGATGAGAATCCTCGTTTCGCGCAATATAGCCATGGTCGCTTTTGCTCCAGAAAACCCGACACAACCAACCAACAATCTTTCTAAACATAACTGATGCGACGAAGAAAAGTCGCACGAAGTACGGGCATATTGTAGCAAAACGTCGGGGCCGTAAATGTTAGACGCATCGGAAGGTCAGGAAGACGAAGAGGCGTGGGAGCCACTCCGCGCAGGCAAGCGATGAAGAGTCGACACAGGGAATTGGGAGAGCACTCATTGGGGGGTTTATTTAGCTAAGACATCTTGAAGTTGGAAAACACACAGGGCAAAAATTATACAACATAGAAAATGGTATCATACCCCGTCTGCCTGCCGGACTGCTCCCCGGTGGTGCCGAGCATCATGGCCCCGAGTCCGCTCTCCAAAAAAGGCCAGTGTCGCCGCTTAAATAGCACTTTTCATCACCCACGGCAACACGAACGTCTCGGAACACCACCGCCTCCCACCAATAGGAAAACGGCTTACACAGGCCAGTCAGGCAGGTCGACGGTAACGATGTTCTACGAGCTTTTATGATCGCGTGCCTCCGGCCTCACCAAAAAACTAATACAAACAACAAATTCCAGAAAGTGGCTGCGACGCGCACACATGGTCATTTTCGGTCCCCGTCTCCCGGAAGGCTCCCTGCGGTGCGCGGGCTCGTTTACCTGAGCACCCCTTCTACAAAAGCAGTCGGAAAAGAAAAAAGAACAAGAAAACATTCTACGCGACGCGGTCTTCGCGACAATATAATGTCGTTTTCTCTGGTTTCGAAGCAGTATGGCAATGAGCCGTCCCTACCACGCACAAAGGGGGAGGCAGTTCTACACCTCACGAAACATCGCTCAACCACCACAACTACACTCGCTCACCCCCTTTGGCCACGCATCTCAATAATGTTTAACCCCAAAACGGGTTTGTACTGGGGCCGGGAAGAAACGAGGCAACAGGCTTAATTAATTTAACAAAACATGGAATTTGATACATGAGTAAGATTGACATACACAAACAACAATTAGTAGCTAACGTGATGATAATCGAACAAGACAATCATGGAGCGAAGCCGACTCATAGTATTGGCCTCGAGGCCCACCACTGGAAATGCCGGCGCCACCATCGGCGTGACGTCCTTGGCAGGATCACGTGGTCTCAGCGGCCGCGTCGGCTGCTTGTGGAGCGCTGCCGCGTGCTTTGAAAACGAAAGTTTCAAGTCACACCTGCGCTGCGGTCTGTTCAGCTGCGGATGTTTTTCGCATATCGAGCACAGTCGAAGCCATTGTAATAGGAGTGGGTGCCCACGAAGGCTACGAACATGGTGCTCTACTGCTCGGTGCCGCAGTGCCGGACCTACGCAACAGAGATCGGTGTCAGCCTGCACCGGTACCCGCGGGACAAGAAATTGCGCGAAGCGTGGATTGTGAAGCTTAGAACCGGCAAGCAGCCATCGGCTACGAGTCGTGTGTGCAACAAGCACTTCCGCGACGAAGACTTTCGCTACTGCGTCGGTGCTGCGCTGTTCGGTGAGTAGCAGACAGCGCGCAGTGAGACGATCGCTCGCGCGCGCTTCCCGCCGACTAATAGTGCTCATATCCCACAGGGTGGAAAAGGCGCTACCTATTACCAGGTGCGATACCATCGCAGAACCTTCCCGTGCGACCTCTCGATCGTCAGCCCCGGGCTCCACGTCCACGAAATCGGCTGCAGATACGTAAGTCATTGTTTAGATACATTGGATTAAAAACTCACAGGGCCCCTTATGCAATCGCCTAAGACGAGTAGAAGGCGAAAGCCACCTTCTTTTTCTCGTCAGTCGATGTATTCATCATCCCCTGCCCGTCGTATGGCTTATTAAGGCTTTCGCTTTAATAAGCCATACGACGTTTGCTGGTGGATGTACTCAGCTCACATGGCGAGTCAAACACTGCGGCTGACGTGCTTGGCTGATGTTGGCAATAACATTCTTTCAGCCATGCTTGCGTGCTCCTGCACTAAACACTGCACGCTTAAAAGCGGCGAATTTCCATGTGAGCTGAGGTTTTCGCAAATGATTAACTGCAAGGCATATTCGTTTTTCCTAGTGATGCTCCCTGCGTGCAGTGGCAATTTACTTCTGCGTAAATGAATTGTGCCTGGTTTCATTGATACATAGGCTGAATTTTCAATTGGAATGTGTACCAATACAGCAAACAAGCCTGTAAGGCATGTTTGCTGTTCGTCTGGCCTTTCTTGGTTTTCGCAATTCATGGGTATGCCAGTGCCAAACAAGCATTTTTATGTCGTACTTCATGATACATGCAATGTACCGAATGCGCACGGGTATTTCATTTACCTTTTCTTGGAGTCCAGAGCAGAATGGTTGTTGAGTTTTAGGGTGTTGGCAAGAACTCCATACATGTAGTATTCAAAACACAGTAACTGCAAGGAATTATGGTTAGAGCATGTACACAGAATAAATATTTTTCCCAATATGCAAAACCAGCTGTGCAATGCCCAACCATTTCTTATGATGTCATCATGTCAAGAAAAACGAGTCGCACCTGCACATTGAAATAAGTGCAAGCATGTAAGGGAAGTTATGCTGCCATGTCTTGGTTGTGATGCATAGATGACTCACAATGTTGTGATAAATGTGCCAAGATCCTGAAGTCTTCACCAAGCGTTTGTGTTGTGATGCAATATGTAGTTGTCTGTGCTGTAATAAATGTGGCTGTCAGCTAATACCCTGGAGGAACAGCTCGTGCACCTGTATAAAAAATATGCTTCAACTTTTCAAACGATTGTATAACATGACTAGACGAGCATATGTCAACTTGTAAGTGGCTATAGATACCGCATCAGTACTTGTGAGAATTTTTCTACAGGCCATAAAATAGTAAGATCACAAAAGTAAATGCCACCTTTCTTTGTAGGCAGTCATGAAGCATGTATCATAAAAACAGGAGGCACACAAACTAACCACTATTAATGGAATTCTAGTTGGAAGCAAAAGAACGCAAACATCTCTGCCTTTGGCTTGAAATGTGTTGCTGCACTGTAGTAATATATGTTCATCCACCTATGTCTAGAACTAGTGATGGATCAAGTTGCTATGTTTAATATTTGTTGTAGGTAATGTGCTATGTGCTTTAGGTAAGCACAGGCAAATTTTAATCAGTGCTTCTCATTTACAGAGGACAGACCTCTGGCTGAGGCTTTCCAGAAAGATGATCCCACAACACTGGCTGTTGATGAGCCTCAGGCCAGCACCACTTCCCTCGCTGTCCACATTGAGGATGGAGAAGATCCAAGTGAGAGCTGTAGCCAAGGTTTGTTAAGAACACGGTTAATCTGTATTTTTCATTGATGGGAACAGCCAGAATAATAATCATCTTTTACTTCAGCCATACCTGCCGAGGTCCTCACAATTACTCACGACATTGGCATCCAAGTGAGCACCCTTGATGCAGTGCGAAACCAGCCACTAAGCATTTCAACTATACAGGATGAAAAAGCCCTCAATGTGCTTTCTGGTCTACCCTGTTTCCAGCTATTCTACAACTTGTGCGACCTCTACACAGATTGTAGACTACTTGCACATGCTAAGGGGTTTTGCATTTCAAATGAAGATGCTGTGCTGCTCACATTTATGAAGTTGCAGCACAACCTCACATTTTCAGTTTTAGGTGTGCTCTTTGGTGTTCACCGCACCACTGCAGCCGACATCTTTAAAGTAAGCGTGACTGTCCTTGCAGCAATACTGCGCAAGGCAGTATATTGGCCTACAAAAGAAGCTGTCATTGACAATTTGACTGTATACTTTAAAGATTACACCACTGTTCGGGCAGTACTTGACTGTACTGAGATTCCACTACAAAGGCCCAAGGACATGGAATCTCAGTTGCTGACATATAGTTGGTATAAGGGCACATATACAGCTAAAATTCTTGTCTGTGAGACTCCAGGAGGACACATCAGCTATGTCAGCCAAGCCTACGGAGGAAGGGCATCTGATTCCTTCATAACTAAAGAATCTAAAGTGCTGGAGAAGTTCCTACCTTCCATAGACAGTGTTATGGTAGATAAGGGTTTTCTGATTGACAAATTATGCCTTGAACATCACGTTACAATGGTACGTCCACCTTTCTTAAGGAACAAAAAGCAGCTTTCAAAAGGTGATGCCGAAAGGAATCAAAGCATTGCTGCAGCACGAGTTCACGTGGAAAGGGCAATCCAACGAATGAAATTATTCAAGATTTTGGATGGAAACATAGGAATAGAGCTTTTTCCTTTTATTGATGACATTGTGCAGATCATAGCTGGAATTGTTAACCTTTCTAGGCCAATCTTCAATGATGACAAGTTTTTAAATTAGGAAATTATTTTTTAAGATGGCAGAGTGCACAACAGAGAAGCCACATAAACAAGCTGTCATTTATTTTTGGTCATTATTCGCACTGTACAGAGAATCTGTAGATGCCCATGTTCTTACATTTGCAAACAGTAGTTTAAATGTAAACACAAACATGCATGAAAACACTTTTTCAATGTAAAAATGCTACCTATACAACCATTTTGTTGCAGATTACTCATGATGGAGCTCAATAGTGCCATCACAATGAATGTAATGTCATCCTTACAGTCTCCACCTTTGTGATCAATTTTCTGTTCAAGGTTAAAAGTAACTGTTACATCTTATGCCCTATAATGAGTTATGTACGGGATGACATAAGACTTAAAAAAATATAGAGCTCGCTCGACAACATTGCTAAAAAAGCCTTCATCAAAATCAAAAGTTAGCAGCAAGGCATTTTCGCTGTCCTGGAAAACAAAAAAATCAGCTTTCTCTACTCCCAAAACTCCCATTTGAACTTGTATTTGGCAGAAGTATCTACTTGTTTTTTTAAGGGTGAAATTGCCATTGCTTAGTTTTGTGAGCTCCTTTGTCCGAAACCTTTCCAAATTAACTGGGCATTTCACTTCTAGCACTCTGGCAACACAGCAGTTGCAGGTTACAAGTCCATCTGGACTTGCTCCAATACAAGGGTGTTCTTTGAAAATTACAAGGCCCATGCTTTCTAGTTTGACATTTTGGTGTGTTGTTGTGGCTAAGTAGAAGTCCTTTGCTGTTCTTTCAAGCATGATTCCTCTTGACATAGCTGGAGTTTGCACTGTTTGTTCCCTCAACACTGACTTAAGCAGTGAGCGCACGTCATGGGGGCCCATTTTTGTTTTTAGTGTATGCACACGCGTGTACACAGAATAAGCAATAGATGCTGTTATGAGTCCTTTTCTGTAGAGCATCCAATATTGTGAGTCCGCCTGTTCTCTTGTCAGGTGCGTAATTGTCTGAATGTTTGATTGTGTATACGTCTGCTGCAATCGTAAATAAATGTCTTCTGTTGAGAGTGCCCCTGCTTCTACTGCTTTGATGACAGCTTCTGTCAGTGCTGGTGGCCTTGCTTCACTGGGTACTTCCTTATGTTGCTCTGATATTTCTACATCTGAACAGTGTTCATTTGACACTGTGCTTGTATTTGCTGTATCTGCAGCACTGCAGGCTTCTTTACCACTTGTAGAGGGGCTGCTGGCTGCCTCTGCTGTATGCTTGTGGTTTCCTGGAATGAAAATACATTGCGTAAGTGCAAAAATCATGGCTGTAACGTGAGAAAGTGGCGACATATGATTGTATGGTCAATTGCGCTGCAAAGGTGGTTCACAAATGAAACTTATGATGAAAAACAAGAAACAAGTAGACACCATGTTAATGTATTTGCCACTTTGTGTGTGCAGTGCCGCAATACACCATACAGTCACACCATACCAACTAGCCCCAGTCGAGACACCGCTGACACAACTTATGCAGAATAGTTTTTGCTCATTGCACATAATAAGCTTGTACAATAATGTACATGCCATACACTATGACTGTGACTGCACATTATGCTTACAGTTTTTATAAGTGGTTTCTGTATTATGATTTTATTCATGACATGCACTGCGTTGGTAATAAATACAGTTGTCTAATTACCAGAACTTCATTTGTCTGTGTTTTCTTGTAAGCATCTGCTTCAATGTGCAGCTGGCAAAAAGTTTACAAGCCATGATAGCAGAGATAGACATAGTTAAACAATGTTGCTTTAATATCTTCCTGCAGCATCAGTGTGTGGTGCATACGTAGAAAATTCTAACCCTTACCTATGGAAGGTATGCTTGTGGCGACCAGCACCAAAATGTGAAGATAACATTACGTAATGTATATGGAAGTGCCTGTAGTCAGGCTTGCCACTTCAGTGAAGTGTGTTGAAGTCCACTGGTATTTGGAAACAGTAATTTTAGCGGTGCTACTGAATGGCATGACACTGCAAGTATCAAAGCATCTCGGTCTGTTGTTTGCAGTAAGCAAGATGCAGCAGCATTGGTGCATTTAAAGGTAAGTTGGGGGGTCCGAACCCCTTCTGTAATTTTTTATGTGTACGTATCCACGCACAGGTAATAACATACACATACGTACATACAGAGGTATCGAAGCCCCTGAAACAAAGTCCTGGCTACGACCTTGTGTAGTTGCAATAATTTCTCTCTGTGTGGCTTGCACAGAGTGTTAACAGCGTCGGCTAGTGCAAATAGCTCAAGCGGTTTTATAATGTGCAAGCCGACCAAATATGTTCTCTGCAGCAATGGGTTGTAGGTTTCTTGTGGTTGGCATTATCTTTACACAAATAATGGTAGCCAGTCATATCTAATAGTAGTACACGTATGCTTACTGCTTTCACTGTGACGGAATGCTGTAGAACTGTATGGTAAACCGTGCAGCAGCCTCTTCAAGATGTCCTCAGAAGGCAGCTCTACGTGGATGTTGTTCACCTAAACATTTCAGGAATAAACAGATCTCACTTTGACTTCGTTGCCTTATTT
This sequence comes from Hyalomma asiaticum, assembly GCA_013339685.2. Taxonomy (NCBI): domain Eukaryota; kingdom Metazoa; phylum Arthropoda; class Arachnida; order Ixodida; family Ixodidae; genus Hyalomma; species Hyalomma asiaticum. Next base: position 89,167,388 of record CM023489.1, on the reverse strand, counting down.
TATGGCTGCTATGACTTTCAATTTTGAAATTAGTAAAGTTGAAAGGAATTACTGTTTACCTTCTTTGAACAGGAAAGGTCCACAACCTTCCTTGGTGCATATTTCTCTTTGATGCTTGTCTTAAGCTCTTTTCCCCACAGCTGAGGAAGATCAGTAGATGACAGGATGTCAAAGGTCTCTCTTGCATTAATGTGTAGTAGTAGTGCAACCATGTGCTTGCATTTGTGCAGCCTGAATGAAGACATGTAAAACCAACTGTTAGATTATATATATCTGAATGAAGCAATATACCGTACTAACAGCCATATGCATCCACTGAAATGACATTTGGTTTTCGACATAGACAAGCACAATAGGATATTGCAATCATATTTAGTCGGGGGCTTTTTTCAACTCACAGACATGCACTAGGTTCCTGATCGTTTTACTCGTGTTTGCAGAATACTTAAATTCTAATTGAGAAGGGTAACCCACGGGTCCAATTTTCGTTAATCACGACCGTATGAAGCCAGCAGATACTGAAGTCAAGGAAAGCAGGGGAAGTTTTTTGTGGTTGTCCTAGTGAACATAACAAAAAGTGGTCAAATTGTTCAATAAATTTAAGGTGGTTTAAATATGAGCTCAAAGTAATAAAAGCATAGCATTTACTAAAAATTGCACGTTTAAATGTAATACATGCTTGAAAACAGCTACAGAAATTCAGTGAATTGTCTCCTAATAGGTACTATTCTTTGGCTCGTACCGTTCTCTTCCTATGTTTAGTACTTTTTCTTTCTTTTTCTTTTTTTAATGCTGGTTCTGCCAAAACTTCCGAGTTTCCCAACCCCATATAACCCCAAAATTTATTTGTGTTACTCTCTAACCCCTTGTATTTTCTTGGAGCCATATTTATTTACGTGGGAAAGATGCCACGATTTTTCCGTTAGACACGGCACTGCTGCCGAAATCGCTGCGGTACTCGCTAAATAGTGCTGCGCATTAAAATTTTGCATTTTACTCTTTACGCGTTGTTGTTACCCTGCTTTGCAGCTGCAGGTTGCTCCAATCACTTCTCTCTCTTTCACCGTCACTTCAATTTCGTGCGGGTCCTTGTTCACCGCCGACGTTTGTAGCACAAGTCCGGCGAACGTTACTGTACATTCTTTCTTATCCTTCACGTTGCATGCAACGACATGCTTGGCCTCGTACACTGCCTCTCCTTCAACCAACAATCTCGATGTGGTGAAGCTTTGCTCAATGAATCTGTTGATTGCAGAGAGCGGCAAGTTCACTGCAGTGCAAAGGGAACGATAATTAAGGAACACATTAAAAAAGGCAGCGCATTTTCTCACGCTTTCTGTGAGCACCGAATGAAACGAATGCACTGAATTAAGAAATAGAAGCAGCAGCAATTGCTCGTAGAGAAGGCCGATCAATATGCAGTGCGAGGCAACTTGCCAAATGACATTGAAATGTACACAAATTTAGACCGAAAAAAAAAAAAAACTGAATCGTCGGGACGGCACATATCACAAGTTGCCATAGACGCACGTACAAGTCGTAGTTGTAACGAAAGTGTTTGTGAACTGCACTGATAGCGCCCGCACAACAATACCTATTTTTGTAGTCACAAATTCTTATATTATGCGGCCTAAAGTTCACAGCACGGTGCCAAAACACGCTCGTAGCGAAAGCGAAACCACGAGTACGGACATACATGCAGACGCTCATACATGCAGACGCACCGTCGGTCGCCGCGAACCCGTGAGACTGTTATGCTCCGTTTGGTTATACAGACAGTCAACTCTAACAAGATATTTCACATAGTTTGCACTCAGCGACTACCTACCTTTCACGCAAGAAGCCAGCTCAGGCGTCTCCATCGCGGTGACCGCTTGAAGCGGGCGCTCCGTTTTCTGCAGAAACACAGCGACTGTAAGCTATCTTGTGCTTTCTGTTCATCGAAAATTGTTATTTTCATACCAAAGAACATATTTAGTTTCGAAAGTACTTACAGAAATGTCCTGGAGGGCTTCCGCGATGTGTTTTAGTGCAGCGCCGACACCAAAGCCTATGGGAAGCGCGCCGCGGTATCCTGCCTAGCACGCAATCGAGACGCGTCCGATAGAGGGAGACTCCGTAACTCCTCGAGGCCAATAACACAGGAATATGGTTAACAGGCGTCAATGAGCAGCCGACAAAAGGGCGTAAAACAGTTCGCATATCAAAGATGGAACGTCTCAAGCGCGCTTGCTGCGGAAACGGAAGGAATGCTTATCTGAGTGGGCCGCATCGGAGCGTGAGTCTCGTCGCCGGCCTATGGACTGGTGCTTGGGCAGGCGGGGCTCGGATGTCGTCTTGGAAGTCGCCGTAGCTCGCGGATGATCTCCGATCATTGCTGCTCACATCGAGGCCTCGCGTCGATGACCACAACATCATCTCCGAGGTTGGAGAACCGAACGGCAAAACTTCCACGAAGGATCGCAAACGAAGATTACTTCTTCGACGGAATATCACCGAATCTCTTCGCGTCTTTCGTATCTCCCCAATTCCGCCAATCCGCGTCCTTGGCCCCCAGACGACTTTTCTCACCAGCCCCGCCTTATCGGGGCGTCTCTCCAATGGTTGCCTACGGCAACTTCGCCTGTAGAAAACGCACCAGTCCAACCCGCCGTGCGACTACTGTTTGAGGTCCGCCTCCATAGTACAATCCAGTATAAGCTCCTCTCCAAAAATATAGAAAGCAAAATATAAACATACACAAAACTCGACATTTGGAGAGGACGCCGGGCAGCCTAACTGGCGACACATGTACACAGATTATCGTAACGAACGTTAGCCACCACCGCTTCCATTCCGAAACACTCCAGGTGCAAGCGATATGACACAGTACGCTGTAAGTGCCCGGTGACAAGGCGCGCCTGTCGGCAGGCGCTCCTTTTTGGCCGGTCGAGTGCGCGCCCGAGAATCATTTCTAGAAGCTTACTGCATTGCATGGTTATCGAAACATGCCGGGGATGCTCGCTGGCCTTGTTCAAGCACTTATAAGCGGGTTCCTTTTGGCGTCGGTACCCTGTCGTTTCCAAGGTCGCCGCCTAACGTGCACGCTCATTTGGGGCCACCGTGCAGACGTCGGCTCTGCTGTCAAAGCACGGTTTCCGCAAACTCGCGGGCAACGAAAACCCCAGCGACTCTCTGACCACCGTGGCAGTCGAAAGATAGGATTGAAAATGCCCGCTCCCTGCGTTTCTGCCTCTCGTCCAGCCGACGCCTCTCGGGGCGTCACAGCAACATTTTGTTTGTTCGGGTAATTCGGTTTTTAACAAGCTCGTCTCATATATATGAAAATGCCCTGCGTTGCACAGTTTTCTGTCTCTTTCCGCAATCACAGAGCAGTAACTGTTTCCGATAATTGGTTTCAATTGGTATGACCGTTGTGTCAGGAAGATTGATACGGTGGTCGCTGTCTTGGGAATGTTCGGCTATTGTGATCTCTTGCAAAATTGCAGAGGTCATTCCTGTGCTGTGGAAATCTTTCTTTGAGGTATTTCGTTTCGCCGATGTAGCTCACATCGCAGTCAGCGCAAAGATATTTGTATCAGTGCCTTGGGCTCTCTCCCTCGTTGGATAGGACATGTATTCGCAAATTTCGCAGGCTTGTGAGTCGCTCGGATGCCTTCTTTTCTGAGAATGCCGGTGATGGTTTCGCTAACGCCTCGGACATATCGGAGCGTGTGGTGTTTCTGTTGTGGTGTTGATTCAGGAGCCGGACGCTGACTTTCTCTGGAAGCATTGCTGTGCTTTTGGAATTGAAGTGCTTTCGGAATAAAACTTTTTTGGCAGCTGTTCTTGGTGTGTTCCTTGACTATCGTTTGTTTATAATTTGTTTAAATGCGCACGGCGCTACTTGTACTTGTGCCTTGGTCGCTGTCTTGGGAATGTTTGGACAGTAGATCCCTGCTTTAATGTCTGACTGGACGAATTTCGGGGGGGGGGGGGGGCCCTGGGCCCCCCCTTGCCTACGTGCCTGCATCAGGGTATGGCGAAAGCATTCCGGCACTGCTTCTCGCTGATGCGCGTACACACTGTGGCTCTTCGATTTTCGCACTTCTGGCTGCCCGCGGGCTGCCAGAGGGCAGCTAGCTGGTTTCGGCTCTGACAGGAAATCACATGTGCAGGTAACCCGAGACAACCCGAAGCAGCCCGAAGAATTGTAAAATCGAACGTCTGTCCGGCTTGCATAAATGTAAACAAACATGGCGCACGCCAAAACTTTGCGCCATGCGATCTGCTCGGTCCCGTTAGGTTGCCCGGTTGATATCAACATGTGGCTAGGTTTGCCGACGAGCTGACGTGATATTCTCGAGCGACTGTGCTTTGCTGTACGATCATGTATGTTCGCAAGACCTCGCTGCGAAACGGCGTTGAACCTCTGTTGCATTAATCGTTGCTTTCGGTGGACAAAACCACCGGCGCGAGGTAAGCTGCCGCGTCACTAACGTGGGCAAGGCAAGCTCACTTTTGCAGAACGCAGAAATCACTACTGTCTGACATGTCCAGCGCCTTGACGCGAGGTCTCGCGAACGTGATCGTGTTTCCGAAAGCGACGGTTTGAGAGATCACATCGCCCGCCGGCATTGATTAGTTCGCTTTCTTCCTTCACTTGACTATCAAGACAGAAATAATTGACACATTACGTGCACTTGTGCAAGAAATAAAGTTCTGTATTGCACGTATTCGACTCTTCAGCTGGTGGTGCCTCTTTTCCAGCAGACGAGTCGATACCTTCAGTCGAATAATACCCCTGTTACACGGGCGCCCGTAACTACGGTTAGCGTAACCGCGGTTAACAATCTCAACCGTAGTTAACGCCAACCGTAGTCCACCGGAGTTACACAGGCTATCGTGTTCGCGGTTGACAGAAGCTCCGCCCACATCCAGCACATCGGTATAAACACACTCGCAAGACTTCGTATCCTCGTCATTATAGGTACGAGAGAAGCAACTTTGCACAACCCTGCATAGTTCTATGAGGACATTGTTGGTAAAACTACGCCTTTGCGAGCGACAAACGCATCACAACAATCCACCGTCACCGCGGAATGCCCGGCGCTGACAACTCAGAGCGTTAGTCCTAGCGAGGAGTACGGCGGTGCCGTTCGCGATCAAGCGCGACTTGAGCTCGTCACAGAGCGCTTCTTTTTGCCATCACGATTAACATGAGTACTCGTATATCATTCCTGAACATGTGCGATTAAGGCACGTTCACACCGAACGCGGAGCACGCAAGCGGGCGAGCGGATTTTCGTAGCGGAGAGGCGGCGAGGGCGCGCGGCTGTTCAGACCGACCGCGTTGATTTTCGCCCGCTCTGCCGCGGGGGCGGAGCCATCGACGAATCCACGGTGCACGTGCCGCCAACTAAGTGTAGCCTGTTCCTGACGTTTGAACTTTTACTTCTGTACTCTTGAGCATCAATACTGTTGTAGCAAAAAATAAACAGAGAAACAGTGCAGTGCAACAGAAATGGTTCTATACATTGGCATTACCTCTTTGCCCGACCTCTTTGATTTTTTCATGCACCAAGTTTTGTACGGCATGCATGACATCGAATTGGTCATCGGTCGGTAGCGTGCGGTGGCATGCCAATCATGGTGTGCGCAAAATGGTACAGAACATCTTTTCGCTGTTCCCGTTGGTCTCGTGTGACGTTGAGGTGGTTCAAACACTCGGCTGCCACAGCCATTGCTCCAGTGTCGTTGTCACTAGGACTGCAAGTGGCAATAATAAAATATTTATAATTCTATTCATAGAGATATTTCACAACTTACGTTTTGTCGTTCTTCGGTGCTCTGCGAATTTTTCGTGGCCTTGATTCGCTGTGGAAACAGATTTTTTTTTGTATGTACATCTAACGCGGTCATCCAACCACATGCCACTGGTATGTGGTGGTTGAACTGCTGGTGCCTGCGTCAAGCTCGGACCACTCCACTTCAATGTGATCTGTGGCAGGCGGTTCCAGTTGGGCGTCATCGCTCAATCCTTCGGCGGACATTTCAGATCTGTATCAAGCACAAATAAATTTCAAAATTACGTGTGCACTGTAATTGAGTATGAAACTAAGTTGAGCTAAGAGCCCAGAGTGCACCCTCTACAGAGGGATAAAATTCAGTGTAGAAGATATAACAAAATGGCAATGAAGTACACTTGGTTGTTTGTTCACATAGGCTCAGTATGAACACAACTGCGGCCTGATTGCGTTGCACTTGTTCTCAATGATGTGCAGCTGGAGATGTACAAGGATTGTTATGAAAACTTCCGCCAAAGTTATTCTGCTTGCTGTAGGTAGCTGCATAGTGCCCTTCTTTATTGAGCCACGGGCTCCAAGTCTCCAAGTACCCCTGATCAGGGAACTTTTAAGCAGGCCAAATGGAGAAAAACATTTCAACCTCAAAGACAAGCTACAGCAGACTATCTTAAGAAAGCAATGCGAAACTAAATGAAGCAGTATTGCCGGTGAAACAGGAACACACATTTTTAGGCATCGTATTTGATAGAAAATTGAACTTCCTTGCTCACATCAACTACCTGAAGATTAAAGCGCTCAATGTTCTCATAGTTCTGTCCCATAAGCGATGGGGCTCTGACCGTAAGTGCCTGCTGCAGATCTACCGCTCTCTGGTACATAGTATATTAGACTACGGTAGCATAGTATATGGCTCTGCCAGACACTCGTACCTCTGACGACTAGATCCTGTCCATAATAAAGGACTACGCTTAGCGACAGGTGTCTACAGAACCTCGCCAGTTCTCGGCATGTATGCGAAATGTAATGAGCCATCCCTAGAATAGGGAAGAACGCAACTTATGTTTGCATACGTCCATCAGCAAAGCAACAATATATCTAACATGCGTTTTTATTAAGTGCAACGAAGAAGCTATTATCATAGCACTTAAAATTTCGAAACATGCTCACAGAATGTGAACACATCACTTGGAATGTTGATACTCACCAATCTTGTCCAGGAGGGCGTCGCACAACCTTGTGTTGCAAATTTCTCCTTCTTTGAGCATTTCCTTCAGCTCATCGCACTGTTGTTGTAGCTGTGCGCTACAGCTGCGTTCAAGCTTGAGCATACGCTCAAGCTCATCTTTTTGTTGGCGTAATGCCATGCTGCAGTGCTGCTCCTGCTCCAGTAGGTGCTCCAGCTCTTGGACTTTAGCTTTTAGCTCTTCTCTGTTGTTTACAGGAGTGTCTTCAGGCAAAAGCAGGTCAGCCTCTCTTATTCCCCTACTGTCTGACCCGCTTTCGTTAGGAGGTTGGTCCTCGAACTGAAAATAGTACGTGCTGCCTGCTGAATCAACACAAAAATTGAATCTTTGCATAACATTCAATATGGCAGTATCGCTTATTTATTTTTATATACCCTTTGAGCTGCCCACAAAGTACACTGAAGCCTCATCCCACCCATTAGGTGTACACATATGAAACATTCCAAGACTGCATGCTTTTATGTACCACCAAATAATGGCAAATCTAAAGGGTGTGTAGAGTGGCATCCCAGTCGTATGTTTTGTGGAAGATGAAAGGTTAAAGAAAAACAAAGCACATTTCTTTAGAACACTGCAATTATAGAAGGTACCATTTTATAACACTGTGAGGCGAGCCTGAAAATTGGTCAAAAATTGCTTAAAGCACTGGAAATGACAATGTTCTGGCCAAAATGTCCAGCAGCAGCCTTGTGCCTTTGCTACTACCTACAGCTGGGTAGGAACTTTGCACGATAATCGCAAGGGCACTGGAAGACCTGACAGTGCTTGTCACTGACAATACTGCCGGTGCACAGTTTCTCAGTGGTTTACAGCTCCAGTGTTATGCGCTCACTACAATAAGAAATTTTCGAGGTGAAATTGTCTGCTACCCGAACGAAGTGTCCATACCAGCCATTATGGAAATACAGTAAAACCATGTTGTAGGGGACACTCAAACGGCTCAGTAAAGATGTTTCTTGAGGCAGCGTCGCATGATGTAGTCCCCCAACTGCTGTCACACCATGTGTTTCTTATCACCATGAGCTTATCTGATTTGAAAAATAGCAAAGCACTTACCAGTTATACCATGTATAACTGGGGTATCGCATGCCAGATCGTCATCCGAACCCCTGAATGTTTTCAGGATGTTCCCGAGCTCCTCCTCCTAGGCCTGCCGCTTTCTCTTCCGCTTCTCTTTTATAGAGAGTATTTGAGGTTACTTAAAGATAGATAAGACGCAAACAAGGCACGGCATGTACAGGTGAATTCCAACTCTCCCTACATGGAAGTACCCAAAGCAGACACAATATAATAAAGCTAACAGGTAAGAATGCCCTGGAATGCACAAATGGCTTAAGTTTTTTTTAGCTAAATTATAGCACCTAAAACGTTAAAGGAATACGAATAGAGTAGGTAAAGATATAACTTCCAATGCGCTCTTAAGAGGACATGTTTTTGGGATGGTTGATTTATACTTGAAGTGGATAACTTGGAGCACTAAAAGGTTGGTGACGAGAAAAAGACACACAGGACAGGTGCTCAACTTTCAACTGGGCTTTATTGAAAAAACACAAAAATTTATAGGGACCGGGCGCGGGCGAGTTTCGACCGGTGGCGCCTTCTTCCGGTGGCGTCGCATCACATGCCAGTGCTGTCGCCGCCGCCGTTTGGAGTGCTGTTCGCCAGGAGCGCTGCTGGCGCCTTACGACGGCCGCCCGGTGCCTATGCAGCGGCATGTTTACAATCGCCGCCGACGCCGGCCTTACAAGTGCACCGGCCGCCGCCGACGTTTCTCGTCACGTCGAGCTGCGTGAAATACACGTGAACTGAAGATTACAATAGTTGGTAAGTGATTCGGATCATCGAAGCATAGAAAATAAAAAAAGGATAGGCAAACGGCAACATGCAAGAAGTGCGATCATGGAACAACAACTCGTGCAATCGGCGAAGTGAAAAAAAAGAAAGCATTTGGGGACGTACGTTCTTCTCTCTTTTTTTTAGGTGGCGGTGTTAACGTGCACAGCGAAAACCACACTATTGAGAAATAGGGATAGAGAAGTTACTTACATCTAGCTCCACATCGTAGCTTGTCGCGTTGAGCTTTGTTTGTGGCGTGCACGTGCCACGCAATTTGCCCTTGTTGACTTCTTTGTACTCCCTGATGTCGTGTACGTGACCTGCTTCGTGCAAGCGGCGACCTTTCTCGAGTGCAGATGCACGAAAACGCGTTTTCCAGTTGGTCAGGCCTTGAAAACCGCAGTGCAAAATTACTCGAAGCGCCATGTGTACACTCGGCGCCTTTGCCGCGTCGTCTGCATCACATGCCAGTGCTGTCGCCGCCGCCGTTTGGAGTGCTGTTTGCCAGGAGCGCTGCTGGCGCCTTACGACGGCCGCCCGGTGCCTATACGGACACTCAACGTCGGTAACCATGTTAACGATAACCCGAAACGAAGAGTCATCAACTCGCCAGGGCCACCACCCCATGGCCAACGTTTATAGAACCTTGTTCAGTTGCCAAACTCTCCGCCTCCGCCGTACTCTGAAAGCGGCGAATAACCGACTTCCGGTTCAGGTGGCGCTACTGCAGCAACAGGCTCTACGTAGCAGACGATGAAGCGCGAGCAAACGTCGCCCATGCAGCTGCTATCCGCGCAAATATTGAATTGCTTGAAAACGCAACAACGAGAACGACTAGTTTTTCTCCTTACGTAATCGTGATGGTCTAATACATTAGCAAGAATGTTTGAAAGTGCGTTAGATGGTGTTCTATGTTGCGCGAACTGTAGCAGGCACTGAGAGCTCGGCGGTTGCTGCGGCTCTCATCAAGTTCAGGGCGACAGGCATTAGTGTTGCTAATTGTCTAAGTCCACTTTTCAAGGACAAAGCGAGCAGATTTGAATTTTTTTTTCAGCTAACGGGGAAGACTCCAAAGGTTCTGGTAGGTCCTGTGGATATACGTAATGACAGAATTTCGTCGGAGCGGTGCGAGGAGTTGTGCAGTACGTTCTGCTCACAGCCTTCGCATAGTTTGTTTTAAGTGCCCAAGAAACGTCAAGAACACTAGGAAACATCGCTTAACATTGTTTATGCATATCGACTATGCGGCAGAGCGGATTTGCAGAAATCCACCCTCGCAAGCGCATGATAAAGTTATGCAGGTGTCACGGCACACTTCGATAGCGATAGCATTCCTGAAAGAATCTGGTTCAGACGACTGCATGTGGGCAGCGCCAAGAGCTTCACGGACCTTATTAGCCTGTATGCCTTTGGGCTGGCAATCCTTAAGAGGAGGCAGTTCATTAGCCATGCAGTGCTGTATCGAACCCCTTGGGGAGCTTTCGCCTTCGCTTGCTTTAGGGAAGTTTTCAGGCTCGCAGGGTGATTTAACTCGCTTCGGACATTTTTCTTCGGCCGTCTTCCCTCGATCTGGAATCTTTCTTTTTTTGTTGGCGGCTTCGAAAGATACGATGGGAGGGTAGGAAAAACTTTAGGTACACTTCCCTGCACAAGACTCCGCTTACCGCGAGCGATTTCGACTTTTTTCCCGTCGACAATATGGCTGCACGTTTTCCAGATGTCCTCGGCATGAAAATGCACATCGCAATCTCGCGATTTTTCCGTCAGCCTTTTGTCGAGACGGGGAATAGCGTGATCCCACGCTGCACGGAGAGCCGGGTCACGTGGAGCCCAGAAGTGTCTCGGGGAATTGTTAGTCCTATAACCGCTCGTGCTCCAGGTACACAACAAGTCGGCATTGCAGAAGAGCAAACATACGCGCTACATAGGACACAGTAGCATGCAAAATCTCTTCCGTCTACGTACTACAACACGCGGACACCGTGTAACCGCAGCCACACACACACATCCGATCCGGCGCACGTTGCTGGAATGGCTGAAGCCTGTTGCGACCACAGTGCCACTTCCAGCCACCTCTTGCGGCGGCGGCGGCGCGCAACACAGACGAGTTTTCAAACTGAAAGAAGTTCTATAAACGTTGCCCATGGCTACGCGCACCGCAGGAGTCACAAACGCAGCAGAGAAGTTGAGAAAAAAACCACAGGGATAAGCGTGCCATGTGCTGATAACTTAGTTACCCCGGAAGAACACATGCGCAAACGCCCCTAAGAGAACACCTGTGCCAAAAGGAAAGGAATCATCATGAATGCCTGACACCCGTAAACAACCCAATAACAAAGGAAGTTAGGCCACCAACGAAAAAAGGTTCAAACAACATAAAAACACCACAAGGATAACGGACTTATAATATCATGAAGTTGCGTCAGATGAACAAGTGTAAAGGCACTATATTAAAAATCCAATGACAAAGCTTAAACAACGAAGCGCTGTGTCAATAAACAAGAGAGTGAAGAAAGGTGCTGCACGGGTAAGCAGTAACAACTTCCTAGCACTTCCTGAGTTTTATGTGGAGTCAACTGCCATTGGCTTTAAAGGCAAGCACTATGTGCAAAGATTGGGAATATGCATTGGGTCTGCAGTAGCCCCCATCTTGTGTAACTTATATTTATCGTCTGTAAATAAGCGCATCGCATCCAAACTTGGTGAATTTCATGTCACAGAAGCCATTTAGTTATGTAAACGACTATCTTCTCATTTTGAGAGATGTAAATGGTCTGCCGAATGACAATTTAGTAGCAGATATTGTGACTTTTAGAAGCCTCAGGTGAAGGCCTAAGGTTCGCATGGGAAATGGCAGTAGGTAATGTAATTCAACATTTGGATATAAGAATTACCTTCAAGGTTCATTACCTTTGTTGGTTTTACAGTCCCAGGACTAAGAAATGCTTGTTGCCATACGAGGGCGCACGCTCAGAACTTGTCAAAAGAGGTGATGCTATGACTTGTTTGAAAGCGGCCTTGGACAAGTCTTGTCACCATGAGATGCTAAAAAGTCAGCAGTTCGAATGCCTTACCACAGCCATGTATCCTCATTCACTGCTCCTTAGTGTCTGCGAGTCATTTATGCAGTAGATGGGAGGCACATGTGCTATCAGCTATAGACAGAAGGAAAGGAAATCAACAGTATTAATTCCCTACATCCACTGCGTTTCCCATAATTTGAAGAAAGCGGTCTTAAGTACCACGTGAATGTGGTATTTGCTACCCCATGCAAGCTGTCAAAAATTTGCTACTTGGCTACAAAACAGAACTGCAAGCAGTGTGGTAAAAACCATATCGATCCATTTACTAGATGCGCTACCAAAGTGGTGTATAAGGTACCTTCGAGTTGTGACAATGTGTACGTAGAGCAGACCGGCAGACGCTTTAATGAAACGTCAAATGAGCATGCATTGTCAGCCAAGAATAACTCTGGTGGGCACCTAGCTGAACATTGTAAAAGATGTGGTTGCATCCCTGAGTTGGCGCACACCTCTTTCCTTAAGAGTGTGCATGACAAGACTGAAAGAGAAATAATAGAAGCTTTTTATATCGTGAAGTATGGTGGCAAATGTATCAGCATGCCTTCTATCACACTTGCTGACAAGGATGTGGCATTTCTTGATGGCTATGTTTAGTTTCTGACGAGACTTTGCCCTAGCTTCTATTTTCATTTCTTGGTCTTCACCTGTCTTCACTCTCTCGTTTATTGATGCAGAGCTTTATTGTTTAAGCTTTGTTGTTGGTTTTTTAATGTTGTACCTTTTGCACTTGATCCTTTGACGCAACTTCTTGTTATTTTAAGTCCGTTATTCTCATGGTGTTTTTATGTTGTTTGAACCATTTTTCACTGGTGGCCTAACTTCCTTTGTTATTGGGTTGTTTATGGGTGTCCGGCATTTATGCTGATTCCTTTCGCTTTGGCACAGGTGTTCTTTTCAGGGCCGTTTGTGCATGTGCTCCATCGGTGTAACTAAGTTACCAGCACATAGTGCATTTATCCCTGGGGGTGTTTTTCTTAACTTCTCTGCTGTGGTTGTGACTGCTCTAGCGCATAGCCATGAGGTGGTGGTTCTGGCGAGGTGCCGACACTTCGTTTTCGGGTTGATGTTAACATGGTTGCCTATGGTGGTTGTCCATATAAATTTTGCGTGTTGCTTCAATAAAGCTCATTTGAAAGTTGAATGCCTGTCCTGTGTGTCTTCTCATCCCCATCTTTTTAGCGCTCCAAGTTATGCACTTCCAGGGGGCACGAAACCTACAACCCTCATAGTGGGCTGCAGGTTCCTAGTGGCAGAGAGTTGCCTTTTTATCCACTACAATTCATTCACCAAAGGTATAATAAGAAAAATATGGGTCCCCTCAGCATATCCCACTACTTTTGTTTGATGTAGATCGGATATACAACAAAGAAAAAATAAACAGGCTGAAATACAAGGCATCCTGTTCTACATATTTTTACTCGTACTTCTTATTCACTTTGAGTAGCAAGCACTAATCAGTTTAGCAATAAGTTATCCTAATTAATGAAAATAATTGTGCAACAGCCCAAATGTGAACTCACTGAGGTAAATTGAGGGTGCTGTTGAGAGTGGGTTGGAATGTGCTTTAGAATCTTGCGAAACTCCTTATTGTGAATTTTGTGAAAAGCTTTAAGCGAACTTGTTCTTTTAGCACTTCTTTCTAAATAAAAGAAAATATCTGCAAGAACTTCGTCCACCTTCGCTGGGAGAGAAGAAGCTGCCTTTTCAGCCGCAATGTTTATTAATGGTACAATTTTTACATTGCTTTCATGGGCCTCGGTTGTCAGAGCAAAAAGCTATGCAATTAGACAGTGGCACATCTAATGACGAAAATCTGTGCATAATTAACTTGGTGATGTTGCACCCCGTTGAAGGGCCTTCCAGGTTGCTTAAAGTAAGCAGTCTGCTCTCGATAAGGCCCGGTTCTTCCTGCAAAGAACGTGGCCACGATGGGGTACAGCTGTGCCTGCCTGTCGTTCGAGCCGTCAGTAGCAACTGCAAAAAGTCATCTTTTCAAGGCACTCACCACACACTCTTCTTGTGTATGGCCTGCCATTTCGCCGACAATCATTGTCGTCTTAGTTCTAGCACAGCCGTAGCGCTTCGCAACATCGCATTTTCGGACCATCTTCCGCAGCAAGGGTCCCACGTGGTCTGAGACACTCAACGGAATGCTGTGCTCCAGCAGAAAAATCGGTAAACAAACATTCCGCACGGATCACTTCAATGTCGCCGTCTTGCTTGCCGAAGAACTGTTGCATTTGATGCTGTTTCTCCTGGCACTGAACGTTGTTGGTGTGCTTCTTCGAAGAAACGTGAGCAACCACGTCAGTTCTGCCGCCGTGGGATATACTAATGTCGCACTTACAGATGGTGCAGAACGCATGGTGCTCACCTTTCCGCGAGGCGATAACACAACCGAACTCTTCCGTATACTGCTTCGAGAACACCTGAAGATATTTTTTTCGCTCTTTGCTGAGTGCCATGGCTGACAGCAACGCGACACAGCGCTAGCCACCCTAACAGCGCTCACGACACAAGGATATGCTCAGAGAAAAAACGGCATGTCGGTGTGCCAGCGGTGTCAGTGTTATCACTCAGCGACACCAGCATGGAAAATAGAACGAGCAGAATCTGACGCTAGCGCCGCCACACCTGTTATGCGCCTCACAGCTCATAGAGTGGCGGCGCTGCATTCACATACTCGGAGAAGTACTGGCAGGCTCGCTCGCTTTTGCGACTGCTCCGCTTGGTCGACTGTGTAGTACATTCGAGCTCTTCAATGATGACGATGACAATCGGCACTCCACACGGGTGCATTGGTGCTAGGTTACCAAACTGGAGCCCGCTTTGGGACAAACACGCGTGCACTTCCGGGAGATTTCTTTCTCGGTCGTACAGTCGTACAAAGTGGTCGAAATTCGGGAGTCTCCCGGACAAATCGGGAGACCTGGTAGGTATGGAAATATGATGTTTCACATGCAGTAACAGTGCAGAGGCACTTAAAAAAGGTCATAGTGATTCTCAGCTGGATGTCAAAGACCAACCGCTTGATCTTAATAAAAATCATTACTGTGGTTTGATGACCATCTTGGATTCTTTAAATAAAAGTACTGTGCACGTTTGCATTTTCCCTTCACGCGTCTGGGACTTGAACTCGAGCACTTGAGCTCAGCAGCGCAACACCTCACTTGTTAAACTACCACGCCGGATCCACTGTTCTGCAGTTAAAACTGGAATTTCACTATGTAGCCATGCAGATGTGTTGCCTGACACATAGCCAAAGGGCTAGCTGTATGAAGCCGTCATAGCTACACGTAAATTCCTTTGCAGCACAAAACAATATCGAGCTTCAGATACTGCTGAATTTTGATGAAGTAACCACCGCATAGAGAGCATCATGTCACCTGATATGGATTGGTATATTAGCGCGCAAATGAAATGTTTTGCTACCTGGCGATCAACATGCACGGCCCGGAAGATAAGCTTACCAGGAGATAGACCTGCTGCAACGAAATATAGGGGCAAGCATCTCGGTGAGTTGGTACTATATGCCCCGCCACGGTGGTCTAGTGGTTATCCGAAGGTCGCGGCATCGAATCCCGGCCGTGGCGGCTGCATTTCGATGGAGGCGAAATGTTGAGGCCCGTGGTGTGCGATAGTCAGTGCACGTTAAAGAACCTCAGGTGGTCAAAATTTCCGGAGCCCTACACTACGACAGTCTCTCATAATCAGAGCTGGTCTTGGGGCGTTAAACCCCACATAACAACGAGTTGGTACTATACATGCTGGAAAGTTCAACTAGCGCGAACAATGCAGACAGAAAAAAGAATATGTGTATTCAAGATAAGCGCTGGCACTCTGTAATACATTGAAAGATATAACAGTTAAGGAAAATATATAGGATCACCTTATGAAGGGAATACATTTAACACCACTTGAATATCGGTTATACCATCCACAGTGCACGTGAAGCACCTTTCTCCATATCTACGTACGTACCTAATATACAGTGCTTTTGCGAGTTGTGAAGAAAGTGTAGCTCCTCTTCTGTTAAAACGATTAGATTACACGAGCGCGGGAACAGAATAACGAGATGCATCCTTGGGAATGCATTGCCAAGAAACTTGCAGTGACTTAGTTGACAGAAAAAATAATAAAAAACCGCAAAGAGCTAAATATATTGGAGTATAACTTATAATCCTCCTCGTGAGTCGAACGACACCTTGCGTTTGGCGCAATATAGCCAGGGTCGCTTTTGTGCCAGAAAACCCGACACAACCAACCAACCAACCATATTGGAGCATAAAGTTCTGTTCATTTATTACTCACCTCCAAGTGCCGTGACGTTCGCCGGGTAGAAGTTCTCACATTCTCCGTCTTCGTCTGCCCAGTAGGCGGAGAAAACTTTTTAATATCCTTCGCAATCGCATGCTTGAAATTTTTTATCAGGTTAGCGGGAAGAACAGTCGCTCACCATCCTGAACGTACCTAACGCACGCATACATTATCGCGACGGGAACTGAGGCACAAATACGCAATGTAGTGGTTCGTAGGAATCACGCGTGGGACACACAACATTAGCACAACACAAAAAGGAATCGCCACATGTGTCACAGTATGAGCGAGCTTAGGCCTGCTAGCAGGCCTATAACTTCAAAAAACAGCAGTTGGCCGATGGACCGCGCGCGTCGGTGTTACTCCGCCAGCCACCTTTTCAAAATGGCGCCATGTTTATACCTTCGGCACCTGCGGAGCGCCTGCTGTTCTCCAGTCAATTCATCGGTATAAGCCATGACGTGCTCGAGAAGCAGGGACAAGAATATGTGGAGTGTCAGCGTTTCCATCTGCAAAAGGCCGTGATACAGTTAGTTTCGCTTCAGAGGCCGTTTTACGTGTGAAACTCCACTGAACTGAGCTGAAAAACTTGCGTGGCGGAGCTTATGATGCACCGGCTTTTCGCACTGCAAGCGCTTGATTTCAGCTCAATAAAGAATTGTCCTTTCCTTGTTCCATTGTAATAAACCAATGAAGACATAAAAATTTCCGGAGACCTCCACTACAGCGTCTCTCATAATCAGGACTGGTTTTGGGACGTTAAACCCCACAAATCAATCAATATTCTGAAGGGTAAATGGGGCTTTTTAAATTGCACTGGTTTATATTAAAAATTTCATAAACAAGACAAGAATGAAAGCTTACGGAAGAAGTTATTTATTTCATTTCTCGGCTCAGCATCGATGACAGGCTGCTCTTCAGCTGTACTGTTGTTGTCTGGTAGTTGCTGCATGTGTATGCTGCGAGGAAAAGCAAAATTTCAGCACAGGACTGAAGCATATCAGCACAAAACTAGCTTTATAAAAACGTTTTATGATGAAATATATAAACAGATGCTGTAATTGAACAAAGGTTATGAAAGACGCATTCTTGCAAAATAATGCACCATTTTTATCATTTTCACTGGCCCCATAATCAGTCTACAAATCACTGCAGCGTTTGGCTTCTTGTCACTTTGAAGAAATACAGAAAATGAATGCATCCTGCAGCAACTTACAAGATGGGTCACGTCCACGACAACTGTACCAAACAATGTACCAACCAGTTTCCATTTTCTGCTAAAGATACATACAACAAATTGTGGTTTAACAGTCCATGTGCAGATTATTTTAAATCACAAAAAGTTACTTGATATGAGAGAGTACAAATATATGCTCGAAAACCATGTGATGCAGTGCTAAAAAATACAACTTTCACAGGAAGTGTTTGTGCCTTCACAAAGTGGTACATACCGATTACAGCATCCATCCGCACTGGATCCAAAGCTTCTTTTTGAGTGTCATCTTTATGGCGATTGCTCCCTTTACCATACTGGCTCTTCCCCTGCAGCTGCTCTGGAGAAAAGACATGCCGTAGGAGGTTTCTCGCAAATTTTGTTGGAAGGCCATGGAAGTGTGCACGCAGGCGACCCAGAACAGATTGCTCAACGAGCACACCGCTGCCAATATTAACCTGCGTATAAAAGACAGACAAGTCCCAATTTAATGTAATGACAATCAAAGGATAATCATAAAATAAAAGGGCATAGTGTATTTCAAATAGTGCTAGATGCTTCTGTGGGAACAGGAGTGTCAAGGTGCTCCTGTGGCTGAGCAGGCATTTACAAATGAATCCACTTACAAAGCCCCAGATATAACGAAATAAATTGACCATAATTCGGTATACTTGCAATTTTCCTATGCCATTCATTGATACTGTGTCCAGATAAAATGTTGCTTTTCAAGGCGTTGCACTTTTACAATGAACATTTCAGATACAGTGGCGATAAAGATGTGGCGCATGCGAAGTGAAAAAAATCTTCACAGGCCTTCAAAGCACGACTGGCACGTGCGTGCACGTGTGGCTCGCCATTATAGAGCGCGCCAGTGTAGTGTTGCTAACCTGAAAATTTTGATAATGCGGAGTTATGACTGCAAGGTTGTTTCGAGGTCTGGTTATTTTCTCGTCTTTGCTTGTGGGAACTTTTCACAGTTGACATCCAGCTTTAGATGTTCTTGTTATTTTTGCATTATGTCACAGGCTTCACGCGCAGAGGCGTAAGGCAGCTACCGTCAACGTCAAGAAACTTCCCTTTGGAAATTAGCTTGATAATAAAAGTAGCCCATCGGCATTTGTACTTAGTTCACAATGGATGCAGGAGTGCACAGGAGAGCACTAACGCAGGAGAGCACACAGGAATGCAGGAGAGCACAAAACGAACCAATGCGAACTTGCTTCAAAGACAAAGGCAATGTTCCATCTGTCATTGCCAATGCCGGGAATGTGGTTTCAGTTTCTCACTCGATAAAACTGCATAGGCAATTTTGGGGCTTGTTACGTGGGGGAAAGAAGTGCACTTTAAATGCAAGAGAGAGAGAGAGCTGTTTATTCAAAGGCAGACCCCCGCAGGGGAGTCTGCATGAGCAGGCGTTTGGTGTGTAGCGACACCACGGACCCGAGCTAACGGGGGGGTTTCGACTCCCTCCCACGCCTAGCCGTGCGTGGCTTAGCCGTGTCCGGGGAAAAGGGGATCCTGGGGGTTGAGCCGACGCCGGGTGATGGGACTTTTAAGGCTCCCCGGCAGAGGCAACACACCCCTTTGGCCCCGGCTTCACGTAGACGGCACCTCCGGCCTGACCCGACCGGGGGAAATAGGCAGTCGCCTTTTCCTGTCTCTTTCTCCACATCTTCGTCTTTTTCTCCTACTTTACATCTGTCCTGTCTTCTCCTCTCTTCCATTTACTTCCAGTTTTCCTGGCGGCAAGGGTTAACCTCGTGTAGGTATCCAACCTTGGGTATTCTATATCCGGTTATAGTGATAGCGTACTGCTGGCGTTGTGCAGACTTGTTTCAAGTCTTGCCGCGCCCCCTTGTTGGGCTCCGTGGTGGGCGGTTGGCGCTGTCGCCGAACACACGAACTACTCCTATGGCTAAACAAGCTCCTTTCGTCTGTGATCGCCCTCAGAAAGAGGGCGCACCGAAGCATCCTTCCAATTTTTCCTGAAAAGCACTGACATCTTTCCAAAATATCAAATGGTGGATTCCCATGCCCCCTAGTGTACTACAGAAACCAATAAGAAGCCATGCCGGGAACCCTTAGGCAGGGGCACTTAATTATAGAAATCAGGTGATTTTAATTAAAGCTCTAAGGAACATTATATCCCTGGCAGTTACATTCTAATATGTATCGTATGTATCAAAAGCATTGTTCACATTCACTCACTCACCTCTGTAAGAACTCCATCGTGAGGGGGCAGCCACGAGGGTAGCCAATATTAAAGATGAAAAAGGCACCAAGGAGGAGGCCCATGGCCTTCTCCATACTCTGTGTGATAATGAACTCTGCACCGTCAACCACCAAGACAATCCTGCTGATGTCGGCCATGCTTGAGCCTGCAGAGAAAGGAAATTCAGAAATAAAAGAGTAATGCAATCATGAGCAACAGCAACTATATGCACCTCGATATGTACACTGACACAAGCGGAATACGTCATAAAATGCCCTACTGGCTATGTCACTAGGTTATGCGGCACACTGGCAGCAAAAAGGCGCTATATGCAACATCCCTCCCTTCCACTCATCTGGCCCCGCCACGTTGGTCTAGTGGTTGTGGCACCCAGCTGATCCGAAGGTCGCGGGATCGAATCCCGGCCGCGGCGGCTGCATTTCAATGGAGGCGAAATGTTGAGGCCAGTGTACTGTGCGATGTCAGTGCATGTTAAAGTACCCCAGGTGGTCGAAATTTCCGGACCTCCACTACGGCGTCTCTTATAATCAGAGCTGGTTTTGGGATGTTAAACCCCACAAATCAATCAATCCCCTTACCTGTTATGAGTTCTGTATATATGTGTTGAAGGACTTTACTGCAGGTGGGCATATAACAAACTTTTCTGTGGGACACACTTTACAGACAAACATTACACAAAGATTTAAAATTAATCCGTCTAGTGCCAACAAGTCATTTCACACATCTGAACAGATGCCCTCGTATAATAAAATATGCAAAACTACTTGTGAAGCGTGGTGCTATAGGGGCAATGTTATTTGACAAACTCCTCTTACATAACATGAAGCTGCATTAAGCCCTTCATCAGTCTACCTCGTTCCGGATCTTTTAAGGGGAACCCTGGCACTTTTTCCGCCATATTCTGATATTGGTGCCTTTCAATGGTATTTACAGTCCTGTAGCAGACAGGGTTATTCAGTTTGTTGAGAAACTCACTAATAACTATAAATAACCAAATGAATGGCATGTTCAAAAACAAAGTTAGCAGCTTCATGCAGCATATGTGATGTCACAGCTTCCCGCTCGTCAGCTGATGCTAGAAAAATGAAAGTGGCTGTGTCGTCCAATGATGCACCAAGCTGCGCCAACTCTTCCGAACTTGAAAGCAATGAGTTGAGTGCTGAATGACCACGGTTTTGCTTTTGACCGCCTGCCTGCCAAGCAGAAATTTAGACAGTGACATCAAAAATGCACTATGGCCCTTATTCAAAGGCACAAGAACCTGCTAGCTTAGCTTGGCACGTATTCCAAAGTACCAAGAATAAAAAATACTGAAAATATAATTGAGAACAGTGTGCATTGAAAAATCACTGCAGTCACTCCTCAAGCACGTCCCATTAAGCTAAAAGACACGTTGCACAATTTCAGAAAATATGCAGAATGAGCTCACAAGGCACATACATCAGCCAAGAACTCTAAAAATGACATACACACCTATGACGGCAAGATGAGGTGTCGTAGGAAGCCCGTCCAGTGCCCCTTCACCTGCATGCTGAGCATCCACAAGCCACACAACATGTTACTAGACTGAAGAAAAACCAAAAGGACTAGGCATGTTCACCTAAATACATCATAATCAACTTCAAGGGCCCAGCTGTTGATGCGATACTTTCTACGGCTCTAGCACACCATCACTTCAACAGAAGCAGCCAAGAATGCAGTTAGTAAAATTCAATTCGAAGTCTCAGCATTTATTTTACTCAGTACTTGCCAGTCCACAGATACCACTGATGAAAGTAGAAAATTTTCAGAAGTTGGTTACTTCCGGCCCCTAGGCCATAAAAGACAAAACCTTAAGGAAATTTACTAAGTACTCCTTAAATTTAAACTAGGCTTATTTATAAATGGTGCACAAGATTAGAAGTCACTATGAATGCACCAAGACGTTGCATTAAATACAGGACACAATCGGCCCCTTGTTAACTCAGCAAGAAAATCAATGAACTTGTCAACATGAAAAAGATCTTTTGCCTGACAATGCTGATAACATGAAATGCATTAAACAATGAAACAATGAATGAATGTTAACAATGCTGTTTGTAACAGAGATTTTCAGTCTAAATGAAGGACTGCTGCTTTTATCTACACTTAATTCATTGTATGTAATCATTGAATTAAGGAATCATGAAATGTCTGCAATGCGAATGCAGTGGGAATGCAATGCAGAGAAGCACTTCAAGATTCCTAAGCGATTTGGAGCCAGCAAATAATATATGGGGAGCACTGGTGAATGTTCTACTTAACGCAGATTCTACTAAAGGTGCATAGCAGTTGTGGCGTTTGCAAGTCTGTAGAATACACAGAGAGCACGGGACACTGCCACTTGCCTTGCATTCTATTGACAAAGCTGGCCAGGCAAATTCAAGTGAAGCGATCTACTCTACCTTCACTGGCATGAACAAGCCGTTGTGCTAACTTTTAAGGTGAAACAACAACCAAGTTTTGTGAGAAAAATTCTGTTCTGCAACAGCCCGCCAAATAAATCACTCAACATAAAGAAAAACGGTACATAATAAACCTTTAAGGAACAAGCTGTACCATTTTCTTTAGTGTTTGAGTCATGCTGTACTTGCATCGATATAAAGGAAACAACATGGCTTATAGAAGGTCCCCCATATAATTGAAAGAAAGTGCTTCCTAATGTGTTTCCCTTAAAAGGAGTGCCACTATAATTGATGTTAGAACACTCTCACACAAACATAGAAGGGGCAACACTGCAAAAATATTAAAAAATAAACCTGCCGGGTGGAAGGAGATTACTTCGCTGTAGTTCTCGCTGAAGTAGGAACAAAGCAGCTCGATGATGAAGTAGTACCTTGGCACTGGTTGTCCGTTCTTGTCGACCAGGCAGATATCAAATTCCGAAGCACACCTTGCTTTGTACTCTTCGACAACTTTAACATGAAGTCCACAAGTCTAGGGCCTCTTAAAGTCACTTCACGAATAAACACCTAAAAAAAAACAGTGTCCAAGAAGGGTGTCTAGATGGTTGAACAAATGGCTTTCCTCAAGAAGGCTCGGCCATAGCTCCTTGATGTTTTGCATGGTTACCGTTCCATCATTGATTTCCTTACGCTGCAATGGGTAGGTCTCATTCAAGAGTCTTGAAACGTCCTCGATGGACTGACTGCCATTCAATTAGAGGCGCCTTTTTTAAACAAGGTCCGCACAAGTCTCTTCGTCACAGTCAGGCTGCCATGCCACACAGCCATACGAGTCTGTTGGCCTTTTAACTTTTTTTGTGTGGGCTCATCAACATTTTCCTGAGCAGTCGTCAGCAGTCCTTTTCGCATTTCTATTCGGACGTCTCCTGTTCTCAAGGAATACTGAAAGCTGCCGAGAAAATGAAGCATACCCGTCACCAATAATGTCCCCAGCTGATGACACGTCAGAAAACGATTTGGGGTATTTTGTTGTAACCATTTGTGAAATATGCTTTACAGCGGTCATACCAGGTGAAGGGTCATACGTGGCAATTTCTGCCCCAAACAACTTCACAAGAAGGCGCCGCATTTGTGGATTTGGCCTTCGCCTTTCTTCACAGTCAGCAACAATTTAGTTGCTTTGGTAGCTCTGTCCAATTTATTTTGAATTCCTCCAGCCATCTGCGTGAACTGGTTGTGGCTGCAGCAAGTGACGTTCCCGGTCCGTTAGCTTGCTCTGCAAACACCTGTGCTTGGTTAGCACTTCCACCAATCTTGTTAGGGGGCTCATCACTCCCACTGTTCCTAAGTTTGGTGAGAAGCTTCCGGGCATAAAATAATTTAAGGTGTGGCTTCAAGTCATCAATTTCTATGTAAATAAAGTGTTTTTCGTTCTGATAGCCCTCGGAGTTTAAAAATGCTACCAGTCCTGCAAGGTGTTCTTCCGTAAGTTCCGGAAGCAATCTCTGTATTGCGGTCGCAATAGGTTCCATGTTCTAGCTGTGAAAAAAACATGAAGTTGTAATTTCATTTACTTAGACCATGTGCACAAAATAACACAACACTCAACACACCGATCAGAGGACTATTACATAGCTAAACAGACATCGAGGTCAACTTGAAATAACTAAAAATATTTGAACATTCCACTCTTCATGAAGTAAAATCAAAGTGAAACCTACAAGAAAAGTTTCTGTAAGACAGTTTCTTTTTCCAATGCTAACTCATGTAAGGAATTTCTGAACAGTCTTCAAACTTGCGGACATTGGTCCTGTGCTGTCGTAGCCTCTCTGGGAAGTTCTTGGTCTCTCCCACGTACCACGCTCCCCAATCTGAACAAGGAATGGAGTAAATCACACCTTGCGCTCTCTCCCTAGGCAGCCTGTCTTTCGGGCGCGGCCAAGCGTGGAAATTGGCTTGTGTGCTACTCTTATTCCCTGCTCAGACATCGGGCGCGGAAAGAAACGGCCAAGCGTGGAAATTGGCTTGTGTGCTACTCTTATTCCCTGCTCAGGGAATACACACGCGTATAAGAGTAGCACACAAGCCAATTTCCACGCTTGGCCGTTTCTTTCCGCGCCTGAAAGACAGGCTGCAGAGGGAGAGAGCGCAAGGTGTGATTCCCAGAGATGCTAGGACAGCACAGGCACAGGAACGATGTCCAGTTCGACAGACAAAGGAGTGCATTAGCTGAACACAGCGAGGTGCACGACCACGGCATCGATTTTGACAACTCCCGCGTCCTTGACTTGGAAACCAGTTTTCACAAGCCGCTCTTTGTGGAATCATGGCACATTCAGGCGACACCTGGAAACGTGAACCGGTCTGCAGGTGCAATGCCAAGTGTCTATTTTAGCGGACTCTGGCACCTGATTCAACAGTAGCATGACCCCCCTCGGCTTGAAGAACCGGGAAAAAAAGAGAAAGTGAGAAAGGAAGGAAGAGAGAAGAAAGAAGGCCTTATAAGCACTGCTGCTGTCTGGTGCCCTCCAGTCACCTCTGAAGAAGGGTCCGAGTGGGACCCGAAACGTCGGGCTTCTTCATGTTTAGAAGTAAATTTTACATTTAAATTATTATAATTTGGTTGGTGTCCCCCTGTTTTCACCTTTAATTTCGTCCCAACCAGACAGATCTCTGTCAAATGTTCACCTTTAAAAGCTTCCTGGTTGCAGTTTGCACTGCTTTCATAAGCACTCGACATACCAATTCCGAAATATTTTGGCTATATGCCACTGACAATGGCTGATTTTACACTCATAATGGTCTGTCACCGCAGTTCTCAAGGCCTCAGAACCAACTCCATTCTAGCAGAGTGGAAGGCTAGCAATAGTTTAGTAGCTCAGTGCCGTCATTTTTGTGCGTACATCATTATGGCTCAGCGGCTGAAGCAGTATGATGCTTCAAACCTCACTTAACTATAGCTGAATAGGCTTCACTGAGTTGCCATGCTCCGTCGACAAAAGAAGCTTGTGACTGACTGGCTGACTAATATCGTCCAAGCTGCGGAGTTGAAGAGAAGATGGAGTGGGAAATTGAAATTGCAATTGATCTGTCAATCAGCTCAAAGGATGCAACAAAACAGTGAAATTTAGGTGAGCGGGCCACGCTCATCACCTGAAATTTTCAGGAAAGGTCACACAGCCCCTTTAAACTAAGTGGGAAGGGGTCCTTGACTAATATCTTCCTTTAAAGTACTGACACAAAACAGCGAAGGTGAGACAACATAAACAACTGTCTGCGAGATCCCCACATCAAGTACAGACTAGGATCTCTAAAGGGACACTTAAGGCAAATAATTTTTGTTAATTTACAAGGTCAGTGGTTGAGAACTCCTGAAATGTCAATATTACCTGTCACAGCACTTTAGCAATAGAAAAATTAAGCTGAGTGAAGAACGCGATTTGCGCAATGAGCGGAAGTTTCAGGTACTATAAGTGATAACATCGCATGTCATTTAGAATATTTCCAAGAGCATTAACCTACCCGCAGCAAAAAAGTACAGCCTACTGCACTGCAAGACTGAAGATCTTAGTGACTTATTTCTTTTTGATTCATGGAAAACGGAAAAAAAGAAAGAAAATTTCCGGTTACTCTTGAGAATGACGTGAATACAAACTGTTTCGGTCTCGCCTGGCTCCAAGCAAACATTGCTCTGTGCCGCATGTAGAGATGCAGTTTCGTTATCACGCACTGTTATGTGCCCTTTGCTCAATCAGAGGACTCGCTCTAATTGAAGTTCCAGCACTAAAATGCGTGAGGATTTGACAGCATCTTCCAAGGCCTACATACCTGTTTACCAGTAAACCTACACTGTGTTCCAAGGAAGGCATTGACATAACACGGAAGAGTTTCAAAACATTTAATGAGGCGAATTTGGAGAGAATACGAAAAAATGAAATCGGCCTCCTCATACCATTAGTTTCAGTTCCATTGCAAATTTCAGTACTAAAACCTTGACATTCATTCTATCTTTCAATATTCAACATAAAATATTGAACATAAAATACAAGTAATCATTCTAAACCACCTCATCTTTTCTTTAGTGTCCCTTAAGTATAACGTGGAATTCAAAATTATCTTGATTAATCTTGACCTATATCCCTTCTTAACCCAAGATGAACAACCAACATGCCCAAGCCCTATAGGGCTTGGGCATGCTGTTTCATGGGTGTTTTTGCATTTTTCTCCAACCGAAATTCGGCCACCATGGCTGGTATTCTACATTGTAGCCGTGTGCTTAGATGTGCAACATCGAACCATTAAGCGACCATGGCAGGTCCAGGTAGCGTGAAGAGCAGTATGAAACACGAGTGAAAAAGACCAACCTGGTCTAGGCTAACAACAAGGCTGATTTGTCACAATCACACAAAATATACCTGTGATGTTAATAGCAAGAGAAAAAAAAGAATTACAATATAAAATATAAAAAAATGGGGTAGTTCATCTAAACACTGTCACTGTCAGCTGTAAGCACAGACATGCAGAGTCAAGAAACAAGAAAGTCAATTTCTTTCTTAGATCGCATAATAAAAGGCCTGCTAACAGAATAAAAACGAAACCCCACCATGATGACGCGTTCCAGTTCGCTTTCTAAAGCTGTACAATATCTTAAAGCAGTACTGACACGAACCCGCAAGGGCACCTTGAGTATCAAGGTGATGGTGCTTGGCGCCACCACGGACCCTTAGCCCCCACACCGAAGCTGTCATCCGTACCGTGGCGAAAGGTTTTAAGGTGAAGGGTAGAAACCATGAACGGTGGCGGTCGGGGCCATGGTCAAGCTCCGGCCGACGGGCTGCTCGTCTGTTCACCAGGCAGCAGCCCCGGGACCTTCCTGTGCGTAAGACGGTGAAACACAGGTGACACTCGAGGAACCGTCAGAATACAAACGTCGTATGAGCTCGAATAATTCTAAAAAACCCGATCGGTCCCTGAAAAGGAGCCGCACCGAAGAAATCGCTGCCAGAACCCGACAAGAGTACGAACACTTCCCACGTTTCCTGGTCATTCACTCACTCTCCAATGACGAATCAGTTACTGCAATGTCTGTGTTTCTAATCGCCAAAACCCTCCAGAAAGCTATAGGAAAAAAGTATGAAGCAAAGAAACTTCCATCCGGTGACCTCCTTGTGGAAGTATCAGAAAAAAACCATTCAGACACTCTCCTCAAGCTGAAGCAATTTGCACACCTACAGGTGTCCATTACCCCTCACCGCAGCTTAAACACAATACAAGGAGTAATAACAGAACGTGACCTGATTCGTGAAACAGACTCCGACCTCCTTGAAGGCTTCCGAGATCAAGGTGTTACCGCCCTTCGCCGCATCACCATAAGGCGAAACGGGGAAGAGGTTGTGACACCTCACATAGTGCTGACATTCAGTCGTTCCCGCCTACCAGATGCTGTCAAAGCAGAATTCATACATTGCAAAGTCCGGCCCTATGTTCCAAACCCGAGAAGATGTTTCAACTGTCAGAAATTCGGACACGGTTCAAACACATGCCGCGGAAAACTCACCTGTGCAAAGTGTGGTGCACATGAGCACCAAACCGAAAGCTGCTCCGCCACTCAAAATGAATGCCCCAACTGTCATGGACCACATGCTGCGTACTCCCGAACCTGTGAGGTCTTTCAGAATGAGAAGAAGGTGATACAATTGAAAGTAACGGAAAACATTACGTTCCCTGAAGCCCGGAAGAAGCTTTCACTTCTTTCTACGAGATCGTATGCTGACGCAGCGCGCCGGGGGGCCGGGCGGCGTCTGGTGTCGGTGGGCACGCAATACAGCTTTGCTGATGCGCGCCCAGCCCAGCCCCCCAGGAAGCAGCCTCTGGCTGCACCATCCATTCAAGTCCCAGACGTCAATTTCTCAAAGGCATCTGGGACAACAGACACCTGAGAGGGAGTCTCTCCCTCATGAGAAGCCTCCAACTGCTTCCGAGCCCGCACTGGAAGCAATGGAGGTGACCACGGGAACCCCAGAGTCGGTGACGCTGCGGAATTCCCCGAAAGCGAGGCGGAAATCTCAAGACCGCCTCAAACAGCAGAAGAAACATCCGCCAGTGATGCCGCCGGCTACTGGCGATGATACTTGATCAGTCTCCTACCCCTAAGAAAAAAAAAAGAAAACAAAATAGAGAGAATGGCTGCAGAGAGCATTATGCACTGGAACTGTCGTGGGCTATTTAAAAATCTAGATGACATATATGAACTACTCGCAGACCACCAACCAAACCTTCTATGTCTACAAGAAACACACTTAAACACTACACACAAACTTTCTTAAACAGTATACTGTGTACCGAAAGGACAGGCAGGGCAATGTTCACTCATCGGGTGGTGTTGCCATTGTCGCACAGAAAAAAATCCCCACGCAAAGTCTTTCCCTTGTCACGGACTTAGAGGCAGTCGCGGTACGAACAGTAATCTTTGGCAGAATAATGACTGTATGCTCCATATATATTCCCCCGGACCATCGCCTATGTGTTGAAGACTTTGAAAATCTTGTGGGTCAGCTCCCTGACCCCTTCCTTTTGGTCGGCGACTTTAATGCGCACCATCCACTTTGGGGATGTGCAAGGACTGACTCGCGTGGTGCCTTAATTGAAAAATTCCTATTGTCTTCTGGTTCCTGCCTATTTAATAGAAAGGAACCCACATACTATAATATAGCACATAACACTTCCACTGCAATAGACCTTGCTATTGGCTCTCCATCACTTCTTGCAGTCACAGAGTGGGCTGTTCTTGATAATCTGTATGGGAGTGACCACTTTCCCGTTTCTCTAACACACAAAAGATACATAAGTGGGTGCATAAACACTGTTATAAAATTTAAAGAACAGGTGGTTGACTGGGAATTGTTTCAAATATTGTCGCAGCTTTCCTGTATATCAGTCACACATTTGGGCATTGATGAATTGCAATCCTTCATCACACTCCATATTATAGAGGCGGCAGAGAAATCCATTCCACAGACAACATGTAGGACGCAAAACAAACGGAGGCCGTGGTGGAATGCCCAGTGTAAGAATGCCCGCGATCAGCAAAACAAGGCGTGGTCGAAATTCCGTAGGTATCCCACTTTTGAAAACCTTGTAGACTTCAAGCGCGCCAAAGCAAATGGCCGGCGCATTCGACGGGAATCGAAACGGGAAAGCTGGCACTCGTTCCTCTCCTCTATCAACTCCTATACTGATACACACAAGGTATACAACAGACTCGGAGCACTACAAGGGCACAGCACGCATACCGTGCCCTTCGTTAGCACTGCTGGTGACACACTGGAACACCAAGCAGATGCACTCGGCCAGCACTTTGAATATGTCTTCAGCTCAGCACACTATACAGACTCTTTCATGCGCCACAAGCTAGTTGAAGAGCGGAAGCCCATACGTGACAGAAAACCATCCACGGGTGGCTACAACTGTCCAATCACTATGGAGGAAATGAAGGCGGCTCTGACGACATGTGGCAGCTCAGCAGCAGGCCCTGACAGGATTACATATGGCATGCTGAAACATTTACACGAAGACACCTATGAAACACTACTTTTTTTGTTCAACAAGATATGGTCCTCCGGGCGCCTGCCGAAAGCCTGGAAAGAGGCAGTTGTAGTACCAATCCTTAAACAAGGGAAAGATTCCACACTCGCATCTAGTTACAGGCCTATCGCACTTACCAGCTGCCTGTGCAAGGTCTTTGAAAAAATAGTAAATCGTCGCCTTATGCATTTTCTGGAATTCCACGGACTTCTCGACCAGCGCCAAGCCGGATTCAGGTCCGGTCGGTCAACCACGGACCAACTTGTAGCACTAGAGTCCTACGTCAGAGATGCCTTCATCCACAAACACTGTCTTGCTGTCTTCTTTGACATGGAGAAGGCCTATGACACGACATGGCGCTATGGTATACTCCGTGACTTACACTCACTCGGGATTTCGGGAAACATGCTGAATACCATAGAAAGCTACCTCTCTGATCGCACATTTGTGGTCCGTGTAGGAAATGCTCTGTCGAAGCGTTTTACACAAGAGAATGGCGTCCCCCAAGGAGGAGTACTCAGTTGCACGCTCTTCATGATTAAGATGAACTCGCTAAGAACAGTGCTGCCAAGAACTATATCATATTCTGTTTATGTAGATGACATCCAGATTTGTTACAAATCATGCAACCTGGCTATCTGTGAGCGGCAAATTCAGCTTGGTGTAAACAGACTCTCAAGCTGGGCAGACGTAAATGGTTTTAAACTGAATGGTGACAAGACCGTCGGTGTTGTTTTTTCTAAAATGCGTGGGATGAGGCCAGACCCCAACATTACGTTGGAAGGGCAACCTATAACCATTAAAAAGGAACACAAGTTCCTAGGCATATTGGTGGATCAAAAGCTTACCTTTGTAAACCACATCAAAGCGCTAAGGCTAAAATGCCTAAAAGCATTGAATCTACTGAAGATTCTTTCTCATCAGTCATGGGGAACAGACCGTGACTGTCTACTTCATCTGCTGAGCAGTGTGGTCCTGTCACGCATTGACTACGGGTCGGTCGTGTATGAATCTGCGTCCAAGTCCGCGCTCAAAATGCTTGACCCCGTCTACCATCTTGGCCTTCGTCTTGCCACTGGTGCCTTCCGAACCAGTCCAACAGCCAGCCTCTATGTCGAGGCGGATCGATGGTCATTAGATCGACGACGGCAGTTCATAAGCGTAACACATGCTACCAAGGTTCTTTCGCAGGAAGGGCACCCTTCCGGCGAACTGCTTCGAGACTCCACCAAGACGCAGTTATTCTTATCCCGACCATCAATTATGCCACCATATCCCATTAGAGTTGCATCTCATCTTGAACATCTGAACTTACCTGTCTCCAGCCTCCTGACTGTCTCCCACAAGGACACAATCGCCCCGTGGGAAGTGCATACCATCCACTGTGACACGTCTTTTCTTGAGGTGGGCAAACGCGGACACCCGCTTGCAGTAAGCCAACACTTTATGTACCTGCAGGCCAAGTACAGGTGTGTAGAGTACTACACTGATGCTTCGAAGTCATCCGGAGTTGCATGTGCAGTACTCGGCCCTGATTTCTCTGAATCCAAATGCATGAATAATCACACAAGCATATTTACAGCGGAATGCTACGGCGTACTTCTGGCTGTGAGGCACATCCTAAAAATGAAACGGCAAGCTGTCATCATATACACGGACTCCCTCAGCGTGGTAAAGGCCCTAGCATCCAAGAAGTGGCACAAAAACTCAGTGACCAACTCTCTTCTCAAATCTCTCATATCAGCCCACAAATCAAAACTCCAAATAACACTATGCTGGATACCGGGACATTGCAACATACCTGGCAACGAAGCCGTTGACAGTCTTGCAAGAGCAGCTGCCTCGCGTAATTCCGCTGACATAGAAAAAGTGCCATACCAAGACCTCAGGCCACATATTAAACATAGTATCCGTAAGCAATGGCAAGAAGAATGGGATGCAGTAAGCGAAAACAAACTGCGCATAATCAAACCTAAAATAGGGAGCTATACTACAGGAAAACAGGACAGGTATAAGGAGGTTGCATTGTGCAGGCTCCGGATCGGTCACACACACGCCACACACTCACACCTCTTAACAAACTCTCTAGCTCCGCACTGTCCAAAATGTGGGGAATGCCTTTCCATCATTCATATCCTGATAATGTGCAAGAATCTAGAACATGAAAGGAAGCATCA
This sequence comes from Hyalomma asiaticum, assembly GCA_013339685.2. Lineage (NCBI taxonomy): Eukaryota > Metazoa > Arthropoda > Arachnida > Ixodida > Ixodidae > Hyalomma > Hyalomma asiaticum. Next base: position 89,135,492 of record CM023489.1, on the reverse strand, counting down.
TTTTCCCGAGGCATATAAAACCTGCACACCACTACATCCAGCTTTTTTCGTAGGTGACGCACCCATATTTCCACTATGTAGAGTTTTAAAGTTTTTATCCAGTGCTGGTTTTTTACGTGGAATCTCTTATTCAAAGTGACCTCAGCCTTTCCTCACTCCTGAGGAATTCGCTGAGCTTTTCATCACACATGTTAAGCACCCCGCACTCCTTGCTTTGGCAAGGACTGTTGCAGGTCTGCATGGCTACGGCAAACACATGTGTTTAAGTCCCATTGCACATCACCATCGACCTTAGTTGTTTATGGCCCTATACACCAACATTCATGTTTTATCCTTGACCCTGAGCCCTGCTCACTAACCCAGGTTCACCTCAAACCATGTGTTTGGCGCTCTTTGGCCTTAGTAGCCCTTGCGCCAGAAAAACCTACCACTAACTAACTAAGTACTGACACGAATTTGACATTCTCGTATTATTGCTGTAAATGAAAGCACTGGCGTGGAGAACCCCAAAAAGAGTATCATCGTGCTTCGCAAGGCAATGAAAATATTTTGTAATATGACTCCCTTAAAAGCCCACTTTCGGTTTCTATCAGTGTTGTACACGTTCCTCCAAAACAGGAACGAAAACTCGTTCCTCGTTCCTTCACAATTTTGTAACGAGTTCCCGTTACAAGTTCCTTTAATAAAAAAGGAACGTGTTCCAGTTACATTTCGAAAATTGGAACGTGTCGTTACATTAACGTTACATTTTATTTCTAAAATTGAAAACTAATCCCGAGGCAAAATAAAGTGAACATATTAAATCTCGCATTGACCTATGTATGTTTCACGAATTTCAACGTCACCGGCGGAATATTATCTGGAAACAAAGAAATAGGGAAACGCTCCCAGGCAAATGTTTTCAAGGAGCACCGAAGATACTACGGGCAAAACCACTGCAACTTTGGTACTAGTGTGTCACAAGTGCGAGACATATGGCACTTTCCACTTGAGTTCCAACGCGCTTCCACTGCGCTTCCAATGTGCAAAGAGGTAGTTACTCGCATGCACCAATGCATGTAACAGCAGTGCATCTGACACTGAAATCTAGTAATAGACCTTTTGATTTAGGAGAGTATATAAAGACATTTCGCGTAGCCGGTTCCATACCAAAGGCACCAACCTCTCCTATTCACCACATCAATAAAAAAAAACATTGCGCGCAAATACTCGAACTAGATTCCCCGATGTCATCAGCATTATCGATCCTAAACGATTTTGCTCAAAATTTTGGAAGCCCTTGTAGCATTTTTATAAACTAATTGGCAGTTCTGGATATATTGCTTTTACATAGTTCTAATCCCTTCGAAGTAACTGTGATATATTGTACTTTCCTTGTTAATTATGGCTGCTTTGAATGTATGTCGATGTGAGGAACTTTTATATTGCTATCTTCTCCGTTTACCGCCTAATCAAATAACGCGGGACAGTTTCCTCCTGTTCGTGGCATTAGGAATAAACTGTTCAATTCGTAGGCACGCCGACATTAAGGGAAGGGTGAAATGCTGTTGTGGTGCAGGAAATAAATAAGAAAACAAATAGCCTCACATGCACAATTTGACGGGACGCCAACCGAAAAGGACCCACACCACACAAGCATAATGGACAGGACATCGGTATACAGCAAATGAGGGTGAACAGTAAAGTGGACGGGGCGCGGTGCATTAAAATGCTTGGTTATTCGTGTGTCCTTTGGGCGCGTACTAATGATACCAATGAAACTATAGTTCTTATTAGAAACAAATTGGGCATCACCGAACATAATTAAACAGGTCCGGGTTAGAGCGATGTTAACAAACACGCACGCACGCACGCACGTAAGCATGTTCAGCACACGTTCGCGTGAGCACGTGTACGAGAAGCGTTTCGTTTCTTTACCGAGGGAATGGGACTGCTGACGTTAAATTAAGGCGCGGCACGTTCAGTTCAACTAAAATAGGTTGACGAGGTTGACGCACAAAATGTCTTACAAGTATACTTGTAACGGAACCAATGCGGGGAGAGGAGATGGTAAAGAAGGCGTTGACAGTGTTTTAGCTCGGAGGGAGCCCTGGCGGCAGCATCCTAAGGGACGAAAAGAACTTCGCTGTTGCATGCAGTTCCTCCCGCAGGCTGGATCACAGCCGGAAACTACATGTCCAGCGGCTATAGTAAGCGGCCACCGTTAAGGAGTAGCGGGATGCCCTGACGTCATGCAGGCGCAGTGAAGAAGAGGAAGCGTTTCCCTCGTCGAATAATCGAAACTGCAGTAGAATGGCGTTTTTGTGCGTGATTTTCTGAGGGATCGACAGTGGCCGCAGGAAAACGGGGACTCCAGCGAGAGCTTGTTTTAGCCCAGCCTATCCACCCTGCATAATATGCTACGAATGTGCGATCATCGTGGAGTGGAACGTGTATAGAAGGAACGACGTTCCCTTTCCCGTTCCTTCGTCAATGTAACGCGTTCCCGTTACAGTTCCACCAATCCTAAATGGAACGATGGCGTTCCTTCGTTCCTCCCAAAAGGAACTCGTTCCAGGAACGTCGTTCCTTGGAACGACGTTCCGTAGAACACTGGTTTCTATTACGAGGGGGCGGTCTCGTAGTGACATGTCAACATAGTCGGACGTACGTCTGAGTCGTGTAGGGACAGCAGTTCGTGATAGAGTCGCTGGAACTCTGTCGTCTGTGGTCAATTACACGTGGCGCACGCAAACAACGACAATTTCACGGTCGTCCAGTGACTCTGACAGCGATTTCGGCGATTTTTAAAAGACTGTGCTCATGCGTCATCGTAGTGCCCATTGCGCTGGGGCTGGCTTGTAGTGCTGGGCGACGAAAACGCTAAAACCAAACTAAAATATTTTGTACGTGTTTGCTGGCCTCGGTGTGCGGAAGGCGTTAACAATACATGGCTGGAAAACGAAAATTTTACATTTTGAGCCGCCGCAAGATCGTGTCAGTACTCCTTCCTTTAAGATGGCAAGTGTTTCACAAGGCCTTAATGTAGCATGCCATTGCATTCTTCGCAATGGCCCAATTTAGTACCTTAAAGTGCACAGTCCCGAAAAACAGCAATTGCTGGTTACCACGTGGCTAGTACATCCAACAACGTGTATAGGAGACAATGTCAATATTAAATTCAAGAATCTAATGGATTCATAGTTATGAACTTCACAAATTAAAGCAAGCATAAAAAGACAGCTGAAAAGCATGTCAATATGAGCCCTGGGGTGTACACTTGAGCTAGTCAAAGTTGTGAGACAAAAGGAAAAGTTCACGATGTTGCCAACATTTCCAAACACATTGTCTTCCCCCCTTTCTTTTTGCGTCTGAAATGCTGGTTACGTTGCACAGGGTCGTAAATGCAAGCGCTCAAGGAAACCATGATTGCACGATGAAACATTACTGGGGGAGGGTGTGGTGCGTTCCGTACCCATCATACAGCAAGCAATATATCGGGCACCTAGGCTGTTGTCTCACATGAGGAGACGCAGGAGCACGCCTACAGAATATTATTTGCACCACCTGGCGGAATTGACATCCACTGCCAAGACTGGCTATGAGACCGAGTTCTGCATTGTGATGTTGCTAAATTGTCACTGGAACCACATGACATCAGAAATTTCTGATGCTTTTGATGTGGCTCAGCAACATGTGCTAGCAGGCCTTCACTTGCTTAATGTAAGAAAAGCTTTCTTGTTTCATGGCACACAATATATGTGCGTGCAGAGTGTATGGCTCACAATAACAGTATCTGATGTACTATTCCTGTTACAGTTCTTCCCATAGTGCTTTCCTTCTGGTCAAGTATATGTTGCGTGGTTGCATAAGAGGCAGTGTTGTGAACCAGCGCTGCATTTCTGTCCTCTTGCTAATCCCTTTTCTTTCACTGTTTTAAATTCCAAATATGTTGTACCAAGTCCCCAAGAATCTGCTCTATCAAAGCTGTAAAGAAAGCACACATCACAGCAGCCCCAATCGCCAACCATGTGCTCAGCAGCGCACCTACGGCCGCGGGTCACGCTGAAACGTCTTGTCTGTGTTATCAACAAGGCACTACAGATATGCGCTTCTGCAAACTCAGAAAAATGTGCAAATCAGCCGGTAGCAACGATAAAAACAGGTGAAATGTCCACGTGCTGCTCAGGCTGGTTTGGCTTATGCCACTGTCTCCCCGTAGTAATTTACATACTTTGAACAATACACACTGTCATCACTACGATAAGTAAAACGTTAATCACAATAGGACAAACGTTAAAATTCACAGCGCTTTCGAATTGCAATGACCAATGACAGTTCGAGCGCAACGTTGAGGTAACGCAATATAGTATCACGCCTCAACACGCAAAGCCAAACAATGAATTACCTGTTCTTCGTTGCCAGCGCGGGAAGTGGCAGACGCCTCGTCATGGCCTGCGTCTGACAAACTGCAATCACGGGCAGCGGCGGCGTTATCCGCCACGGCGGAGCGCGCTGCCGCTAAACGCGCGCGGTTTTTGCCTGTGCGAAATATAAAGGACGGCTTAAGTTGTGTATATGCATTCATGGTGATAAGTGCGCAAACTCTGCACAAGGACACAGCAGGGAGAAACATACAAGCGCAGTTGAGTTAAACGTTTATCTGGGAAATAAGATGGCGTTATGTTACCTGTATCAAGCAGCTCAGCAGGAGCGGCCCGCTCATTCTTTTTCCATTGAAACATGAGCATAGCACCTCGCAAGTCTTCGATGGCCGCGTCTTCCGTCAACAGCCGATAGCGCACTGCCACATCGACGACTGCCCGCACAGGATACACGTCCCACTTTTCTTCTTCTGTCCACTTGAGAAGCACGTGGCTCATTTTGTCGCTACGTGCAGTCTCTTATGGTGCAGGGCAAACGTACAAATGGTCCGCCTGACTGGCCTGAGCGCATGACAAACATGAAGCTGATCAGAACCAGACTTGGATTGACCATTGGCTAGTAGCCAGAAGTTCCGAAAAAATCCGATCATGGCGCTCATGTTAGATTAAATAGGTCTGCAAATGATTTTGCTTTGGCATTACTGTACATTAAAAGAGAAACCTGTGAACTTGGGCAAATTAGGGGTAACCCATATTTTAGGAGCGCTCATACGCGAAGGCACAAGAGGCGTGTTGTGTGCCCCCCTCCTGTGTCCTCGCTGTTCGTCAGAATGATTCATTGTACTGCATCGTCTTCTGTTCAATGTTTTAGCGCACTTCTTAAGCCACAGTTCATCCTTGGGGGCCATTACGTTGCTTGCACACCATTGTCACAAGTTGTCCCCTACCGGAAAAATTTTAACTGTCGAAAATTGCTTTAGGTGACCGGATCGTAATCGTTTGGTGGCGACGGTAAAGCATGATGTAGGAGACGCGTAAACAAAAAGAAAAATAGGGAAAGGAATGCGTGGAATATGTTCGCGCCCTCATAGTTTCATCAACGCGTGCGTAGACTTCCTAAATTACCTGCACAAGCTCACGAAGCCAATACACGCGACGTACATCTCGCAATCAATCGACCTGATGATGTATACGCTGACAGCTGGTTAATGACCTTACTAATACTTTTGAACACTAAGAAAGTTATTTCTAAATTACTGTCACGGTTATTCATCATTCAACCCCCGCAGGGGCATCTGCTTCTGAAGGCGTTTGGTGTGTGGCGACACCACGGACCCGAGCCAACGGGGCGGTTTCGACCCCTCCCACGTGTAGCCGTGCGTGGCTTAGCCGTGTCCGGGGAGAAGGGGATCCTGGGGGTTGATCCGACGCCGGGTGATTGGACCTTTAAGGCCCGCCGGCGGCGGCAACACACCCCTTTGGCCCCGGCTTCACGTGGACGGCACCCGTGGGCTGACCCACGCAGGGGAAATCAACAGTCACTTTTTCCTATCTCTCTCTCTCTCCACATCGTCTTTCTCTCTCTTTTCATCTTTCCTGTCTTCTCCTCACTTCTGATTATTTCCAATTTTCCCAGCGGCAATGGTTAACCTGGTCTTGATATCCAAGCTTGGATAGATATATTAGGTTATAGTAGCGGTGTACTACTGACGTTGCACAGACTTGTTCACATGTTCTGCCAAGTCCCCTTGCTGGACTCCGTGGTGGGTGGTAGGCGCCGTTGCCGAATAACTAAATTTCTTTCATGGGACCCTTGAACCACCTTACCAGTGATCGTGCTCCGAAAGGGGTACGCACCGAATCAACATCGCTTTTTTCACCTCAATACAAAGAAACGTTCCCGAATACCACATCCTTCACTGTGAGCAACTGTCAACAAAAGCGAGAACAATCTCACCATTCCTTGTGGCGAAGAGCCCGAAAGAGACTATTGGCACCGGTTATAAGGCGACAAAGATGGCAAGCGAATATATTCTCCTCGAAATCCAAGACAGGGAACAGCACGACAAACTTGCACACCTCGCAGCGTTTGGCGAAGCGTCTCTGTGACCGCACATCGTACCATGAATACAGTGAAGGGAGTAGTTTCAGATGCAGACTTGATGACATTGAGCGAAGATGAACTCCTTGATGGAGGGAAAGACCAATGTGTAATTCACGTGCAGCGCATCAGAATCAGACGGTACAATAATGAAATAGCAACAGAGCACTTGATCCTTACATTCAGCTCAACCAATTTACCCGAGACTCTTGAAACAGGATAAGTTAAACTCCATGTGCGACTTTACATCCCAAACCCGAGACGTTGTTTTAAGTGCCAAAGATTCGGTCATGGATCACTGAGCTGTCGAGGGCAGCTGACATGCGCAAAAGTGCGGCGCAACAGGCCACGGTACTGATGACTGCAGTCAGGAGGAGATGCTCTGTGCGAACTGCCATGGCAGCCACCCTGCATACTCTAGAGCGTGTCCAGTCTGGAAGACAGAAAAAGAGATACTTTAAAGGTTAAGGAGAATATAACGTTTCGTGAAGCTAGAAAACGCATCTCTACATCTCTTACACTGAGAACATCCTTCGCCGAAATGGTGCAACGGGGGGCAGCGCGACAACGCCATCAGGCGGCCGCCCAAGCCACGCGCAGTGTGCCGAGGTGACTGCCACCAGCCCCCACGGCGGGAGCAGCCAGGGCTGCCCCGCCCCACCGCAACTCGGCCACACCGGAGGCCTCTCCAAGTTCTGACACCAACCAGCGCAGCTCAGAGGCGAAAGAGGTCCCATCGAGCTCCTCTATGGTAGGGCCAAAGGCCTCGTCTGTCCAGACGAAAGCCAACACAAACCCATCACCGCTTGCTGGAACACAGTCCGAACTTCTTATGACGAGATGACATTAGATGCTCACGAATTCGGTCGTAGGGCTTCTTCGCTGGATCGGTGACCATCTCGGTGTTGCAATATTTGCACACTAAAGTGCGGGTGCCTTCACTGTCTTTCGTTGCGATCTGGAGATCTTCATGTTCTTTACACCAGTCATCCAGTGTCTTTCGTTTTCTTCCCATCTCCACGCTGAAGTTTCCGGTGCCGCCTTATGTCCGCGACGGTGGCTTTGCGCTCACAAGACGCGCCTGGTAATGCTAAGTGAGGATGGCGATATGCGTCTCGTCTCGTGTCGCGCGAGAGAGTGAGGGGCGTTCGCGCGGGGTTGGACGCTGGGGGAGGGTATGGCTGGCTTCTTCGTCGCTCAATCTCTCCCCCACCGACTGGTCACCCGTCCCTTCCGCGTGAAATTCTTGGAAGCAGGTGCACATACCCGAGACTAATCTGCAGTGGGCAAAGGGGCAGGTTTCTTTGCTTTTCTTTCACCCTAAATTTGTTCACAATGTACTGGAAGCGTGGCCGGCCTCAAACGTGTTTCCCACTTTCTTCTGCAAGCATTTTTTTAGGGGGGGGGGGTGCATGTACGCTCTCACGCATGTGCGTGCAGAGGAGAGAGGGGATGTAAAGATTAGAGAGGAGAAAGGGGTGACAAAGGAGACAGGTAGTGGTGAGAAGAGAAGGGGAAGAGCATCAACAGGAGTTAGCAGCAACTCACGATTGTGCAGATCGCTACAGGGAGGTTTATTCGGGGAGAAATCGGGTTTAACCCGATTCTCCTGAAACTTGTTCGGGGTGCAAGAATCGGGTAAAATCGGGTTTTACCCGAAAACGAACAACCCTAGTTATATTATGTCGACTCCGAACAGGGCACACACATCTCACACACAACTACCTTCTTAGGAAGGAACAACAACCAACATGCGAGAAATGCCAGGAACCACTAACAGTCGTACATATCCTAATTACATGTCCTTATCTTGAAACACAAAGACGCAGATATTTTGCCAAGCTGTACAAACACCACATACCCTTACACCCCAGCATAATCCTAGGAGACGACCCACTTGTTCCATTGCGTAACGTTTTCAATTTCCTACGGTCGACTGGCTTTTTAGATAAATTGTGAAAGCATGTAACTCCAACTAATTACACCTAACAACTTGTACCTGGCGCATCATAGCCTAAGTTGCTTTTGCGCCAATAAACCCAACTAACCAACCAACCAACTTTTTGTCCAATCGAACCTTCCAGGTACGCCTTGGCGTGACACTCTCTCGTACATTTACTCAGGAAAACGGTGTACTTCAGGGGTGTATTCTAAGCACTACACTTTTTGTTCTGAAAATGAACTCTGTAAACAAAGTTATACCATCCATGATAATGCACTCTGTATACGTTGACGATCTCCAGATTGCCTGTCGTGCCTCGAATCTGGCCGCAAACGGCCCTTGCGCCAATAACCACCATACATCATCATCATCATCGTACGTTGACGATCTCCAGATTGCCTGTCGTGCCTCGAATCTGGCCACCTGTGAAAGGCAGCTCCAAATGACAATCAACAAACTGACACGATGGGCTGACAAAAATGGTTTTCGGCTCTCAACAGAAAGAACTGTTGTGGTTTTGTTTACACAGAAAAGAGGGCTCTACCCTGACCCAGTTCTCAAATTAACACCATCCCAATACCGATAAAACAAGAATACAAAATTTTAGGAGTTACATTCGACCGAAAACTCAACTTTCTGGCACATATAAACGCGACAAAAATAAAGGCGAACAGAGCACTCAACCTTCTCAAAGTATTATCGCACAAACACTGGGGCACTGATCGGTTGTGCCTTCTGCGTATATACCGGTCTATTGTACGCAGCATTTTAGATTACCGTTGCATAGTCTACGGATCAGCGCGATACTCTTACATTCGCCGTCTTGACCCCGTACACAACCTCGGTCTGCGGTTGTCAAATGGCGCCTACAGGACATCGCCTGTACAAAGCCTATACGTAGACTGCAACGAGCCTCCTCTGTACCACCGCAGGGCATTACTAACACTATCATATGTCTTAAGAATAAGCTCATCACCTCAACACATCTGCTACAACATTGCCACGCAGTGTAACGCACGCTTACAATTCACAAACAGACCGAACTTAATCAAGCCACTTGTGTTACGCTTCGAGGAATACTGCAACACGTATGCCATTCCTGAAGAAGTACTTCATGTCGCTATAAAGCCACAAAGACTACCGCCATGGTATGATCTGGCACAGCGCTGCGATTTTTCACTGAGCCGGCTAAACAAAAAGAACACTCCACTAGAACACATAATTCAAGAATTCCATGCTGTTCAGTATAAATATAGGGAGTGCGAAGAATTTTACACAGTTGGCTCGAAAACAGCGAACCGCGTTGGTGTTGGAATCGTGTCCGGGGAAAACACCGTCAGTGTGAGACTACCTCTGAGTGTTTCTGTTTTTACAGCAGAAGTTCACGCACTACATGAAGCTGTTCGGAAAATTACCACTGGGAAACACAAAAAAAGCAGTCATATTCACCTACTCATTAAGTGCATCAAAGGCTCTAAATGTAAAATCAGAGTGTGAGCCACTAGTTGGTGACATCTTAAACATGGTCTTCTTAAATAGGGAGGTAGCTGCTATCCACTTTTGCTGGGTCCCAAGCCACGTTGGGATACCTGGCAATGAAAAAGCAGAGAAATACGCCTCTTGGGCAGCTCACAAAACACTCACAAAAAAGAAATCCCCTGAAAGATGTACAAAGAACAGTTCGTCTAGCACTGCTACAAAAATGGCAACAAGAGTGGGACATGTGCACAAATAATAAGCTTCGTGTTGTAAAGCCCAGGCTTTGCGAATGGAAGACCTGCGGTCACCAAGAAAGGTTCATTGAAGTTATGCCGACTCCGCATTGGGCACACACACATGACACACAACTTTTTACTCACGAGTGAAGAGCAACCAACATGTAGCAAATGCCAAGAATCGTTAACACTGTTACACATTTTAATCGCATGCCCCGACATTAAAACGCTGAGACAGAAATACTTCAGCGAGCTATGCAAAAAGCACATTCCCTTACACCCTGCTCTACTTCTCGGAGATGAACCTTTCGTGCCTTTCCCTGCCGTTCTGAACTTTTTAAAAGAGCATATTAAATAAGCTTTAAACGACATCCTTCCACTATTTACCACCTAACGCCTCGCTCCTGGCGCAGCATAGCCTATGCTGCTTTTGCGCCACAAAAAAACTAAAGCAAACCAAACCAAAGTGTACAGTCCCGAAAAACAGCAATTGCTGGTTACCACGTGGCTAGTACATCCAACAACGTGAATAGGAGACAATGTCAATATTAAATTCAAGAATCTAATGGATTCATTGTTATGAACTTCACAAATTGAAGCAAGCATAAAAAGACAGCTGAAAAGCGTGTCAATATGAGCCCTGGGATGCACACTTGAGCTATAGTCAAAGGTGTGAGACAAAAGGAAAAGTTCAAAATGTTGCCAACATTTCCAAACACATTCTCTCCACCCCCCACCCCCCCCCTTCATTTTTGCGTCCGAAATGCTGGTTACGTTGCACAGGGTCGTAAATCCAAGCGCTCAAGGAAACCATGATTGCGCGATGAAACATTACTGGGGGGGGTGGTGCGTTCCGTACCCATCATACAGCAGGCAATATATCGGGCACCTAAGCTGTTGTCTCACATGAGGAGGCGCAGGAGCAAGCCTACAGAATATTCTTTGCACCACCTGGTAGAATTGACATCCGCTGCCAAGACAGGCAATGAGACCGAGTTCTGCATCGTGATGTTGCTAAATTGTCACTGAAACCACGTGACATCAGAAATGCTTTTGATGTGGCTCAGCAACATGTGCTTGCAGGCCTTCACTTGCTTAATGTAAGAAAAGCTTTCTTGTTTAATGGCACACAATATTTGTGCGTGCAGAGTGTATGGCTCACAATGACGGTATCTGATGGACTATTCCTGTTACAGTTCTTCCCATGGTGCTTTCCTTCTGGTCAAGTATATGTTGCGTGGTTGCATAACAGGCAGAGTTGTGAACCAGCACTGCATTTCTGTCCTCTTCCTAATCCTTTGTCTTTCACTGTAATAAATTCCAAATATTTTCTACCAAGTCGCCCAAGAATCTGCTCTAGCAAAGCTGTAAAGAAAGCGCACAGCACAGCAGTCCAAGTCTGCAATAGTGAGCTAAGAGGGCTGCGGTTAAAAGTGTCATATTAAGGTGGACTCCTGTGATATTTGCACTAGCACCTAAAGCTCGGCAGGCAGCCGTTTCGTGATTTCACGCTGCAAGAAATGTGCCTACTACATTCGGCGATCGAATCGCCAACCACGTGCTCAGCAGCACACCTACGGCCGTGTGTCACTCTGAAACGTCTGTGTTAACAACGAGGCACTACAGATATGCATCTTCTGCAAACTCAGAAAAATGTGCAGTTAAATCAGCCGGTAGCAACGATAAAGAACGGGTTAAACGTCCACGTGCTGCTCAGTCTGGTTTGGCTTGCCACTGTCTCTCCGTAGTGATTCACATACTTTGAACAATATGCACTGTCATCACTACAATAAGTAAAACGTTAATCACAATAGGACAAACGTTAAAATTCACAGCGCTTTGAATTGCAATGACCAATGACAGTTCGAGCGCAACGTTGAGGTAACGCATTATAGCATCACGCCTCAACGCGCAAAGCCAAACAATGAATTACCTGTTCGTCGCCAGCGCGGGAAGTGGCAGACGCGTCGTCACGGCCTGCATCTGCAATCACGGGCAGCGGTGGCATTATCCTCCACGGCGGAGCGCGCTGCCGCTAAACGCGCGCGCTTTTCTTCGAGAGCGCGCAGTTTGCCTGTGCGAAGTATAAAGGACGGCTTAAGTCGGGTATAGGCAGTTGAGTTAAACGTTTATCGGGGAAATAAGATAGCGTTATCTTACCTATATCAAGCAGCTCAGCAGGAGCGGCCCGCTCATTCTTTTTCCATTGAAACATGAGCACAGCACCTCGCAAGTCTTCGATGGCCGCGTCATCCGTCAACAGCCGATAGCACACTGCCACATCGACGACTGCCCGCACAGGATACACGTCCCACTTTTATTCTTCTGTCCACTTCACAAGCACGTGGCTCATTTTGTCGCTACGTGCAGTCTCTTAAGGCCCAACCGCATGCACGCGATTTTCGAGTGACAGCGACAAGCGACAGCGACAAATGAGCTCCGCCGCGCTGTCGCGTCGCGGCGGCTGCTACCACATGTTGGCGACAAAGTGCCATTGTTGCTAGATTGAAAACTATCGCGTGCACGCACGTAAATTGCAAAAAAGAATTTAAAACTAGATAAATGACCAGATGCCCTGCGGGGGCGTCTGCGTGAGCAGGCGTTTGGTGTGTGGCGACACCACGGACCCGAGCCAATGGGGGGGTTTCGACCCCCTCCCACGTGTCGCCGTGCGTGGCTTAGCCGTGTCCGGGGAAAAGGGGATCCTGGGGGTTGAGCCAATGCTGGGTGATTGGACCTTTAAGGCCCCCCAGCGGTGGCAACACACCCCTTTGGCCCGTGCTTCCTGTAGACGGGAGCACGGGCCAACTAGTATTTGTATACTAGTTGCATATGACAAAAGCCTTTATACGTTACTGAAAGCAGCATTTTAAATTTTAAAAATTAATGTTCGTTGTATTATATATACTCCATCTATCACCATACCTCAATGTTGTCTGTATGAAATTAGGTAAAACTGCATGAAATAAAAACCTGCACCATTGTTTCAGAGTTGCGAGTCACCCACAGAAACAAGGTGCAGTATATAGTACAACAAGGACAGTTTAAGAATGAAACAGTTTAATATACGCATAAAGCAAAATGCTTCCCAAAGTGCTTAAAAACTAAGCACATTGCACTTAGTTCTTAAGCACTTTGAGAAAGCCCCAAGGTAGCGGTTCATATTTCACTTGGGTGAAATATCACCCAAGTGAAACATCACTTAACACATAACATCACTTGGGTGCCGCCGCAGGTGTTCTTCGTAGGCACCTGAAGAATACACAAAAGACGAACGTAATGCAAGACTGTAAGTGGCTCAGTTCACATTTAAAAGAAACAACACAGGTATGCATGCTGGCAAAGGGTGATCTATGCACTGCTTCTTCAAGTGCCTGTACTGGTGCGGTATCCACAGCAATATACTATAAAGTAGGATGGGGACGGGACAACAGAGGTACAATGTAACCAGTTACCCATTTTAAAACTATAATACAAATAAAATATGCAAAAATTGAAGGGGAAAGGCCCAACTTAACTACAGCATGAAATAAAATCAAGGGTATGCTTATCACAATGCAGCACATGAGATTACTGTCCTTGAAGGGCATTTAATAATATCTAGTGAAATCTTAATACACCCTCAAATTAAATTTTGTTCTGGATTCAAAACACCACTAAGCGCCTAGATGTATTGTGCTCACGGAATGAAGCATTAGGTGTAAAGGCTGAACGATGATAACAGGTATGAGTAATTGGCCGGGGTAACCAGGCCATGTTGCTACAAATCTGGCTGCTTAAGGCACATGGGCTTGTGATGCAAATAAATGAGCCAATATTACACTGATGTAGTCCAAGCTGAAGGCATTGGAAGTGAAAGTAAGGGACCCTGCAACACTTTTTCGATTGCCTTTCTGGAACACTGAAGTGTATGTAGTATTGAATACTGAGATGAACACAAAAAGAATTATTTGAATCGGTGCATGATAACTGAAGTTATTAGTCCTCAAAGTTCAAAACACGAGCAGCCGGTCTGACAAGGACGTTCCCTTTCGCATTTCACTGACATATGCGGTGGGATCCAATCAGGGTGCACCTCTCATACAGAGACACCGGAAGGTTCTTCTCAAGGTGGCCTGTACAAATTACCTTGCCACCGTTCTTTTTGACAGAGTTGTTATTGTGGTTACAAGACGAACAACAAACCACATGTATCAGTCAGCTGCACAACTATAGTGTGACCTCCTCTATCAGGAGAGGCAGTGGGCTTTTGAAATATTATACTGAAAACAAATTTCTTTTTTCGCGTCGGAAATGCTCCTGTTGTGTGACTGACAAACTTCCAGCACTTTCAGGTGCACAAGCAAGCAGTTACATAGCACAGCACAGCTGCTGCCATCAACCGGTTTCTGGCACCCCTTCGCCGCCGAGCACACACTCGGAAAAAAAAAGAGACAACAATCGCCTCCACGCGCGGCTGCATCTTCGTTGAGAGCGGACAGCAAGCAAGTTTCACATGTTTGGGGCTATGCCTAGAGGAGGCGCTAGCTATGCATTCAAACCACTGCGAATAAAACATGCGTTTAAGGGCCGAGGACATCCTTGGACATGAGTATTTATATTTCATGTGCTGAACCGTGCGGCCTAACAAGGATCAATAAATGTAAAATGCGAATTCGCGTGTCAAACCAATAACACCCCACTTCCTGTAACAAAATTCGCCGTTGTGTGCTGCCACGGTTCAAGAACAACTCTGCAAAATGTGCTTTCTTTGTTGAAATGGAATTATAACCACTTTACTTGTGGTGCTCCCACTCTCGCTGTGGTTCCACATGCCGCAGTTCTAGAATAAGCGATGAAAACGGCATGCTTAATTGGTGTGGCAGGGCCCCTTTAAACCTAAAGTGCTGCAGGTCATTTCATGAGGTTTCCCTCAAAAGCATGTGAACCCTGGACTGTCAGTTATAATAGGCGACTGTTTGTCTTGATGCTAAGGGTTCCCTACTTTCACGTTGCTCATACTGTTCTATAAGTGTCACAACAAACGTGAAAAAAAGTTTATGAAAAATTTCGGTGCTTGGGTAGTTTATGCCATACTTGTGAACCATTAGCGCAGCTATAAGGTGCAGGAAGAAGGCTCACTCCTTAGGGCATCCATTTTTGTTGGTGTCAATGCCCGTTTCTCAGTGGCACCACCAAATGGGCCACCCTCCTTGTAGAGGTAACGGCGACATGGGGCTCCAGTGATGCTTCTATTGTAGAGGTTCTTCACTCCCCATATCACCTTGGCCGCTTCCCTCACAAACAGCGAGTCCTTTGGTTGGCCCATGAGGTGCTGCCACTTAAGTGCAGGGATGTAAACGTCACCTCCAAGATTCACCTGCACCTGCGCAGTGTCATAAACTGGGATATTAATCAATTCCAAAGCAAATTTCGCGAGTTGTCATAATGGAAGTTCACGCAAACTGAAATACAAGGCCAAGCTGATGATGAAGTTGACATCACTGACCAACTCAAGGTGAAAAACACAATAGAAGTGTCACTTTGACTTGGTCAGCGTCCTCAATTTCACCATGTTACCTGACCGGATGGACTTGGTCAAATTCTTCTACGTAGCATAGAAACCAAACCTGTTTGCAATAAACATTTTTGACACACACAGACAGAAAAGGAGAAGTCACTTCTAGAGTAACCTAAAGACTGCTTGCTCCAAAACTTGGTGGACAATACGTTATCAGAATTGCTAAACAGCCAAGGGTGGGCCAGCTAGACCAGCAAGGAAGCAAATTTAGGAGCTTGAACTGTCCACTTTTAGCCAACAAGTTTGCAGCTCTGGTCAAACACCAGAGGTTCAAAAGATGGTCCCTGAAATCAAAATTGTTCAGCCCTATGAGGCTACCAACAAAAGTAATAATGGCACCAAGGAGAGTGAGCCACCACCACTGGCTGCTGATGTAGCTGTGGGACCATGTAAACACTGAAAATCTTGTGAGCGTGCCTGCTTCCGCAGAGTTCACTGAGCGAGGATAGCTTGCACGGAGCGCTGTTCTCACCGAAAGCACTGAAATCAACTGCGCCAGATAAGGCACGGCTTAACAGATGGACAATACAGCAGTATGCAAACAAATAATAAACTACATGTTATAAGGCCATGCTTAGGGATCTGGTCGACAACAACGAAATCAAGACGAAAAGAAGTCCTATTCTGTAGACTCAGAATAGGACACACTTACGCTACCCACAATTACCTCCTGGCCGGAAGCGAACCTCCAACCTGTAAAATGTGTGGAGAAGCATTGACAGTGGTTCACGTTCTAATAGAATGCCAAGAATTAGAACATCTGAGAAAGAGGTACTTTAGCAGACGTTACCTAGAGAACATTCCTTTTCACCCTGCCATGTTTTTAGGTAACGAACCTATCTTTAAACAAGAGGCAGTTTTAACATTTTTAGACGAGTCTAAGGCACTAGAGGTCGTACACACCTGGAACTCCTAGCACACCCTCGTTAAGAGGATGTTGCTACGGCTGTACTTGCGTGTACGCACTCGCCTCGAGACCCTTGATCGCAAGGGGACTCTGAGGCTGTAGTGTTTTTAATTATCTCAGACGTAACTACATGATTTTAAAACACATTTTATACTCATTGCACACCCTCCGTTGGCATCCTCACCATAATTTTATTACCTGCATTCGTTTTAGGCACGTTTGGTGCGTATGATTTTAGGCCCCTTTACAGCCACTTCACATCAAGGCACTCTCATAGTCCGAATATAAACCCAAGGTCTTTTGCGTCCAGGAAACCCATTTAAAATCCTCGAGTAATAATTTTTTAAACCAATACGTTACATACCGAAAGGATCGCGATAGTGGTCTTTCCGCCGCCGGCGGAGTTGCTATAATAACGGAAAGCTCGATAGCTAGCCAACATTTAGCTCTCAATACTCCTCTGGAAGCAGTTGCTATTCGAGCCATATTGCTTAACTGCTTACTAACTATATGTTGCATATACGTCCCACCTGACTATAGACTCTCAAAAACAGAGCTCGAAGATCTACTAGACCAGCTGCCGGAACCTTTCATATTAGTTGGAGATCTAAATGCTCACAATCAGCTTTGGGGCGATGCGCGCTGTGATGCGAGGGGGCGCATAATCGAACAGTACTTGTTATCATCTGGTGCATGTTTGCTTAACAAGGGACAACCTACATTTTATAGTGCGGCACATAAGACATATTCATCAATCGACCTCTCGATCTCCTCTCCTTCGCTCATGCCGTATCTAGAGTGGAAGGTGATCAACAATCCCTATAATAGTGATCACTTCCCAATTGTCTTGCAAGCAACTGGTAAGCAGGAGGGCCCTACATTTCCCAAACGATGGAAACTGTCTAAAGCAAACTGGGAACTATTCTGTGCACTATCATCGCTACTATATAACACTATAGAACACCTAGATGTTGAGGGTATGGCAGCATTCATCACAAAATACATCATATCTGCCGCAAATCAATCTATTCCAAGAGGTCCGGGTAGAAGGGCCAAGGCCAAGCCATGGTGGAATGAGGAATGTGAAAAGGCGAAAAAGGATCAAAACAAAGCATGGGGCAGGCTGTCTCGCTATCCTACAGCTGAAAACTTAATAGAATTCAAGCGTTGTAAAGCAAATGGCAGGCGCATCCGACGTATAGCAAAGAGGGAGAGTTGGATGAAATACCTCTCCTCAATTAATTCCTACGCAGACACGAGAAAAGTCTATAACAGGGCTAGGATACTTAAGGCGCAACCCGCTAGCCCACTTCCATTAGTAAGCAGTCTTGGAACCACACTTGAAAGCCAAGCTGACCGGCTAGGAGAGCACTTCCAGCACATATCGAGCTCGGAGCACTACTCAAGGGCATTTTTGAGCCATAAGACAACGGTGGAGTCTTGCCATTTCCGCCCACAGAAACCCACTGAGGGAGGGTACAACAGCCCCATCACTATGCACGAATTTAATGCTGCACTTAAGAGCCTTGGAAACTCAGCACCGGGGGCAGATCAAATCACATACGAGATGATCAGGCGATTACCCAAAGAAACACTGGAATGCTTACTTGGCCTATACAACAAAATCCTGTCCACAGGACAGATGCCGTATTCGTGGAAGGAGGCTGTTATAATCCCAATTCTGAAGCAAGGCAAGGATGCATCGGATGTAAGAAATTACAGGCCTATCGCCCTAACTAGCTGTTTATGCAAGTTGTTCGAAAAAATCATAAATCGTCGTCTAATGTATTTTCTGGAATTTAATGGAATGCTAGATCCGCGCCAAGCCGGCTTTCGCGTAAGCAGGTGTACGACAGATAACTTACCACTGCTAGAATCGTATATTAGGGAAGCATTTGTGCACAAGCAATATTGCCTCTCTGTCTTCTTTGACCTTGAAAAGGCATACGATACAGCCTGGCGCTATGGAATACTAAGGGACTTGGATAGCTACGGTATATGCGGCAATCTATACAACGTAATACGCAGCTACCTGACTGATAGGAAATTTCGAGTACGGGTCGGTACAGCACTCTCCAAAACATACATACAAGAAAACCCCGCAGGGGCGTCTGCGTGAGCAGGCGTTTGGTGTGTGGCGACACCACGGACCCGAGCCAATGGGGGGGTTTCGACCCCCTCCCACGTGTCGCCGTGCGTGGCTTAGCCGTGTCCGGGGAAAAGGGGATCCTGGGGGTTGAGCCGACGCCGGGTGATTGGACCTTTAAGGCCCCCCGGAAGAGGCAACACACCCCTTTGGCCCCGGCTTCACGTAGACGGCACCCCCGGATTGACCCGCCCGGGGGAAATCGGCAGTCGCCCTTTCCTGTCCTCCTCCTAAATCTTCGTCTTTCTCTCACGCTTTCAAGCTTTCCTGTCTTCTACTCACTTCCTTTTACTTCCGATTTTCTGGGCGGCAAGCGTTAACCTTGTGTAGTTATCCAAGCTTGGATAGTTATATTAGGTTATAGCGGTGATGTATGGCTGGCGTCTCCAAGTGTTATTCAAACTTGTAGCGTCCCCTTGTTGGGCTCGGTGGTGGGTGGCCACCATCGCCGCCGAATTTTTTATACTTACATGGCAAACCTTTTCCCTCCCCAAACTGATCGCTCCCTCAAACGGTGGCGCAACGATGAAACGCTAACCTTGTCCACGCAACAAAAGCACTTTTTTCCCAGGTATCACGTGATACACAGTGAGCATGAAACTAAGTCAGCACGAGGCATGTCGCCATTCCTCGTAGCGAAATGTCTCAAAGACACCATCGGAACAGGTTATAAGGTAACAAGAATGGCAACTGGCGATCTACTTCTGGAAGTACGAGATAAGCAGCAGTACGACAAACTGGCCCACCTTGTTGCCTTTGGTAATTTCCCCATCTCGGTAACCGCACACCGAAGCATGAATACTGTCAAAGGTGTGGTGTCCGATGAGGACCTTATGAGCTTGAGCGAGGAAGAACTGCTAGAGGGATGGACAGACTCAAATGTCACTCATGTCCAGCGAATCAAGATTAGGCGTGAAAACAATGAAATACCCACAAAACATTTGATACTTACTTTTGCCTGCAACGCACTACCCGAGACCATAGAAACCGGCTACGTCAAACTTCCTGTAAGACCTTTCATTCCAAATCCACGGCGGTGTTTTAAATGCCAGAGGTTTGGTCACGCGTCTCAGAGCTGCCGAGGGCAGCTTACTTGTGCGAAATGCGGAACAACGGGTCACTCTGTTGACGAGTGTACTAGTGACGAGACTCACTGTGCAAACTGTGATGCCGATCACCCTGCATATTCGAGGGCCTGCTCGGCCTGGAAGAAAGAGAAAGAAATTATTACCATCAAAGTGAAAGAAAATATAACGTTCCGCGAAGCACGACAGCGTGCTTCATTATTATTCCCAACAAGATCAACTTTCGCCGAAGTGGTGCAACAGGGGGCAGCACCACAACGGCCCATCGCGATTGCCCGGACCTCGCGCAGCGGGCCGAGGCAAACGCCATCCGCCCCCACGGTGGGAGCAGCAAAGGCTGCCCTGCCTACCGTGAAATTGACCCCTGCGGCTGGCACAACTTCCGGCGCCGTAGAAGCTAAGGAGGGCACGTCAACCTCCAGCCCTGCGGCGCCCAAGGCTTCGTCTCTTCAGACGAAGTCTACACGACGCACACATCGCTCTCCGGAGCAGGTGTCCAGTGCCTCGCAAGAAGCTATGGACACCAGTCCAAGTCATACGGCGCAGGCTGCGTCGAAGGAGCGGCGAGCTTCTCTCGACCGCTCCAAAAAAGACAAAACGCCAATTACAGGGCCTGACAAGGGCCCTGTAAAATAAACGAGTCTGCGACTCCATAACCCAATGGGTTATGGGTCCTTGTTGTCTATAAAATCATTATACTGAAATGTCACCTAAAGTTTTCCACTCCAAGCCACCCATAACAGGTTCCTTTTAGTCTCATTTTCAAAATGGCTTTTATTCTCCATTGGAATTGTAGAGGACTCATTCACAACATCGGTGACATAAAAGATATGCTAACTAGCTTCTCGCCAATAGCCATGTGCCTACAGGAAACTAATCTGGGAGAAAAACATGCAAATTTTCTTAAAGGTTTCACTGTAGTGCGGCGCGACCGCGTTCACGCTGGCCGGCTCTCGGGCGGTGTGGCTATAGTGGTCAAAAGCGGCATCGCAACGAGAGAGATAAAACTCAACAGCCACATAGAGGCTGCAGCCGTCACTATTTTAGCTCATAAAACTATCACCATATGTTCCATTTATGTTCCTCCACATACACATTTTACTGTCAAAGATTTAGAGCATATTTTAAACCAACTTCCGGAACCTTTTGTTATAGCAGGAGATTTTAACGCGCATGGAATGCTCTGGGGAAGCACTACAACTGACATCAGAGGACAAATCCTCGAAGATTTTATTTTGAGCAATGACGTATGTCTCTTAAATACAGGTAGTATCACTTACTGCTCCCCAAGCACAGGAGCTACGAGCTGCTTAGATCTGGCACTGTGCTCACCATCGCTATTCTGTGAATTTAAATGGAGTGTAATAGACAACGTTTATGGCAGTGACCACATGCCCGCTATCATCAAATTAACACAGAGCCTCCCTACTACTCCATCACGACCACGTTGTTGGAAGCTACATCTCGCAGACTGGGCATTGTTCACTGAAAAAGCCGCCCTACAAATAGAAGTACTTCATGGTTTAAGCATAGAAGAAATGAACAAGACAATCACTGCCTGCATACTCGCAGCAGCCGGGCAAGCTATCCCACAATCCTCTGGCGTTATATATAAAAAACTAAAACCCTGGTGGACAAAAGAGTGCACACAGGCTAAGAAAATGCAAAACAAGTCCTGGGGAATTTTCCGTAGATACCCCACACAAGACAACCTCTTATCATTTAAAAAGGCTAGGGCAAAGGCACGATATATCCGTAGGCAGGCTGAAAAACTCTCCTGGAGAAACTACGTCTCATCAATTAACAGCTCCATCACTTCTAAAAGAATGTGGGATCAGGTTCACAAATTTAACGGCAAATACACCTCATATACCATCCCTATTCTCTCAGCTCCTGGTACCCAGACAACCTTATACGAACAGGCAGACCTACTAGCGCAGCATTTCTGCACTATTTCGAGCTCAGCAAATTATTCGACAGCCTTCTTAAAACATAAACAGTCAAAAGAAAAACAAAAGCTTCCTACAACAGGTTTTCTGGACAGACCATACAACGCCCCATTAACCCTTCAGGAAATAAACAGAGTGCTTTCTGAAAATAAGAATACAGCACCTGGTCCAGACAGAATACACTATCAAATGCTCGCTCATTTGTCCCAGGAAGCGGTGAAGGCATTGATGTACTTCTTTAACACTATCTGGGAAACTGGAACTATGCCGACAGAATGGAAGAAAGCTATTATAATTCCTTTCCTTAAAGCAGGAAAGGACCCCACATTACCAACGAGCTACAGGCCCATAGCCCTCACAAGTTGTATCGCGAAATCCTATGAGAGCATCATTAACATTAGACTATCATATGTCTTGGAAACTAACAACTTACTAAATGTCCACCAGTGCGGCTATAAGAAAGGGTGTTCGACCACTGATCACCTCGTTCGCCTTGAACACGTTGTACGAGAAGCTTTTTTATACAAGCAGCACTGCTTAGCAGTATTTTTTGATCTCGAAAAGGCATATGACACCACTTGGAAATATGGCATTCTACAGGACTTGGCGGATCTAGGAATCCGCGGAAGGATGCTCAACTGCTTGTCCGACTTTCTATCTGACCGAACCTTTCAAGTTCGTTTAGGCTAGACTCTTTCACGTCCATTTACTCAGGAAAACGGAGTGCCCCAGGGCTGTATCTTAAGCACAACCCTTTTTGTCATCAAAATGAACTCAGTCAGCCAGGTCATACCACCCACTCTTATGCATTCACTTTATGTGGATGATCTCCAAATAGCGTGCCGGTCCTCTAACATGGCGACATGTGAACGGCAAATTCAGATCGCAATAAATAAACTTACACAATGGGCTAATAAAAACGGCTTCCGTTTTTCAGAGGAAAAGACTGTGGCCGTGGTGCTCTCTCACAAACGAGGTGTCCAGCCAGACCCTGTCCTCAAACTAAACGAAACATTATTACCAGTAAAACAGGAACAAAAGTTCTTGGGCGTGGTATTCGATAAGAAGCTGAACTTTCTCTCACATATTAATAATTTGAAGGTAAAAGCCAACAAAGCCCTCAATGTCCTCAAAGTCCTGTCCCGGAAGCGCTGGGGTTCCGACCGCAAATGCCTCCTGCATATCTATCGCTCATTGGTACGCAGTAAATTGGACTATGGTAGTATAGTCTATGGTTCGGCGAGAGACTCGTACCTCAAGCGCCTAGATGCTGTCCATAACCAAGGACTGCGCCTAGCAACAGGGGCCTACCGGACTTCGCCCATTCCAAGCTTGTACTCGGAAAGTAACGAACCGTCCTTGGAATACAGGAGAACGCAACTAATGTTTACATATGTTCTCAGAGTTCGGTCTTCTCCAGATCATATATGTTACAACATCATCACACGTTCTGACCAACGACTACACTACACGAACAAGCCAAGCGCCATTAGACCGCTAATACTGAGATTTGAAGAAAAATTTCACGCCCTAAATATCCCTAATGAAGCACTCTCCGTAGCCGGAAGACCATCTAGGTTGGCTCCCTGGCGTGACTTCTCTAAATTCCTTGATTTTTCACTCACACACATAAAAAAACAAGACACCCCACGTGAACATATACTGCAGGATTTCCGTACGCTACAAGAAACGTACCACACTTACAAAGAATTTTATACCGATGGTTCGAAGTCGTCTACTTATGTTGGCAGTAGCGTGGTAGGTGGAACAAGCGAACATGTAGTTAGACTACCGCAGTTCGTCTCTGTATACACTGCTGAGTGCTATGCCTTGTTGATGGCAGTGAGAAACATATTGAGCTCTAAACACAAACGAGCTGTAATCTTTACAGACTCTTTAAGTGCCCTGAGAGCCCTAAGTCCTAAATCTCAGTACGAGCCATTTACAGGTGATATTTTAAATATATTATCTCACCTACCTGAGGACCACTCCATACGGTTTTGTTGGGTTCCGAGTCACGTTGGGATCCCAGGTAATGAAAGGGCGGACCAACTAGCTGCAACAGCAAAACAGATACGTGTTTCAAGGATCAACATTCCTGTTAGGGATGGTATTCGAGCAGTTCGCCGAGCCATCACCTCTCATTGGCAGCATGAATGGAAATCGCTGCAGAAAAACAAACTTCATGTAATCAAACCTGTCCTTGGCGAGTGGAAGACTTGTTTTCATCAAGAACGTTTCATTGAAGTAGTTCTGTGTCGACTTCGAATGGGTCATACGCATGTTACACATAACTATCTCCTAACAGACAAAGAACCACCAACATGCGATAAATGCCATGAGCAGCTAACAGTAATGCACATTTTAATAGCTTGCCCATGCCTGGAAAACCTAAGGCAAAAATATTTTCATATGTTTTATAAGTTCAAGGTCCCATTCCATCCAATGTTACTTTTAGGTGATGACCCGTTAGTACCCTTAGCTGATGTGATCAGCTTTTTAGACGAAGCAGGATTGCTAAATCAATTTTAATCATCACAAACCATGCCACTTTCAGTACATCAGCATAACTGACATAGTGCGAGCTGTAGCATGGCCTCTTGGGAGAGGCCCTAGCTGCACCAGGAACTTGAAATGAGGCACTTGCCTCCCGGCCCTTGGGTATAAGGGCCTGGATAAGGCACTGGTGCTAAGCAAACGCCGCTACGATTTAAACAAAATAACCTTGCATACCAATCATACACATTGACCACTTCACGCACCACGTACATGATTTTAGCGTATGTATGTATGTATGTATGTATGGATGGATGGATGGATGGATGTAACGAGTTCACGAAACTAGTTCTTTTAGGCCTCTATACAGCCATGCTACACCATTCACTGGATACCATTTGTCATCGCCAAGCATACAGTTCATAGTCATGGCCATATTGCAGTTTACAAGCTTTTTCTTACCTTGTGCCTGGCGCAGCATAGCCCTAGTCGCTCTTGCGCCACAAAACCCAACATAACTAACATACAAGAAAACGGAGTCCCGCAGGGCGGAGTTCTCAGCTGCACTCTTTTTATAGTAAAGATGAACTCTCTACACACTGCTTTCCCACCGACAATATCCTACTCTGTTTACGTAGATGATATCCAAGTAAGCTTTCGGTCATGTAACTTGTCCATTTGCGAACGGCAAATTCAGCTGGGTGTGAATCGGGTCACGAAATGGGCAGATGAGAATGGTTTTGCAGTTAATGTTGACAAAACTGTTTGTGTCTTGTTTAATAAATCCAAATCTGCTCAGCCGGCGCCTTGTATCAAAATCAACGGCTCCCCCATATGTGTTAAAAATGAACATAAGTTTCTCGGCCTAACTTTTGATAGTCGAATGTCTTTCATTCCTCACATCAAGGCACTGAAGTTGAAATGTATGAAAACAATGAACTTGCTCAAAATGCTGTCGCATCCATCATGGGGAACTGATAGAAAATGTCTGTTGTCGCTGTTTAACAGTCTTGTTAAAAGCCGGCTGAACTACGGCTGCATAGTGTACCAATCAGCCTCAAAAACGGCAGTTAAGATGCTGGATCCGGTGTACCACTTAGGCATTCGTCTTGCTACTGGTGCGTTCCGAACAAGCCCCGTCAGTAGTCTGTACGTTGAGGCGAACGAGTGGCCCATGCAACTCGAGCGTGAATACTGCAGCCTTATGTACACCCTCAAGCTATTTTCCATTCCAACACATCCCTGTGCAAAACTCGTGGCCGACACTTCGTCTCTAAGGTTTTTTGAAAAGCGACCGATTCTTTCAAAGCCATTTAGTCTTACCTGTATCGCGACTGCTGCACAAGCCGAAATACCGCTACAGCAAGTCGCTGAAGCACCTCCCATAGAGTGGCTCCCACCGTGGCAAAAAACTCACATAAAATGTGATATGTCTTTCTGCCACATAGATAAAAAGCGCCATCCTCGTACAGCTATACAACAGCATTTCTTATCACTCCAATACAAATATCGCGGCTGTCACCAATTTTACACAGATGCATCGAAGACTAGACATTCTGTATCCAACTCAAGGTGAAAAACACAATAGAAGTGTCACCTTGACTTGGTCAGCGTCCTAAATTTCACCATGTTACCTGACCAGATGGACTTGGTCAAATTCTTCTACGTGGCATAGAAACCAAACCTGTTTGCAATAAACATTTTTGACACACACAGACAGAAAATGAGAAGTCACTTCTAGGGTAACCTAAAGACTGCTTGCTCCAAAACTTGGTGGACAATACGTTATCAGAATTGCTAAACAGCCAAGGGTGGGCCAGCTAGACCAGCAAGGAAGCAAATTTAGGAGCTTGAATTGTCCACTTTTAGCCAACAAGTTTGCAGCTCTGGTCAAACACCAGAGGTTCAAGATGGTTCCTGAAATCAAGATTGTTCAGCCCTATGAGGCTACCAACAAAAGTAATAATGGCACCAAGGAGAGTGAGCCACGACCACTGGCTGATGTAGCTGTGGGACCACTGAAAATCTTGTGAGCGTGCCTGCTTCCGCAGAGTTCACTGAGCGAGGATAGCTTGCACGGAGCGCTGTTCTCACCAAAAGCACTGAAATCAACTGCACCAGATAAGGCACGGCTTAACAGATGGACAATACAGCAGTGGCCACCGGGCCGCCGACACTACCACGAACACGAGAGACTGACTGGGCACAGCCATAATGGATTTCCTAGAATGGCTTGCACGCTGTTCGAAGCTGTTTCTGGCTTCCAAATTGTTGAGGCCTTAAGATTTGTATCTCTCGAAAATTCCAAGCCGTGCGTTGCGAGAAAACACTGCAGGTAAATGCTTGCCACCACAAATGCAGCCACATACAACAGTGGCCTCCCGAGCAATGGGCGATGCATGGCTGGCAGTTTATAAGATGCGGCGCGCTCGCCTCTGGCACGGCACGTGCCCAACTTCGTTGCCGCATTGATGGGAAAGCATGGCAATCATGCAGCATTACCACAACCAATTTTCCAACACTACTCTTTCTCGCACTCTCTGTGCGTGTTAGCGGCCATACCAACGCTCCACAGGGCGAGAATTGAAGACAAGGGTGAAGTAGAATCAAGCTAAAGGCAGTGGGGCAAAATTGCAAGCCTAGGCCGGTATTTAATAGTGATCCATTATGCTTTATTCTACGCTAGTCTAGTCATGCTAGTCTACTATCATTCACTGTCCACGGCTGGCTGATACCGGTGATAATGTGAGCAGGCCACCACTCTGACCACTGAACGAGCATGAAAAGGCATCACTACAAAATACCTGCGCTAGTTTCACTTTTTGGTGATACCACAAATGCGAAAAAAATGTACAAAAGGGTACTGCATCTTTCAGTATTTTCGCACTCTAAGTTATAAGATATCCGGAGTTCGGTGTGGTAGTGTTTCGAGATAGGAGGTGAAAAACCAATGTAGATGGCACCCTGCCAGGGAATAACTTACTTATCCAATAATTCAAGATATCAAAGTTCGAGTTAACAAATGTTTACTGAATATGGCTACACTTGCAGCAACAGTGAAAGCTCGGTCAGATTCAAAGCTCCACAAAATATGTAGGACACTGCTTAAACTTGCAAGTGATTCAAATTCCCTTGGGCAATACCTGTGCTCCATGATGCGCATCACAACAAACAAGTACAAAATGTGCCCATGTCCTTGTGGTAGCTTGAACTAGGTATACCAATACACAAATATAGAAAAGCACCTATAAGCAACGTTGGAGTCATGAGGAACTATTTACCTTCCGAAAACATATTTATGTGCCATGGAAAGTAGGTGGTGTAAAGGTGTTTTCACTGCCTACACTAACTATACAGTGCATTTGAACTGCTGTGCCTTTTTAATTTTATTCCCAGTTGTTTGCTCACCTGCACTGCTCCTAACAATTTCCTCTTGGCTAGAGCACCTTTAAGATGAAACTCATTCACTCAACTGAGTTTTTACTGAAAGTACTTTGCTTCAGATGACTGCACAAAAATGGTCTTTGTATGCATGAAGCTTTATGCAAGGATAAACATGAGTAAGCAAAGACAGTAGTCTACTCAATCCTGCATCACGGCTTTGTTGTACATGGTGTGATCTGCATAATGGGCATCCCTAAAGTATTCGACCAGGAAGATTACCTGCGTAGCCTCTGCATTTGATGTGCCTGCTGGTTGGACCGGTTGTGGTGGCACTGCTGCTTCAGGTGGCATGGCAGGCGGAGGCACTGCTGTTGTTGGCGGCATGTCGGGTGGGGGCCCTGCTGCTGTTGGCGGCATGGCAGCTGGTGGCACTGCCGCTGTAGGCGGCATGGCAGCTGGTGGCACTGCCGCTGTAGGCGGCACTGCAGATGGTCGCACCGCTGCTGGTGACACTGCGGCTTGTGGCACTGCTGATTGTGGTGCTACTGCTTGTGGTGGTACCGCCTGTGGTGCCAGTGGCAGAGGCACAGCTGGTAGTGCCTTTAATGCAATGAATGTTGGAAATGCGATTATTTTGCAGCTGAAGCTCAATATAACAAATTAGTACAAGTAAAGAAAACCTTTATTGTATTGCAAACTTTGTTGCATCAGTTTTGGTATTTCAACTGCAGCAAGGACACAACATTCCTAAAGCCACACATTTTCATTGGGGATACCTCACAATCATTCCTTTTGCTCGGAGGTAAACTAAAAACTTGAGAAATATAATGACCAGTACATGATAGCAGTGAGCCTTACAAAATGTACATCTGCTAAAAACAAAAGGGTAACCTGCCAATGATTTCCATCATTAATGTCACAATGCAAACTGTGACAGGCTTTACATGGGCTCACAAGCACTGAACGGGCATGAAGTGTCAATGCACAATGGCAGGTTTTGGCCTACGCCATCAACCGCATGATTATACACCTGAGTTGCTTTATGGTGTAAGGAGTATGAACCTCCAAGCACTTTTACTAAATGATGAATGAAAATAACCTGTCATATCTACCAACCCGTCCATATTCTACTGCGTCCGGTCTAATGCATTAAGCTTTTAGCAGCTGGTTTTTCAATTTCATATTGGCGTGTTGCAGCTGTCACCAAAGAACTAGCTTTTAGACATGGGTAGGTTTATTTCATAGTTTTTAAGTAAGCCAATGATTCTTTACTCCTTTGAAAGAAACAAGATTTGTCCGAAGTTACTCATTTTGTTTATGTGCACTGCTAACGTTCATCACATTGATTTTGCTGCAGAAAACAATGTAAAATTAAGGAAAAAAGGTATCCATATCAATAAAGGAAAAAATGGTTACAAAAAATGATAAGCTAGCGAACTCTATTACATCAAGGTTGATCACATATAAAGGCTTAAGCATATATTGATGCCCCGCCACGGTGGTCTAGTGGCTAAGGTACTCGGCTGCTGATCCGAGGGTCGCGGGATCGAATCCCGGCCGCGGCGGCTGCGTTTCGATGGAGGCGAAATGTTGAGGCCCGTGTGCTGTGCGATGTCAGTGCACGTTAAAGAACCCCAGGTGGTCGAAATTTCCGGAGCCCTCCACTACGGCGTCTCTCATAATCAAACTGGTTTTGGGACGTTAAACCCCACAAAAGAACAAACAACAACATATATTGATGGAAATTCAGTACAGGCGACGAAAATGTCAGCATGTCACCAATGGCTTGACCGACTGCTAGTCATGCACACAAGGGACACTTAGTAGACACCCTGCCAGGTGAAACCCTTATATGAATTCATAGACAACAGATCGCAGGGGGAAATGTCATTTCCCTCTTTTTTTATTCCTTTTATGCTCATCAATGGAGCAACATGGCAAAGCGACATGCACGTCTATGGCTAAATGCAACACCCTGGTGCTGTATTCTCCAGTTCAAATGGTTGTATTCTAGGACAACCCCTCCTCAGCCTTCATTACTGCGGCATTAAGACTGTATGTGAACTCTAGGGCAAACATGCTACAATCACATTAAACGTTACTGAAATGAAGTATCCGTGCATATATTCATCCACGAATACAGCTCCACTCCAAAGCGGCAAGATCACTTCTTAAAGCCACTTTTGTGTACCTTATCTTGAGGATGCTGGATGGGGCTGGAAGGGCTGTGCGTTGGGGAGCCTCCGTCTTCATGCCACCATGGCTCGTCAAATTCTCCCACATGTGCACCTAAACTCTGTTCCTGTAATGAGGCCTGCCAAAGCTTAGGTCTGAAGCACTTTATCAAGACATGCGAGTCAGTAAAATCTTTCTCACTCCCTGACTCATTCAGTGCAGGCTTAACTTTGATGAGATAGAGCTCAGACAAGTAAAACGCACTTTATGAAAACATAGCAAGCTGCAGGCTCAGGCAGCACATGCCCTGTTCCTTAGGCTTAACACTTTCCAGTATGTGAGAAAATGGCTTTGGAGTTGTCCAATAAAAGCATGCACCATATAGAGGTTCACAGTACCACAGCACCAATTTATATAGTGAGAAATGCAAATCAACTAAAAAAAGCACACATACCTTCTGCTGCTCACTGGCACAGGCACACGTGCAGTGCCTCCCTTGCAGCATTTTTTCTGCACAAACATTATGTAAAATCAAAACAGGATATTATCACTCGTATGATACAATGCTTACCCATTCCTCGCACCACAATTTCCTGCAACTCGTGGTTGCGTTTTCGCTCCTCTGTCAGCTTCCTTCTTAATGAAATAATTTCACTTTGCAGTTGTTCCTGTACACTGTCCTCTGTTGGCTCACGTGGCACCATGTAGTCAGATGAGAGCGCCACCATTCGCTCGTGTCGTGCTGTCTCTTTCCTCTTCTTTTTTTCTTTATGGCTAAGTCCTGCCTGAAATGTCAGATGGCATATGCACACTTCTTTACCAATGGAAATGTGCTAATTTGGTCCATTTGTGACAATTTTTCATTTTAATAATTTCTTGGGTTTTAAGCACAAAAGCGGCGATGCGATTATGAAGCACACCTTAGTGGGCCTTTCGATTCACTTCGCCACTGTGGTTCTCTGATGTGGAGCAAGATCTAAGTACAAGGGTGTTTAGCTAAATACAGCCACTGCGACCAGTAGTCACTAATGTTGAATTCCAATGGCAGATCGCGAGTGCCCAGCCGGATCGCAAACGGAGCGCTCCGTTCCGAGCAAGATCGCTCTCGTCAAATCTGCCATTGGAGGGCATTCGCTCCC